>JAFREQ010000145.1:0-662066 GCA_025331565.1 Holacanthus passer
GAGATTATGTCAAAAAGGATTAGCAAATTATCACATTCTGTTTTTTATGTTTTACTCAGCGTCCCAACTTTTTAAGGTCAGGGTTGTAGACAGTTTACATTCATGAAATTCTAATTTTGTTTTGTTCAAATGTTCATGTTTCTTGAACTAAATTTCATCTGCAGTCACAAAAGACCTGTTTTTTTCATGAAACTGCAGAAAAATGTCCATCGTGAGTCATTATTTTTAATGATTTTTGATAAATGGTCACATCTGTATACAGAAGATTCTGTGAACACTCTCTCTGTCTCTCTCTCTCTCACACACTCACACACACACACACACACACACACACACACAGAGGAACACAAACAGATCAAAGCATATTTCTAAGTGCAGCTTTTTAAATGATCCTGAGACGAGGAGTGGGGAAGGACTCAAGCGCAAAACACCCGGATTGATGATAAATACGTCTTTAATGGAGGCAAACAAAATCTCAACTCATTGAAAAGAATAGTGTCCAGAATAGTCCAAAACATATCATAAAAGAAGAGCAGAAACAAATCCAAAAAATGACGAGAGAAATCACGGGCATGAGGGAACAATAGACAAGGAGAAGAAGAGAACAGAGGAGAACAATCCGGCAAAGGCTGAGTGGGGTGAAATGGCTTATATAGAGTCCTGATTAGTTGTTGGCTGCAGCCTGGAACACAGGTGGCTAAATGAGGTGGGAGTGGCTGACAGGTAAGGTGATGCAGAGGCGGGGTGAGTAGGGAAGTACCGGGACCTGAGGTGAGAAGTTATGGCAGGTGAATAGTGACAGACTGACAGAAGTTAGACAGGTAAACTAAAACAGAACTAAGGCAGACTGAACTAAGACATAACAGGGCTGTAACAGACAGAACTATGACATAGAACACAGACAGAAAACCAAGACAGAAAACTACAAAATAGAACTCAGAAAACAGCTAGGACACACAACATGACAGCAGAGGCAAGGAACGAATACCAAGACAATGAACAAAGACAAGACAGGACTACGACGTGACAAGACTACGACATGACAAGGACCATAACTAACAGAACTAAGACAAGACTGACAGAATTAGAACAGAGACTGAAACTAAGGCAGAAAGGCTAAACAAAAACTAAACAGAGGCCTAGCAGGCAGAACTGTGACAGATCCATCTAGTTTTTTCTCCTCTGATTCCAGACTTGACTGAGATCAGCAGCATGTTATTAATCTGTGTTGACATGAACAGGTGCCTGAATGTTGTGGTGACATTTGGATGATGTCTGTGGAAGACTGACATGATGATGATCCACAATAACACAATGACAAAGTCTCTGTACTGATTTCAGTGAAATGCTCATTGATGCGGACATAGTGATGTTGAGCTCCACATTTCAAACCTGGACACATCTGATTGGATTATAATGGATTTTTATCTCCATCATTTATTCTTCATTCAGATTGAGTTGGTGCAGGTTGTCAGAGATCAGCTGTGATTCTCTGGCCTCAGCTCTGAAGTCCAACCCCTCCCATCTGACACAGCTGGATCTGAGTCTCAACAAGCTTCAGGATTCAGGAGTGAAGCTGCTGTGTGATTTTCTGGAGAGTCCACAATGTGGACTGGAGACTCTGAGGTCAGTTCACTGACTCTCTGTTACTGTATTAGATCTTTATATGTTTAATGAACAGTTGAATCAAATTTATATTCATGCAACCCCTTTTGTCTTTGTACTGTTTTAATTGAGTTTATGTTAAAAAAAACAATTAGCAAACTATGACATTTTGTTATGTTATCACAAATAATGTTTGATCATTGATATTGATCGTTCAGAACACACACACACACACACACACACACACAGAGGACCACAGACAGATCAAAGCATATTTCTAAATGAAGACAAAGAGTGAGAGAAACAGAGACAGGGTCAGTGAAGGGATGAGAGAGAACATGTAGTAGTGCGATCTACAAATCTAATGATAGCAATAATAATAATAGCAGTGTAAAACAGAGACATGTGGGCAGTGGGTGGCTTGTAAACATGGATCCAGACTCTGCAGCTCTGGAGACAGATGTAGCTGCAGAAAGCGACAGGAGGAGACACATGAGAGAGCACAAAACTACAAGAGAGGGAAGATGCTGCATTAGTAAGATGCATTAATGGGTTGTGAATGAATACAGGTGGAGGAGAGAGAGAAGGAGAGTGAAGCGCAATGCATCATGGGAAGTCCCCCAGCAGTCTAGGCCTGTAGCAGCATAACTAAGGGATGGCTCAGAGCTCACCTGGACCAGCTCGAAGTATAAGCTTTGTCAAAGAGGAAGCTTTTAAGCCGAGTCTTAAATGTGGATTTGGTGTCTGCCTCCCAGACCCAGACTGGGATCTGGTTCCACAGGAGAGGAGCTTGATAACTGAAGGCTCTGGCTCCAAATCTACCTTTGGAGACTCCGTGAACCAAAAGAAACCTGCATTCTGGGAGCGTCGTGCTGTATTGGTAAAATAGGGTAGAATGAGCTCTTGAAGGTATGATGGTGCCTGAACATTGAGGGCTTTGTAGGTGAAGAGAGGAATTTTAAATTCATTTCTGGAATTGACAGGGAGCCCGTGCAGAGAAGCTAATATGAGAGAAATATGTTGTAGTGACATTTGGATGATGTCTGTTGAAGACTGATATGATGATGATCCACATTAACACAATGACAAAGTCTCTGTACTGATTTTAGTGAAAAGCTCATTGATGAGGACACAGTAATGTTGAGCTCCACATTTAAAACCTGGACACATCTGATTGGATTATAATGAATTTTTATCTCCATCATTTATTCTTTACTCAGATTGAGTTCCTGCAGTTTGTCAGAGATCAGCTGTGATTCTCTGGCCTCAGCTCTGAAGTCCAACCCCTCCCATCTGACACAGCTGGATCTGAGTCTCAACAAGCTTCAGGATTCAGGAGTGAAGCTGCTGTGTGATTTTCTGGAGAGTCCACAATGTGGACTGGAGACTCTGAGGTCAGTAGAGGGTCAGAGTCAGTACCTGCTGGTTTCAACAGTATTGTACTAAACACAGTATCAAAGCAAAGATCCAGTATTTCCTGTCAACCAGCCTTCTCAGTGGCTGCTTTCCTCAGTGAAGCTGAGAGAGGAGAATGGTGACAGGCTTCAGGATTGGACAGAAAGACAGAGAGAGAGAAGAATCAGCCAATCAGATCAGCCAGAAGCTTGTTGTTGTGTTTGAGTTGATGGGCAGACGACTGTTGTTTCATGTCTGCAGGAAATAAAGCTGGATTACAGCTGACAGCTTTACAAGATGTATAGAGACAGAGGTCCTCATTCATCAAACTGTCCTCCCATCAAATCTGGTCTTTATTAACATCATATGCCAACAAGAATCTATGTGATCATGTGAACAGCACAAAAAAGGTTCCTCTTTTTTTCTGACCTCCAGTGGTTAAACTTGCTGTAGTGATGTAGAAGTGTACTACAGGGTGTGTCAGTACACTGTGACATCACATTGGTTACAAGAACAAGAGAGGTGAAATAGATTAAAATTTAAATCATGAGAAAGCTGTGAAACTGTTACGAGGAGTGTGTATGGACTCAAACGCAACACACGAGAATGATTGAAGCAGTCTTTAATAAAGGCAAACGAAATCTTAATCAACAAAAACTCACTGCAGGGTTATGTCCAGCATAGTCCAGAAATCTCAACAGAGCAGATCTAGATATGACACGAGCAGACAGTCATGCAGGAACAACAAAAGACGAGGAGTCAAAGAAGAGAGGAGAGAGAACAATCCAGCGAAGGCTGAGTGGGGTCCTGATTAGTTGTTGGCTGCAGCTGGGATCACAGATGAATAAATGAGGTGGGAGTGGCTGGAAGGTAAGGCGAGGCAGAGGCGGGGTGAGTAGAGAAGTGACAGGAAAAAACACTGAATACAGAATATGGCAGACAGAACAGAGACCAGAACTAAAACAGACAGAACTTATACATTACAGGAACGGGGCTGACAGGACTACAGCATAACACACTATGACAGAACAGAGACTGAGAACTAAGATTTAACTTAAGACAGAGACTTAACTGAGACTAAAGGCCGAACAGAAACTAAGATGGAACTATGACATAGAACACAGACAGAAAACTAAGACACGACATGACAGCAGAGACAAGGAACTAATACCAACACAAAGAACTACGACATGACCGACAGAACTGAAAGAACAGGACCATAACTGACAGAACTAAGACAAGAATGACAGAATTAAAACAGAGACTAAAACTAAGGCAGAGAGACCGTAACACTGGACAATACTGTGGCAGGTAAGAAAGTGACATGGCAAAAAACGAAGGCTGAACAAAAACTAAAGGCTAAACAGAGGCCTGGCTGGCAAAACTATGACAGAAACACTGCTGTTCAACTGGTGACAAGTTGCTCTTTAACATTTATCAGCTTTGTACAAATATTGTAAATAGAAGCCTCTCAAAAGACAAATCAAACCAGAAACTGCCTTTAGATTTAACAGCAGTTTGTGCAGTAAAGATGCGTTCAGGGACTCTCAGTGAAATCTGCAGAGTCAACAGACTTGATGGTAAAAGTCTGTGCAGGTCTGTGAGCTTCCAGCTTAGTGAGTTCACTCAAATATGTTAAAGATGAGAGGTGAAAGGAAGCTGGCTGCTCCACAGCTGCTCCTCTTCTGCTGTGAACAGGACTGAAGTCCCTGCTGCTCTTTGTACTGGATGTGCTGCCTCACTGACTGACAGCTGATGAAGGAAGTCTGTGTGAACACTGATTTATTTATGGCCCCTATTGTCTGTCTTCTTGTCTCATTAGCTGGAGGTGATGATGTTGAGAGACGATGAGCTGTGTCCTGATGGTCCACAGAGGTTGAAGCAGCAGCAGCAGCTTGTGTGTTTCCAGGCTCTGACTGGGCCATGTTACTGGGAGGTGGAGTTGGAGAGGAGAGCTTCATCCAGCAGTGACTGACGGAGGAATCACAACAAGTGGAGATGACTGTCAGTGCTGCAGTGTGAACTGCTCTGAGATCAGTCCACCGTCACACACGATGTCCCACCGTGGTCCCTGTGTGTCCCTCTGGATGTGACAGAGTGTCCTCAGTGTGTGTGGACTGCTCTGCTGCTGCTCTGTCCTTCTACACAGTCTCTGCAGACACACTGAGACTCCTCCACTCCTTTGTCTTTTGTCTGGATTTTGGTGGAAAGTTGGTTCTTCAGTATTTCGTTCTCTTTCTGATGTTTGATGTAAAACATACTCAGAACTGTTTAACATGTAGATTGTTGAATAATTGTGTCTTTAAAACAATTCATACATGCAGGAATGTTCTCTGTCAATGTAAATCATTACAGCACAACATTTGGTTTAGGAATGTTTATTTTTTCTTTGATTTACATTGTGATACTAGTTTTCCAATTTGAGTGCACACATTTTGGTTAACATTTTGTTATCATAAGTTTATCAATCTGGGTTTGAATTGATGTTTCTCCACATGCTGCTGAGGTCCAGGCAAAAGGATGAGGCGGAGTTTAAAGCAGCCTTTATGCTTGTCCACAGGAAGTGGAAGGCACCAACTCCTATTGCTGGACAAATGCTCAATTTTATGCTCTAAATTGCAGAGGCTTCCAGAACAGCAGCATGAGGATATTTCGTTGGGTTTTGGGTGGTATATGTGTTTAGTATTTGTAAATATTATGTGTGTTATATCTTTAAGGGGCAGTTGGGTTTATTTTAGGTTTTATTGTTTATTTCAGGTTTTATTTGTTTGTCTGCAGGCTAGCCTGCCTGTATATATACCCCTTCCTTTTTGTCATTCACTAGGTCAGGTTTGTTCAGTTAAGATTTCTCTTGCTATATTGTTTTGTTGACCTCAGTTTATTTAAAGGGCCCAGATTTAATAATTTTGTTGATACTTTGTCTTTCCTTATGTATTTTAATCTTTTGAAAATGTTGGTTTTTGTATCTCATTTGGCTAAAAAAGCCCTTAAGTTTTAAAACTACTCTTGTGTCCCTGCTCTTCCTGCTTGGTCCCTGACACTGACTGTCTTGATTTTTGCTGGGAAAGAAACTAATCATGGTTTTTAGGCCAATGGAGGTTTAATTTATTTCACTTTTATGTAACATACCCATGTTCATCCCACTGATGATGATGATTTCAGATCTGATGATCTCTTGTACGTACTTTAATGTCCTGCAGTTCAGGAAAACATGTTGGACTGTCTCTGGATTTCCACACTCACATCACCCATTTGAATGTTCTCTTTCAATATGCTGAAGCAAAGTGGTGGATTTTGAAGTCGTCTCTCATGTAGGAGCTTTCTGTTAAAATGTTAAAGCTTCTATATGCGACGTTCACGGCCACCAGAAATCACAACAGAGCACCAGCATCTCCGACCAAAACAAATGCACACTTCCTTTCCTCAGTGAGGTTCAAAAACAAAAGCTTCATGTGAACACACACTGCTCACAAAATCCGATCAAACTGTCAAACTGAGCAGTGCTGATCAAGGAAGCACTTCTCCTGTGAGGTCAGTGAAAGTTTCTGATTGATCAGGAAATATTCAGGAAATAGTCTTTGGGTGATGTAAATATCTGACGGAAATGAGTCCAGAATCTGAGCAAGAGTTCAATACCAGCTTTTCACACTTGACATTTACTGTGGTTTGTAAGGAATGAAGGTGCAGAACATCGAAGCACAGCGAGGAGGAAATGATGTCCGAGCAGGAGTCAGAGAGCCCAACTGGAAATGAGGTACAAGAAGGTTTGAAAGCAAAAAGAAGCAAAGTGGTTATTCAAGTGATTTCTACTCAGGAAAGGAGGAAAGAAGAGACGTATTTAGTTGGGATGATGGCTGAGACACAAACAGATGGGATTTTTAAGGATGTGGTTGAAAAGTTTGTAGGAGGAAAACTTGGAGAGGTTGATTCGATGAGGATGAAAAGAAGCAGGATGGTTATCACTGAATGTGCATCAAAGCATCAGAGAGAAAGAGCTCTGAAGATTCATGTATTTGCAGACAGTAGCTGTGTGATTAGTTTCCCACTGGCATCAGAAGAAAGGAAGAAGGGAGGGATAAGTGGCCTCTGTCAGTCAAGGCCGAGACATTTCAGGATGTCACAGGTGTGTGTGAAGCAAGAAGACTGAGGAGATTCAGAGGAGGAGGACAGTAACTCAGTGTGTTTGATTGTTGGAGGAGAGCTGCTGTCAGGAACATGGACATGTTTGAAGAAGAAGAAGATTTCCTGTTGATTCAAATTCAAGTCTTCCTCCATATGTACCTGCCGTCACAAACTCAGTGTAAAGAAGCTTTCAACAGGATTGGGCTGTTACTCGTGACGTGGACCAATCAGATAGTGCTGTGGGCGGGACATTGATGGAGGCCACAGAGTGGTGACAGACTGTTTATAGTTTTCACCTCAAATTGTTAGAAACATGGCAATGCCACTGGTTGTATTGAACACTGGAGTTTGTGTGCTGGGACATGAATTAGAGGTTTCATTGGGTCTACAAAGGCCTGATTCTATGTGAAATAAAGTTGTTTCTGTTTCAAACTGAGTTAAACCCAAACCACTGCAGTGTTTATTAAGCTCAGCTCCCTCAGTTCTAATTATGAAACCAGGTATGTTTCCTTTAGTCCTGCACAGACGACAAAGGAAACTGTTTCCAGGGGACACTAAAAAGTGACGAACACCACTGAGACACACTCGTCCCACCAGAAAACTCACGTCTGAGCTCATTTTCCAGCTTCACTTACAGGCGGCCGACACACAAAGAAACAGCTCTCAGTTTCTATGCACATCACATGTGGAACACTTTTATTCCCCAATTTCACACACAAACAAACACAGAGACACACAGACACACCTCAGTTTCTCAGCCGCAATCACTCACAAGGATCACAATCAGCACTCAGTCACACACCACTCAGTAGAACTATCGCTCACTATATGTCACAAAAACACACAAGTATCAATGAGTTTAGTTTTTACACCTGTGCATAACAATTATCCACCATCTGTCCCCGTCAGCACAATGAGAGTTCAGTTGGGTCTGATTTGGATGAAAAAGTGCTGAATACTGTAGAAACATGAGAGTTCACTGTGGTGGACACAGGTCTGCAACAGCGACCTCTACAGGGTGTTTGAGCTGGGCTTAAACACAAAGCACATTAAAAAGTATTAGGACACAAATATAAAACCAACAACATGAACATTTGGATGATTTATTGACGTGTGCAGGATTTTGAACAGGCATCAACACAGTCACACCACTGCATGTGGTCCTCAGGAAATGATGTAATTCTCCTAAATCTACAACTTTATTCTCTTACTCTCATTTTTTCCATCTTTAACGTGTCTCTAATACTCTGTCGTACATTCACATGCTTTCAGGCTTTTTTGTTGTTCTCCTCTCTGTCCTGTCTCTGTGGCAGACCTGGGATCAGCTCAAAGTGACTTCTGTTGTTTGTATGTGAGAATTAAAAATTAAATTGGGAGCACAAGTCCATGGATATAACTGCTTTTTTGTTGTTTGCTGAAGAAATAGTTTTGATGTATAACTCAGTCTCTTTCTGAAAGACTAGAAAGTGGAGCTTCACCTTGGTATATTAATATTTATGAGCGTAAAATCTGGCTAAATATAAAATAATGAGAATTATAATAAAATATTCATTTGTATGTTTCACAGTGAAATTTAAGTGGCCAAGGCCAAGTAATGTTACCTAAAATAAAGCTACAAATATTTTGTGGAGTGTGTACACATTTCCAAAATAGAAGGAGTCTCAGTGTGGGATTCACAAAAGGTACAATTTACACCAAGATCTTGAATTTAACAATGAAGGATCTAGTGGGTAACAGCCATGGATAATCTTGAAGACACCTCTTTAACCTTATTGACTATAGCGACTGCCCTATAGTCGCTCGTGCATGGGTGTGGGAGACTGTTTTTGATGCGCTCTTAATCACAACTGTACAATGTCCACGTTTGGGTGATGTTCCCATTTAATGATCAAAAAAGTTACAACAGGAATATGATTATACTGAAGCAAAAAATATACTGATGGTTTGAAAGACAAAAGGTGAGGTAAGTGAGCCAGGCGAGCGGTAAAAACCACATGACCTTCCACCCCATGCTTCCCTCATTACCTGCACCCGTGACGTGATTATAAAGAGAAGCGCTACACTGCCACCCGTGGAGGCCCGACGCAACCCACAAAAATAAACAGATGTGGCTCCTATATTGACCAAAAAGAATTTCTGTGAGTCCAAATCTTTTTCAAGCCAAAATAAAATGATTCTAAAAAGATAAATTAAAAAGGAATACACTGTATTTTATCTAAATATTATAAGATATTCCTTTGTTTGTCCAATGATGGGGAATTTTACTTTTAATATTATTTAAACATTATATTATATTATATCATATTATATTATGTGCAGGTTGACTGAGGCCTGAAGCTTCTCTGGTTGCTTTGTCTCCAGCTGCATCTTTCACATCTGATGATCATTTGAACACAAACCAACTCAGCATCACTCGAAGAAACAGAGTTGGTTTCAACATTGATTTCAACAATTTCTACAGAAGACGACCAACATCGACAACTGTTTTTTTTTCAGGGTTATTTTATTATTTTTTGCAAGTCAGGGTGAACAGGGAAGTTGACCCAAAATGCAAATACTAGAGGAATGAGCTCAATATTTCATGAACTAAAATCCAAAGACTTGATGAACTGACAAGGGAGGGAATTCAAGACAAAAGCAGGAAGTAAAGCAACTGATAAGCTCTATCAAAATAAAACAGAAAACAACTAAAACAAACAAAAATCATGACAAGATTATTATTCTTTTGATTTTTCTGGATGGGATTGATTTGACTATGGAATTGAATCAAGGAAAAAGCGAAGAAAAGCCAGAGTTAAAATACTTCAAAGAAGCTGTAAGTTTCTTTCAGAAAGCTCTAGTTAAGAAAATGTACTTGGTTACTTGTTGTGCTAGAAGCAGGTTTCAAAGTGGCAGAAGGTTAAAAGAGACGCTCAAAACATATAGAAACTATTATCAGAGCCGCAAATTCTCCCAAGCACTGACTGCACGGGTCCTTTATGAAGGTTGACATGATGAGATGACAATAAGACACACATAGTGCTTCAAAGCTGTAAAAGATCATAACACTGACCGACTTCTACTTTTCTCTGTATCTCCAACATGACAGGAGAAAAGTCTTTTTGAGGTGGTGTATGGATGGAGATTAATCATGTAAATTCAGAAAGTGCATTTCAGATGAACCCTGCTCAAATGAAATGCTCTTTATTGCCACGACTTTGCAGGTCATTCCACTTTCTGAGGAACTCTTGGCCACCTCAATCTGAATAGTTCTTCCAGCACCAGAGCTTTATTGTTCCCACGTGAATGTGATTCATAAAGCTATTTCACAGCAGACATTTTGACTTTGACAGCAATGAGATGACATTTTGTTTACTACTCAAATGTGTTTATTTCCTGGCTCCATGTGTGTCACTCAGAAAACAGACATAAAACATGTTTACAGCATCTGTACAATCAGAGTCGAGCACAGAGACAGCGTCAATGCGCCAGAACACAGCGCCATCTTGTGGCCTCTTTGTGTTACTTTAAGTCAGAAAGTCACCATCAGCGATCACGAGCTTGATATTGCAAAATCCACCATCCACATGTTGATGACAATATTTTACAATCTGAGTCTTTGTGTATGTTTTTTTCTCACTCTTTTAGTTTTCTTTGTATAATGCTGAATTTATCCGTGTTATTATAAAACACTTTTATTTCACTTCTGTTCGTCAAACTTTCTTTACTGATGATAAAAAAAAAGTTGATAATTTCTTACAAAACTGCGACCTCAGAATAGAAAAATAAAGATACATAAAAAAGATCATACTATATATTATATCATATTATATTATGTGCAGGTTGACTGAGGCCTGAAGCTTCTGTGGTTGCCATGTTTGGTCTCCAGCTGCATCTTTCACATCTGATGCTCATTTGAACACAAACCAACTCAGCATCAGTCGAGAAAAGGCAGAGTTGGTTTGAACGGTTTCTTCGACGAGCTTGATAAAAGTGACCTCCAACAGCGACTTTTCCCACTTTGACAGCCCCTGACGAGCCCATACTGAGGAGCAACACTGATCCAGCATGGAAGACGTGAGATTTCTTAGTTTCTAATCTGCTGCTTTGACTCTGTGTTTTAGCGACGAGACGTTCAGGAGCATCGGTTTTCACTGATCCTCTGACTTCAGACTGAGTTCAAGAAGCTGTTCAGGTTTACAGCAGGTCGACATCAGGACAAAACTATAATATCTGACCAGGTTTGAATCAAATAGATGAAGAATAAAGTGGAGAATGAGCCTGAAAGCTGTCAGGCCTTCATGGTGATACTTGCTGATACTAGCTGTGTAACCAGTCTTTAATAAACACCATGAGATTTGAACACATCTCTACAAACATTATTTGATTGGACATTGCAGCTTTTTAGACAATGTATAGCAATAAATGTTGAATTGAAGTCCATCTTAAATCTGTTTATCCACTGAGATAACGTATAAAATCAGGTTGTAGTCTGAAGGTTTGTTTCTACTGACCAAATGATGCAAGCTGTCAATAATCAGACCATCCAGCTCAGATGGGCCCATGCTGTTGTTTTCTTACTTTACATAAAGTATGAAGAAATATAATGAATGTATAGAATGAAACTCATGAACTACCTACTGAGAGTAAAGTAAATGTTAGGTGTAACATCAATGTGATCAAACATCCAGACTAACAAACATAATTAAAGTTATGTGTTGTTTTCAGGTCAACAGTAAATTCAGATGATATTAATAATCATAGACTTTGATATCTGACCTGGCTGCTCTGTCACCATCTCTCTGATGACACAGATGTTGGCAGCTGCTTCAGTCATGAACTGTATTCAACATGACCTCTGGTGTGTTCATCTATTTGGCCTGTCAACAAAAACTAATATTCTACATCTCAGTGAAAGGTTATTTTATAAAGGATAGGTCAAACATTTTTCTATAGGTCTTTTTACTTTGGGTCTATTTTTGATCAGTTTCACATCAGTTTCCTGCTGTAATCCTGTAATATTATCATTTTGATTTGATCTGCATTATTTACTATTGCCTTGTTCGATTTGATCAGTTGTGTTAAAAAACATTAACTAAACATACTGACATGTGTAATATTCAGTCTGTATGTGAGATTTATTCACTTTGTTTGTTTAAACACCATTGATTATGTTCAGGATGAATAATATTATATATAAACTTCATACTTTCTGTCATTTAAGTCATTGGAGTCAAACTGTTGATGGTGTGTTCATGTGACCTGCAGCAGAAGGTTAAAGGTTTCTTTCTGTCTTTCGATTCAGTTGCGCTACACCTGGACATCCGTCCTCCTGCCCAACCAGGACCGACCCAACAGCACCGGGCTCATCCTGAGGAAGGTCCCTGCACCGGCCCTCTACCGCAGCCCCTCCAGGTCTCCCTCTTCCTCTCCCTCTCCCTCTTCCTCTCCCTCTGCCTCTGCCTCTTCCTCTGCCTCTCCCTCTTCCTCTTCCTCTGCCTCTTCCTCTCCCTCTGCCTCTGCCTCTCCCCCTCGCTCTCCCTCTCCCTGTCGCTCTCCCTCCTCCTCTTGCTCTTCCTCCAGCTCTTCCTGCAGCTACACCTGGACAGCTGTCCTCCTGCCCAACCCGGACCAACCTGACAGCCCCAGACTTATCCTGAAGAAGGTCCTGGCACCGGCCCTCTCCAGCAGCTCCTCTGGGTATCCCTCTCCCTCTCCCTCTCCCCCTCGCTCTCGCTCTCCCTCTGCCTCTCCGTCTGCCTCTCGCTCTCCCTCTGCCTGCCTCTCGTTCTCCTTCTGCCTCTCGCTCTCCCTCTGCCTCTCTCTCTGCCTCTCACTCTCCCTCTCCCTGTCGCCCTCCCTCTCCCTCTGCCTCTCTCTCTGCCTCTCGCTCTCCCTCTCCCTCTCACTCTCCCTCTTCCTCTCCCTCTGCCTCTCCTTCTCGCCCTCCCACTCCCTCTCCCTCTGCCTCTCCGTCTGCCTCTCGCTCTCCCTCTGCCTCTCCTTCTCCTTCTCCCTCTGCCTCTCCGTCTGCCTCTCGCTCTCCCTCTGCCTCTCCTTCTCCTTCTCCTTCTGCCTCTCGCTCTGCCTCTGCCTCTCCTTCTCGCCCTCCCTCTCCCTCTCCCTCTCGCTCTCCCTCTCCCTCTCCCTCTCCCTCTTCCTCTCCCTCTGCCTCTCCTTCTCGCCCTCCCACTCCCTCTCCCTGTCGCCCTCCCTCTTGCTCTCCCTCTTGCTCTTCCTCCAGCTCTTCCTCTACTTCCTCCTCCAGCTCTTCCTCCAGCTCTCCCCCTCCCTCTCCCTGTCGCCCTCCCTCTTGCTCTCCCTCTTGCTCTTCCTCCAGCTCTTCCTCTACTTCCTCCTCCAGCTCTTCCTCCAGCTCTCCCTCTCCCTCTCCCTGTCGCCCTCCCTCTCCCTCTCCCTCTCTGTCTCCCTCTGCCTCTCCCTCTGTTTGTCCTGTGACCCCCCCTCAGGCCTCTGCTGCTAAGGACCCCAGGCCAAAGTGGGTGAGGAACCTGCAGGCCCTCATCCAGGAGAGGAACAGGCAGCGTGGCGTCAAGAGAGCCGCTGAACCTGCACAGGGTGCGCCTGCAGGGAAGCGCTCTCTTAAAGTTAAGTAATTTAAAAGTTATATTTAGAATAAAATCTATAGAAATGGATTTTTTGATCTGATCAGAACAGATTTTATTTGAATCAATGTGTTGTGATTTTGTCTGTTCTGACAGATTTTATTGTAATTAATTTGATGTGATTTGTTTGACCTGATCTGATCAGATTTTATTTGAATTGATCTGATGTGATTTTATCTGATCAGATCTGGTCTAACTTGATTTGAATGATTTTGATTGAATGTGATTTGTTTGACCTGATCTGATCAGACTTTATTTGAATTGAACTGATATGATTTTATCTGATCAGATCTGGTCTAACTTGATTTGAATGAATTTGATTTTGATTAATTTGATGTGATTAGTTTGATTTGATCCGATCAGATTTTCTTTGAATTGATTTGAAGTGATTTCATCTGATCGGATCTAACTTTCTTTGAATCAATTTGTTTAGCTGTGTTTTGACGTGTTGGGCCGTGCGCTGATGTGTGTCCTTGTTGCTGTACTTGGGACTCTGGTCAGGGTGCCTGTCAGATGGGGGCCGATCTGGGGGGGATAGCGTGAATCACCTCCCGCGTGTTACGCCCTCACAGTGACGTTCCTGTCTGGCAGATGATAAGAAGGATGGAGACGGCATGTCGTGGAGGTTCATATGCTTGTCTGCGCCCACCCTAGACCACCATGGAGTCGACAGTGACAAGGACCACATTGCAGGGGTCCACATGGGGGGGAGGGAGGGGGGGAAATAGCAACGACAGAATTAGTAGGGTCATGGTCTCGTCCCCTCGCTGCCAGAGGAAAGAAAGTCTGGTTACAGGGGACAAATGAGATCAATAAACGTCACCCTCCAATATGTCCATGGAATCTGTGAAAAGCTCGATCACCAGGTGAGAGCTTCACATTCTCAGGACATGATTGGTTCACCGGGTGGAAGAATGGAGCCGCTGTGCAGCCGGAACATGAAAAGGTGAGTTTAAAAACTACTCAACTTGTACTATTTACTGTTATAACTTGTGTTATACTGAAATCTGGACTTCTGTTCCCTTGTTTTCTCTCCAGGACCCAAAGTGAACAGAAGACCCCAGAGGACCCCGACGGAAGATCGAGAGACGAGACGGACGAAGGAAGAGATGACGACCAGCCGGAGATGAGACGAGGAACAGATCCAGGAGAGACCATGAGATGAACAAGGTCAAATGGCTCAGTAAATATTTTATGTTTACAAGGAAATACAGTAATGCTTTTGTGTGAGAGAATTCACTTCTTTAGCTCAGAATGAACTAAAGGTTTAATCTATGTTTTTTTCAACGCTAACAGAGATGAGTCAACAGTCCTGATGACGAGACAGAAGATGAGCGACAGCCCCAGGAGTCAAACAAAGATGAGGGAGCCGGTCCATGAAGAGAGAGATGATGAAGACAAATCTCACTGTGAGTAAAGTTCTATTCATACATTACAAGATGTCAAATAGTTCTGTGGATATTTTGTGTTTACAAGGAAATCTGCAGTCTTCAAATCTTTATTTATATGACTCCAAGAGAGGACGAGCTGAGGAACAGCCCCAGGATATGAAGCCAGGACCAGAGAGACGACGGAGGCAAAGTCACAGAGACGAAGTGAGGCACGCTGGTAAGACAATTGTAGGATTTACTTTATTTTGTGTGCAAAATTCACTATAGAGAGTGTAACTAAAATAATTCAAATGTCAATAGAGATACTGTGTGTTTACATAATGTATAGTACAGCTGACTGAATCTGTCTGTTTATCTGTGTTGTGACTAAAAGAAATAACCCAGAGGAGCCACAGAAGAAATGAGAATCAGCCCCAGATTGACAAGAAGGAAGAAACAGCCCCAAGAAGACATGAAGGAAGAAACCTCTCCATAGTGAACATGGAAGTGCTGGTGAGACAGAACAGTATGTTAGTTCTGCTTCATTTTTTGTTGGCAATGTCTGCTGTTACAGAGCCAAACCACAAGTAGTAAAAGTTTGTTTTGTTTCAGCTGAGTCCAGGCAGCTGGCACAGGACCTGTGGTACCTGAACTCAACACGCCTCATTGGAAGATGCTGGGACGAGCTGATCATATGCAAAACGAATGGCTCAAATAAAAAGTCATTACTTACTTTTAAAATGTGAAATTTGGTGTATCTTTTAATGGTATATGTTGGGAATCATTTTGCGTGGGTAGGGAAAAATTATATATAAGTATAGATTATTTTTAGATTATTATATATATCTATATATATGGAGAGAGAGATAAAAGAGCCTTTTAAGACCACTGAGTTTATGTAAAAATATGTGACTGTCAATGTTATTTCTCACATTTTCTGAGAAATCAATGTTTGTGGGCATCTTCCATCATCACAGGTTTATAAGAACCACTTACCAAAAAAACCCATTTTGAGGTTCTTTCGTATCTTTTTATTTATTTTGTTTCACCTGCTCCACAATATTTGTATTCATTTTCATTGGCTTCACAATAAAAAGGTCAATAATGCTGCACAGGGAAAAAACTTTTTTTTTTAAACTTCAGATGTCTCTTGCAACAGAAATTTAGATCTAGTAAAGATCTCCTGTTTAAGCACGGGTTATAGTAAAAGTCTAAACTATCTTGTGTTTAAAATAATGGTCAACAAGTATCAACACACACTAAACTAGTTCCCACAGTTATTTCCAATATCCCTCTGTAAGTCTTTGCTTATTTGAACTGATTTGCTCTGGCTCTTGCTCAGTTGACTCAGAATCAGTTATCATGCATTGAGTGAGTAGAGAAATGATCATGAGAATAATAAAGCTTCAACACTTCATCCACAGTGGGACTAAAGTAAAGTGGGATAAAGGAGATGACACGGAGGAAGAGGTGTAGACTTTATCTAGCAGTGGAATAAATGAATAACTGAATAATAATTATATACAAAAAGTAAATTGTGAATTTCCCCACTGAGGGACGAATAAAGGAATATACTATCTTAAGTGGTCAAATATATTGATAGGTGTTGTATTTAAAAAAAAAAGAAAAAAAGAAGTGACAACAGAAATAAAGCAGGTAAAACTATGAACAATGACTGCCACAGGGAATTGAGCAAAGAAGCTGCCCTGGGGCTTTGACATGTAAGACTCCTGGTTAATTCTAAGAATCACATAAACCACTCACTAACACAGGTTTTCAAATATTTCTACCATATATTGAAAAACTAATATATATGATAGCACAATTCACTCACGTTCGACAGGCTTTCAGGTTACATTATTGTTGTATTGCATTTAGATGCATGTGCTTCACTGCAGGACAAACCATTTACATGACAAATAAAAAGGGACACCTAGGCTGAACTAAGACCGACAGACTGAACTGTGCCAGGGCAGAACTGTGACACAGTTCCATGTAAATCTATTGATAAGGTGCGATTCAATTTCTTATCGAAAAACAAAACCCACTATTTGGGAAAATCTGTAGTTCTAAATTCTTACAACAATGGTGGACAAAATTTCATATCTCTTAACAATACATTTAAAATAAACTGGATTAAACAATGTTTAATAAATCCTACCTCTATTTGGAGTTTCTTCTCCACAATTACTCAGAATTCCTGGCAAGGTATAACAAACCAATAACCCCAACAGAATTTTCTTTGGTTTTTGACGTCATCCCATCAGGGTTACATATGTTATTTCGGAATGTTGACCACTCTGTTCCATTGTCTGTGTCACCTCCTGACACAATGCAGTCTCCTTTAGGTCAAATCTGTCTCCAACAAGGGCTTTGTTTCAGGATAACATGGTTTCTGTTCCCACAGCAACAGTTTATTGGAGTAATTATGTTCAGAATATTCATAAAAAGCAGATGCATAGATTTTACCCTGTGAAGCACTTCTTACAAAAAATGAGTGTCATAGATGTAAATTGTTCTTTTTGTAACTTGCATCCTGAAACTAGCTCTCATCTCTTTTGGTCTTGTAAATTTACATATGAGGTATGGAAAGATATCAATAACTTTAGAGTTAACAACATTCTCTCAGACTTTTCTCTTTACTATAGAAACGTTACACTTTTGTTTATCACTTATTTTTCTTAATTTATTTTTCCTTTTTGCAAAATTTCACATCCATAAATGTGAATTTACAAATAAACAAATAAAAAATCAAATCCTGGTTTTAATGAAAGAAACTGAGCAGAATATAACATTGATTTCTTCCTCATAAAACAGAAAAGCTGTTAAAACTGTCAATGTTTGTAATGTTCAATGTCTTTGTCTGATGACGTCATGCTCTCGCGATCCTTTTTTCTCTTCTTCCTCTGTTAAGTTTTGTTTTTGCCGTTTTTTTCTTTGATAGTTCTTTTTCTTTGTTTTCCATATGCTATCTTTATATTGGCGATGTTTCTGATGTTCGTGTTGCCTTTACATGTTCACAAAAGCAAATAGATGTGGGGGAAAAAAAGAAGAAGAAGAGAAAGTGAAAGTGTTTAAAGAGTTCAGACTCCATTTTGAGTCAACGAAGCAAAAGGAGAAGCAGGAGGCAGGTGAGTGTTCAACATTATTACAACATTATTTAACATTATTACAACATTATTCAACATTATTCAACATTATAAGGTTGGAAAAGGAGGCTGAAGTTGAACAGCTGGACTCGACTCAAAATGGCGAAAGTCGCAGGTGCCCACAATTGATCCGCTCAGTCAAACTGGCTGTGACGTTGTTTTCTTATGAGGAGAAGCGGCCCAGTTTTTCTGTCTTTAGCTTCCACAAATCGCTTTATTGCTGAACTCCAGAGTCCCGGTTCAGAGTCAGAAGGGCTGCGGCGCTGAGCCCGTCCAGGTCGGCCTGCACCTGTGACAGATTGACCGTGAACACACCGGCCGTCCGACGGGAAGAGACAAACATCCTTCAGACGGTCTGTGCCTCTGTTTCTGGTTTTCAATAAACTGGATGGAGAACAAAATGGCGGCATGACAAAAGCAGCAAAGTGAAGGATTTTTGTTGTGAATGTGCAGCTTGTAAAGTTTGAAGCCAATAAATATAGGAGGCTTTAAAGACTCTGCCATTCAGTTCATTTAGATCAAAACAGTGTAGAACTGCAGAGCAGCTGTTGTTGAACTGACTGTGGAAAAATCAGACACTTTATATTAGAAAATGTGAAGAGTCAAGTTCAGGCAACAATACTGGTTTGGATTTTTTTAACACATTTAAGATGAAGTGGATAAAAGGTCTTTTGAGAGATTTATGAATCAATTTGGATGCAGATGAAATCCCACTGTTATTGTATGGAGCTGGACATGATGGACAGGGGACGCAGTAACTGGCAACAACAGTATACGTTTAAAAGTCTGATCCCATTTACTGACTGATCACTTCACTGTACAAACACTTGAACTGGACAGGAAACACTTGACACTTTTTGGTTCCGTCCTTCTTGTGTCACAGATTGCATGCACAACATTTTTGCCTAATTGCTCTCAGAAGTGCAGAAGATGAGTTTTTCCATGTTTCAAATATTTTATTAGAAGCAAAGAACAAAACAAGTGTGCAGGCCAGACAAGACTTATGCCTCGTTTTTGTTTTACAGTGCCCCCTGGAGGAGGTGACAAAAATAACTACAAACAAACAATCAATGAATAAGTTAAATGAATGGAAGAGCGTATAACGAAATACATAAATTAACTGAAAAACAAAGTGAAATAAAGAATAAACAGAAACAAGAAAATAAACAAGTGAATAAGTAATTAAATGTCAATCAGTTGTAATTTGAAGTCATCTTGCTGCCTTAGAAACAGAATACCAACACAAAAAACATCCCAAATCCGTCATTCCCTGACCCCTGACTGCTAAATTAAACATCCCCAAGATGAGAGAGTAGAGGTTGCCAGATTTGTTCAAAATCATTCATATTGCCAGTAATGGCATATCTTATTTTTTCAAGGTGAATAGTATTTGTAAGCTCTGTGAGCCACATCTTTAATACAGGAAAGTCTTTGTCTTTCCAAAACTGCAGGATAAGTTTCTTTGCAATGATCAATACATACGATATGAAGCATTTTTGAGCACGTTGTAGGCCCTTTGTTTCTTTAGAAGTCCCAAAGATAATCACTGTTGGACTTGGGTCAATCTTAACTTTTAAAACATTAGACAGATATGTAAAAATGTCACACCAAAAACCCTGAAGCTTTGGACACAGTACAAAACTATGTAGCAAAGTGCTGCACTGTACCATGTATTTTTCACAAAGGGGTGAGCAATTTGGATAAATTTTATGAATTTTCTCTCTTGAGTAGTGTAGCCTGTGTACAATTTTATATTGAATCAGGCAATGATGGGCATTTCTAGAAGTTGTGTTTATATTGTGTAAAGCCTCCTGCCACATGTCATCAGACAAAGGGGTTCCACGTTCCTTTTCCCACGCTTCTTTAATTGAAATAGTAGAAGGGGTACTCATCTCCTGTAGTGAACTGTAGAATAGTGAAATTTTTTTTCAGGCCCTGGACAATCACTTAAGCATTTGTCTAAAGTATCCGGCTTGACCCTCTCGAATTGTGGCAAAAGTGAGCGATCATAATTTCATAGTTGGAGATGACTGTTTGGCAATCCAAATTTGCCATGTAATTATTGAAACGACATGAAGGTATCATTTGAATACAAGTCTTTCAATTTACAGATTCCCAATTCTCTCCAGAAGCTGAAAGCCCCATCAACACAGGATGGAAGAAAAGATGGGTTAAATGAAATTGGTATACAGAGTGACAGTGTTTTAAGTTTAAATTGTTTAATTATCTGTTTCCAAACTCGTACAGTGCTGTGGATCACTGGGTTATGATTATAGTGAGCCCTTGTCCAAGGGGTAGGTGAGAGTAATACTGCACCAATAGAATAAGGGAGGCAATCCTCCCGCTCCATTTGTAGCCCTTTAGGGAGCAACGCTGTATCATCCAGCAAGAGAGAGATTATTCTTAAATTTGTTGGCCAGTAATAATACATAAAGTTAGGTAGTGTCAAGCCTCCAAGAGATTGATGTTTACAGAGATGTTGTTTTTTAATTCTGTGTGATTTGTAATTCCATATAAATGGCATAATAATTTTTTTGTTATTACAATGCCCAAATAGGTGATCTTTTTGGAAGTCACTTTAAATGGGAGAGATGCAAGCCACTCATAACTATCTAATTTAATGGGTAATAATTCATTTTCCCCCAGTTAATCCTGTAACCTGCAAAAGTTCCGAACTTATCAGTAACAGAAAGAATTGCTGGGACAGAAGTTTGTGGTTGTGTTAAATACAATAAAATGTCATCAGCATAAAGTGATATAGTATTTGTAGTATATGCTGTGTCATAGCCATGTACATCAGGGTGAGTGCGAATGGTCTCTGCCAAGGGTTCTAGAGCCAGAGCAAACAGTAATGGGCTGAGAACACATCTTTGTCTGGTTCCTCTGCAAAGCTTAAATTGGGTGGATAGTGTTTGATTCATAAGTATTCTGGCAGTTGGGTTCTTATACAATAATTTTATCCACGAAATAAAATCTTGTCCCAATTGAAACTTCTCTAAAACCGCAAAGAGGTATGGCCATTCGACTTGGTCAAATGCCTTTTCGGCATCTAAACTAAGTATTATTAAATCCTGTTGTATCTTAGAGGAGTAGATGACATTCAATAAATGCCTAAGATTATTAAAAGAGCTTCTATCTGGTACGAAGCCCATCTGATCTGAATGTACGAGTTTACTCATCACTGTACTGAGTCGTTTCACTAGTATTTTAGCCAGGATTTTTTGGTCTGATTTTAATAAAGAAATAGGTCTGTGAGAGGCCACTTCCTCCAAGTCTTTACCTTTTTTAGGAAGCACAGTAATAACTGTTTCGCTTAATGTTGGTGGTAAAGACTCCTCGTTATATGCATGGCTATAGAATTTAAATGAATAGGGAAGGAGTTTGACCTTAAATTGTTTATAAAACTCATTCCCTATCCCATCTGGGCCTGGACTCTTCCCATTTTTTAATAAGCCAATAGATTTATTAATTTCTTCACTTGTAATCGTTAAGGGTCTTACGATCCACCTGGTCTAGCACAGGTGGGTCTAGAAATTCCTGCATGTCCTTGGGCCCAGCAGTGAAACGAGAAGTATAAAGAGATTCATAAAACTGTCATTGGTGTCTTTATGTGAAGTAAAGAGATTCCCACTTGCCGATCTGATTTTATGGATCGTTCTATCATTCTCTAACTTCTTTAACTGTCTTGCTAATAGTTTTTGTGGTTTGTCCCCAAATTCGAAGTATTTTTGTCTTGCGTAGGTGAATGCTCTATTGATGTTGCTGGATAATATCTGATTAAGCTTTTATTTTAATGCACATATTGCATTGTATTTATCTAAAGAGGGAACCCTTGCATTTTCAGCATCCAAATCATGTATCTGCTTTTCTAATTTTACCAGCTCTGCTTTATTTTTTCTATTCTGTGAGGCCTGAAAAGATATTATGCACCCCCTGATATGGGTTTTATATGTTTCCTACAATACAGCAGACGAAGTTTCAATGTTGTCATTTGTGTCAAAGAATAATGAGGTCTGGGCACTTATATACTGTTGAAATTGTGAATTATTCAGTAACTGTGGGTCAAACCTCCAACTCCTTTGTGTTCTGGCAAGGTTCCAAAGTGTGAAGGAGCAGGTGACAGGACAATGGTCAGAGATAATAATGTTGTGGTAAGTAGCATTACATACATAAGGCAGCATTCTCCCATCTACCAAGAAATAGTTGATCCTAGAGTAAACGTTATGCGCAGAAGAATGAAAAGAGTACTATCTTCCTGATGGGTTTAGGGTTCACCATACATCACAGAGGTTCATATTTTCCATTTATGTTTTAACAAAGCTGCTACCCTTACACGATGTAATTTTCCTACTGAGTGACTTGTCTAAGTATGGGTCTAACACGAAGTTCAGGTCGCCTCCAATTATTAGCTTGGCATTAGCTGTGTCAGGAATCAAGCTAAAGACCTTTCTATAGAATTCTGGATCGTCGTAATTAGGCCCATAAATATTCAACAGAGTAATTGGAGTGGCATGCATCGCCCCAGTAACTAGTATACATCTCCCAATTTTATCAGCTATAGTGGATGTTTGTCTGAAGGGTACACCTTTTTTAATTAGCCACCCCTCTGGCTTGGCAGAAAATGTTGAGTGGTATACTTGATTAACCCATGTACATCTAAATTTATTATGAATCATTTTTCAAGTGGGTCTCTTGTAAAAAGATGACGTCCGCTTTGAGTGATTTTATATGCGATAACACCTTGCCTCTTTTGACAAGCTCGTTTACACCTTTAACATTCCATGTACAGAAGGTCAGGTCTACCTTCTCATTCACGTTTGCATTGTCTTGCATTGACCTAATTTATGGCAGTATAGTTCTTGTACTCTCTGTATTCGTGCAGTCAGGGTGTAAGGCCCACCCCCCTTCCCCTCCCCAAGTAAAACCCCCTCAAAACAAAAACAAATAGAACACATGAACAGTGCATCCAAGCCCTATCAGCCGCAACCGACAGTAAAAACAGAAAAGCTAAAGGGATGCCGGCATAAAACCTAAAGTTACCTAGATACTTTATCTCAATCTTCCTTTTTACAAACGTAGTTCCATTGCTAATTATAACCCGTTTACATCAAAGTAAGCCTCACTGGTCCAGAAACAGTGGAGAAATTTCAACATAAATAAAGCCTAGACAAAAAGAAATACAGCCCAGAATGTTCATGTTTGTATTTACCATACCTTAGCCAGGTGTGAGCAGTCTGTATTGAACAAAAGTGTCCTGAACTCGGGTCTAGGCGTCCATCGGCAAATATTTGCTTTAGATCTGTCCCTGTTAAGGACCAAATTGTTCTTATGCCTAGCGGCGGGCTTCATTGGGGTCTGTGAACACTAGCTCCATGCCGTTGTGTGTCACCCTGAGTTTGTCAGGATATGAAAGTCCAAATTTAACTCTGGGTTTATCTCGCAACAGGTTCCTAGCTGGGGTAAATGCTGTACGGTGCTTAGAAGATGAGTTTTTGTGTGGAGGAAGAGGAGGACAGAGAGTCTTCAATGTCCAGCTGTCTGTCTATGAAGAGTGACATGTCTAAAGGTTTGCCTCCAAACTTCAGTAACGAACCTGGACCCTCAGACACACAGTAAGACAACTTTATATAAATTATTTCATTACCATTACATGATTGTATCAGACAATATATAAGACAATATTTGTTTCTGGAAATTACATTTGACAAAGTGGGGGCTGTATGATACTCAAGGACGAGACAATTACATTTTAACAACATCAGATATTGTTTCTGAATGGACTGGTGTGTCAGTGGCTCCTACACAGTGTGTTGCATTATGGGTTGTTTTAAGCCTTAAACCGGCCCTGTGGAATTTTTGTGTCCCCCTTGTGGCAGTGAGAGTATTTACACAGCACTGTCAACGTGCTTATGATGCCGTGCTCCGAGTTACTGTAGCCTACTCTGTCACTACGGTTGCTCCTCCAGTCTTGAGCAACCAAAGATTGGTTTGACTTAAATGTGACAGATGTTTATTTATATGTAAAAGTCCTGCACTCTGCCTTTAATGTTGTTGGTTATCGAGTTACTTGAAGTCCATTCTTAGTGTGGCTGTTAGAGCAAGTCAGTCCTAAAACTGTTAAGCCCAGTTTAACTGTCAGGAGTTGAGCCAAGAATTACTGCTGTCACAGAAAGTCAGAGACGCTCAAAGATAGAGTCTGAAAAATGAGCCAAACATCAAGAGAAAATCATTCTGTCTGCTTTCAGAGTGTGAGGATGTTACTGATAGATAACAGACACAAATTATGGGTTGTGTTTTGTGCTTTCATGTATTTTGTTTTATTTTTACAAAGGAAAAAGCTCCATTGATGAGAACAGTATCTTGGAGAATCTTTCCCAACATCACCAGTGTGATATTGTTTTGTATCTTCAAAAAGAAACAAAGGTTATGTTTTGTGGTCCTGTTTGTTTGTCTAATAAAATCCTCCATTAAAATAAGTTTGTTCACTAATAGGGATGCACCGATCGATTGACTGCTGACAGGAATCAGTCTCAGAAGTAGTAGATTCAGTGCTGATTTGAACACAGGTGCACAGGATTCACTTCATTCACATATTGTCACACCCTTGTTGAAACATGTGACAGTGTGAAAGTTCTTCACATGGACGTATAAAGAGTAAAGTTCTTCACGGTGAGTGACAAAACCTTGCTCATACCACAGCACTTCCTCTAGAGATCAAGGAAACTACAAAGAAAGGAAGGGTCATTAAATCATGACACCAATGTTCAAATGCTCTGCTTGGTGTCAGACCTGGTGCCAGTTTTATCAAAGTCTTTGGGAGATGGCTGCAGAAGTACACTGAAACCCAACATATCTACTTTGTACGACCTTTGATGAAGAAATGCCTCTCCAAAATAAAAGAATACACTTCAGAGAATACGGACAGATTTTGTCGGCAATGTCGCACATCAAGACACCACACAGCTGGGCATCTTGTTCCAGAGCTAAACCAAGGCTACTTCATCAGCTGGCTACAGACTTTTTGGACAGTGTGTTAGTAGAGTTCACCTCACAGCAAGTCTTATTATTTGTCTGATATTTGCATGAAAAGTTCTCCAGCAGGCACCAACACCACAAACACAGTTGAGAGATCAAGTTCAGTGACTCGACCTAGCTGAAGTGACTCCCAGCAGACTGCCAGTGGCTAGCTGTCACTCAAAGTGGCCACTGTCTTTTTGGCATAACTTGATATATGTCTTAATATATTTTAAATGAGTGAGTTGTATAAGCTCCCCCAGTACATATGGAGTCACTGAGTCTTCAGGCTGCAGCTGCTGTAACATATTTTAGAACAGACTGTTGTTTGATCAAGAAGATTGTATCTCAGATATTGTGATTCAGTAACAGCTCAACACAGCTTTTTTACTTTGAAATATAAGTATGATTTCTGAGTTACTTTCCTTTATCCCCCCAGAAATTGGAAGAGAAGTGTTTCTGTGGAGGAGCAGATGTCCTGCTGTGCTTTGTGTCAGGATGTCCTGAAGGATCCAGTCTCCACCCGCTGTGGACACTGGTTCTGCAGACAGTGCATCACCTCATACTGGGACCAGTCTGCTTCATCAGGAGACTCCTCCTGTCCCCAGTGTGGAAAAAGATCCAGAACAACAGCTGGACTGCAGACAGCAAGTCCAACCAACACTGTCCACAGTAAGACTGTCCATCTGTCTTCTCATGTCATCATGTCTGTAAACAGGACTTTCAAATTTATGACAGGGACATTTGTTGGGTGCAGTCTATTTAATATTATGATGAATTCATAAATTCAACAACATTTTCATTTATCTGCATTTTCATTCTCAGTTTAGTTTCAGTTTAGTTTTGTCTCAGAATGTTTTTCTTGTCTTTTCGCAGATAGAGGTCTGCAGGAGGTTTTAGATGAACATAAGATCAGTCTGAGGAGGAGATGTGAACGTGTGACTGAAGGAAATGGTGAAACAGGAAGTGGAACCCTCCTGAACAGGATCTACACTGAGCTGTACATCACAAAGGGACAGAGTGAACAAGTTAATACCCAACATGAGGTGAGGCAGCTGGAGTCCGCTTCCAAGATGGAGACCCTCCATGACACTCCAATCAAGTGTCAGGACATTTTTAAAGCCTTACCTGACCAACATGGACACGTCAGAGTTGTTCTGACGAACGGCGTCGCTGGAATTGGAAAAACCTTCTCAGTGCAGAAGTTCACTCTGGACTGGGCAGAGGGTTTGGAAAACCAAGATGTCAGTCTGGTGGTTCTGCTTTCGTTCAGGGAGCTGAACCTGATCAGAGATGAACAGTACAGTCTTCTCACGCTGCTCCAGGTTTTCCATCCAACATTACAGAAGGTGACAGCAGAGACGCTCGCTGTCTGTAAACTGTTGTTCATCTTTGACGGCCTGGATGAAAGCAGACTTTCACTGGATTTCCACAACGAGGTTGTGTCTGATGTCACACAGAAGTCATCAGTCAACGTGCTGTTGACAAACCTCATCGAGGGGAATCTGCTTCCCTCGGCTCTGATCTGGATAACTTCCCGACCTGCAGCAGCCAATCAGATCCCTCCTACATGTGTTGACAGGGTAACAGAAGT
Organism: Holacanthus passer; assembly: GCA_025331565.1. Taxonomy (NCBI): domain Eukaryota; kingdom Metazoa; phylum Chordata; class Actinopteri; family Pomacanthidae; genus Holacanthus; species Holacanthus passer. Next base: position 26,855 of record JAFREQ010000145.1, read on the forward strand.
ACGAGGCTTCACTGAGGCCCAGAAGGAGGAGTACTTCAGGAGGAGATTCAGTGATGAAGAGCTGTCCAGTAGAATCATCTCACACATGAAGACATCCAGGAGCCTCCACATCATGTGTCAAATCCCAGTCTTCTGCTGGATCACTGCCACAGTTCTGGAGCACATGTTGACTAGAGAGCAGAGAGGAGAGCTGCCCAAGACCCTGACTGACATGTACTCACACTTCCTGCTGGTTCAGACAAAGAGGAAGAAGCACAAGTATGATGAGGGACGTGAGACGAGTCCACGGGAGCTGATGGAGGCTGACAAGGACGTTCTTCTGAAGCTGGGGAGGCTGGCGTTTGAACAACTGGAGAAAGGAAACATCATGTTCTATGAAGAAGACCTGGAGCAGTGTGGTCTTGATGTCAGAGAGGCCTCGGTGTACTCAGGAGTTTGTACAGAGATCTTCAAAAGAGAGTGTGTTATCTTCCAGAAAACCGTCTACTGCTTTGTTCATCTGAGCATTCAGGAGTTTCTGGCTGCGGTCTACATGTTCCACTTTCACACCATGTGGACCACAGAGATACAGCCTTTCCTAAAATTCATCATGGACAAATCTTTTCTCAAACAGATGTTTGAAAAGAGTGACAGCCGTTACTCATCCCTGGATGTCTTCCTGAAGAGAGCTATGGAGAAATCCCTTGAGAGTAAAAACGGTCACCTGGACCTGTTTGTTCGCTTCCTCCATGGCCTCTCTGTGGAGTCTAACCGGAGACTCTTAGGAGGCTTGCTGGGTCAGACAGAGACTGGTCCAGAAATCCTACAGAGAGCCATCAAGAACCTGAAGGAGATGAACATTGGTGATATCTGTCCTGACAGAAGCATCAACATCTTCCACTGTCTGGTGGAGATGAATGACCACTCAGTACATGAGGAGATCCAAGAGTTCCTGAAGTCAGAGAACAGATCAGAGAAGGAACTCTCTGTGATCCACTGCTCAGCTCTGGCCTACGTGCTGCAGATGTCAGAGGAAGTTCTGGATGAATTGGACCTGAAGAAGTACAACACATCAGAGGAGGGACGACTGAGACTGATTCCAGCTGTGAGGAACTGCAGAAAGGCTCGGTAAGTCCAGATGTGATTAATATTGTAAATCAGTGTAGATTAGAAGTTTAGTTCTTCAAATTCAACACTATACACTAAACACTATAAAATTCTTGTTACATTTTACATTTTTTTCATCTATTTATCCTCCTTTGGGTGATGGAGGTAACATGCAACCCTTTACCTCATTACCACTGTGCTTAAGAGTTTCAAACAAGATCTGCATTGTTTTCCAGAGGAGTCATTGTGAGCATGGGGGATGTTAGCAGATGCCACAGACCCTTCTTAAAGAGAATGGACAAAATAAACCCAGCTTGAAGTAACGATTCTACTTTCCATTGTACAAATATCACACAGTTGTAGGAGCCATTTTTCTGAATTGGCATTTAATTATTTTTAATATTTGTGCTATATATTTGTTTTATTCTTGACTCTTTTTGGCTGGACCACAGCAAAGCAGGACCAGCCCTGTCAATGTGAACGTCTGTCCCTGACTTCCTGAGGGAGTGATGACACTATTTCAGTATCAGTTCAGGTTTAGTTTTGGAGTTTCCCCATTGGCTGTTGGTCTTTCAAAATAAATATCTACAACCAGTCCTGAACTGCTTCCTCGGGAGGCTTTTAAGCTTTGTTTATGCTTGTGCAGATGACACGTGAGCTGCGAGCGCTCACAGAGGCTTTTCTGCACAACACACTGTCTGTTGCAGTATCCTCTCAAAACACTAGGGGGTGTACAAACAATACTATCAGAGAAGTCCATCAGTGTTACAAGAAGACAATAGTCCAAACATGGCTGCACAATCTGCTTTACAGGTCGTCAGTGCTGAGGAAGAATTGTATGTAATTCCATAGCAGCATTATAATTTTCCACATATGTGCATGTGATAAAAATTAAGATTGCAATACAATAATCCAATTTGCATTTGCATTTTCAAGTACTTGCATGTGTGTTCTATGAGCATATGAAAAATGGAAATTCAGTCCACTGTACCACCTGTACAGTGGACTGAATTAAATGTTGATTCAACTTTGAAAATTGAAATGCAACACAAACAATGTAATCAGATTGTTTGTTTATAAAAGCCGTATTTAAGTCACAATTCAAATTTAATATAAGATAAGATAAGATAAGATAAACCTTTATTCGTCCCACAGTAGGGAAATTTACATTGCACAGCAGCAAGGGGATAGGCAAGTTAAATAGTAAAAAAGTAAAAAAAGAGTATAAACAGGCTGAAAAAAGTATTTACAATTTTAACAAATTAAACAAATTTACCAAATCTACATATTTACCAAGTCTACACGGGATTCTTTACGGATATACCTGAGAATATGAGATGAATATGATACATATGACCAGTAGTCTATAGCAGAATTAAATATGAAATATTGAATATCAGATATGAAATATTGTGCCTGAATTGAACAGATTAAATATCAAACATGAAACATTGCACTTGAATTTAACAGAATCAAACAGATATTAAATATCAAATATGAAATATTGCACTTGAATTAGTGGAATGAACAGATATTACATATCAGATATGAAGTATTGCACTTGAGTTTAATGGAATAAGCACAGCAAATGAAATCTGGCATAAATGTACAAACATGAGAAGGAGTATGGCACAGATGTCCAGACATGATGGTGTATTGTCTATTGGGAGCAGTGCTGGTTGTACAGCCTGACAGCTGCAGGAAGGAAAGATCTGCGATATCGCTCCTTCACACACTTCGGGTGAAGCAGTCTATTGCTGAAGGAGCTCTGCAGTGCTGATAGCGTGTCCTGCAGGGGGTGGGAGTCATTCTCCAACATGGATGACAGCTTAGCCATCATCTCCCACCACCTCTACTGGGTCCAGGGGGCAACCCAGTGCAGAGCTGGCCTTCTTGATCAATTTATCCAGTCTCCTCCTGTCCGCAGCCGAAATGCTGCTGCCCCAGCAAGTTACTCCATAAAAAACGGCTGATGCCACAACAGTGTCATAGAAGGTCTTTAGAAGCACCCCTTGCACTCCAAAAGACCTCAGTCTCCTGAGCAGATAGAGCCTGCTCTGACCCTTCCTGTAAAGTGCAGCAGTGTTATGAGTCCAGTCCAGTTTGTTGTTGAGGTGAACACCCAGGTACTTGTAAGATGTCACCATCTCAATGTCCATTCCCTGGATATTCACTGGTGTTGGAGGGGAGTGAATGCGCCTGCGGAAATCCACCACCAGTTCTTTGGTTTTCCCCGCGTTAATCTGGAGGCGGTTCCGCTGGCACCAGTCCGTAAAGTCCTGTGTCAGTTCTCTGTATTCCCGGTCGTCCCCATCTGTGATGAGGCCGACGATGGCAAAGTCATCAGAGAACTTCTACAGGTGACAGGTTGGTGAGTTGTATGAAAAGTCTGCAGTGTAGAGGGTGAAAACGAACGGAGCCAGGACCGTTCCCTGCGGGGCCCCCGTACTGCATACAACTGTGTTGGACACACAGTCCCGTGTCCTCACATACTGTGGACGGTTGGTGAGGTAGTCCAGAACCCAGGATGTGAGGTGCAGGTCCACCCCTGTGTTCTCCGGCTTGTCCCTCAGAAGTGCTGGCTGGATGGTGTTGAATGCACTGGAGAAATCAAAGAACATGATTCTCACAGTGCTGTCAGGTTTCTCCAGGTGAGAGAGGGCTCTGTGCTGGAGGAAGATGACGGCGTCGTCCACCCCGATGCCGGGTTGATAGAGGGAGATGGGCAAGGACCAGCCGCTCCAGGGTCTTCATCAGGTGGGATGTTAATGCCACCGGCCTGTAGCTGCTGAGGTCCTTGGGGTGTGGTGTCTTGGGGACAGGTACCACGCAGGATGTCTTCCACAGCTGTGGCACCTTCCCCAGCTTCAGGCTCAGGTTGAAGATGTACTCCACAACCCCGCACAGCTGGTCTGCGCAGGACTTCAGGAGCCTGGAACTGATGCCGTCTGGACCTGCCACCTTCCTCGCCTTGGTCTTCCGGAGCTGGTTTCTCACCTGGGCTGTTGTGAGGGTCAGGTTGGAGCAGGGGGCTGTGTGCTGGTGGGTGTGGGAGGGTGGGTTGAGCTGATGAGCTGAGCAGTGGGGGGTGGCTGTGAGCTGAGAGTTGCAGGAGGGGAGGTGGGGGTGGAGCAGTCAACTTGAGGTGTTGATGAGGGGGGTTACAGCAGGGAGGGCTGGGCCGGGGGAAGGGCAGATGGCTGATCAAATCTATTGAAGAATTAGTTCAGCTCATTCGCCCACTTCTGGTCCCCCACAGCCTGGGAGTCCGGCCCCTTGTGGCCAGAGATGGTTTTCAGGCCTCTTCAGACTCCGCTGACGTTGTTCTGCTGCAGCTGTTCCTCCATCTTCCTCCTGTAGCTGTTCTTCCCCTCCCTGATCTTCCTTCTCAGCTCCCTCTGCACAGCCTTCAGCTCCTCCTTGTCTCCTGATTGAAAGACCCTCTTCTTCTCCTTCAGGAGAGCCTTTATGTCAGGAGTAATCCAGGGTTTATGGCAAAACACCGTACAGTCCTGGTGGGTACCGTGTTATCCACACAAAAGTTGATATAGTCCGTGACGCAGTCAGTGAGACTGTTGATGTCGTCCCCATGAGAATCGCAGAGTTCCTCCCACACTGTCGTGTTGAAACAGTCCTTCAGGGCCTCGTCAGCCTCGTCGGACCATCTCTTCACTGTGCTGGACAGCTGGCTGCCTGTGTTTGTACACAGGCTGGAGATGAACCAGGTTGTGGTCCGATCTTCCCAGGGGAGGAAGGGGTGATGAGGTGTATGCCTCCTTGGTGTTTGCATAACACAAGTCCAGTATTTTGTTGTCTCTGGTGCAGCAGGTGACATACTGGGTGAAAGTGGGCAGAGTGGATGATGGAGAGGCACGATTGAAGTCCCCGGAGAGGAGAAGGAGGGCCTGTGGATGTTGGGTCTGCAGCCGGCCCGTGACAGAGTGGATGACGTCACAGGCCGCATCGGCGTTAGCAGAGGGGGGAAATATACGCAGCTATCGCGATAACATGCGAGAACTCCCGAGGCAGATAGTATGGCCTCATGCTAACGGCTAACAGTTCAATGTCCTTACAGGATCGTGTCCGCGGGGTCAGCCATGTCTCTGGAAACACCATGATGCTGCACTCCCGATACTCCCTCTGGTGTCGGGTCAGCGCCGCTAACTCGTCCATCTTGTTGGGGAGAGATCTTACATTCCCCTGTCGCGGCGCTGGACTCAGCTCCCCTGTCTTCTCCTCTTTATTTCTTGGGGAACCTCGGGCCTCTTGTCCGGCAGCACCGCTGTGTTGCGGAGCGCCAACAGCTGATCCCGATTTAAAAACTGAATGAAAAATGCCAGTTTTCTGACAACCTGGGCATGAAAATGTACAAAAGATCTAAATTAGAAAGAAAAAGCTCAAACATTTTAAGGTCAATGATTTATGTAATTTTTAATTGAAAATGAAAAGATCCATTTCAAACATTTTAAGGTCAATGTATGTTTTTAATTCTGATCCACTGATAACGTCTTTCTAGTGACATTATCTTGAAAATAATGCAACTTTATTGGTTTGTTAATTGTGTTTGTGTGATGAATGTGTTTTTCAGACTCTCAGAACAGAATCATGACAACGAAATGTCATGCAGTCATCTGTCTGTAGTATGTAATTCTATGACTATTTAATTATATACATACATCTGTTTTCATTTCTGTACTGTACTGGCTACAGTCAGTGAATTTTCCACTTCTGGATGTCAGATTGACAGCAGCAGGTAACTATCAAAGAGAGATTGTCTTTCCCAACTGCAACTGTTCACTGAGTTTTAAAAATGGTTTTGTCATCAAGATGACCTCATGCTGACTTTGTGGAAACAGACATGGGGTCAGATCACACTGACTGTGAACTTTATGGAAGCCTAAATGAAAGGACATTTTCTTTAAAGCAAAGAAAGATTAAAAGTCTGTAGGTATGAGAGAGAGTGATGAGAACTATTGTTTCATGTCAAACACAGTGAGGTAGGATGAGGTGAACCACTGATGTAAAGAGTAAATGTTAATCAAAATAGACAAACATCAAATGCATGAAGTAAATATAAAGTATTCTCTTTCATAATATATTTTGTAATTTGTGTGTCATGACAGACTTTCTGACTGTAGAATCTCAGAGACTCACTGTGAAGTTGTGGCCTCAGCTCTGAAGTCCAACCCCTCCCATCTGAGAGAGCTGGACCTGAGTGACAACAAGCTGCAGGATTCAGGAGTGAAGCTGCTGTCTGCTGGACTGGAGAGTCCAAACTGTAGACTGGAGACTCTGAGGTCAGTTCACTGGCTGCAGCTTATGTGCTTTTTGTATATATTCATTTCAAATCTTTGAGTGTGGTTCAAATAGTTTGGTTTATCAACTTTTTTCCAGATATTTTTCTGTTTTTGCAAATGTCTGAACAATTGGCAGAGTAACAAAAAGCAGAGAGATGAAATGTTTGACAGTTTGTTAGCCTCCACAGACTCACGTTGTCGTCCATCAGTCAGTGAAGATGATGTTGGTACTGATGAGGTTGTAGAGTGTGTGAGGGATATGGATGAGGCTGCTGATAAAAACAGGCTGAAGAGAGTTTGAGCTTCTGTGTAAACAGAGAGGTTAGATAAAGAAAGAAAGACATGAATGCAAGGCTCAATAAAGGTGAAGTTGAACTGTGGTGATCTTCATGATATGAGAAGCTGACAGCTGGTACAGAGACGACACACACAGCTGCTGTGGTGTGCATCAAAGCAGAGCTCAGAGTCATAAACAGCAGCCTGACACAGAGCGAAACGTCACAGTAAAGCAGGTCTGTTCAAGGTGTGTTTGAGGATTTAAAAGAAATGAGCTGGAAAAGAAAAAGGCCTCTCTGTCGTAATTACTATACAAAGATGGCAGGTGAGACCAGTCATAGAGTTTGTGATTGAGAGCAACAACAGACTGTATATAGTTTTTAAAAATTTCTGTTCCTGAACAAAATGTACTCTGTTTAAGACTTATGTCTTATGTATGCTGTGCTGCTCATTTGAACATGTCAACAGATGCAGCACTCTTCAGCAAACACATCACATCAGTGATGATTATGAATGACAGCATCAGAGAAGTTGAGATTTCTCCTGAACTCCGTCAACACACTCGAAGTGACGACAACAACAGACCTCTGTTGTAAGCGGCGGTTCCGTCGATGCCATATTGTTGTGTGAGGACAGAGAAGCAGTTTAACAGAAGTGTCCCCATGATGAAGAACACACAGCTAAGCTAAAAACAAAGTATAAATAAGAATAATTTACAAAAAGAGCAGGAAGAAACAGAGCAGCAGCTGCTGGCTGCCACTTGTACAGCACAGGAACCAAGCTTGTTGTCTGACATTTATCTAATGTCGGCCTGTCTTTCACCGTCTGTCATTAAAGGACAGATTTATGTAAACCTGCACTGCAGGACTTTTACATAGAAATGAACATCTGTTCCATTGAAGTCCTTCCAAAACCAGTTGACACAATGCTGATGAATGACCAGCAGGTAAATCTGTCTGTATTTCACAGCGTAGCAGAGTTTTTACATCTGGTGTCTGTGGTGATTTTCCTCCAGTGGTGCACCAGTAGTGATGTGTTTTCTGTCAAGCAGCAGTGTTTGGTTTGTCAGAGCAACAGTAGTGACGGAGTCAGCTGCAGCAACAGCATAGGCACAGCAATGTTTGTGTATTTGTTCACATTGCCAGAAAGGGGCGACAAACATTCCACTCTGCAGGTGTAAACGATAATTTAGTCAAGACTGTAAAGAGATATGTCAGTATCAGGAGCAGCGTAGACATTAAGAAGAGTAATTGTTTCATCATATAAGACTGAATTAACATAAAGCAGCCATTTAAATATGCATTGTGGAGCTTGTGTGTCCCCCTTCTGGCAGTAAGAGTAATTAGACAAACATTGTCTCTGTGTTTCGGACACCACAGGCTCCGTCACAGTTCAAGTTGCTGGAACCTTCTCAAGCCCCCAGGAAGAGCTTTGAAGCCAGTTTGACACAGTGGCCAAACATGACACATCCACATATAGTGTGAAACATTCAGATCATTTTTTAAAACGTAACAACCCCCATGAAATGTTTCAATATCAGAATTTGATCCATTTGGTCTGATAACCTTTGGAAGGTTTAGAAGAGTTGCACCATTAAATCATTTCATACCCTTCAATTTAGCTGTGTATTGTGCTGCAGGTGAGTCCTCCTATACACCCTGTAACAGTTATATGTTCATCTGGGTAATTTCTCTCCACAGAGGGAAGCGGCTTTCTTTCTGGCATTCAAGCCTGTCCAAGACATCTCTAATAACAAATGAACTGGCAAAACTTAAATAGCCTACCATCATGAAATTAATATTAGGTTAATAACCAGATAAGCAAATAAATGAGGAGGGAACAACAGAGAAAATAATCAGATTGAACTGATTTATTGTCCAGGTGATCGTCCTTAGTTTCCAGCACCTGTAGTGTTCTGATCAACCTGTGATCTTCCCATCAGTGTCTGCTATGTTATCCTCCATGTCTCTCACTCTGGTTTGAACTTCAGCAATTTGAGTCTGCAGTGAGGCTGGTGTGGGTTTTTTAGGTCACAATGTCAAGCTCAAAACAAGTTTGTAATAATAATGATAATAATAATAATAGCAGTATGATGTTGTGGTGACATTTGGATGATGTCTGTAGAAGACTGACATGATGATGATCCACAATAACACAATGACGAAGTCTCTGTACTGATTTTAGTGAAAAGCTCATTGATGAGGACATAGTGATGTTGAGCTCCACATTTCAAACCTGGACACATCTGATGGGATTATAATGGATTTTTATCTCCATCATTTATTCTTCATTCAGATTGAGTCGCTGCAGTTTGTCAGAGATCAGCTGTGATTCTCTGGCCTCAGCTCTGAAGTCCAACCCCTCCCATCTGACACAGCTGGATCTGAGTCTCAACAAGCTTCAGGATTCAGGAGTGAAGCTGCTGTGTGATTTTCTGGAGAGTCCACAATGTGGACTGGAGACTCTGAGGTCAGTTCACTGACTCTCTGTTACTGTTGTAGATCTGATTTGTTTCATTCACAATCTAATCTAATTCATGTTCATACAGTCCTTCTTGTCTTTGTACTGTTTTCAATTGAGTTTATGTTAAAAAAGAATTAGTAAACTATGACATTCTGTTATATTATGTTATCACAAATAATGTTTGATTATTGATATTGATCCTTCAGAACACACACACACACACACACACACACACACACACACAGAGGAACACAGACAGATCAAAGCATATTTCTAAATGAAGAACAAAGAGTGAGAGAAACAGAGACAGGGTCAGTGAAGGGATGAGAGAGAACATGCAGTAGTGCGATCTACAAATCTAATGATAGCAATAATAATAATAGCAGTGTTAAACAGAGACATGTGGGCAGTGGGTGGCTTGTAAACATGGATCCAGACTCTGCAGCTCTGGAGACAGATGTAGCTGCAGAAAATGACAGGAGGAGACACATGAGAGAGCACAAAACTACAAGAGAGGGAAGATGCTGCATTAGTAAGATGCATTGATGGGTTATGAATGAATACAGGTGGAGGAGAGAGAGAAGGAGAGTGAAGCGCAATGCATCATGGGAAGTCCCCCAGCAGTCTAGGCCTATAGCAGCATAACTAAGGGATGGCTCAGGGCTCACCTGGACCAGCTCGAAGTATAAGCTTTGTCAAAGAGGAAGCTTTTAAGCCGAGTCTTAAATGTGGATTTGGTGTCTGCCTCCCAGACCCAGACTGGGATCTGGTTCCACAGGAGAGGAGCTTGATAACTGAAGGCTCTGGCTCCAAATCTCCCTTTGGAGACTCTGTGAACCAAAAGAAACCTGCATTCTGGGAGCGTCGTGCTCTATTGGGAAAATAGGGTAGAATGAGCTCTTGAAGGTATGATGGTTCCTGAACATTAAAGGCTTTGTCGGTGAGGAGAGGGATTTTAAATTCAATTCTGGAATTGACAGGGAGCCAGTGCAGAGAAGCTAATATGAGAGAAATATGTTGTGGTGACATTTGGATGATGTCTGTTGAAGACTGATATGATGATGATCCACAATAACACAATGACAAAGTCTCTGTACTGATTTCAGTGAAACGCTCATTGATGAGGACGTAGTGATGTTGAGCTCCACATTTCAAACCTGGACACATCTGATGGGATTATAATGGATTTTTATCTCCATCATTTATTCTTCATTCAGATTGAAGTGGTGCAGTTTGTCAAAGATCAGCTGTGATTCTCTGGCCTCAGCTCTGAAGTCCAACCCCTCCCATCTGACAGAGCTGGATCTGAGTGACAACAAGCTTCAGGATTCAGGAGTGAAGCTGCTGTGTGATTTTCTGGAGAGTCCACAATGTGGACTGGAGACTCTGAGGTCAGTTCACTGACTCTCTGTTACTGTTGTAGATCTTTATATGTTTAATGAACAGTTGTATCAAATTTACATTCTCTGCAGAAATTTACCATCTGGGAATCCTGTCACAAACCTCTCCATGCTTTGCTGGCGTGCTCTGCAGCATGCGTCATTTGTTTACATCTAGCCTCGCCCAGAAGGTTGCCAGTCCATGTTTTTTCCGTGGAATTGAGCTACTTTTTAAGTTCTGATGTGGGACGATTTTTTGCTGGTTGGTTGGACCTATTATGCATGCAAATTACATTATTAATATCTATAAATACACATCTATGATCAATTATTACAACCTAAATAACACATATGTACACATACACACAGACCTGGCAACCCAGTCGCTGTGCCCCCCGGTATAACTACCCCCAGTGTGGGAACCACTGTTTTAATGCTAAAGTCCGTTTTCATCTTCAGTGGTTCAGTCCTTTGACAGTGGCAGAGTAATGTTGAGCTTCACATTTAAAATCTTCATATAAGAAGAAAAATCTCCACTGGATAATTCACTCTGAACCTCTGAAACTTTTGACTTTACATTAAATTTCACCTTCCCTCTAAATGCTGTTCTTTACATTAAAAACACTCTGTCAGACAGTAACAAATATAATATCCTGTTTCTGTTTGTTCCAACGTTTTGATGAAGCTTTGCAGTGTTACGGTGTGGCGGAGTGCTAAAGACCGCCTCGTCCTTCTCCGTCTCCGCAAGAATCTCTCCCAGGAGAGAGAGTCTGCGGCAGGAGCGCACGGTGCGCTCTCATTGTCCCCCCCCGCTCGGGACCGCGTTTACTCAGCGCCTACGCGGTTTCCTCCTCACACAGACAAGACGCCTACCTGTTGGATGTTGCTGCCGGTTCGCCTTCGGTTCACGAGCCAAACCGAGGCGCTTCTGGCTCAAGGGTAAAATAGCGCATAGTGGTGCACTCCTTGGCAACCAGGTGACCTGGACTAAACCATTTTGTTAGTTGTTGGGTTATTTTATGTGTTTAACTGTGTTGGATTGGTAATTTAAGAGCCATAGGTTGGGCATCTCATTACTGTTATATGTTATTAATAGTGTGGGTTAATGTAATAACTTCCTGGATTTGATTAGGCCAGTAACGCCAAACTTCCCCATTAATTAATGTTGGTCTGCCCGGGAGAGGGGCTAGAGGGGCTATTTAAAGGGAGCATTCTGGCTCTGTCAGTGTGGAGTTTGATTTGCTGTTGGAGTTTGAGTACATGGCCTGTTTGGATTATAGCTGCGTATATAGTAAATTTTCTGTAAATACTTTTTTTGTCATTGTTCACTTCCTGGGAGAATTTCTTGTTGTCACACTGTACATATTTTTCCACTGGTTGCATTTTTTTTGGTGCTAATGTAGAGTAATTTTCTGGACCCAAGTTTCACGCCAATGGACCAAAATCAGGTTTTAAAGGTGTTCAATTGATCAAAAGTTTCTTCAAAATCTTCAATAATTTGGTTAAAAATCTTGCTGGAAAGCAGCTCCAAAACACTTTCAAACAGGTCTCAAAAATCTTTAAACAGGAGTCCAAGATGTAGTGGCAATACTTTATTGTCTACAACAAAGGATCGAACAAACAGAGTGTACACAGGGCACAGTCCAAGAGCTCTCTGAGCTAAAATGAAACTTGCATTTGTTTATATGTGGTAGATTTCCACGCCTATTGTCCAACCTCCAAGAATATAGATTATATACCTTTCACCAATAGAAATTTGTTAATTCTTAGCTCTACCCCCTGGGGGCTTGTCCAAACGTGTCTCATGTTTGGCCTCGTGACACCAATATTGGAGACCTCTCGGTATTTTCCCGGAGGTTCTTATTATTTTTTCTATCTTCAGGGTACTTTCAGCCACCATTATCTCTGGAAAAACGCACTTCTTATTTTTTTAAAAAAGAAGATATTATTTATTCTTTAAAAGAGAGGCACAAGTTTTCTAAGAGTAAGACATGAATGTTTGGCCAGGTAAAGGAAAAACTCAATTTATATAAGCATCTTGGTTATGTTCTAAGTGAGGACATGATCTTTCTCGGTCAAGTAGTTCAAGCGGTTTCCAGTGATGAGCCTGCTGCCAGATATCACAAAAGGCCACATTCTTCACCACTAATAACACACCTGCACTACTGATAAGCAAAAGGTCACACTTTTCACTTGGGGTTGTTTTGATTCACAGCTGTTCAGTACTTTTCCATCATTTTGTTTTGATTCGTTCTGTTCAGTATTTTTCCATCATTATAACACATGTCCTCAAGCAGTACATTTCCACTATTGTCTCTCTTGACCAGTACCTTTCCATTATTATCTCTCTGACCAGTACTTTTCCATTTTTATCTCTCTGACCAGTACTTTTCCATTATTATCACACATCTTTGATTACACACACAGTATTAGGCATGTTATATTAGGCATGTTATCATGTACATATGTTTAATTTTAGCTGCTATATGCATTCTTGAGAGTCTCATCACCAAATCCCATTACATTCAGAGCACACTTATGTAGTGTTTTTACACTACACTAATAAAACAATCACCAAACTGAAGTTCGACTGAGCCATCGTTGTCTAGGTTTGTCCAACGAACCTGTGACATACGGACTGAAATATTCAAACACAAGATGCCATGATTTTTTATGGCTTCACCATTTCATTAAGATGAAATATTGTAGATATAATTTTCTTCTTCTTTCCCCAAAAGTCATCCTGACATATTTATACATATGTGTATATATATATATGTATATATATATATATATATTTTACATGTAAACATACATCATCATTGGAAACTTTGGGATCTTGAGTTAATCATAAATCAATTTCTGTGTGTTTTTATTTGTGTTTGACTGCACAACATGAGTTTGTATAGATGGAGCCACTGATGGAGCTGCAGCGTTTAAGAGCTGAAGTCGCTCCGTCTTCATTGAAGTAGCAGCACGTTGTCTTTAATATTGATGAGAGCTCTTTTTGACTTTTTGTATTTTCCAGTTTTGACCCTGCGTCCTGTTGGGTTCAGGTGTTTGGAGTTTCCATTTTCTAAACTTCTACACTGTGAACCTTCTTCAGCTCTGAACAGATTTTTGAACATTGAATGATTTGAAGCAGGAACATTGTATTCTAATGTTACATCATTTATTCTTTATTCAGATTGAGTCGCTGCAGTTTGTCAGAGATCAGCTGTGATTCTCTGGCCTCAGCTCTGAAGTCCAGTCCCTCCCATCTGACAGAGCTGGACCTCAGAGGAAACAAGCTGCAGGATTCAGGAGTGAAGCTGCTGTTTGATCTTGCGAAGAGTCCAGACTGTCGACTGGAGACTCTGAGGTCAGTAGAGGGTCAGAGTCAGTACCTGCTGATTTCTACAGTATTGTACTAAACAGTTAGTATCAAAGCAAAGATCCAGTATTTCCTGTAAACCAGCCTTCTCAGTGGCTGCTTTCCTCAGTGAAGCTGAGAGAGGAGAATGGTGACAGGCTTCAGGATTGGACAGAAAGACAGAGAGAGAGAAGAATCAGCCAATCAGATCAGACAGAAGCTTGTTGTTGTGTTTGAGTTGCTGTGCAGATGACTGTTGTTTCATGTCTGCAGGAAATAAAGCTGGATTACAGCTGACGGCTTTACAAGATGTATAGAGACAGAGGTCCTCATTCATCAAACTGTCTTCCCATCAAATCTGATCTTTATTAACATCATATACCAACAAGAATCTATGTGATCATGTGAACAGCACAAAAAAATTCCTCTTTTAAGAGCAACTTTTTTTTCTCACTTCCAGTGGTTTAATTTCTCATCTTGCTGCAGTGATGTAGAAGTATACAACAGGGTGTGTCAGTACACTGTGACATCACATTGGTTACAAGAACAAGAGAGGTGAAATAGATTGAAACTTAAATCATGAGAAAGGCTGTGAAACACTGCTGTTCAGCTGGTGACAAGTTGCTCTTTAACATCTATCAGCTTTGTACAAATATTGTCAATCAAACCAGAAAATGCTGCTTTTAGATATAACAGCAGTTTGTGCAGTAAAGATGCGTTCAGGGACTCTCAGTGAAATCTGCAGAGTCAACAGACTTGATGGTAAAAGTCTGTGCAGGTCTGTGAGCTTCCAGCTCAGTGAGTTCACTCCAATATGTTAAAGATGAGAGGTGAAAGGAAGCTGGCTGCTCCACAGCTGCTCCTCTTCTGCTGTGAACAGGACTGAAGTCCCTGCTGCTCTTTGTACTGGATGTGCTGCCTCACTGACTGACAGCTGATGAAGGAAGTCTGTGTGAACACTGATTTATTTATGGCTCCTATTGTCTGTCTTCTTCTCTCATCAGCTGGAGGTGATGATGTTGAGAGACGATGAGCTGTGTCCTGATGGTCCACAGAGGTTGAAGCAGCAGCAGCAGCTTGTGTGTTTCCAGGCTCTGACTGGGCCATGTTACTGGGAGGTGGAGTGGAGAGGAGAGCTTCATCCAGCAGTGACTGACGGAGGAATCACAACAAGTGGAGATGACTGTCAGTGCTGCGGTGTGAACTGCTCTGAGATCAGCTCCACCGTCACACACGATGTCAAGTCCACCGTGGTCCCTGTGTGTCCCTCTGGATGTGACAGAGTGTCCTCAGTGTGTGTGGACTGCTCTGCTGCTGCTCTGTCCTTTTACACAGTCTCTGCAGACACACTGAGACTCCTCCACTCCTTTGTCTTTTGTCTGGATTTTGGTGGAAAGTTGGTTCTTCAGTATTTCGTTCTCTATCTGATGTTTGATGTAAAACATACTCAGGGACTTCCGGTCAGCGAGCAGATGGAGTAGATGTGTTGTGCGAGCGTTCCTGTGAATGTCAAACTTTTTAAACCACCAAGCCCTCGACTTTCCACGCCAAACGGATTCTCTTTTGTTTTTTGTTTTCTCTCTTTTTGCTTCGCTTAAACGAGCCATGTTACCTCTGAAATGGTTTTGAAATGCGGCAAGTCGGGCAATAAAGAACATCGTGCGGTGTTAGCCACCAAGTTCAAAACGTCATTCAGCCGGCTCCACTCAAAACTTGACCAAACATGGCTTGCAGTGGAGGACCACGGCCAACGTGTTTTGTCCCTTGAACTCGCTGCAGAAGACCTCAGCCAATGAATTATGGACCTTGAGGGCATCTACTTGACTCTACGCAATGATAATGCTTGGCTAAAGGCCAAAGTCACAGATTTGGAGAGCCGAAGCAGGAGGTACAACATACGTATCCTGGGCTTACCGGAGTCCATTGAGAGCAGGACTCCCACTGAGTTCTTCTTGAAGCTGCTGTGTGAGGTGTTTGGGAATGACACACTGCCTTCACCACCAGAAATTGACAGAGCCCATCACTCTCTGGTACCCAAACCGGCCCCCGGACAGCGACCACGGCCAGTCATCCTCCGCCTACACCGATATCAGACGAAAGATCTTCTCATTAGAGCAGCGCGGCGGAGAGGGAAACTTGAATATCACGCCAGCTGGTTCGGGTTGTGGAGGACTACAGCCCCGAAGTTCTCAGCCAGTGAGCAGAATACAGTGGAGTAATGGCAGAACTTTATAAACTGGGTCCTCTACCCCGCCCGGCTCCGTCTCACACTGTCCGGTGGAGCCAGAAAGTGGATCAGCTCGGTGGACGAGGCACACAAGTACATCGAGAGCCACCGCAAGTCTTCAAAACCGCCATAATGGGACTATTTAATGATTTTGTACCCACGACTGTCCGTGGTCCTGTCACTCTGCAGGTTCAATGCCAAGTTAGCTGGCGTGGTTTGTTTACATGAGTGAACACGTTCAACCCTCCAGTTCATGTGTGAGTACCCTCTCTCCCCTTGTCAGACAAATATTACTGATTATTACTCTTATTTGTTTGGACACTTTGCATTGATAGTGTGCTTAAAACTGACATTTTTTTTTCTATTGTTATTTTGATTCTACTGTCACGCATGGCCTGACCCTTTTGAGAATATCATTATCACGCAGTTCATTCTTGGCTAGTTCTAAAAATGCCAGTATAATAAGCTTTTTCATTTTACCTGCAAGCTTTGTAATAACTGTAAGCTGTTAATTTTAACTTTACATTATTTTGGCCAGGAATTTGTATCTGCCTTATGTTATTTGTAATCACATTTCAGAGCTCATGTCAACGCTTCTAAGTCTTATCTTGAGAAGGGATTTCTTTCTTAAGTCTATGTGTTGTTTTTGAGGTGCTAAATCCATAAATGTTCATGATACGGGAGCAGAAGTTAGTTTAGAGTGAGACAGGAAGATGTGTCATTGTATTATATTTGTTCTGAAGAGCTTGCTGCTTATTTTTCTAGCAGCTGTCTTGGTTGGGGTGGGTGGGTTGGGGGGATATGTCACTGCCAGAAACTCTGTAATCACTCTTTTGAAACTAATACTTCACACTAGTCACACCCAATCTCCTTTAAGTTTTTTTTTTTGCCTAGGTCACTGTGCTCACCTCCTAATCTTCCTTGTTAAATGGTATGAATAGATATTTGAAGCTGGTGAGCTGAATGGTCTGAACCACCCTGTTAAAAGAAGAAAGGTCTTCTCACAACTAAAACAACTTAGAACAGAAATAGCTTTTTTTACAAGAAACCCATATTCGCAGTTCAGACTATGGCCACCTGCTCTCAGGATGGTCAGGGCAGGGATTTCACTCCTCTTTCGGCCAAAGCCAGAGGAGTTTCAGTTCTTATCAGTCAGGATGCTTCATTTGAGCCGCATAATGTCATCTCTGACAAGTTTGGTCGATATGTGATTGTCTCTGGCAAATTATACAACACACCAGTCATACTTCAGAATCAGAATCAGAATCAATAAATCAATCAATCAATAAATGTTTGTGCCCCTAATTCAGATGATGTAGGTTTTTTTGAGTGTTTTCACTGCTCCCAGATCTTAACACATATTATCTCATACTTGGTGGCGATTTTAACTGCTGGCTTGATCCGGTTTTGGACTGATCCTCTACGAACCCCGGCAGAGCGAGTAGGTCAGCCTGTTTTATTCAGGCTTTTCTTTCTGACTATGGTGTTTGTGACGTGTGGCGCTCTTTACATCCATGCGACAGAGAATACTCTTTTTTTCTCACATGTTCATCATACATATTCGATGATTGATGATTTTTTAATTGATAATCAATTGATTCCCCTGGTTCATTCCTGTGCTTATCAGAGCATTGTATTTTCCGACCATGCTCCTGTCATCCTAACCATGTCCCTTCCTGGCCTGCTTCAAAGAGACAGACAGTGGCGAATTAATTCAACTCTGCTGTCGGATGATAATTTTGTTAAATTGGTTGTTAAATGGAAAAGGAAATAGCCTTTTTTCTAACTACCAATATGTCTTCAGACATATCTAGTCTAATTGTCTGGGATTCCCTTAAGGCTTATCTCCGGGGACAGATTATATCCTACACTGCCGAGGTGAGGCAAAAGGAAGCGATCAGACCTTGCCCGCCAAATCAAAGAGGTTGATAAAGAATATACTCGGACTAAATCTCCAGATCTTTACAAAAAGCAGTTGGAACTTATGACCAAATTTGACCTGCTTACCACCCATTTGATTGAACAATCACTTTTAAAAAGTAAAACCAGGTTTTATATATATGGAGACAAATCAGACAAATTATTAGCCAACCAACTTAAAGGCTCCAAGGCTAAACAAAATATTGCTAAGATCCGGTTACCAAATGGCCATATAACCACAGATCACTTACGAATGAATGAAGCATTCAGGGACTTCTATACCCAGCTATACACCTCGGAATCTCAGACTGATCGAGATGAGATTTCTGACTTTTTAAATGGTCTCAGTATTCCCAGTCTTTCACCAGATCTAAGGAAGAGATTAGAAGAGCCTATATCCCAGGCAGAAATAACTCTAGCTATTTCTTCAATGCAGTCGGGTAAATGTCCAGGCCCTGATGGCTTTCCGGCAGAATTTCTAAAGAAATTTTCCTTGCTGCTTTCCCCATTGTTATGTTCAGTTCTATCAGAATGTTGCAGACAAGGTTCCCTCCCTCCTTCCTTTACAGAGGCCTGTATCACTCTTGTAGCCAAAAAAGGGAAGGATCCGACTGAATGCGCCTCCTACAGGCCCATCTCCCTCTTAAACACAGACGCTAAAATTTTAGCCAAGGTCCTAGCCCATAGGTTGGAGAATGCCCTCCCCACAATCATATCTGAAGATCAAACTGGCTTCATTAAAGGCAGGCAGTCTTACTTCAACATAAGACGACTGTTCAATATGATCTACTCTGCCTCTGATGATGTCCCTGAATGCATTGTTTCTCTTGACGCAGAGAAAGCATTCGACCGTGTCGAATGGGTCTATCTGTTTGCTGTGCTGGACAGGTTTGGTTTTGGTTCAAACTTTATGGATTAAACTTCTCTATTTGCACCTGACGGCCTCAATTCGTACTAACTCACAACAGTCAAGACCCTTCTATTTACATCGTGGAACCTGTCAGGGGTGCCCCCTTAGTCCCATGCTTTTTGACATGGCTATTGAACCACTTGCCACAGGACTCCGCTCTTGCAAAGATATGTCTGGTATCAACCTCCCTATGTGCACATCACTGTTTACTTCAGTTCAAAGTTGTACACAGGGCTCATATTTCAAAAGCAAAGTTATCCTCCTTATACCCGGATATTAGCCCATACTGTGTCAAATGTGAACTTGCAGAAGCTTCTCTCATTCATATGTACTGGTCCTGCTCGTGCTTGAATACTGGAGGGAAGTCTTTCGTACACTGTCTCTGATGTTAAACATCAAATGAGAACCAAACCCACTGACTGCTCTGTTTGGAATCATGGAGGGGGAGAAAAAGTTACCTACTGCAAAGAAACACACTTTATCCTTTGCCTCCCTTCTAGCTTGGCGAGCAATTTTGTTCAGGTGGAAGGATACTGGAAGACATTATGTCCTGCTTAAAACTGGAGAAAATTAGATACTCACTTCAGCAATCAAATAATAAATTCCAGAAAGTGTGGGGATCCTTCCTAAAAGCAATCCAGACCCTGTGAAGGTTTGACCCTTGGATGCAGGTTAACTATGCTGCACATTTCTTACTCACTCCTAGTGCAAGCTTTTGCAAGCTTAAATTATACTGACTGTATGATTTTTGCTGGAAAAGAAACTAATTAAATTAAGTTAATTAAATTAATTAATTTATTTCAGTTTTATGTAACATACCCATGTTCATCCCACTGATGATGATGATGATGATGATGATGATTTCAGATCTGATGATCTCTTGTACGTACTTTAATGTCCTGCAGTTCAGGAAAACATGTTGGACTGTCTCTGGATTTCCACA
The DNA here is from genome assembly GCA_025331565.1 of Holacanthus passer. Lineage (NCBI taxonomy): Eukaryota > Metazoa > Chordata > Actinopteri > Pomacanthidae > Holacanthus > Holacanthus passer. The sequence goes on from JAFREQ010000145.1 coordinate 46,708, forward strand.
CTCACATCACCCATTTGAATGTTCTCCTTCAATATGCTGAAGCAAAGTGGTGGATTTTGAAGTCGTCTCTCATGTAGAAGCTTTCTGTTAAAATGTTAAAGCTTCTATATGCGATGTTCACGGCCACCAGAAATCACAACAGAGCACCAGCATCTCCGACCAAAACAAATGCACACTTCCCTTAATTTTGATTAATTTGATGTGATTAGTTTGATTTGATCCGATCAGATTTTCTTTGAATTGATTTGAAGTGATTTCATCTGATCGGATCTAACTTTCTTTGAATCAATTTGTTTAGCTGTGTTTTGACGTGTTGGGCCGTGCGCTGATGTGCGTCCTTGTTGCTGTACTTGGGACTCTGGTCAGGGTGCCTGTCAGATGGGGGCCGATCTGGGGGATAGCGTGAATCACCTCCCGCGTGTTACGCCCTCACAGTGACGTTCCTGTCTGGCAAATGATAAGAAGGATGGAGACGGCATGTCGTGGAGGTTCATATGCTTGTCTGCGCCCACCCTAGACCACCATAGAGTCGACAGTGACAAGGACCACATTGCAGGGGTCCACATGGGGGGGAGGGAGGGGGGGAAAGAGCAACGACAGAATTAGTAGGGCCATGGTCTCGTCCCCTCGCTGCCAGAGGAAAGAAAGTCTGGTTACAGGGGACAAATGAGATCAATAAACGTCACCCTCCAATATGTCCATGGAATCTGTGAAAAGCTCGATCACCAGGTGAGAGCTTCACTTTCTCAGGACATGATTGGTTCACCGGGTGGAAGAATGGAGCCGCTGTGCAGCCGGAACATGAAAAGGTGAGTTTAAAAACTACTCAACTTGTACTATTTACTGTTATAACTTGTGTTATACTGAAATCTGGACTTCTGTTCCCTTGTTTTCTCCGTGACTCCAGGACCCAAAGTGAACAGAAGACCCCAGAGGACCCAGTGGAGAGATGAGGCGGATGAAGGAAGAGATGACGACCAGCCGGAGATGAGACGAGGAACAGATCCAGGAGAGACCATGAGATGAACAAGGTCAAATGGCTCAGTAAATATTTTATGTTTACAAGGAAATACAGTAATGCTTTTGTGTGAGAGAATTCACTTCTTTAGCTCAGAATGAACTAAAGGTTTAATCTATGTTTTTTTTAACGCAAACAGAGATGAGTCAACAGTCCTGATGACGAGACAGAAGATGAGCGACAGCCCCAGGAGTCAAACAAAGATGAGGGAGCCGGTCCATGAAGAGAGAGATGATGAAGACAAATCTCACTGTGAGTAAAGTTCTATTCATACATTACAAGATGTCAAATAGTTCTGTGGATATTTTGTGTTTACAAGGAAATCTGCAGTCTTCAAATCTTTATTTATATGACTCCAAGAGAGGACGAGCTGAGGAACAGCCCCAGGATATGAAGCCAGGACCAGAGAGACGACGGAGGCAAAGTCACAGAGGCAAAGTGAGGCACGCTGGTAAGACAATTGTAGGATTTACTTTATTTTGTGTGCAAAATTCACTATAGAGAGTGTAACTAAAATAATTCAAATGTCAATAGAGATACTGTGTGTTTACATAATGTATAGTACAGCTGACTAAATCTGTCTGTTTATCTGTGTTGTGACTAAAAGAAATAACCCAGAGGAGCCACAGAAGAAATGAGAATCAGCCCCAGATTGACGAGAAGGAAGAAACAGCCCCAAGAAGACATGAAGGAAGAAACCTCTCCATAGTGAACATGGAAGTGCTGGTGAGACAGAACAGTATGTTAGTTCTGCTTCATTTTTTGTTGGCAATGTCTGCTGTTACAGAGCCAAACCACAAGTAGTAAAAGTTTGTTTTGTTTCAGCTGAGTCCAGGCAGTTGGCACAGGACCTGTGGTACCTGAACTCAACACGCCTCATTGGAAGACGCTGGGACGAGCTGATCATATGCAAAACGAATGGCTCAAATAAAAAGTCATTACTTACTTTTAAAATGTGAAATTTGGTGTATCTTTTAATGGTATATGTTGGGAATCATTTTGCGTGGGTAGGGAAAAATTATATATAAGTATAGATAATTATTAGATTATATATCTATATATATAGAGAGAGAGAGAGAGAGAGGGAGAGATATAAAAGAGCCTTTTAAGACCACTGGGTTTATGTAAAAATGTGTAACTGTCAATGTTCTTTCTCACATTTTTTGAGAAATCAATGTTTGTGGGCATCTTCCATCATCACAGGTTTATAAGAACCAACTTATCAAAACAACTAATTTTGAGTTTCTTTTGTATCTTTTTATTTAATTTGTTTCACCTGCTCCACAATATTTGTATTCATTTTCATTGGCTTCACAATAAAAAGGTCAATAATGCTGAACAGGGAAAAAACTTTTTTTTTTTTACTTCAGATGTCTCTTGCAACAGAAATTTAGATCTAGTAAAGATCTCCTGTTTAAGCACAGGTTATAGTAAAAGTCTAAACTATCTTGTGTTTAAAATAATGGTCAACAAGTATGAACACACACTAAACTAGTTCCCACAGTTTTTTCCAATATCCCTCTGTAAACCTTTGCTTATTTGAACTGATTTGCTCTGGCGCTTGCTCAGTTGACTCAGAATCAGTTATCATGCATTGAGTGAGTAGAGAAATGATCATGGGAATAATAAAGCTTCAACACTTCTGTCACAGTTCTGTCCAGTGTTTCAGTCTCTCTGCCTTAGTTTCAGTCTCTGTTTTCATTCCGTCAGTCTTGTCATGTTGTAGTCCAGTCTTGTCTTAGTTAATATCTTGGTCTTAGTTCCTTGTCTCCGCTGTCGTGTCTTAGTACTGTGTTGTAGTTTTCTGTCTTAGTTTTCTGTCTGTGTCTTATGTCATAGTTCTGTCTTTGTTTCTGTTTGGCTCTGTTCGTCTCTGTTATAGTTCTGTCAGCTATGGTCCTGTTTAGGTTCTTTCAGTTCTGTCGGTCTCCTCTTAGTCTTCTCGTAGTCCTGTCATGTCTAAGTTCTTCTGTCAGTCTGTCACTATTCACCTGCCATAGCTTCTCACCTCAGGTCCCAGTACTCTTCTACTCACCCCTCCTCTGCCTCACCTCACCTGTCAGCCACTCCCACCTCATCTAGTCACCTGTGTTCCCAGCTGCAGCTAATCACCATCAGGACTCTATATAAGCCACTCCATTCCATTCAGCCTTTGCCGGATTGTTTGTTTATTCATGACTGCTCTCACCATTTTTGGATTTGTTCTTCTTCTTGTTCATCTTCCACCCATGCTTGTCTGTGCTTTTTGTAATTGTTTGGATCAGCTCTTCATTTGCTAAGATTCTTTGGACTGTCCTGGACACTACCCTGCTGTGAGTTTTTGTTAATTAAGATTTCTTTGCCCATATTAAAAGAGTTTTATCAATCATCAATTCCTGTGTGTAGCATTTGAGTCCATCCACACTCCTTCGTAACAACTTCATCCACAGTGGGACTAAAGTAAAGTGGGATAAAGGAGATGACACGGAGGAAGAGGTGTAGACTTTATCTAGCAGTGGAGTAAATGAATAACTGAATAATAATTATATACAAAAAGTAAATTGTGAATTTCCCAACTGAGGGACGAATAAAGGAATATATTAAGTGGTCAAATATATTGATAGGTGTGGTATTTAAAAAAAAAAAAAAAGAAGTGACAATAGAAATAAAGCAGGTAAAACTATGAACAATGACTGACACAGGGAATTGAGCAAAGAAGCTGCCCTGGGGCTTTGACATGTAAGACTCCTGGTTAATTCTAAGAATCACATAAACCACTCACTAACACAGGTTTTCAAATGTGGGACTACACCATAAATGATGTGAGGGAGGAAATATAGCCAATATTTCTACCATATATTGAAAGACTAATATATATGATAGAACAATTCACTCACATTTGACACACTTTCAGGCTAAATTATTGTTGTAAGAGTTCACCAATGTGACTTCTCACTTTCCTGGCTGTCTCTGTGGCAGACTGGGGAGGACATCAGCAGAAACCAAAGAGTGACTTTTGTTGTTTGTGTGTGAAAATCAGTGTCCCAGCAAATGGATTCTATTGCAGTGTCTCCAAATGAATGTGATGGAGAAGCGAAGTAATCAGAAATTTCCTGGTGAGTCAACAAAAGCAACGCCTACGTCACATCTGCCCAATGCAAGGAATAAGATAAGATATTCCTTTATTCGTCCCTCAGTGGGGAAATTCACTATCACCAGTTAATTCAACCACCAGTTCAACTGGAACACCAAATACAGAAATAAATGCAGAAATACATAAAAAATAATAAATGCTCAAATACATAATTAAATGCACAAAAAAAGTTGTTACTTAAATTCCAGCCACATTTGATAAGGTCTGATGACATTAACTAGTCAATCAGTCCATTATGACATCACAATTGGATGTTTTATTTCCATTGTGGAAAGGTCGTATCGAATGATTTGGTGATGTACAATATTTGCTGGTGCAGGTCACAGGTGTCAAGTTGCACTAATGAAAAACACATTTCTGTTTCAGAAAAAACCCACTCACTCTTTAGGATTCTGTGAACCCATGAGATAAAAATAGGCCTTACCAAGCCAACATCTGCAGGTGCACAGCTGTGGTTGTGTGCTGTGAAAACCATTGGTTGAACCTCAAACTGGAAGCTTGGTGCTCCAAATCTTATTTGGTCCAACAGCACCCTCCAGTGGTCACAATCATGTGCTCACCTCACTGTGCAACACTGACACTGAGAGGAATTTGTACACAGAAGGCTGATGAAAACAACATCAGTGCTGTATAAATCTTTAACTTAACAAAGTAATGATGAAAACATGTTAAATGTATTGAATGTCATTCTGTAACACAGATCAACAGGCAGCAAAGCAAACAAAGATGAAAATTTCATTTTGGTCGTGCATTTAGATGCATGTGCTTCACTGCAGGACAATCCATTTACATGACAAATAAGAAGAGACATCGATATCTAGGAAACTATGTGTTTCTTATATGTAAATATGGGAAACAAAACATATTTTCATTGTGACATCCCAATTGGATGTTTTATTTCCTTTGTGCAACATCACACAAACCTACAACAGTGTGGTTGTTATAACAACAGGACAGCAAAAATAAAAAAACAAATAAATGAACTCAACAGTAAAAAGTCAAGCAATGTGACTTTGATGTCTTGCAGCCCAGTCAGCTGTACTCACACTGCAAACGCAACTTCCCTCCAGGCAAAAAAACGACACCGCATCACTGCACACATTGTTATTTGTTGCGTATTCGTATGCTCAAACATTCAATTTGAACTATTTCACAGTATCTGCGACACAGCTTTCAAACATCCCGTGCAGTATCTTGGGGTGTTTTTTGTGGCAGGCCTGTAAGGAGAAAGAGAGACAAAATAAAAACTAGACAAGAAACATTTTTTTTTGTTAGAAACTTTGAGTACTTGCTTTAGCTTGAAAAAGTAAATAGTCTAAGTATCACTTTATGAAGCTGGAGCAGGACTGAAAGTTCTTTGGGCAGTAAATGAAGTAGCTGAAGCAGTAGTGAAATTTCTCTGGCAGTCGCAGAAGTAGATAAAGCAGTGCTTGAAGTAGTGAGTAACATCATCAGCATAGTATCATCCCAAATTAAGTGCTAGCATAACCAAGCCTGTGTGGACAGCAGCTGAACGTGAATGAATGTGAAGGCAATAATACTCACAGTACATGAAGAATACAGTTTCCACAACACTGTCTTCTAGAATTGATGTTTATATACCAGTAACGTATCACAGCAAAGAAGTACTGGATTACATTTTCTATTAACATAATGAGGAAATGTTTTTAATTGCTTTATCGGGCAAGTTTTTTTTTTGACACTATCTGTTCTTGTAATGCACCATCTGCTCACATCAAAGTTTTTATAGCTACCAAAGTGCTGTTGTGCCTCAACACACATGGGACCACCTCCCTACAAGCTCAGTGTGCTACGAAATAGGGAGCAATTGCTTTTGTCAGTGTGTAATTGGGGGGAAAAATTAGCAATACATTTACATATTTTTTTAAGGAAAGCTAGATACGCTAGTCTGAGCTGCACAAAGCCTGACATCATTTTGTTTTTGAATTGACTGATTGATTGAGTTAAATTATTCTAGAAAGGTCAGTGCAGGTCTCGTTATGCTGCACAGCAGTCACTTTAATCAAGCATCATAAAAAAGCTGTTGCAGCTATTGAGTTTGCGCCTGACTGTGTTTGTGCTTTATCAAAATATTCAGGTTAAGGTCTGTGAATATATTCAGAGAAAGAGAGGAAAAGTGTTGTTTTGACAAAGCTAATTGATTTGAGTCAGGACTGTGTAAAGCATAAAACAGCTCCGCGATATATTTTTTGTACGTATGCACACTTACACTTACACACATACACACTCCAGCCCTGATTCAGCCCAGTTCGAGTCATGGTCTTTTCTTCAGTTTGTTCTTCACTCCCAGAAGAAGCATTGTGATGTTCAAAACAACAAATGTTTTGGCTGAAAGAACTGAATCTGAACAGGACACACACAAACATATAACGTTACTGTGCTGAACAGTGTGTGTGTGTGTGTGTGTGTTATGCCAGTTAGCTGTGGGATACAACTTGAGCCCCAATTTTTAACCTATATTTGTTCCCATTTTAGCAAATTGGTGCCATTGAAATTTTGCCAAATTAGTTATGAGCAGTTCCTCTTTACAATCCATGAGAGACAACTATCACTGGATTACCTTGAGGAAAACTTCAAAACGTGATGACAAGTTGACAAGAAGCGTCTTTTTGCCCGAGCTTCCTCTCCTTCTCAACTCTCAAGTCTCAAAGTAGGAAGTAGTACTGAATCATTTATTTAATAATTAGCTATCAGATAAATATATGTATTGTACATAATAGGGTAGGACTTTGTTGTAACAGCTTTAAGTTTGCAAACAATATCTTTATCCAAGTAGATTCTCAACTCGCTGTCTTACCCTTCACAAAGAACTGTTCTCAGTGCACTACGCAGTCGGAGCTCCAGTCAATTCGATGTAAACATTTTTGAACAATCTTCTTAATGGACCAATTCTACTGATTCAGTACACTGAAAAAAACTGATTTGCCCGTCACTGGTCAGAAGCATCTTGTTTTGTCAAATGCTCTCCAAAACTTTTCACATCTTCCTGTCAGGGTCATTGGCAAAATAATAATTATTCCAACACAACAGAGGATTTGGTCCTCATGTGGATGATGACTGGACTAACACAGTGTGTACTGTTATCACTGGCTTATCAATCACCACTGTTTGATTGTCTTCCTGTCACATCACAGTGTCACAGTGAGCAAGCATGCACATTACCACGTAACTTAAGCAGCTCAGTGGAACTCAGATGCCATTCATTTTATATATGTGCTGTTCTTACTGTGATATATCAAACTGTCTCGTGTGAATATGAACTATCACTGTAAACAAAAATTGTGCTTCAGAGGTTGAGGTCTACACCTAAATATTGCTGTTGTGGTCAGGACAGTTTACTTTCCCATGAATGCTTTTGTTTACTGTTGAAAAAAATGTTGAGTCCTCATTCATATTCAGTATTTATAAGTGCTTGCTCACAATGACAACTGTTGGGTAAGTGATATTAAGAGTATGGTCTAGACCTGCTCTACATTAAATTTGCTAACTAAACTAAATGAAATTGAATTAAATATTTAAAAATGCAGATGATACAGAACTGATTTTACACATGCAAATATGCTTACAGGTGAGCTGAACAGGTGTATAATGTTTTCTGGGACAATGAAAAGCCAGATAATGTCAGCAAGACTTTTGTAATTTACTGACTTTTTCATACTTTCACGGTGCGCAGAGGATCATAAGAACTGTAACAACATTGATCCTCCAACCTTTCATCTAGCATGGACTTTGAAAGATGCTTACCAGTCACAGGGTCTAATACATGCTATTTATGGCATTATTGGAAATGTAGCATCCAGTGTTTTTGAAAATGGACTCAGCACAGGACTAAAGGTCCACACACCTCAGCCTCTGCTGCTTTACTTTTTGTTTCATTTTTAAAATCTTTTGAATTTTGAGTCTCATACAAATCATCCAACTTTATGAAATACCAAACTGATAGAGTTCCCCTTTCATGTTATATAATAAAAACATTTGCAGTTCAGGTGTTTCCTAATTACATTGCTGCAAATGCTCTTGCATTTTCACATTTTCCTTTTTCACTTTGTATCAGGGGAAGCAGATTCTGACCTGTCCTTACAACTAGAGGACCCCGTTTACTGTAAACTGCAGTAGATAGTATCCTCTGGCAGCAGTAAACACAGATTTAAAACAAACTTGTCTTAACATGAGTTCTAACTGAAACTCAACTTAAACTAGTTCATTTAAAACTAAATGAGTCTTTTGAACTTCTGAGAGCCTAAAGGGAAGAGTAACTCCTCCCTCCACCCTTTAACAATGCCTCCTTGCTGTTGGCAGGTCAGAGAGGCAAAACGGCACAAAACTCATCAGCATATGAGCACAAAATAAAAAACAGATGATCTTTTAGATTTGTTTGACAGCGAGATGAGTCAGGAGGCAGAAGGAGACCGCCTCAGCGTTCAGCTCATGGACGCCGGTATACGACACAGTGACAGGCGCTGCAGGCAAACAGCTCAGACAGGATGCAAAAAGGCCTTCCCTGGTTTTAATCAGACATCCAGGTGCGAATGCTGTGTACAACTACACCCACCCACACCAGCGTACTCAGAGACGCACTCCACTCACACACACTTGCACACACAGCAGATGGCACAATCAGCCTGCTCGTCACTTGGGCCTCTGAAAGCTAGATATCTGAGGTGTCAGCACGGTGGATAGCACTGAGTGATTTCACAGGAATGATTCATACTATAATGAGGTGCTTGATGGACACATTTGTTACATAAGATGCAGAAGTGCTTTCAGTGTGACCTAATTTTCATGTTTTTTGATGCAGGGATCTGAGCTAACAGCTGGGCAAGCAACAAGCAGGCACATGGCAACTCTCTAACCACATCATATGATAGAGCTCAGGGAGTAATAATAATGTGATTTTACTGATCTCTGTTGGGAAATTCTTCTCTCAATTGTCTCCCTTTTCACAGAGGTCAAAGATCAACTAGAACTACATTGAACAAAAATATAAACACTTTTGTTTTTGCTCCCATATTTCATGAGCTGAACTCAAAGATCTTTTTCTATGTACACAAAAGGCCTATTTCTCTCAAATATTGGTCACAAATCTGTCTAAATCTGTTAATGAGCACTTCTCCTTTGGCGAGATGATCCCTCCACCTCACAGGTGTGCCAGATCAAGATGCTGATTAGACAGCATGATTATTGCACAGGTGTGCCTCAGGCTGGCCACAATAAAAGGCCACTCTAAAACGTGCAGTTTTCTCACACAGCACAATGACACAGACGTCGCAAGTTTTGAGGGAGCATGCAATTGGCATGCTGACTGCAGGAATGTCCACCAGAGCTGCTGCCCATGCCACATGCCACACCTGTGAGGTGGAGGGATTATCTCAGCAAAGGAGAAGTGTCTTAATTATCAAAGTTTTGCCTTCAGCTCCTCTGCTGGAAGGACACACAGCTACAAGGCTGAATATAAGAGTTTGTGTCCCTGTAGTTGTACTGTGGTTTGAAGGATGAGACTGACCATGGATACTAAGCTGAAACTTTACAGCCAAGCAGGGCTGGTTCATTTTCCAAATTTAGACACTTTAGGTTGAAATACCAGGGTGAGTATTCCCATACCAATACTAAGATTGACACTTCTTGTATAATGCTGCATCAACCAATGAGGACACTGTGGCGGACGCTGAGGTCATGTCCTCAATACTGCATCTGGACAACAATCTGGATTAGGTTGCCCCAGCTTTTTAAAATCCATTACCAAGTTAATGCATTAAGTCCGGTTGTCAGGTTGAATAATTAAAACCTAAGAAGAAAAAAGACTTAAATAATGTGTAAAGAAGTTCTAGTCAAACAAAGAGGAATCATCTACGTAAAAACGACTGTAACTTATGCTTTAGACGGTCACAGGGGGCTGGAGCCAGTCCCAGCTGACATTGGTCAGACATTATGCTGGTTAATTTGTTCACCATGTTGAACAAATGTTAATTTTCACTCCCTACAGGAAGCGTTAAGCTATTTCCTAGATCATGTTGATGTCTCATTCTATGGCAAAGGGCCCACAGATTCCCAGAAGGCAGAGGGGCTTGGTGCAACAGAGTTGTCAGAGTGCCCCACAAAGGGTCGTAAGAGATATAACATTGATTCTCACAAAAATGATCACAGTAGAAGTGGAATGTGTGTTAAAATGTCATCTCCAACTTTCTCGAAATAAGCCTGGTGTGCCTTACTGTATATTGTATCCTGGGATCTCTTGAAGGACTCCTAGAGGGTCCCTTTTTTAAAAAAAAAACCATTTATATACTTTATACTTTTATCTATTTGTGTGCTTGTGCTGCTGCAACGCCTGAATGGGGGACCAATAAAGAATTATCTTATCTTTGAACCTCTGAATAACGCACAAAAAACCCCCCTTTAAACACCATGAGAAGTAATGCACACCATCTGTCAGTAGGTGATGCTAGCGAGCCATGTAACATGCAGTGCTTCCCATTACCATGGTGATAATGTGCATTCATTATGGTCTAATGGTGCCCCTGCAGGCTCAGTGTTCCCATAGTAAATCAGAGAGGAGACAGAGCGCGGGGGTCTAACATGGGATGAGCCATTAGCCTGCAGGGAACAATCGAAGTCTTCCCTTAAATAGACGATGGTTGATTTGTCTCGGCAGCTTCAGCCAGTGCACGAGGAAGAGGTGCTTGGACTGGGCACGCTTGCCTGAGCGTCATTACAGTCAACATCTGTCTGATGGAAACCCACCCAGAAAGCCTGTTGTTAAGCACCCAAAACATCTCATCACGGAAGCTCTTTAAACAGCAGGCTCTGAAACCTTGAAGGCTTTCAATCTCAGCCTGCGTTACATATCAAGCAATGATGTGTCCATGGTGTCATAGTTTACAACAGTTTCTCATTTAGCAGACGCTTTTATCCAAGGCGACGTACATCTGAGAGTAAATACAACACAAGCAAAGATCTAGTCAGGAGAGAACAACCTGGATAAGTGCCATAAAACAAAGTTCAAGTTAGATAGGAGCCTACAGGCAGTGAGGAGGGAATACATAATTATACAACAATACAATTTTTTTTGTTTGTTTTTTTGTTTCATTGGAGTTTGTCAAGTACCAAGGTGTTTAGTTATTTTCTATAATGAGAAAACTGACATTAAACCGCTGTAGTGAAACCCATTCTGGACTCCTTGAAAGTACAGCCCAGCAAATCAATATTTTTTTTATTAATAATAGATCAAATGATGTTTGCTCACACATTGGCTATGACAACTGTATAAGTTGATAATACATAAGCTATTTTATTGTCACCTTGATCTGCTGCCTTTAGGTTGCCAGTGACTTCATGCAGCTTTAAGTAGTATCTGTGTCTTGTGTGTCACTTCTCTGCGTTGCTGTGTTTTAGTCTTACGTCAGAGAGAAATCTGAGCCTTCAAGCGCCGACTGTTCCCGACACGATCTGCCTCTCTCAGCACCAGTGATGACCTTGCCCCTGCGCCCTGAAGACCGGACACGACCCCTGGTCTTCTGTCATTTTGAAAAGTAAAACATTCCATAGAATCAGTGTTGACAAGGGGCAGAACATGAAGTTTGTTGCCTTTGTGGCTGCAAAACAAGATACAGCAGCACTTTTCCTTCACGGTCGTGTCCTCTAGCTCCTCTTTGATACGCCATACTGGTCTTCCCATGTTATATGATATCCACAGCAGGGGGAGGGCGGCACAGTAAGTGGCCATTGAGCGGCACAAAGTGCACCCTTCATGCCATTTGTCTCTGGGATTTGTCACCAGAGCTTTGCTGTGAAAGAATGGACACGATGACTTTTACTGTTTTTCAAGCATTGCGTTGAGTTAGAACTTCATAAATTCAAAAATAAGTGCTGAGTTTTTCACTTTTTGACCTTAGAACTCATTTCAATCCTGTTACTAAAAGATGTCATGTACTCTCATAGTCACTCCTGCGGGCCATTATAATCCCTGGAGCACTTCAATATGTCTCTATGACGCTGCTGGTTCCTAATCAGCTAATTTCTAACACTGGACACATTCATGTTGGCTGCCTGGCTTGTCATAAACCTGAGCACTAACCCCTGAATTCATGAACTGTTGTAGCAGAACTTATTGCATTTATTTCAACCTTAAACCTGTGAGGGGCATCAACTCCAAAGAAGAAATTGAATAACCTAATTAACTGATTAACCAGATTACGCAATTAGCAAATTATCAGTCTGATCCCAAAAGAAGTAACTTCTTTTTTTATTAAACTGACGTCCGTCTCTACTCCAAAGGAATACCCAGGACACGACTTGGTCTAAATGAAAATATTTATTGATCTAACATCTACTAACACGGGATAAATGAAATGACTGATAACTACAATATAATAGTCAGGATGGAGCAAAGGAGCAATATTAACTGTAGTAAAATATGAAGACAATCAAGTAAACTGTGTAATTAAATGAAGCAATGGTGAAAGGGAGAATACGATTACAGCTGCAGTTTATCAATGTACTAAAAATGAATTTACAAAGAAATTTAAGGCTTTAGATATTATTTTGACATCAACCAGCCATGAGCAACACGGCCAGTAGTGTGGCTCACTTTGAACAGCGTTGGCCAGCTGCAGGAGTTTCATGGTTGGAACCCTCGGCACCGGATGCTGAGGCCAGGACCATCCTCATGCTGGACGCTGAGGCGATCCTCCCTGCTGACAGAGGCGAGTCTGCCAGCAGACTTCCTCAGATGGAGGAGCCGCTTAGTAGAGTTTGTGTAGGCAATAGTGGGCAGACGTCCCATCTGCATTGTGAGAGAGTGACTACCACAAGACGTACTCTGCAAGGTTGAGCTAAACACCTGAAGCCAGGTGTCAGCAGTTGCTAACTGGAGAATAAATCGAGGTGTGACCCGAAAACCTGGTGAAACTGAACCAAAAACGCAACAAATTTACCAACTCATCAGAACCAAGTATAAGTTTGAAACTGTTATTGTTCGTGCTGGCAGCTCACTGTCACAGCCACTGCTTACTGAGACTTTCAAAAGGAGGAAGAGCTGTTTTTAATAACACCTCTTCTTTTTCTGCTGACGAGTCAAAATACCTGCTGTGGAAAAAGACCTATGGAGCTCTATGGCACAGAGGAACAAGCTATAGCCTGTTAGGCTTTGGATGCATAGGCAATGCTTGTTAGTTCCATAAATTCACTTGATTTCACCTTTTCATTGGATTCGTTGATAATAAGAACATTTCAAAAATGTTCTTTGAGTTTTTTTATTGGTTGACCTTTACAAAAAAAAGTCCTAATTCACTCTCAATGTTTCTATCTGTATGTTGCTGTACGAGCTGCCTTGCCCCTCTGTTGCGCGCACGCACGCACGCACACACACACACACACACACACACACACACACACACACACACACAGCCGATCTCTCCCTTCTCACCTCTCTGTCTCCCTCCCTATCTTTATGAAGGCTGGCTAATGACACACTTTCAGATGCCTTGACTACTGTGCATGCGTGTGTGTGTGTTTTTGCATGTGTGTGTACTGGCCAGGTTTGAAAAGGATCTTTCATCTTCCTCTCCCTTTGACAAAAGAATCTGTCCAGTCAGCACAGCTGTCTATCTGCCGCCTCTTTTCCCCAGCACACGTCTCGATTAATCCCGACGTCGTGCCGCACAGCTCAATCTCGTCGTGCGCTCTCCTCCTCCTCCTTTTTATTCTTGCTTTCTCGAACCTATCAGCCCTCTGCACTGCTTCTCCCTCTATGTTTCTTCTTATTCAGTCTCATCCTCTCTCTGTTCCTGCTTTCACTCTGATCTTCTCTCACTCCTCCCACTTCTTCCTCTAATTCTCCAACCTTCTGCTCCTTCATTGTTTCCCCACAGTTTATTTTTCTTTTTCCTTCTGTTTCTGTCTGTCTTTCTCCTTCTCTGTCTGACTCTCTGTGCCTCTCATCTTCCTCCCCTCCCCTCTCCTCTCTGTCCTCGGAGTCCTCAGTCTTTTCTTTGCTGTGTAACAGAGAGTGACATGTTTGGCAGTTCCTCTTCTCTCTCCTCTCATAAGGAATTACTGTCCTGACCCACTTCCACATGCGACTGCTGCCACATCTGCATGGCTGTGAAACGATTTGTGCCACTGAGTGCCAAAGAGAATGATGTGCAAACTACCGGAGCGACCTCACTGCACTGACATAATATAATATCTGAAATTATTATGCTTATCTAGATATCTAAGATAAGTTAAAATGGTTGTTTTGTTGCATCGTATGTAAAGCTTTTTAAACATTTGATCCATTGAAGTTCAGCTGTTTCAGAAAAACTGTTGTTCCTTAGCCCCACTCACTCAGTTTAATTTAATCAGCGAGGTCATTTCTGCTTTTACAAAAACCAACTTTGTTTACTGGATTAAAGCTACGTTAAGCAGTACTACAGATCCCACAAATCAACAGCTCACTCTCCAGATTTAAGCGACTCTAAGTCCATCATTTTGGCATATTTTAGTCCAAACTCGTCTCACTAATCCTTCCATACAAAACTGTGAGTACAGAAGGTCGTACGAGGCCATTCTGCCCAGAAAGAAATGGCGAAAAACAGAAAAACATGACAGAAAGCTGAATGTCTGGCAAGCTAAAGAGAGCAAATATTCTAAAGTGCATGGCAGAACAAACTCCTGCTGGAGGACAGGCTCCGTTGCTGTGAAATAATTCTGTCCTTCTGAACCCAGTGTAATGACATTCACTAAGTAGGACCCTGACAGCAGTCTGTCTTTTGATGGTTTTGGTACATGATTCCAAACTCAGGATGTAAGCCTCTACTTGGTAGGCCAGGGAAATACTTGGCTATGTTACTGTTAAACTTTTATCATTGTCACTCAAATTCCCTCAAATATTCACAACAGTTAACACTCTATAATCATCTAAAGACAAATCCAAATACTATTTGTAAAGTAGCACAAGATTATTTTCATTTCACCAACAAAGTGTCCAACTTTATATCATATTCCTCTGAAAAAGTGTTTGCCCAACCTTTATGTGTAACTTGCACAACCAGATAGGATAATGTATAACAGTAGTTTCTATTAGCCTGTCAGCCTATTCATCAGCCTGGTCCTCAGATGAAACCTTAAACCAGTGAATGACTTAATGCAACTTTAATGTGCTGGCCTGATTAATTATTGGATGAAAAAGGTCAAGTCTTCTTGTGGAAAAAAACAATGCTGTTTGTGATGAAAACAAACAAACTGAAAATAAAAATATTATACACACACACACACACACATATATATATATATATATATATATATAGAGAGAGAGAGAGAGAGAGAGTTGTTCACAGTAACAAAAAGTAATTCATACATATAACTCTCAAAGTCACAGAATGGATGTCTTTGTTATTGGAAAACCTGATTTGAATATTGAAAACTTCATTACTGAATATTTGCATATGATTTGAGACCCTTGGCAGTATTAACTGTGATGAAACTCAGAAAGGACCCCGTCGGCTACAGTTAATAAAATATTTCAATTACTTTTCTCATTACTCTTTATTATTTTGTGATCTTGTAACTCATTTACATAGCGATCATAGTCAATTAGTTTTTGCTTAAGAACAAAGCGCATCTGAAAATGTTGTGTGTTATGTCCACGCTTAAACACCTTCCTTACCCTGACATGGATGTCCGACATTCCTATGACTATCATGATGAGAGTGATGTTGGTATTAAAATACTGCAAACTGTGACACTTCCTGTACAGGGACTTCAATCTTAATTTTGTATTAAGTACAACCCCCTTCCTGATCCTGCCATTGCAACGGGGGATTAAGAAACAGTTAGCACCTCATTTTAAACATACTAAGGCCTTTAATCTCACTTCCAACATTAATCTTACCCCAACCTTAATTCCGTTCTTTCACCGTTGAGGAATAGTGTGACATTTTTTTTGGAAAGTACACTTTCAATTTTCTTTCTTTGACAAAGTTAGATGAGAAATTTAATACCACTCTTAGGTTAAGTTAGGTTCTTAAGTTTTATGGCGGGTTATGTGCAAGAATATGCCTTGGTGGTGCACAGTAACTTCCTGTTGGTTGTTTGGCAAGTTTTTACACTTTGGTTGTTGCATGGTATAAACAAACAACATATAAGATGTAAATGAATGAGCCTTACAGGGGATGGTAGGTGGATTTTGTAATCTTTCAGCAGAGCCAGGTTAGCTGTTTCACATGAGCTTCATATTTATCTTGCAGACATGAGTGTCAATCTTCTCATCTAACTTTTGCAGTTTCATCAAAATGTCAAGATATTCTTTTAAACCCAAGTAAAAACTTGAGAATTGAAAATGTCCACTGTCTGAATGCCCAAAGTTGTCTCTCATGAAGACAGAATCAAGCATCCACCAACCCACCCACACACACACAGTCGGTAGACGTGGCAGTATAACGTGGATCGGTGACATAATCGGTGGACGCCACATTTCTCTGGGCTCTGTGACATTGCAGAAGTTGCCGCTGTGTGAGTTTCACACCCTCCTTTCACTGTCTGCTGAGGCTGAGAGCTGTGTTCCCACACTGCTGCCCTGGCAAAGTGTTTTATAGCTGTCAGGTGAGAAAGAGCGCTTTATATGATGCACAGTTTCTTCTACCTGTTTCAGAGCCCATGAAGAGCTGAGTGTTTTGCAGTGCTTCCTCTGATGATAAATAAGAATTAAAGTATAAAGCTCAGTGCGCGAGGCCACAGACAGCAGGGCTGCTTCTCTGTGACGTACAGCTGCTACCTTCAGACCAGTGTAACGGACATATCTAAAGGAAACACTGAACTCGACCTGCTTTGAAAGTGTGATGACAGCGTCGTCAGGTAAGTGGCAGCAGGAGGAAAACAGTTTTAATTTTTCCAATTTGGATCAGCATTCAAACACACCTAAGCCCATTCAGGCGATAATCAGGTATTATTGTATTTACTGATGAAAAGCTGCTCTTTGTTTCAAAGTGTCACTGCAGTGTGTGGGCACTCGCTTTGTTGCTCTGCTTTCCTTTTGATATTCCAAAAAACTGTCTCTGCACGTGATGGGCTTTAAAATGGGATTAGCCACAGATAAATTTCAAATATTTTGCATCCCTTTGTGTCATCAACACTGAAAAAAATGGCACAACTTAAAATTACTAAATAAAAAAAAATCATTAAATTGAATTTGCTTCATCCAAATTTATTAGCATTTATTCAATTCTGTTTATGATTTGTGTGAAACCTTCAGTTTTGATGTCAGATATGTAATATCAGATAATATCAGTCAAAATATTTCTGTTGCCAAAGATAAAAATTTACATTCACACAAAGTAAAAAGATGATATAGGCTATTATAAAGACCATTGTGGCAGTTTTCCCTGCCACTGGTAACACATCACACCAGCACACCACACGTTAGCCAGGTAGCATGCTGCTAATAGTTTGGTGGGTGCACACACTGAGCTACATTTAACATCTTAGTAAGTTTCCTGTGCTGTTGTTTTCTCCATAAAGTTTACAAAAACACAAATTGACTGTTTAAATGTGGAAGATTATGAGTGTGTTTGAATCTAATTATGTTCTTTTCTTACCACAGTGCTTCCTGGTTCTGGGCAGTGACAAAGGACCTGAGCATAGTTTCAGGCTGTCTTTTATAGTGCCTGAGTGTTAAGTAGGGGACATGCTCAGTCCATCTCACTGCACCACACTAATTGATAGGAGTGTTAAAATATATTATTATAGGAATGCTTTGACTCATTTAATGTGTGGTAAATGAAGGATTTAAAATGGTTCCTGAGATGGAAGAGGATTTGTGTGCTTGAATTGATTATGTAGTTGTGTTCAATTAAAGATGGTATGGTCCAGTGGGAGGGGCCTAGCCTTTAAATAGAGGGGATCTACACTCCTTAATCAGTCAGAGAAGGGTTGTGGTGCTGTGTGGGCTTATTGTTGTTGCTGGCAAACTTTGTATATATTTTTCTTCCATTATTTGCCCTCATTTTCTGTCTTAAAAAGGGCAATAAAAAAAACTTTTTCTTTTGCATCAAACAGACTCTGTCTTGCTACCTTTTCTAGCTTTTGGAGGTGAAATCACACCTTTTTTCAGTCAGCTTTTCGCCAGACTACCCTCATTCTGGGTCAGAATGTGACAACCATACACTGTTTTTTTTTCATTTTGGAAAAAAGATCATATTTACTATCACATCTAGGTCACATCATTTTTCTGAATATTTCTCAGGTTAGTTTTCTGATTCAGTGTATTTTAACTTGACCTTAGTCAACATATTTTCTTTAGTCACAAGCCAAATGTGACTAATTTAGGAAAATATAACATTTTTGTTACATTGTTTCACTCGGTGTTTAATTCAGTTTACTTATAACCCTGATTCCAAAAAAGTTGGGACATTGTGTAAAACACATATAAAAACAGAACGCCATCATTTGCAAACTAACTGTGTTTTCTGACAATGGTTTTATCAAGTGTTTGTGAGCCTATGTATTAATATTCTTTCTACAATCATATGTTTGACAAAGTGGTGAACCTCTCTCCATCCTTGCTTGTGAACAACTGAGTCTTTCCAGGATGAACCTTTCATACCCAATCATGATACTATCACCTGTTACTGTTGTCAGACAGATAAGGTGCCAGAAACCCACCATGTAGTGAGCCAGAGGATAATGATGTGTCATTTCATGCGTCCCAACAAGCCTTACTTCTATAGTAGTAGATATGTAGGACACATTTTGTCCTACAACATTTTGCAAGGTTCAGTGTCCATATGTGGGTGTTTCTGTTTCACTGCCCGTGCAAGCAAGACCACACGGAGTGTTAAAACAGTAGTAACCTCCACCTTGAAAAATCTACATGTGCATATTATGCAGTCTTAAATCAGTGCCTTTGTGGTAATGAATACATTTTTGTGACACTTTGTATGACAGATTACTGCAAAGCTATGCCACACTGGTTCTTGTGAAGGAAGAAATCAGACTCCCAGATTTCCTTTTTTATCAGTCCACTTCAATGGAAATGTTGACTTCATTTGTTTGAATGTCTACAGTGCCTGTTACACAAAATCTGCAAATGTATTTACCTGAAACAGTTTCCTTCCAAGTACAACAAAATACATATTTGACAGTGATGAGTGACAACTAGCAGGTATGCGTTTTCCACAATGCCCAATATGGGGTATATTCACACAGAGTAACAAATTCCGTCCTTTTTTGTACACAGAAACACTGTTTGAGGAAACAAAAAGAGGGAATTTGGTACTAAAAAACCTGTAACTCTACATTACTGTACAGCTGGGGTGTAAGATGCCATTTTAGGGTGTAAACTTATTTGATGACACCACTGGATTTGACAAGTTGCCCCTGTTCTATGACCAAAATAATGGAATTTCAATGTTGGTCCTCGATATTTAGGTATAAATAATCAATCTATGAAATGAATCAATCTTAATGAAGACATCTTTATTTCATACAAATCAATCATAGACAAACACACAGACACATAAATGTTAAAAATTCTGGGTACTGAATGAAAAGTGAGTGGATTTTGTGGACATTCTTGTAAAATGCTGGGATCTAAATTCCAGGTATTCATTTTTGATATCTAAAGATTAATCAAACTCAAATTTTTCATGCAAAATAGTTAAAACTGCTTTCTCAATGTCAAGGCTATCCAAAGGGTATGTTTCTCTGTTTCTCTTCTCTTCAGGGAAGATGCAGCACTTCCTGTGGTTG
Source organism: Holacanthus passer (assembly GCA_025331565.1). Taxonomy (NCBI): domain Eukaryota; kingdom Metazoa; phylum Chordata; class Actinopteri; family Pomacanthidae; genus Holacanthus; species Holacanthus passer. Next base: position 66,603 of record JAFREQ010000145.1, read on the forward strand.
TTGCTGGCCATCCTGTGGCTGGTGCAGGCTGTGGAGGGCTGTCCCGATGTCTGTAGATGCTCCAGGAAATCTGGTACAGAAAAGTCTGACGTCAACTGTCATAAGAGGGGGCTTCGTGCCTTTCCCTCAAAGCTGCCCCCCGATGCCTGGATCCTCAAACTAGGTGGGTACCTTGTGGTTGGCCAAATCATCCCTAAGATTGTTGTAACATTAAAGATACTTGCTTGACTGATGAATTTATTATTTAATGTAAGAAAACACAAGCTTAAGTATCCAACTTCTTACTGCTGTGTAAAGGTGAGAATGGTATCACAGACCTGAAGGCCAATGCTCTGAGATCAGTTCCAAAGATCGAGAGTATCAACCTGGAACGAAATGCCATCAAGTCCATCCACCCTCAGGCCTTCTCTGGTGCGAAGCAACTAATGCTTCTCAATCTTTACGGCAACCACATCACCAGCCTTCCACCGAGGGGATTCCAGGTAAAGTATCTGGAGAAGATTGCATGTACATCAATCACATTGCAATAATCTGACCACAAAACTGTTGTTCCTTCCATATCTCTAGGACCTCCTGAACCTTCGCTTCCTCATGCTGGGACAGAACCAAATTGGCATCCTGAAATCTGAGATGTTTGCAGGAATGAGGAACTTGTCAGACTTAGACATGCCTCTTAATGCACTGACAACCCTCCCATCTAATGCCTTTAAGCCTCTGATCGCCCTTAAAGTTCTGGACCTTTCCCTGAATCGTATCCAGAGGATCTCTCCTAAGGCCTTCACTGGACTCAGACAGCTCATGTTCCTCAACTTAGACAATAACAGGTCAAATCACACACACCCTTTCGGTGGATTCTTCTAGGAACCTTGCAATGCGAAACCTATTCCACCTAGCAATGATACAAGGAGATAGAGATAGATAGATCGATCTAGTGCTGGTATGTGCAGTGAGAATCTCATTCCTACCCTGCATCCTGTTGCATATCCTGGTGATATTGACCACGATCTTTCCCTCACCTCAACCAAGTGTATTAATTGCTTAACATTTTCCATAACTGTAATTTATAGCCATAACCACCGTCATTCTCTCACCTTAACCATACTGTGGTGTCCATGCATGGATATTGTTGAAATGAATAATTTTCAAATCTTGGCAAGCATGATCACTGAACAAAATCTAGAGTCTTGCACAATCATTTAATATCGATCTTCTGTCTAGGGATAGGGTTTTTTGGGAACCGCAAGTCCTCCAAATAAAGTGGCAAATTATGTTGCTTGTCCATGTCCTCCAAAATGACACATAGATGTGTTTTCTGATCTGATGCCCGATTGAGCGGAATGACATCATTTGTCCGTGTCTTCCAAAAGTTTTAGAAATCCCTGTTGAATAATAAATCTGTTTTATGATGTGATAATGCTATGGTTAAGGTTTGGCTAGGTCTAGGAACAAAAACAATGTGTTAAGGTTAAGGAAAAGAATATAGCTTGGGTTAATATAAGTACTCTTTTAAGGTTTGGGAAGCTTTATTGATATGATAACAATATGAAAAATAGCCACATAGTTAAGATTATGGCCACCATCTGGATTTACAAAAAGAACGTTGACTGTTGGTTGGAAAGTTGAATTTTTATTGAGCCACCCATGCAGACTTTATTTCTCTATAACATGGCCATACTTCCTTCTTTGCTTCAATCATTATTTCTACAGTCAGTAGAGCTCACTTGAAAGTAAAGAAATATTGTTTTGGGGTACTCGCTGAAATGACTGGTGGTGGTGTTCTTCTTGGAAGAACAGTATTGTTAGTACAGTGCTCAAAGCAGTAGCATGTTAACACAAGGTCAGAACAAAATAATTCAAGTGTCACTGTCATTATTTGATCTATTTCCATGTTGCCATAAACTATGCTGACAACAAGCAACTGCAGTGGCATTGTAGAAAAGAGGAAAAGTGTATAGCAGGTCTTGCAGTTTTACCTTTGCTGCTACCTTTGAGTGTATGCCTTATACAGCGTCTGTACAGTGTATTGATGTAAATTCAGGAATTCTGACTCTCTCTGCAATCCAGTCTGAAGACCATTCCTGCTGGAGCATTCAGCCCGCTGCAGTCTCTGGAGATGTTGGTTCTAGACAACAACCTTCTGTCCACAATGAGCCTGTCAACACTGAATGGCCTGGGCAACTTGCAGGTAACACAGCATCTTGGGTTTATACATAAACAGAAAATTTGATGGGAAGGTCAAACAGAATCTGTTTAATATGAAAAAGTATTGAATCTGATACATATATGATTCATATCATTCAAAAATGAATGTGCTAAATATTGACCCAGGAACTCTATCTGCGGAACAATGAGCTGGAGCACCTGCCACCTGATGTGTTCAGGAACATGGCCAAGCTTTCTCAGTTGGCTCTCAGTGGAAACCGCCTGAAGACGGTAGATGGAAACATGTTCGCCCATATGCCTAGTAAGACTACCACCAGCCTGCCTTTGTAAATGGGACACCATTTTCATAGGAACAAAGCAGTGTCTCATCATAGTAGAGGTGAAAATGACTACATCATTTTTCATTTTTCGCAATACTTTTCTTCTGTGACCCCTGACAGACCTGAGGAAGCTGCACCTCCATAACAACCCATGGCAGTGTGACTGTAACATAATGTCCTTGGTGCAGTGGATGGGACAGACCGAAGCCACCCTGTCACCTCGAGATGCCCTGAGGTGTGTGAGTCCTCCAGAGCTCCGCAACAAAAGCTTCTCCAGCCTCGGAGCTGACAAACTGCTCTGCCCTGCCTAAAGCCCATGAAGACCACACTGTGGGCTCGGGGCTCATGGAGAGTCACTTTTACTCAAAACTGATTTTTTTTTTTTACTCTGCATGCTGGGCTAGTGTTTGAGAAATCACCTAGGAAAGAACTTCACTCTACAAAGCTGCAGTGCTGTCAATAAATTCCCCTGTAGGATGGTGTCTTACTCCTCCTCTACTTTATGAGCAATATATTGATGTTTTCAGCTAAAAACCCTGCATAAAACATCACCTTTTAGAAACTTTGACTTGACCACCATGTAGGTTATTTTTGAGTTTAGAACCTATATATGCAATTTTAACACATACTGGAGCATGAAACCCTGAGACAGCTGTTAAAGCATGAAAATCACTAAAAACTGGAGTCACGAGGTTTTCATTGGACAGAAAGACTGTGTATCATTGTTGTCTTCTCCACCAGCAAAGAACAAGTGCTGCCTCTTATCTCAAATTCAACACTGAGATTAATATTATAATCTAATATTGCTTGTCACATCGAGGCTGTGCAGGTTTGGAAAGTGACGGATTACATGCAATGGGATTATATTAATCCGATTCCAGGAAATGGTTTCTGTAATCTTTTATAGTTAATGTAAAAAAAGAAAAGCATTCAGGATGGTGAGATGACAGACACTGGCAGGATGTGCACAGCTGAAACTAAAAGTGAAAATAGCTGCAAATTTATTGAAACTGTACTCTCTACATTCTATTAGAGTAAAATAAGGAAGATGATTCAGGCTGATGTTCCCTTGCAGCCCAGCAGTGATACACTATGGCCAAAAGTACGTGGACACCTGAGCATTACACCCACATGTGGTTATTGAACATAACGATGATTGTAATGATTCTGCTATAAAAGCCTCTGGTTTCAGGTTTTTCATCCGATGTTAGAACCTGATTGCAGGGATTTATTGCCATTCAGACACAAGAACATTGTGCATATGTACCATACCAACAAAACATTTATGTACTAAATGAAGGAACATACACCCTTTAGCAAATCTTCATTGCTATGAATTACATTGAATCAAACATCAGAGAGTTGTGTCAGTAAATTACGTTTCCTTCTGTAGGAAAAATGTGTCTCAAAAGTCGCTGTGTTCTTTTGTCTAATTAACATGGTTCTTCAAATGGGATGAAATTGCAAAGAGGAATGGGGCTCCGTAGTCCCTGGAACTACAGTGTTTAGAGGAAAAACTGGCCTAGCCCATATCCTGAAAAGCAGACCCAGACCAAGGATCTCCTCATACTTGTGACCATATAGTGCATAAAGGGACTTGTATAAATAAAACAACCTGCCCTGCACTGTCTGCTGCTACATTAAACCTTCCCACCATCCTCCATTGTTCTGCAAGCTTCCTCATAACTGCTGCTTTCAGACACATGTGTTCAGGTTCAGTCACTGATTGTCCACAGGAGGGGAAGAGACAGAGAAGTCAGAGACAGCGATGGTGAGATCAGTTTGTAGAGGGAAACAGGGAGAGATGGAGAGAACAGCAGAAAGAGTGTGGTGCGAGGGGATGATGGGAGGACGAGTGGGGTTGAGATGGGAGACGGAAGATAGCAGAGCATGATATCCTGCCCTAAGCTTTCTGTAATTGACAAGGTGACTCCCATCGACCTCCACACACAATGACTTTGACATGAAAACACCAGCGTCTCCCACTCCGGCGAGGGAGATAATCGCCATAATTTCCACCTGCATTAAACCTGCTATTATAAGAGAGCTCCTAAGAACAATATAATAGCTAGGTTTTGTTCCGAGCTGCAGCGTCTCTCACCTCTGTTGGTGGCTCTGACATATTATACAGCAGAGTCAGGATTTATTTTCTCCTCCCTGATGTTTCTTTTTGGTGTGCTCATTTTAAATGTCTACTGCTAAACCCATCATTTCTAAAGAGGTCTCACTTTGATCATCGAGACCGTACACCAACAAAATGGAAACATTTCACCCTCGTCAGAATTTGTGATTTGATTTAAGATTAAAGTGTGAACTATATGTACGTGTCTACCACCTATATGTATATGACATGTCTAAATAGTTGTGTACTGACTGTGTCTTTTCTTTACATGTGCATTGTAACATGTTTTTGTGCTCTGGGTGTTTGAGATTCCTTGTAACATGCACCAAGCATTAAATAATGTATCATGATAGCATGCTCAGTAAAATATCCCATTGCATACCACAAGCATGCTCTCAGTTTTTAAATTATTCAGGCCGTTATGTTTTGTAAAGATTTCATAAATCCTTCAGGCAATGAAACCTGCTTTAAACTGCTAAACCTTTATGTTCAAGTTTATTGGATATGCTTCCTTGGCAGTTCTTTCACTATGATCTGTTGTCAGTTGAAACATGATTGTGTGACAGATTAAACCTGAATAAATGAGTGGCAAAACATAACGAATGCACGTTTCCACACAGGTGCACTGCATGGTGCAATTATGCAATTAACATCCAATCATGCTCTGCAGCATGTATGAAAATGCTGAGCAGGCCCAGTTGATTCTGTTTTTGTATCAAGATGGCAAGAGGAAAAGATTTAAGTGACTCTGAAAGAGGCTTCAAAGGATCTTTCCAGAGAGTGGATGTGACGTGCTGCTGCTGAGCAGTCAGCACTTAATCACTCGACGAGTGGGTCTCCTCTTAAACGGAAACTTCAAGAGGGACTTAATTCTGGTCCTTTGGTCCTGTTAATCAACTTGCTTGCAGATGTGCATGTGTGTGGCACGTAAAGCTAAGCAGAATAAACAAAAATCAGGTAAATATTTGAAAAAATTCTCAAGAAACAGAACCTCCACATCCCATGTTACATAAGTAACGTGGGAGTGCATTTTCGTCAAGAGAAAGAAGTTGGTCTTGAAACTACACACAAAAAGAACAACTTCATTTCTCACATAGCTTTTTCATTAATTTGTTCATTAATAATGGGTCAAATGACTATGTGTAATGTGAAAGAAGATGCTCTTAAGGTGCGTTCAGACAAAATGTAGCAAATTTCTCTCTTGTGTCATTTGTGCAAATTTGACCGGTGAACAGTTTGTGTGTTACGTTCATCAGGTAGCTTGGAACACAACTCAGAATGAATGGAAATTGTTTTGTGCTGGATGTGTAAATTGGAAACATGCTAGCCATACCAACTTGATAAAGGTTCAAAAATATGAACGCTCCCCAGTGGTCAAATCTAGCAATACTGCTTTAATTGTAATAAAACAGGGCACACTGTGGGCATGTAAACTGTTTTCTCTCTCTTCTCACCTAAAACTTATATGTAACCAGAGGGATTCATTTATTTCACATTAACATCGGCAATGCCTTCCTCCTCCATCCCTCTTGTCAAATTGTTCCCTAGATAAAGCAGTGGAGTTCTCACTGGAACACCGTGGCATTCAGACATTTAAATGCACGGCACAGGGGACAGAAAATAGGTGACAGTGCCTCATATCAACAGGGATACAGTTACAGATGCTTTTGTCTACACAATGTAGTCTCGGCCTCAGTGTTTTGATATAGAACATGAAGAGGATTTAGAGAATCCAGAAGAGTATGGGGGTGTGAGGATGAAGCACACATCACACATGAATTGATTTTTGATTTTCTCCCTAAAATCTTACATTTGCCAAAATGTGCTTTGTGTGTATGTGTCGACTGTGTGTGTCCACAAAAATATCTCCTCAGCTGCTCAGTGGAACAACTGCAACACTCAGTAGGACCTTTGTGGGACAAACTATCCTTCGTCTTGACCCACAAAAAGCAGCTTACAAGGCTCATTTTTTTGTTTTTCGCTCCCTGGGCTTGGTTTCAAATTCATTATGTACATGACTGTTCAGTATGGTGTCGAAATTGCCCCCATTAGGTAATCCATTCATTTAACCTGAGCAGTTCCACCGGGGCTTACATGCCTTGCTAAAAGGTAACTTCAGCCATAGAGACTGAGAAGCTGTTTAGGAAATGAGGCCAGGTCCTGATGGTGCATAGCATGAAGTGTCCTGTGACTGTCCACAGTATCTTAATAGGTCAGTCTCAACAGCACAGGTACACACAGGACCTGAATTCTCTGGCCTTATTCAACTTTTACAACCCTGATTCCAAAAATGTTGGGAAGCTGTGTACAACTTGACAGAATGCAGTTTTTGCTCATCCTTTTTGACAGACACTCAACAGGAAACAGTACAAAGAAAATATATGTTTGACCTCATCGGCTGCCACTAACAACTAGCAGAGACTATATAGGCACAAACTCTCGTTAGCGAGTAACGTATGAACCGACCACACGTGCAGTGTCTGTTCACGTGTTGCGACAGCTCAGAACTTAACTGCTAAAATTTCACTCAACTCAAAAACATTTCTTCTCTCACAGATGTGTCCTCACCTTAATTTGTGCAAATCTGCATCTTCGCTTGCATCTTTCCTTCGTGTGTAAATGCAACGTTTTTGTCACTTATTTTTTAACTCTGGTGTTTAGCCACAGACGTGGATGAAAGAAAAGATTTCAAGTCATCAACGCTGATCGTGAGGAGGGTCAGGAACATTTCAGGACCTCAGTGACGGAGAGCAGAGAAAAAAAAGTTTACTCGTAAATATGGTGAGGAGGAAGAGTTTCAAATGTCAACCCTCTTCCCAAAGTTCAGGTAATAGATAGACAAGAGAAGAGAAGAAAAAGAAGTTAAGTAGACAGGGATTAAGACGGGGTCAAAAGGTGGTGAGTAGCTTCCTGGTGTTAGAGGCAGAGAATAGGATTTGGAATGAAAAAGGCTATTTTTGGCAGCTGAGACAGTGAAGAAATTTGAAACACAAGCATCCTGATGAAAAGACCACCAACTACATTGCTACAGTATAATTATATTGTTGGACGTTTTTTTTGCTAGAAAGTCACAATTCATTCATTGCTTTCTTGCACGTGATGTGTGAAAAATAAAAAGCAATAAGAGAGTAGAGAAGAGTCATGATATCGGTGATCTGACTCAGTAATGACACTTATACATGTTAGATTGAGTTCAGCCACCATGAGCTACTGGTCAAAAAAGGCCAAGGCCGCAGCAGCAGGAAGTGTTAAAAATAAGCAATGGTGTGATTTATTGCTTATGAATTCAACTTTTCATTTGTCGGAGGAAGCATGTGCTATTTCTGATGAAGAGTTCATCTTGAACTCTTGTGTATATATTGTACCCACACCAGTATTACAGTGCAATACTACACCAAAACATGACAAACACGCTCAAACTCATGCTGTTTTTTTATAAAAAAAAGATTGAATTATTTTGACTGATTTTAAAGTGCACTTACTTTTGTTCGGGTCAACAGTAAATGATGTAAACATGAACCTGTCCATTGCAGACGAACTGACTGTGCAATGATATGTGAGCTGTGTCACACTGAGCTACATGCACAGCTTCCAGCTCTGTGTGGTTTAGCACAGTCCTGCTGCTGTGGCACTGCTATGCTCAATCACTGTAGTCTGTGTTTGCATTCAGCTCACAGGCTACACGCCTTTGGGTTGAGCCATACAGGAAACACATTGCTGTTGAAGCCACAGACAGGATGGTGTCGGGATAAGAGTGCAAGCTGATTTGTTCAGCTGTAATCACCACATGACACTGATATAATCAAGAACGCTGACTTTCTTGTGGACACTGAACATTCATAAAATTCCAATGATAGACAGCGGTGGACATTTCATTAAATAGGATATTTGACATCATTTGAAATGAAGAAAGCCTTTAAGTGTTGTTCTACTGAAATATTAGCTCATAATCTAACTTGCTCTGTGAAGATGTGCTGAGGCACAACGGTGCTTTGAGCTAAATGTTGAATTCAGCATGCTGCAGTAAAACACTCACAGTGAGTGTTACATGGACTGCTAATAAGCAGTCCATGTTGAAGGTGAAGCTCCATAATCAAGGACTCTACCCACCCCCAGCTCTCAGACTCTTCACACTTCTGCCCTCTGGCAGGAGGTACAGGAGTGTGAGAACCAGGACATCCAGGCTGAGAAACAGTTTTTATCTGACAGCCATCAGACTGATCAGACAGATCAAACCACCTGCTCCTGCCACCACCCTAACTACCTCAACCACACATGCTTCACCCCACCCATCCCAGCCCACGCACAGCCACATATTTGCACTATTGTTGATGTTAAGGCAGTATCTCATCTTATATTCATATTTATATTCAGATTCAGATTCATCATCTCAGGCTGTATTTGTATTGCAATATACTGTACATTTACTACTACATTCATTTACATTCAGTTATATTCATATTCATCTGCTCTGTATCCATACTGTATAATACTGTCATCGTATTATGGTCACTGAACTGACATTTTTGCACATCCATGCTTATTTTGCACCAACAATGTTTGCACATTCATGTTACTGTAAATATCCTGTAAAGACCTTCTTAATCCTGATTTTATCCTCTATTTTTTTTTGTAATTTCTATTTTTTTAAATTTCATTCTTTCAAAACAGTGTTCAGAATCAGTGAACAGAATTTCATTGCACAGGGAAACTTGTTTCTTTTAACTGTGCACATGACAATAAATGCTTTGACCTTTGACCTTGGGGTTCGTCAGGGATTGTCCAGGTTTCAATTTCATTAACATAAAGCACCCAGTATCAAATGCTGCGTTCATCTCCCAACTGATGAAAATGCTGTGTGTAAAGCAGACTGACTGGCTAGCTGAGATAAAAACTATAACGCATATTTTCCTCTTGGCCATAGCTACAATTGCATTTCCTGTGTAAAAAAATATTTTTCATCAACAAAAATTTGTTTCATCATCCACAGCACTGAATGAAACAGTGTGTCAGAGAGTAAGGCCTGGTTTAGCTGCAGGAGTCTTGGATGTGATTAGAGGAAGTAATAAGATATCTGATGTTATTCCTGCCCACATACAGCGTTCCTTTATCTTTATCACAGTCACTCCACATTAATCACTCACACACATGCTCCTTTACCTCAGACTGTATAGTCAGTGTTACACAGTTTCTCTTACAGAGTGTAGCCAACAACAAAGTGACAGACGACTTTGAGCACTGTTGTGCGATCTCAATACTACTGCTCCATCCCACTGTTGCTATGGTAACCTTCGCTTGTGTTTGCGATTGCCGCAGATGTGTAAATGTCTTTATGTATTTCCTACCAAGCTGGTTGTCGCATGGTGAACCTCCCTGCTAATACACATCAACAAGAAAATCTGTGTTCCAAGGACAAAGGGATACAGCAGATACAGAAGGAGAACTCAGCCGATGTAAAAGGATGTGTTACCTGTTGGTCTTATTAAGCTTGCTGCAGCTTGCAGTGGAACCACTGACTTCCTCAGTGTGGAGCAGGTTAGGGCTACTTCCCATTTTTATGCAACTAGGCAGCAGGAATAATCCATGGCACAAAATGCTATTATCACCACCACACAGCAGTCGCTGGTGTGTGTGTGTGACATCACACACACACACCAGCGACTTTCACCTATGCTCACACAGCAGTTCACACCTTTGACAGTAGCAGCATTACCTGCTGGAGGCTGAGGGGAAAACTCATAAGAGGCAATAAACAAAGTAACTCAATCAGAGGGATGCTGCTGATGTCCGGGAATCAATTTGTGGACATCATTTCATGATGCGTGGGCACTGACGGGGGCTTGGATGACACATACACAGGGGGTGAGTTTACCGTCGCCCTCGCTGCAGGTTTATGAATTATACTGAGGTCAGAGAGCTGGAAAACCATGCCAGGTCTCAAAGCACCGTTTGAGAGTTCCAGTACATTATGTTTCAGGTAGTTTGCTGTTCTGCGTCTGGTGGATAATCATGCCCGTGAAGTGAATTCATCTAAAGCTGTCACGGTAAAAATAGTTTTTGAGCAACAGTGGAAACAAGGTCACAGGCTGTGGACGGGGAGCCTTGACCCACTGTGCCACCCAGATTGCACATTTTCTTTAACCTGTATTTATCGAGCGAAGGGTTTCTAGAGCACAAGAGCATACAGGCTGTGTCTTAGTGCCACACTGCTTACAGATTGCAAAAGGAGCACCCTGCAGGAACGAGGGTATTCAGCCATGCTTGTAGTGTGTCTCGAGTGATGGCAGTGAATCACCACCACTTTGGTCAAGACTGAAATTTGTTAATATTTATTGGGTGGATTGTCATTTAAAGCAGATATCCACGGTGCCCAAAGGATGATGGATAATTATTGTGCTGATCCTCTGACTTTTCATCCAGAGGGACGGTCATGTTTACAGTCTATGCAACACCCTTCAAAAAAGGTTTTTGAAATTAGAGGTATATGTAGTTGGATGATGTGATGACAGCGACTTGAAGTGTCAGTTCGGTTTACTGGACTTATTATTCTTTTCAAACTTCCATTTTTAAAAATGTTGTACATATGTAAATACTTAAGTAATGACCTCACGAATCTATATATCTGTCGGCAACATCATCTAGTATCACATACGTAGTTTCAAGCAGGCTTTACCTACTTTCCATCTAAAGTTGTTTGAAACACTGCAAAGCAAAAGTAAAACCTTACAGCTGCCAGCATGGCTGTAGACTCTCAGTCTGATGGCAAGGACAGTGTCAAACAACACAGTGAATAAGTAAAGCACTAATTAGAATAATTTCATATAGAACTTGGGGTGTTGGCACGTTTGTCTTTGTCTTTACCTTTCAGGCTGCTTGTCAAATTTCCCAGCCACTTTCACTCATACTTTTCTGTTCAAAGTATCATGTTCAGTGACGTCTTGTTGTGTTTCTTCTTACAGTGTTTCCCTTTATCGATTACAAAAACACAAGTAATTCAAAAAACAGACTGTCTATCCATCAATCCCTCTGTCGTCTAAACAGTATATTCTTCCTTTTATCGTTATTCCAGCCTATTCAGCTCTCTGATCTGCTCTCTGATCTATCGGGTGGAGAAAAATTGACTTTGATTCGTAATGATCAAACTTCCATTCAGCAGCATATTAGACAGCAGATCAACAATCTTTTAACATCCCCAGATCAGTTTTATTTCCTTACCTACACTTGTCAAACATGTAATTGATCCTGCATAAAGATTAAGATGGAAGTTTCATTTGTAATTAAATATACATATATGACAAAATGGCTTTGACAATAATGTATTAAAAAAAGCAACACACTTTTTGACACTTTATTTTCTATTATTCTTATTTTCAGCATCCATGCTTTGTGACCTTCACTCATTTTTTTCGTTCGTAAATAGTTTCTTTCGTGTTTGCTTAACATCTGCATTAATGCTCTGAAAACCATTTCCCTTGGGGCTCAGTTTTAATGACCGGAACAGCAAAAACATGAATTAATGATCTTTAATGAGTAAGAGTGCTTCCTGTCGCGAGGCACCCTTGCTCAAACTGCAATGCCCCGCACCATGCTGTTATCTTCCTCCCTGAGGTTTCAGAAACCATATGTTCTACTATTTCGAATGACAAAAGTAGACTAAGAAAATTTTTCTCACTCTTAATAGGCATCTCAGGAGTTTCTCTTTCACCTGCACCTTAATGCTCATCTTAGGATTTGAACAGCTTGGCTCCAACTCCGAAGACAGACTGTAATAGATGAAGTCTTTGGTTGGCAGATATCTTCACAATTTACTGTTATTCAACCTGCAACTTGTGAACATTATTTATTAGAATGATTATGAATGATTGTTCCACCCTCAACTCAACTGTTTTTCTCTTATATGCTGTACCTTGTTTTAGGTTTTAATTACACCACATTTATGTGGAATGTGGACATTATAAATCAAATATATTGGATATGAACATAATTCATAGGCGATAGAGCTCATCACGTCGCAAGTTTGTCCGACCATCTATCCATGGCCCTAACTGGTTCCAGACCACTAAATCGCTGCCCACGTTTTCTTCAGCAATGTTGATGTTTTGGTCACTAATTGCTAAAGTTTTCTCAGTTGGAAAAACAACCAATGAATCAGAACTTTGTAGACATGAAATGTTAAAGGAATGCTAGCTTGAAAAGCTTGAAAGCTTGAAACCAAAAGTCGGTACTGACTTATTATTTTCAGACTTAGTTAAACAATCACTATTATTAAAATCATTAAAATTCACAGTTTGGTTAGGTGTTGGCAACAAATGTATTTGGAGAGGTTTAGGAAAAGATCATGGTTTGTGTTAAAATAGAACCTTTCACAACAATAACCGTGTGTCAGAAAGGCTTCACTTCAGCCTCTTGTGGCCGACCTTAGTATTACAACTGCAAACAACAAACAATTTCAAATTTCAAATTCACAGGTGAAAAAAATAACTTAGCTTCCTTATTATCCTTTCAAAGAACTTCAAAAGAACTTCAAAAGATTTCCTGGCCAAACCAGATTTGGAAAATGGATCACTAGAAACTTTTTTCTCACTTGCATCTAAGTGCTTCTGTATTAAAGAGAAATAAAAAGCATTCTTATCATTCTGATTTGGCAAAATTAGAAAAACACCACATTGTATTGTAGAGTATTTACAGGTTTAGTACAGCTTTACAATTCAATAAAACATGTTAGTTCATACTGAAGGAGGCAGCAATGAGGAGGGTGACGGCTCTCAGCTGTCTGCATTTGTGGATAATGTAAGCTGGACACATGAGAACACATTTTTAAAAAAACAAAACAAAACAGCTGAACAGTCAGTCGACAGGTCCGGCTGTGCCCTACGGACACCACCAGACTTTTGTCTTTCTGTTTGGCTTCTAGATAAATAATGGAACATTTCTGCTCCCACACAAAAGCATTAAATATTAAATGAACAAAAAGAAGCTGTAAAATGGGACGGTGTGCTGCACATTTGAGAAGCGTGCCAACAACAGCCAAGGCCCATTGTTACAGCAGAGAGAGAGACTAAACACTGAAAGTATGAAAAAAAAGTAGAAAAAGCGTGAAAACGAAACCTGACAGCCAACATGTAAACTCGCTGCGCTTCATTCAGCCACGCAAGCCAAAGCGCTGAGAGGAAGCTGCCAGTTATCTCTGTAATGTTCTCAGAAGTGGCAACCGAGATAAAGATTCTGAAACATGACAGCCATTTTGGAAAGACTCGTTCACCTAGAAAACTTAGATAATTCAATTTTGGAAAACACATTAATTCACCTTTCCAACCTTTCCTTTGAAGGGGAGCTGCACCTCCTACAATGTCTGGATGTTCTCTTAAAATTACATTAGGTGCATTTAAACTCCATTGAAACACAAGCAAGATGTCTTAACAAATTTCAAACAAGTTGGAATAAGTGTTCTATAGTACAAGTAAGTAGAGGGTCATTGTTTTAGCCTGTGGCAGAAGATGCACTGTGGTTCAGACTGGAGTTCAGTGAAGAGCCTCACTGAAACCTGCAACCAGGATTCATGGAATAAAACCAAATCCATGACTTAGTCATAGACTGTATGTATCTCTGTTGGCCACATCACAAATCTGATTGTAACCCTTTTTTTCCCCATGCAAATCAGAATTTAATCTACATCAGTCCAGAGGGTGGGGGTAGTTTGATAACCACCAGAAGACAAACTTCAGCAATAACTGCTCGCCTGAGATCGTATCCTGAAAAAAACATGTCAACATCAGTCTTTCAGCCAGTGCCCCAACACAACAGATGCTCACGTGACAAAGCCCCCTAGTGGTCGTAGTGATAAAAATGCAGATAATGTCTTCCTGCCAGAAATTCTTTCTCACACAGGGATCTATTTGAAGCCAAACCATGATCACCACACCAAGTCTGGGTAGGGAGTAAGATGGGGTGGATGGATGGGCCAACAAAACATCCGACTTAGGAGACCACTGTTCATTTCCTGTTTACTCACAGACGACATTGTTTCTTTCCAGATAGATGCAATGACACCTTTTCAACATCTCAAACCATCTATATACAACTAATAGCTATCAGATCTGCCTAACATGCAAAAGGTGCCAATGCTGCAGAAGATGCCTGCCAGGCAAACAGTGATGACAGTCTTACCTGTATGATAGAGTAGATCCATCTCAAAATTACAGACACACCATTCATCTTTCAAAATACAATACAAGACTTTATTGTTAAAACAACAAAGTGATCTTATAACAATGAAGCTCAAAGTCTTGTCTAACTTTCTAAAAGGCAATTGGTGCATAGCTTTTATAACCAAACCTTATGTAAAGTTTTGGTAATGTTCTCTAGTGGCTGGTGCAACCTTTCCAGAGCATTTGTCAAATCCATGTGCATAAATCCCTGTTAGCTTTTTATAAAGTCAGTAATGAGGAAGAAAGAAGTCCGGAGTCGAGCCAGAAGCTCATTCGCTCTGACTTTTCGCCCACTCTGTCTGGCATTACAGCGACTTGTGTCCATAAATTTGGCCCGAGAGCGAACTCCTGTCTGCCTGCCAGGTGGCTGGAAGACAGAGGACCGAGCCAAACAATGCGGGCCATGGGATCTGGGCTGGAGATGTGCTGTTGAACCAATTCCATAATCAATACTCTGAGCACCAATAATGAGCTTCTGCAGGCACCGGGGAGAGCTGCTAATGAGAGAGAGAAGGAGGTGGATCGTGGGCTTCGGAACAAGAGTGTGTTTCTTTTAAAAGGCTGACAGCAGCAAAGTTTAGGACTTCAAACTAAGACATATGGGTCATCCAAACTCCTGCTACTATACAACCTAACTTGACTAAATAAACACACACACAAACACACACACACACACAGTACAGGTACAAGTTTATTTAACTAGGGCCAAACTTTACCAAGTTTTTTTTACTTGCAGAATAAAAAAATGACCTAATTGTGGGCGATAAACTTTCACACCTAACCTGTACACCGCAGTTTAAATGAACTCGAGTTTCCCATTTGGCTGGTGCGAAAGCTGTCAATCAAACTGGACCAATCAGCCACAATGGGACTATTTGAGAAGGTGGACCCCTTTCAAGCAAATTCTGCTTGTTCTATTTCGTTTTTTTGGACTGTGAACACAAAGCGAACCAACCCCAAGGCTGTATGATAGTAGATATGTGACATTAGCATGAAAATGGAAGTTATCTTTATTGTTATGTAAGATTATGGGGCTGTCACTGGTTCATGCTTTTTCTTATCAGTAAATATTTTTCATTATTATAAACACTCACCATTTTTAAGGATGTCTTTTCTTCAGCCGCAGCCCACCTGCTGAGCACCCACCCCACTCTAACTTCCTATATCAGCCTCCATTAGTCTCATGTTTGCCTGTGAGACTCACATTTTAATGCTGGTGTGAAAACATCAGATTTCCACACAATCAGAGAAAGTAAAAGTGTGTGTCCTGGTCATAAATTCAGTTACATAATCCTGATCGTCCCTCCTGTCAGGCTGCTGTCAAACCAAACACTCGAGCATCTGGTTCAGAAGCAGTTTAGCCAACTTCACTGACAGTCATCGCCTGGGATGAGAGCATCACGTTGCACTGCCCCTCCATTCCTGTTAGCCTCCTGGACTAGTTCTTCTCTACTCCCCTCTCTCGTTTGTGGTTGGATCATTTTGGGACTCAGGTTGTAAAGTTGACAGCCGGCCCTGCTGTTTCTCCTGCATTGCTCTGTGTACAGTGATGCAGCTAATAAAAAGTGCAGTGATTCAACTGACAAAATGTGAGTTGTCTTTTTAACTGATGTCTCAAACCATTGACTTTTAGGGGGCAGCCCTGGCCGTGTCGCTATAGGAAGAGGCATGCATGTCAACATGTGATTGTTTCCCTGATACATCAGAAAGTACAAAGGGGTTGAAAAATGAACAGCTGTTTTCTACCGAAACAATTGCATTTTGATTTATTTTTGTATTTAATTTTAAACTAAACTTTATTTAACCAGAAGCGAAGTGTCATTGATTAAAAATCTCCTTTTCAAGGCAGCATAATTACACGGTTTCAGACATAAAACTCAGAAAAACAAGAAACAAATTACAGGATAATGAATATTAAAAAGCATTAATCAACATTCAAAACATCTGCAGCCAGAAGTCCTTACTTCCAAGTCATTTTGAATCACTTTAAATGTATCCAGCGAGACCAGCTCCTGAGGATCCAGGTAATTTTGCCACTGATTCCAAGCAGAGGGAGCAGCACACTTAAACACTCTATTTCCCATTGAAGTGCTGGCTTTGGGGACAGTTTTAAATAATCAGAGACAAGACAGACAGACATGAGTCCCTCACGGCCCCCAAAGGGCCCCCAAGATTGCTTGCTGCGTTTTTGTGATATGTCATGCCGATGGTAATTATAGAAAAACATAATATTACAGTATGTTATCAGGCTGGCTGGCTAATACTACAGCTTGAACCAATTCTTGTTGCCTCTGTCAGAGCTGGTGTCATGTTCCTGTGAACTGGAACAGACGTTGCATTTTGATGAAAATTTGCATAATGGATTAATGGATTTGTTTTCATACTTCCTTGGTTAGAAGGTGTGCTAGGCATATTGGATAATAACTTTTCAACAACAGCTGGTGTGTTGTGCTCCATTGAAAATGAATTGAATTTTAGTAAGAGGGTTGATTTGAAACTGTGCTGACTGTGTTTGGACTTTGTTGTGGTCTGGGTGGACTAACACACCATTTTAGAACAACTAAGGAAAATGTGAAGTGATTTTTTTGTGTGTGTTCTGTGTCATGTTTGCCTTGCCCCACCATAGTTGTGTATGGTCTCGTCGCCTACTATATCTGCTGTATTTTCACTCAGATCCACCTGCCTTGCTCTGTTAATGATCTGTTTATGTGTGTGTGTGTGTGTGTGTGTGTGTATCTGCGTAGTGTGCCCTACACTCTTATGGACTGAAATACTCAAATACTCTAAATACTGGAGACATTTAGAGGTACGAGCCTGGGTGCACAACATGACACGTCCTCCTCCTGGTATTATACTGGGTTAAATCACAGGGTGTGTTGTGCTGAAGGTCCAAAAATCCCTCTGGGATGCATCACAAGGATTAACATTCACTCACACTATAATGCACACTTCCATTAATTATGAATAATTTTTGTAATAATCTGTTTATGCATTCTTCTCTTCTTCACCACTCTTCTCAGATGTTGTGCAAACCAGATTATTTCACCACATCGCCACAGATGCCTCACCACACCCTGAAAATGATCCGACACAGATTGAATTAGAGTGATTAATAGAGTTAGATATTCTTAGTCAGGACATCAGATAAATCTTGCTAATGAGAAATACCGCCAGGTTTGTTGCAAATACAGATGACGAGTATCAGCGATAATTATTACCAGTTAAGGACAGAATTTTAACTGTGTTTGTATCGCCTCAAATGTGGCAGAGTTATGAACTCAACACTTGAACTCAGTATCACTTCTGCCACAGATGCTCCATGGTCACACATCTAGTCTCCGCTCCCTCATCTTGTGTGAATTAATATTTAATTTAGGAAAATGCTCCCATAAAACCAGGGCTTTTGAGGGAAAACTGGAGAGGTATGATAATGAGGCAGGGAGAATTTGGGTCTCAAAGCTAACTATTAACCGTATCAGCGTGTGTCAGCAGTTTCCAGCCCTTATCTTTGGCTAGTTTTTCTGGAGCAACACTTAAGTAATTAACTCTGGAGGTTATCCACAGAGGAGTCACGAGGAAAAACAGGAGCAAAACAACTTTCTGAGGTGGCTGTTTGTTGGGCTGTGTTACACGAGCCTTTTGCTGAATTGCAAATGTCGAAAAAACTACTGGTCGGCCTCAACACAGATATAGCAATGTCCCCTTTTTTGTTTGAGCTATCGAACAAACACATTTTAGATATGCCCACTAGTATGGAAATGGTGAAATGTTGTGTCTCTAAAATGTTCCCTGCAGTCATTTCGATCCATGAGGCGGCCCAGCCTGCATGCTTGTCTTCATTTCTTCATCTCGTGGATCAGCTGACCTCGCTTCCACTGGGGGTCCAACAAGGCTAAACAGCCTAGTTTGTCCCATGTTTGCAAATGTCCTCCTACAAATTAAGGTTAAATTGTAAGATTCAAATTTAAATTTCCTACAGACTTTGCGTTCTTGCACCAATGAAAGGTTGTGACTCTTTAACGTACAGCTCACCTCTGTTTACTAAAAATGAGGTTTATCAGCTGTGTGGGGTTTGCTGAATAGTTTCAGGTTGTAGGGATGTGGTTGAGGTGGCTGAAGGGTGTATAAAATGTCAGACTTTGACACAGGGGTTCACATCCTACATCTCCCATGTGGTTAGATTTAGGCTTGAACAACACTTTGGTCAAGACTATGTTCAGTAAAGATTGGTTCAGTATTGAAAAGGTAAATATATCATGTGTCATAGTTCTGCCAGCCAGGCCTCTGTTCAGCTTCCTGCCTGCCACAGTTCTGTCCTAGTTCCAGTCCATCTCTGTCTTAGTTTCAGTCTCTGTTGTAGTTCTGTCAGTTATGGTCCTGTTGATGTATCAGTCCTGTCTGTCTTTGTTCTGTCTCCATTCCCTGCCAAGTCTGTGTCCAGTCTCTGTCTGTGGTCATGTCTGAGTCCTGTTCATGCCGTAGTTCTTTCAGTTCTGTCGGTCTCGTCGTAGTCTTGTCATGTCGTAGTCTAGTCTTGTCTTAGTTCATTGTCTCAGTCTTAGTTCCTTGTCTCTGCTGTCATGTCGTGTCCTAGTTCTGTTTCTTAGTTCTGTGTTGTAGTTTTTTGTCGTAGTTCTATGTCTTAGTTTCTGTTCGGCCTTAGTCTCAGTTGAGATCTGTCTTAGTTCTCGGTCTCTGTTCTGTCATAGTCTGTTATGCTGTAGTCCTGTCAGCCTCATTCCTGTAATGTATAAGTTCTGTCTATATAATAGTGTTCTGGTCTCTGTTCTGTCTGCTGTAATTCTATATTCTGTGTTTTTCCTCTCACCCCTCCTCTGCCTCACCTCACCTGTCAGCCACTCCCACCTCATCTAGTCACCTGTGTTATCAGCTGCAGCTAATCACCATCAGGACTCTATATAAGACACTCCACTCCACTCAGCCTTTGCTGGATTGTTTCTTCTTCATCCGCTCATGCTTGTCTGTGCTCTTGTGCTTGTTTGGATCTGCTCTTTGTCTGTTTGTTTGTGGTTTTTTTGGATTATACTGAACATGACCCTTCTGTGAGTTTTTGTTAGTAAAGATTTCTTTTGCCTTTATTAAAGGCCTTACCAACCATCAATCCCTGTGTGTTGCATTTGAGGCCATCCACACTCCACGTCACATCATGTGAATGTTGACATTTCCTATAACAGACCATGATCATGATCTTTCCCCAGTCTTAACAAAGTGCTATGACTGGCTAAACATAACCATAAAAAAAAATTAATTCTGCTTTAGTTTCCATGAGCCAGTGCTGCAGGAATGTGAGTGAAATTGATGTTTGAACATTTTGCAGATACAGCATAGACATTTAACTTTACAGATATGTTTAATAAAACATTTTTTTTTTCTTTTTTTTTTTCTGTCCAGCATTACGTTTCTTTCAGAATATATTAGCTGAGTGTAACGCTTAGGAGAAAGGGTTTGCTCTGCTAATTTCCTTGTTAATTTCCAAATTAACTTTACCCCTACAGCAAATTGACATCCTGGTAGGGTTTAGGTAGTTTCTTATTGGTTAAGAAACCTTCCTGATCTTCCAGATAAATTACCCCTAATCACCCCTACTAATAATCCAGAACAAAGCCATCTCCATAGACAAACATTTAGACTTTAGAATGTGTTGGAAAGAGCTCAGATTTTACATGTGGCACTATCAGAGGATGCCACCTTTGCCACGAGTCAGTTTTTTCCATACTGGATCTGCATTCTTCACTATAAATGCTCTTGTGAAGGGAAAGCACCATAGGAGCAGCTCAGCCACCAAGTGGTAGACCACCGAGCGCTGAAGCACAGGTCATCTTAATGCTACACGATCCAAAGACATTTTAGCCAATTTGGTTCTGGTAGTTTGAGGAAGGCCCTTTGGGGGATGTGGAGGAATTAAAACATCGATTGAACGTCAGTGCCTGACTTTACAAATGCTCTTTTGGCTTCCCACAGCACAGGTGCTCCATCTCCACACCAGTGCCCGTGGTTGTAGAACAAGATGTCCAACACGCTCACACAGGTGTGATGCTCAGGTGTCCACTAACTTTTGGCCAGATAGTGTATATGTCAGCATGCAGCAAGTTCACAATAATAACAGTAAGATGCTGATATTAAGATAAGTTTACCATGTTCACCGTCTTAGTTTAGTGTGTTAGCATGCAGATGACATATAGGTTTGTTTTGGGACTTTGGAGGACGTGTTGGTGATGGAAATGACTCCTGAATATTACAAATCTGCTTTGATCGTGATTATAATACACAGTGTGTTTGTTAACCTTGACCCACATTACATAGTATCTGGGTAATGAGATCTTTCCATCTTTGGAAAAGTCAAACAGGTACCACTTGGCCTAGTGCAACACTGTTGTCGAAGGAAATCACCCACAGCTGGAGACCACAGGAAGTCTTCTGTGGAGCCTCAGTGACTCCTGAGTCGAATGAAGTGAGACATTTTGCTAGATGGACAAACAATCTTAATCTTCACTCAGGCTACATGGGTTTTCACTACTTCACTCTGGTGTCATGTATTCCCTTGCATTTTACCAGGGAGCTGCTTCTGTGCTAGATGTGTTATCAAAAATATGTCATCAAGCTACCAGCGGGGCATTTTTGACCTTTTAGTTACTCTAAGCGATTGACTGGCCAGTGGGATTTTTCACAGGGAAAAGCCATTTCAGAAACATGTCTGTCAGCGATTTTGGGAGACGCAGATAAGAGTGTTAAACTGGTGGGGAAGGAAGAACGTAAAGCATGGAGGGTGGAGAGGAGGGGGAGGTGGAGGAGGGCAGGCAGAAAATGACGGACAGGGGCGCACGGG
Source organism: Holacanthus passer (assembly GCA_025331565.1). NCBI lineage: Eukaryota > Metazoa > Chordata > Actinopteri > Pomacanthidae > Holacanthus > Holacanthus passer. The sequence continues at coordinate 88,263 of JAFREQ010000145.1, forward strand.
AACTGGGTGTACTGATGTGGAGAGAAAAGGATGGTGAAGGAGAATGAGGGCACAGTGGAGTGAGAGAGCACATATAGATGGATAGATAAATAGACAGGCGGACCAATCAGAGAGAGAAGCAGAGGGGGGAACTAAACAGAGATAGAAAATAGCGAGGTGCAGTTTCTCTGGTGCCTCCTGTAATGGCACCAGTGGGAGGTGATTACTAGGTAGAAAATAAAGCCCAGGTCTCCCCTGCTGATCACCAGAGAGCCTCGTCCATGTCAAAGGCCTCGAGAAAAACCTTCCATGAAGGAGTCTGTTCACTCCCAGTGTGCTGCATGAGCAAAGTTGCTTTAAAATGTTTATGAAATGACTTTGCTTTTCATTTGTTTTACATATTCATTCTGTATACGTTTATAAGACGTTCATATGTTAGGATTACCTCAACACTAGTGCAAATATAACAAGGTCACGCATGGGTGACCTTCCCTTGAAAGACAGCTAAAGAAGATAATTGAGGACAACATGAAACGATTGAGGGCGGAAATACCTACAGAAATGATTTCCTCTAACTGTAAAGAAGTGTAGCTTTTATTGTTCCCTGTGTGATTTACAAAGTCAATAAGTTTTTCCTAGTTGCACTGATGCTAGGCATCCAGCCCAGAGCCTGGGAACTATTGGACCAGTTTGCACCTCATGATATACGTCCCTAACCTTAACCATAACATAGTTTTCATGTAGAGATAATGCAGAAAGTGAGCAGCTTAAATATGTTAACGATGTAAAAAAAAAAAAAAGTCACTCAACACAATCAGAATAAGCAAAGAGGCAAAATAAGAATCATCCACTGTTGACATATTATATATTAACAATTATGGATCCATTTACAGGGAATGATGAAAGTAGTATTTCCATGTTTTCCAAAGTCTAGCTTGACCTCTGACCTCTGACTACAACTAACTCAAAACACAGGAGCCTTACACTCAGTGGTGTGCCTGAATGCATCCTGTGTCGACGCAGACAGAGAACACGTGCTGAGATCTGGTGACAACTCTAAAAAGAAATTAAACAGATCAAAAATCTATACATGCAATCGATCAGACAGGTGTAAAATAAGTGCCTGGGTTAGACAAACTTCTTTGGAAGAGAAAGAGAAGCAAACAATGTAATTGTTACTCAAACTCCATCCATCCATTGAACACACACCATGAACACACTGTACTTGCTGTAGCTGTGCACACAGTTACTTCAGAGTAAAAGGTTTCCGATGGTCTGGACAACATGTTGGTGGCTTGGTTACAACATTTCTGATATTGACTGTTGATCTTTTCAGCAATATTCCAGTAAAGAAACAATGTGTAGTGTGACATGCTGCGGCTGTACAGTACCTTTTGTTCCACTGAAAAGCTCCCACCGGACTGTTTGATATTATAATGAGAGAACAGCGGTGTGATATTGATGTGACTTGGGAAGCGAGCGAGGAGGTGGAAGGCGAGTGAAATGAGGTGGAGAAGTGCGTAGTTGGTGAAACAGGGAGTGCAAATGGCATAATTGGGTGCGACCAGCGTTCCTCCCGTGGGGGTTTGGCGTGTACAAGTCCCTCCGATTGTCAGATAAGGGGGATTAGAAGAGTATGAGAATGTCTCCTGCATAACTTCAGCCATGAACATCAATTACAGGGCAGGAATGTGGCGGACATACAAGATGATAGGTTGATTCATAACACTCAGTATAGATCCACTGACCTGCCAGGGAGATATGGATCCACTCACATTATTGTCGGCAGGACACAAGATGACTGGAGGTGACTCACAGTTTGTTGCAGATAATGATATCTTAGTGGCATTTGACAAGAAGGCTGCATTCAAATAACTACTGGGTATCATATAACAAGAAATGGCGGTGGTTGATTGAATGCGTGGGATGCGTTTTTATTTGTTTTTCTGTTTTTTTTTTTAGACCGCCCACGGGAGAAATAGCATTTGACATTCTCCCTATGAGGAGAGCAAGAGGATTAGCGAAGGAAAAAATCAAAACAAGACAAAAAAACACCCGTAAGTTGTTCCATGTGGGATTTCCCAAGCATTCGTTTTAGACGTTGACAAGCGTTTCTATTTTGGATTTGGATTTGTTGGTGAGTTTGCACACAGTCGACGTCGAGAGTTAAAAAGGAGAGGACAGACACGTCGAGGTGGGACTGAGTGAAGGAATCAGAGGAAGGGTTGTTTTTAGATCCTTCAGCTGAGGTGACAGCTATTTTTCTCAGGGTCCACTTGAATAACAATATAATTGTGCCTGTGGCAATAACTAAAGAAACAAATAAAAAAGTGCAGACGCAAGAAAGAAACAGATACAGTAGCATAAAAGTCTCCTCTTCCCTGTCCCATCTGCTAAGTTAACCTGCCGCACATTTTGGCTGGGCTTTTGGCCAGCAGCAGAGTGTGAAATTCCTTCTGTCTCCTCCTCGCTGTCCAAAAGCAGAGCTGTCATGAAAATATGTATTTGCAGCATAGAACAAATAAAGACGAGAATATTTCAAGAAATATGTTGACCAATATGGTGTCTTCTTTTTGCCACCATGTCTCCTACAAAAAGCAGAAATATTCCATGAAGTCGTTTTGCCAGATAGATTTTGGGGGACGTTGAAACGCTTGGTTGTTTTTTTTCCAGTAGTGTTTTCTATTCAGTGTATTCTAAAGGATTTTGGCATCAGGTGCCGGTACTCACATCCTGCATCCAATGTGTTAGGTTAGGCTACTAGTAAGACTTTTTTAAAAGGTAGGTGAAAGAACTTTAAATGAATTAATTAAAAACAAGACATTATAAAATGCTGAATCATAAAATTATCATTAAAAAAAAATCCAAAAAGGTTCTTGTAGTTCATAGTTTTAATCTTTTTCTTTTCATCTGAAAGTCTTGGTCTTTGTCAGTCGAGATTGACTGTTGTTTCAGTCTGAATGAACTAAAAGACAGAAGACAGAAGACTGTCTTCATTTATGTCAGGGGTCGGCAACCCGTGGCTCTTTCATCCCTCTGCAGTGGCTCCCTGTTGCTTTGATAAAGAACAATAGTAATAATAATAAAAACGGTCCAATAAAAATACCAAACTGCAGATGAAAGAAAAAAATCAATTTTAGAACTACTGTGGAAGGCTGATCAGAGCAAGATGTGGCTCGAGTCAACAAACTCAACTCGGCATCCATGATTTCCAAAACCATCAAATTCTGCTTTTATTAACATTTTACACAGTGTCCCAACTTTTTTGGAATTGGGATTGTACTTGAACTGTATCATTTTACACTGCACATTCGGCACATGTTCCAATAAGGTCAGGTTTGTAGTTTCTATACTCAGGCTTAATTTTATTCTCCTTAATTGTTTATGATTTATGTCCTTCCATGTTTCTTGGCTGCTTATTATTATTAAAGTAGGCTCATCCATCTACTTAAAACTGCCTATATGGCAACTGGTGAAAACAGCAAAATAAATCAATAAATCCTTTGTGGACTGAGGTTTTACAATTAGTATCTGCTGGAAAAAGAACAAAAACGTGATTGTCTGTCACAGATGTGATATGCCTTGGCATGAAAATCAATACGTCATCAACATGTTATTAAGGGGAGTCAGGTGCTGTCGGTCGAGCCTCCACTAGAGGTTTAAAAGACAGTTTCACATGAGTTCAATGAGTAGGTCTGTTCTTATTTTTTGCAGTGACAGTACTGTTGCTCTGCTTGGTACAGTTTACATCTTGTGTTTGGTTTTCTGAATGCTTTTGTTCACGGATTCTCCAGAGAACGATTCCAGATAAACAAATGTTTCTTCATTCATTAGATTTGGATCAATACAAGAGCATCTCTTGTTAAAAAAAAAAAGCAATTAGGGATTGTGTTGCAGAACTTAATCTCAACCTTTAACATTAACGAGTACAAGCAATGAATGGAAGGGTTATAGGTAACAAGATATCACAGGTGGTTTCTGTTGTCTGCATAAAAGATGAACACATTAAAGGCATCTTGACACAAGCATCTCACTCACTCTGTGTTCACATCATATGGGAATAACAGTCAGAATGAGCTGACAAATCAAAGCAACAGCTGCGTTTGATCGAAGTTTTCGCTGCTTCCGATTTGTGTTTTCACTCTTACACCTGGAGTGCAGGACTTTCACATGTAAATGCACATCCTTTACATTGAAGCCAAACGAGCCACCAGCAGCTCCTGTGTGCAAGCGTACCCATGGATGAAGACCCTCAGACAGGTTCATCTTTTTCTATGGTTTCTGAGCAGATTTACAGATGTTTAATGGATGATGAAGATGTGTCACACTGACTGATGTTTTGGCTGCTGTTGTGCTCTTGAGCTTTTAATCAGAAATTGGTCTCTTCACGAGGCAGGACAGGGAGAGGCTGATGTGTTCTAACGTGAAGACTCACGAACGCAACACAGCTCAAGTTCCCCCTCTAAGTTGCTTTCATGGCCCAGATATGGAGAGGTTATTCCCTGTGTACTTCTCATCCTTCTGTCTCCTTCACTCCATCTACGCTCCGCTCTCTCCTCCTTTGTTCTCACTGCGTCTCTGGCTCACCCCTGTGGCCAAGCCTTTGAGGGCAGCATATGAAACACATCAAAGGGATTTCTGTGCCTGTTTCAGCTCCCCCGTACATGCACATGTGTGTTTCTGCTGTACAATCCATGTATGTTGCCCGACCATATGTAAGGAGCTTGTTATTCTGAGTGAACATTCGCTTGTTATCTGTTAGTTGGAAGCTATTCCCCCGAGGAGGCGATCCATCTCTCTCTTTCCACAATGCACGGGTCACAATGCACAAATCCCAGCGTGCACGGCGCCCAGTGTGTATTCGAATGGTCCCAGCATATGCTCAGGACGCTGTGGCGGTGTCCTCTCTTGTCATGCCTGTTGGCTGTTTTCACTTTTCCCTTCTGCCTGCCTCCTGTGCTCGCATGTCTATATCTCTTTCTGTCATTTGCTCTCATGCTGTCGTTCCCAATTTCTGTCGTTGTTTGTTCCCGCCAGCTTTGTTCCCCCGGTGCGAACACATGTATCCGAGACGGAGAGGCACTTGGAGAGGCAGTGGAGTAATTCAGCATCGCTGTAGGTGGTTGTTTGCATCTGGCTTACTTTCTCTGTGTATCTCTGCCTCTCTTTCTACCTATGTCAATTTGTTTAGATTAGATTCTAACTGCATTATTGGCACAGTACGTTTGTCATTTTCTTTCATTGGTAATCTCACTCAGCAACACCGAAATTCCTTCTTTTCGATTTTTCATCAGTTTATCGCTCATTGCTAACATCCACATGTTTTTGCTCTGACAGGTATTTCACCCTAAACTTGAATCAGTTACACACACACTCATTCAGTTACTCATTGGTACAGTGTGACCACACTGAGAAAGGCCGCCGAGCTGCCAACGCCTCCCACAGTCGACCACTGTTCTTTCTTCTGGTTGGTGCAGAGGCTGCTCCTAATTGAAGTTAAATTATTTTAACAGTACAATAAGAATTTACTTTCAGCAAAATTTTCTTTCAACCTGCTTAAGACAACCTTTATGACAGTATATTTAACTTATATATAGTATGTATATAGTAACTGCAACATTTTTGTAAATATCTTCTTATTCTGAATCTGATGGCAGCAACATGTTTCAAACAAGTTGGGACAGGAGCAGAAAAAGACTGTGAAAGTTGTGGACTGATCCAAAAACACCTGTTTGGATCATTCCACAGGTAAACAGGTTGATTGGTAACAGGTGATAGGATCATGATTGGGTATGAAAGGTTCATCCTGGAAAGACTCAGTCATTCACAAGCGAGGATGGAGAGAGGTTCAACACTTTGTCAAACACATGACTGTATAAAGGAGATTAATACATGAGCTCAGGAACACTTCAGAAAAATTGCAGATCTTCTCATCTCTAAAGAACCTTTTAGCATCTTTCAGCTCATTGTTTCGGTTTTATGGGCCACTCCTGTTATGGTTCAGACTCAACTTTACCCGCTGCTCGGATTTTAAATACAATTTTATTGGAAGAGAAAGGATTGACAGCCAAAACGTCCAACACTGGCTTCTGCTCTGCATTGACAATCATGTTGAGGTCACAGTTTTGTTTTTTCTGTTATTACTATTTGTTGCCATGATTCAATATCCTAATGTAATGAGGGTGACTTCGACAGAGTAAACTAACATTAGAGTTAGTTTTATTTAGAGGAAGCATAGGTAACACTACGTTTCACAAACAACCTCTTTCTCCAACATGAACTGAGGTTTAGTTTTGTCATAATGTTACCACTAATAGTAACTGCACTCATTGCCAGTATTGCTTTCTTTCATTTCAGTTCCCCAATTTGTACCATTGGTGGTTTTCAATGGAGCTAAGTTACTTACTTACAGCCATCAGACTGTATTTTCAGCCAGGTTAGGTTAGGATGTTTTTGGCCAAAGTAATCAGATCAGCTTTAACAAGGGATGCCACAAGAAACAACAGTGACTCACATGAAGATATGTTTCCTTCCCTTTCCATCCTGTTCTTGTGTCGAGGTCTGTTCCCCTTCGAACAGTGTTTCCCTCTCGTCAGAATGAGGTCAGGTATCAACAGAATCAAATGTGGCAGCTTCCTACAATTGTCACTTGTGACAGTGGAGGCCACTGTTGCTAAATTTCAGCATAAGTTATATAGTCTTTAAACACAAGATCAATGTCAGCTGTGACTGTTCTGATGCCATCTCTCCCAGACCAATTTTCATGGGAATTGTGATCAGAATGGGATAACTGACTCACTGTAACATTACCACATTTGGCGCAACCACCGTCTTTACCTATTGTCACCAAACCTCACCATACTGTAGCTGCCACGTGTGTATATAGTAGAAATACTGTCGGGTGGGGTTTGGCAGAATTATCCAGTTTCAACATCCTGTCAGGAAATACTGCTCAAACTCCTTCTGCAATTCATTGCTTCTCACAGGAACTGAACAGGAGATAGTGGTCTCCACTAGCTCTGTGTTTGGTCAGGCTGTATCATCACACTCACTCACCTCCTGTACCTGATCATTCATTCATATTGCTCACTCAATCACACTTGATGATCTTTGTGTTGTTTCATCATCTACTCACTCAGTCCCTCCATGCTGAACTTTGTCTCTCATCCACATTAGTGACAAGTCGGTAAGTTGTATTTTTGTTTGTCTTACTTATTTGGTCCCTCACAATGGACTTGTTTCCTACTTCAATCGCCTCCTTCAGTATTAATGTTTATTGTCCCCCCCCCCCGCTGTCACAGCTGTTAAGCTGCCAGGATTTGCTGCTTTAAATATGCTCTTTCTGAATACTATATGAGATATTATTTTCACAGCACTCCTCTTCATCTCTCATTTGTGCATGACACAACAGCATTCTGCTCCACCTCACTAGAGCACAAACCGTCCATCAAAGTCAATTTGCACATTCGACATTAATATTTATTTCAAAGCCAAGAAACATCTGCATTCAAATACCACTGAGGAGAGACCTGCTTACACAGACGGCCAAGTTCAGAACAGACTTGTGATTTCAGCTCTGAAGTTGCTGACTGTGAACCAACAACTGCAGATGACCACTTCAAAACACACCGCTATAGTGTGTTTTATGATAAGTTTGTCCTCCGTCACAGAGGACAGCAGCTGGAGACAGATTGGACAGTTGCATTAGATTCCAATGGTGACTGTCGCTTATGACTCAATATGACTATACACAGATATACACAAGAGTATTTCATTAGTCATCCATGAGTAGGTTTATGATACAAAGTAGTGCCATTTAATCCGCTTTTGCTTCAAGAGATACAGGAGAAGATCAATACCACAGACAGGCCTGTGTGAGGCTAAGACTGAGCTGGCACACATTTTTGAACTTCAGACAGAGCCAGGCTGGATGTTTCCCCTGCTTCCTGTCTTTCAAGGCAAGTTTAGTTGTATAGCACCTGTCGATGAGAAGGCAATTCAAAGTGCTTTAAGTAAGGCATAAAAAAGCATTAAGACAAGAGCTGCAAGACACTCAAGTCAATATAAAAAGACACATAACACGAGCTCAGCTAAGCTCCTCCTGAGTCTAGCTCCATAATAAATGTACAGGCATGACAGTGGTATCCATTATCTCATCTAATTTTCAGAAAGATGTTTTGAACACTTTTGTCGCTCTTGTATAACGGAGGAGCGGCTGCTGATCGGAGTTTAGTTTCAGCTTTCTTAATCTTCTCTTCTTGCTTCAGATATTAAAAGCTTTCCACCGTTTATTGTGATGCAGCAGAATCCAGATTTCAACATGCTGCTGCACTTTGTTTTCATCTGCAGATTAGTTGATATATCACATGGGGGAACAGTAGAGGCACAGTGAACTGAGAGCTGCAGCTTTAGGTGACACACACTTATTGCAGCTGCAGTTGTGTGATCAAGCAGCTTGATAAGGATCATGTGCTGCATCGCAGGCTCGGAGCGTGGCAGCTCTGTCGCTCACACACTGCTCATCCTATTGCCTCTCTCTCTCTCTTTCTCTCAGTCTATCATCCTGTCTTCATCTGTCTCATATTATTTCACCTACCATCTCATTATCCCATCCTCTGTCCTCTGATTGCTGTCTTGTTACAGGCAGATCATACCAAGTGACCGGGAATGATCAGTCCTTTAATTAGTGTGAGTAGGAGCTGGATACGTGTGTGTGTGTGTGTGTGTGTGTGTGAAGATAAATGGGGAATGGCTGGGTCTCTCTTACAATACCAGAGTGGATTAAACAAGTCCAGCCAGCTGATCTCTGACTCTCTAACGCACACACACATGTGCACACAAAGCATGTTGTTAATCCTCGTCCACGGCTGATACAAGTCATTAACATTCTGTAAGGAGTCAGCCACTCAGCCCGCTCTAATTAATCCCAGGCTACTTCTCCTCTTGTCTCCTGTTCACTCATTCCCTCACTCTCAGCCACCTCCCCCTCAACCACCTCTTCATCTCTTTCTGTCCACATATTCCTCATTTTACCTCTTCTCTTTAAACCGTTCAGTACTTGTACTGTCATTAACCTTTAGGCAGATAGTGCTATTTGCAGATGCAAAGCACCTTATGAAACTGGCTTATAACTCACTCACAAACTCAGGCAAGAGAAAACTTTTCTGTCATCATCTGACCAGTTGTACATGTGCCAGCCTGCTTCAACCGTTGGAAGGGAAAGTAATACCAACAGCAGTTTCCACCTGCAGAAGTAATGTTGGGAATCAGTTCATAAAGAGGTTTTTTTTTTGCCTTCCCAAAACCAAAAATGCAAGAGATAAAAAGAAAAATAATATCAATAGAATAATAATAGGAATAATCCAAAAGAAATGGATTAATCAATGTGTTTTTCCCCTGAAATGTAATCTGCCAATGTAAGCATGTCCATGTCCACAGAGCATCACATTCATGGCCAAGCTGCATGTCATTGGTTGGCTACATTATATTGTATTATGTTTGAAAGATTTTCTTTTTGACTTCAGTGTAAAACCATTAGCGTTTGACCTCAGCTGGTGCACGCCCCCGTCACCTGAGTCAGTAGATGTAGACTGATCTAAAAACAGCATATCCACCATTAGGCCTGTGACTGGACTCAAGAGAAAGTGACCTGACTGTGCAGGTTAGATGATGGCATGTTAACGACACTGTCAGGAACTAAAAGAAAATCTGACCAGGACAAGAAAACGTGATGAAATTATGCTGAGTGAAATATCAGTATTCATATTTAGAGATTAAAAGTAAACGTTTTGCCGATTAACGGCGCTCATCTCCCTTTTTGGTACTTTGTTTTTTAATCATGTTGTGTGAGCTCCATAACTGATGTTATCCCACGGTTGTCACAAGACAATTCATAAATTGGCAAAATAGAAAAAAAGAGTTTAAACTTGTATGTATTTTTTTTTTTCAAAAAGTGTGTCTACTTTAAAGTGTGTTTGATCTTTGCTCACTGTGGGAGGACACAAAAAATTTGGAAGTCTGACTTTGCACATGATCGTGATTGCCCGGTGTGGGGCGGATATGTGTGTCAGGACCACATGCTAACACAGATGTCTCAGCAGACATGTTGGCAATGTGAGAAAGACAAAGGGAGTGATGTGGAGGATGGTAGGAAAAGGAGGCAGGTTGGTGAAGGAACAAAGGGGAAATTGAAGGGGGAGAGAAAGAGGAAAGCACTAAGCGGTCCCAGAGGACTGCTATTCCACATATTTCCTTGAATTCTAAGAAACTCCACAGCGATCCAGTTTTATTTTTAGCATGACGACCTGAGAAGCTGCAGGGACGACATGTGACTGTTGTTTGGAAATGTTAGTAAGTGACAGACACTTTCATGGTCACATCTCATGCCCATGGCACACAACGCCCCTATCATTTGTATACACACCTTGACCATGTGGCAACTTCACATCTCTGCGCTTGCTTTGACATTACAAAGGGATCATCCTCCTCTACCTCGGTCTACACCAGATCACTTTCAGGTTGCATCTCCTTATTTAGAATTGGTGTAGATTTAATAGTAGACACCAATATGCATCCTCAGGTTAACCTGCAGGATTACCCTGAGGCAAATATGAGCTGCTGGGCCTCCATCAACCCCCAGTTCATGTGTATGGTTTTTCTACGCTGGAAAATGAACGGGCACATAAAAGTGAAAGAAATTAGTCTTAAAAGTAGATTTTGGCACAGGGCTCCTCTTCAAGACAGGATGAAGCAGGAGGTGGTTCTGATTCCCAAACACATTTTCTGTTAAATTAGTGGAACCCATCTGAGAAAAAACCTTCTTGGGGCAGTTGCCCACTCTGTCTATTGCTAAGCAGGACTGGGCCTTTCTTATAAAGGTGCTTTATTTTGAATTTAAAGTTACTGCTTCAAGCCACCATATACATACACTTTGGGCCCAGTGAGAAACAGTGTAAAAGGTCGGTCTCACAGGAAAAGTCTGAATAATTTGACAGTCTAACTATTAGAACATTGGTAGCTCAGCTGAAGGCAGCACAATATGTCTGTGTGTTCATCAGGCTAAGTGCAATTTGCCTTTCTGAGCTTTTGATCTCCTCAAAGTTTTTTGACTATCATGACACGAGCTGGCCTTCCATCTTTACTAATCTTAAAATAACAAGAATCAGAGTCTGATGTTATTTTCTATTGTTCAATGAATCTGTACCCTCATGCATTTAAAATGAAAGGTGTTTGGGTCATTGTTTCACTTGTGTGCATTCAGAACCACCGTCATCATGGACATCTTTATTACAATATACATTATTAATACACTGTAAAGAATTAAGGTTATTTCAACATATAAATATGAGTGACCACTGCCTTCATTTAACTGAACTGGCACCAATTACTTTGTAAATGTATTCATCAGTTCTAATGTTAATGTGAATGAACTGAGCTACAAAAACCAAACCATTCAAGGACTGATGAGTTGTACTGACAAGAGCTGCTAGTTAAGCCTGAGCCCCAGTAATGCTTATTTTTGCAGTTTCAAGTCTGATTCCTCGTGCACTGTGCTGCCAGAGTATAAGATCTTTTACAGATATGTTAGTCACATTCAGGATCAGCTGGATTTAATGTGGCCAAGCAGAGATGTCTTCAGATCGAAATCAGTAATGTGAAGCAAAAATGCAAAACAGACAGAAACTCTTCATTTTGCACAGTTTGCTTTTAATGTTTAACTATTTGACACATGTAGATGCTTTGCTTTATTTGCAACTAGACATTGAATGTCCTGGTTCCATTAAAGTAGTTGGTGTGATTTTGGTCCTTGTGCTAAAACACTGATCAACAGGAAAAACTTTTTTGACTTTGGATGTGCCCTCTGAAAACTTACGACTTGACTTGGACTTGCCCTGTAAAGACTTGAGACTTGATTTAGTTTTGCCCTCTTAGGACTCAAGACTTAACTTGGACTTAAGAGACTTAAAACAGCTGTTCTTCGACACATAGCCTGAATGTAGTAGAGAAAGGTGCACATAAGGACGAGGCTGCGTGACAGCTTGACAGCAGCTCGAGTCAGTTACACTGGCAGACGTGACAAACACGGTTACATAACATCACCAGAACTGAACTGACTCCTGTGTATCCTAACTTCAAGTCACACACCAGAGGAACATTTAGCTCCTTTAAAGACATGGGGAGTATGAATGTAAGACTTCATACCTGTGGGGGACGCAAGTGCTGTTGATCAGCACGGGGACATGGACTATTACTTGGCAGATGCTGAGATGCCTGACTGTTAAACTCGGCTTTCTGGTTCAAACTATGCTGCGAAACAAAATCTCTCTCCTGCTTAAATGCATCCACGAGAAATGATCCTCAACTATCAGCAGGACCGTAGCTGCCACTGAGGACACATCAGTGGGAGTTTTGTATGGATTATATTTGTGTCTCAGTTCTGAGCCACAGTGGCGCATTTTCAGCACAGAAAAGTTATTTTACAAGCACACAAATTATATTTTATACAGATATTTTTATGATGCAATGAATAATTGAATTATCATATTATTAACACAGGTGCACAATAACAGCTTCTCTCATTCACTGTTACTCATTTGCTTTCTCTTACATGCCCTGTTTTGTTTATAATTAAATTATTTTATTTCTTCGCAAAATATAATTTGTGCACTTGCAAAAAATAATTTTCTGCAATCCACAAACATTTAAGTCTGTTTCCAGTTGCTGGGGAGAAAAAAAGAGGGGGCTGTTTGTGATGATCGACTCAAATGATGTCACTTGAGTCGCTGCAGAGGAGGAAGAGGGTGTGACCCGATTGGAGGTGACCTGGGGATGACAGGCCAATGGAGAGGAGGAATCCAACGTGAAGTGCACCAATCCCTGGAGGGAGACTGCAAGGTCAGAGATCTGGACCATTTCCTTATAGCAGTACATCCCCTGACTAATGGGAACAACCAATGAACATTAAGTTCACAGACTTTGTTCGGTTAGTGTTTGGTCGCATTAGGGAATTTGATCTCAGCCTCTTTCTGAAAATCTTGCTATGGTCAGATTCACTTGTTACACCAAGATTCTTATCAAAATACAGTCTGTATGTGTCTGGTCCCAGGATGTACAGTATACCTTTATGAAGTGGTACACCCATTATGTTTTGATCTCATCCTCTAAAAAGTCACACTGACCTTTCTTTTATCTGCCTAAGGTCACAAGCTCTTGGACATCAGTGTGGAGGTTGTCTATTGATCAGTCTGGACCAAAACAGTGAGTTCATGTTTTGCCGAGTTACCTGTTTAATTTCTTTTAACTCTCACCTGTTTGGGTTATTCTAGAACTTCATGATAACATATTTTGAGACTTTTGTGGTGCAGATTTGAAGAGACTTCAGTAATGTGTTGGATGCTTCTTTTCAGGCAGATTGTTCCATTAAGTTGACTGAGTCCAGGAGCCAAAAGGCATCATTAGATTTGTTCATTAGCCTCTCACTGTGCTCTTGTCACCAACAAATAATTAGAGCAGAGCTCAGTTGCATGCAAAGTCATTTGAACATAGTTTCTGTGAGTGTGTGTCTGCGTGTGTGTCAGTGGAGAAAGAATCCAAATATGTAGGTCAATATTTCAAAACACAGATGTTTGTACTGCGTGTTCTGCGTGACTTCATGTGACAAAAAGCATCTTTTACATTTGAGCTCTAGGTTAGAAGAATCTAGTCTAGATGATTTACAGCTAATCCCTCACTTCACCTCTTCCTAAAGTTTATTATTTTATATTCAGTTTGTTCTGTCACTGTCAGTCACATTGATCCTCCTACATTTAATGATGCAGAGAGAGACAAATGTCAATGAAGACTGAAAATGTCAGTCTCCTAATGACGCCTTTAATATTTCTGTGCTTCTACTATGTTCTGATTATTAGATCGTGTGTCAGAGGGAGTTGTGTTTCAGGATTTTTCCCTGTCCAATCGCGGCACTTTCTAAGCTATAAACCTGTAAGTCACTGTGTAATGACTGCACAGAGTGATTAAAAATGAAACCAATCTATTGCCCGGTGACAATCTCAGACTCTAAAAGCTTCAAGCAAGCTTTAAGCTTTGAACACTTTTTTTTAGCAGCACTTAACCTTTTAAAGAGTGTCGCAGCTATGTGAGTGATCCTCTGCTTCTATTTGTGACTGAAGAAGGTTCAACTGTCAACCGTTTCAGAAAAGTGACGCTTTTGAATTTCACTGAAACCCAGATAAGTGAAACAAAAGAGGAGAAATGACAAAACTTCCACAAACCACATTTACTTGACTATAAAGGCATTTAGAGCAACAGGTAGCTGGCTAAGTATAGATATAAATGCATACATACACTGACATAGTGTCAGGAACAAAGCCAGCTTGGGAATTGTGGGTACTTTAATTGGCTAGACTCTAGTTTTAACACTTAAAGTTGGCTTTAAGCGTGCAGGTGAAACACTGCACAGTATGTAGCTACTAGTCCTACGTTTATAACGATGTCATTCAAACTGTTGGATCAGCATGTGAGGCATGTGTGATGCATGGGGACTCCTGGAATCACATGACAATGAATTAGCATTGCCTTTGATAGTATCCATTCATTTATTCATCCTTTGTACTCATGTATCTGTTTTATGGTGATGGGTCTCTATCCCAAAATGTAGTCCGTCTTTCTATTACAAAGTGAACACATATAAACAGATAATCGTCCATACTAATATTCATGCTCATGGACAGTTTAAACTCTAGTTCACCTAACATGCACGCCTTCGACTGTAGGAGGAATCTTACATAGGCACGGAGAGAATTTTCAAACTTTACACCAGAGCTCAGCCGACCGCTCGATTTTAAACCAAGGGACTTCTTGTTGTGAGGTGACAGAGGTAAACTGCGAGCAACTCAGCTGCTCCTTTCCACTTTGGATGTAGGTCATTTTAATGGAAAAATACAATTCAATGAATACATTTGCATTTATACATTTATATGAACATTTTGTGTTCGTGTAAAACAAAAATAAAAGAAGTGTGTGCAAACAGTAAGGGCTCCAGTAGTGTGCCTGCATTACTACTGTAGTAATGGATGCTTGTAGGCATTTATTTAAAAGTGGTTAGGACATGGTTACAACTGGCCATATGCAGTGAGTGACACCTGTCACAGCCTTGAGAAGGACGAGAATATGATGATTTTCAACTGTCACCTTATCTCGTTTCTCTTTCTCATTACTGCTGCCATGGTCTTCATACCTCATACCACCATTAGATGTTCGATAAGAATAGCCACAGCTTTTGTGGCTGAATGTAATCAGTCAAATCCCATTTGGGCAGCAGCGATATTTGAAATACAGGGATGTGCAAAGGTGGTGACCGAGACTGAAACACAGCAATGCTCGATACAGTAGGCTACTGTTTTAGATTTATTTTCCAATGAACCATACAATGTTAAAGATACACTGAGAACACAATAAGTTGAAATTAGAGACCAGATCGACCCAGTAACTCCTACATTACAAGTAACCTGAGAGCAGTGGTCAGACAGAGCAAGGAGATGAACATGTTCTGTAAGGCCACATTGAAGATGCAAATGTACAAACATGAACTTGACTTCACAGGACATCACCTTCAGAATAAGCCCAAGGACCAACAGAGAAAGAACACAAAATGCTTGAGAGGTAGAGAAGTGGGCTTGGATCCAGTTCTCAGGCTGACTGAATGATTAACGCCCTCCTTTTCCTCAGTAAATACAATGATGCTTGTTGATAAGAATTGGACTTGGAGTGTCTGGCTTGGAGAATGATGTCATTTCTCTATTTATTCAAACTTAGGGAACATTCTAAAATTAAAATGCAAATATGTTATTTTGGCTGGTAAAACATCTGGTTAATTGTTTTATTTTATTAGGGAAAATAATTCCACATATAATTCATCAATGTAAGTTTAGGGACAATTCTGAGTTTCTGAAATTTAAAATAAATTAAATCTGTCCTTTTCAGATTTTTCACTGTTTTGCATTTTACTACAGTTAGAAAATATATATATATATATATATTAATATGTAACCGTAAAAATGCATCACATGATAATGTGAAACGTATACATTGTGTCATCAGTTTAACTAACCCGAGCCCTGACTTTGATAAAATTCTGTTAATAAAATAGAAATAAGAAAAATAACTGTCATACTCTAACTCCATAAATATTTAAGAGTACAGCACTCACTTGCCCTAAAAAAGCCAACATGGACAGACAAACTACTAAACTCTTAAAATGATAGCTGACTGTGTCGTGGACAGAAACTCGTCAATATTATTATGATTATCATGATACTAGTTATAATGTAATTACTCAGTAAATCAGAGAGAGTGAATGACTGATTTCTTACCAAACAGCAACCTGCAGGACTGAAAAATTGAAAAGCAGATGCAGAAACGTTTCTGTAAGTTTAGAAGTTAAATTTAGAAGTTAGACTCTGCTATTTTATAGTTCCTCAGCACAGTGTCGAAACGTAACAAACACTAAATCATTTTCTATTTTTTTCAAGGGAAAGCGAGGAGGAGTCTTTTACGGCATACTTTTTTTTTTTGCCAGTTACCTAGCAACAGTGCTCTCTCGACTCGACTTTAACCGCCAGGATGCAAAACGCACCCTGCACTCAACTTCCCATGTCGAAAACTGAAGGCAGCTTTATTTCAAATCTCACTGCAGGGAGGGCAAAATCAATGAGCCATCAGCACATACAGGAAGTCACATACACAAGCACACATGTGGAGGGAACAGACTGTACTCATATAGGCAGAAACAGGCACGCCAGGTGAAGAACAACCTTAAAGAAACACCTGCTGGAAACACGCTCTTACAAACACCACATGTGCATTTAGACACAGCCTCTGACCCGGCTCTTTGTCCTGTTTCCAGATGGCTGCTGACTTGCGTCCGTCAAACGCTGCCTCCCTCCCTCTCCTCATCAAACTCTTCTTTAGATTGAAAAAGTCGCCTGCTGACTTTCTTCTGTAAAACTCTGTTATCTCCTGAATGCAGAGTGGCGTTGGAATGATTTTTCTCTCCCAAAGCCGAGCTGCTTGTTGATCTCAGTCTGACTGAAAGAAAGCTCCTTCATCCAAACTTAGGGAGGTTGAAACGCTTGTCTGGCTCCAGCAGGAGCTTGAACTTCTCCCCTGGACCCCTTCTTGGCTCGGCTAAGCTTGTTATTAGGAAAGTGTAAGAAAGAAAAAAGAAACACATCAAGCCACAGTCAGCTGCCAGAAGACATGATGGGATCATTTCATATGGAAATGAGGATGCTGTCGCCCGAGGAAGAATATTTGAGAACGGTACCAAAGGGGCCGCGGTAAATTGAATGTCACTCACAGGGGCTGATGCGGTCGGCTGCAGTTTGACGAGCACTCTGATTGCGTCATTGGATATTCATGTCTTTCTGGGAGAAAGGAAAGGCCTGTAACTTTGTGCTGAGTCATGTCCAGTGGGGATATGACTCCTGATGTCCTCTCGCTTTGTCACCAGTTGCTGTGTCACACCAGCTGGAACGCCATGTTTGTGGTGCTCAATGGCCTTTTGAACTCACAAACATTGTTGCAGTCACAAAACCAGCTATAAATTAACTCCTGTCATGGCAAACATACTGTAGGTCACAAGGCAAAATAAGCTTAAAGCCGATCTATTCAATATATTTATGTTAGCAGTAGATTAAATGACTATATGATTCATTTGTATGACTATGACTAATTTTATGACTAATAAAGGAATATCTTATCTTATCATCTTATCTTATTCGTAATGTGACAGCTGTTGCTCGAAATGATGAATCCACAGAAATTTTTTACCCGACTCCGCACTTTTCCTCAGCGCGTTTTAGCCTTTTTCAGCTTATTTTGGTTTGGTTTTGGTTCGACATTAAGGAGCCAACTGTTTCATAACATTTGTTTTCTTAAATAAAACCAAAATACTAACTAAGCTGCTCAAATGAATTAGTCATAATTAGCTACAATGATTAAAATTAATTGAATGACCACGCAAAAAAAAGGAAACGGCATAAAACAAGTCAAAGAAATTGATAAATAAATGTAACAACATAGTCGCTACCTTACTGACATTTAGCTATCAATGAAAGCGTACAAAGCGTTATGGACTAAACCCGTGCAAAAGTTCTGACAGAAATATAGTAGCTGGCAATACAGAGTCAAACCAGCAGGAGAAAATGGCCAATGGGATCAGAAGTGCTCAGTCTTTATTTAGTCCCAAATAGTCTGATTGGCTGCACAACCCCACATTCAGCAGTCAATAGTGGAAAGGAGCATGTGCACTTCCTCATGAACTCTCAAACAGGGATTTGAAACTCTACAGGTTACATTTATATTTTTCCCATGTAGCTTAGTGACACACGGTAAAGCCAGATTTATGCTTTCCATTCATAGCTGTGTTGAGGAATCTAAATTTTGCCATCTGCTGATGATCTGTTCAAGTTCAAAATGTGTGACTTTGCCAACTAGACAACTATATGATGAGAAAACGTCATACAATTTGACAAAACCTTTCATATTATGTATAGTTTTTTGTTACAGTGGCCACTTTTTTTAGGTACGCCTGTACATTCTCATGCAATCCAATACAACTGCCATGAAGTCAACTTTAATGATGCCTTTAGCGATCAGTCTTTTTTGACACTGTCATGTTCATGAGATTATGTCATCATTGAGATCACAGTTACTGGTGGTGTTGTTCTGCATTATATTCAGAGGTGTTTCCCCTCATGTATGTAAGTAGGAAGGACAGAAAATAGAATGACCTCTTAATATAATGTAGTCTGAAACGAAGCCACCTATGACCTCAGTAATGAACACATACTGGAACATTTCCAACAACTAAATTGTACACTGGTGCCTAATAAAGGGGCCACTGAGTGAATACTTCTCTAGAAAAGTCACGATTACTTGATGAACTGTATTGTATATAAATACGAGAGAACTACTCTTTGATTCAAGACAGCTGAAAATAAATTAAACTTTTTTTAAAGTATTGGTGAATAAAGAATGGTAGATTGAAGAAGAACTGAACAACTTAGAGGCTTTGAAATACAAATTTTAACACTTGGAAATACGACTGTTCTAACATGGGACAAAATAAAAATCAAGCAATGTCACAGATGAACTGTTTTACTTAATTGAATATATATAATGACTGTCTAAGCTTGGTAATTTCACAGTGAATATAAGAAATGCTTAAACAAGAAACATAACTAAAAGACTTGATACACATATGTAGGGTTCATACATGTTTAAAGTAAACAAAGCTATTTGGTGGCTCAGGAGAAAATGTCTTTCTGACAAAGGAGAGTCTTTGCATACCTTGATGTGATCATGTGAAATGCTGATCGTCCATACATCATATAGAATATGCAGTGTGCCTCCAGGGTGTTGGACACTTATCGTAACAAGAGGTGAACCCTTTGATCTCACGATAATTCAGATGACCTGTGGCTATATTCTGTGGGTCGGCTCACGCCACACGGCAGCATTGAAAGTCAGCAGATAGGAATTATTTGAATCCGATCACAGCGTAATGTCATGATGCTGAGTTAAACTGTTCTGCTGAATATGCTCCAATTTGGGCCGAGTTAGCTTAATAAGTGCCCTGGGGGTGGAAATTGCTTCTTTTTGTCAGAATAACAAGGTATTTGTTATTTCACATGGGAACGTATGCATGCTTGTTGTGTGCATGCAGCAGAAATTACATCAGCAGCATTTCATTACCTTACTTCTGAGGTGATTAGTATGATTATAGCTAAGGTAATCACTGCGTTTGTAATTGCAATGGATCAGCATGATTTAGGTGTTTCACAGTGTGTAAGGATA
Source organism: Holacanthus passer (assembly GCA_025331565.1). Classification (NCBI taxonomy): domain Eukaryota; kingdom Metazoa; phylum Chordata; class Actinopteri; family Pomacanthidae; genus Holacanthus; species Holacanthus passer. The sequence goes on from JAFREQ010000145.1 coordinate 108,099, forward strand.
TTTAACAGGTTGGTGATTTGCAGTGAATGTTTGTCCGTCTGTGTTTCCTTTCATCCCCTTCAACAGAATCTTAGTTACAGTATATGCTGTGTTATGTAATGTTATGTCCTTCCACTCCCAGCTTCATTCTGCGGTTCTGTTGTTCTTATCCTGTCCTTGCAGACCAATAAAAACTTTATTGATATTTTGAGCCACAGCAACATGTTCCTCCTGGGCTCTCTGAATACACCCAGCTAAGAACAGGAGTTATTAGGCCGGGCAGCCCGGGAGACAGGCAGGCAGTATAAACCAGAGGAACAAGGACCCGTGAAATGACTGAGCAATGAAAATCACAGACAGAAAAACACACACAAAAAAACAGATGTTTTATTGCCCGACAGACACCACGTTCATTGTGTGCTGTAAGATTAAGTTTTACAAAGGGATCTACTGACCTCTGTGCACTCGGCAAATATGAACGCCAACTGTCCTAAATCAGCCAGTTGGCCTCCAGTGGCCTTGTGTTGAAAACCATAATGACTTAGTCAGTTCCAGTCATTTTTATTAACGACAGTTTTACTAAACCGTATTTACAAATTGATGTACTGTCTGTAAATATTGGCACATATTCTAAAAGGAACAGGATCTCCTATTTAAGCTTGGACTAGTTCTTTATAAAATACTGTAGGCACAACAACAAATAGAAACGAAGAAGATCTGTTGTAAACGACTCTAAACTCATTATTATAAATCTCCAACCTCAAGGTTCAGTTACAAGACCTCTTCAGTAAATGGACTTCATACATGTGATATATGAAGTCACTATATGAAGATGCTGTCAGAAGCACCAGAAAGGTTAAGAATGACTTTTCTGGCACAATGAATTCACAAATCTTGCTGCACCTCTAACGACACCCAAAGGTGAAGAGAACATATATTGTAGCCCTCACTTGATGTTTAGAAACCCATCACCTTTGGCACACAGTAACCTTGACAAATATCTAAAGGCTTCAGAATACCCCCAAGCCAATAACAGAAATAGCTTCTTCTTCTTGTCTCAATGCGAAAACAACTGATCAGACATGTCAGTTAAATGTTTGCTACGTCAAAACTTAATTGGAAAAAGTCTTTTTCAAATAGGCATAAAAAACTACAAAAGCGTGGTGTAAAAACCTTTTTGCAAAACTGAGGATGTTTTGGGGAATTGCGCCATTTTCATTAACCTTTTCTAATGTGATACTTGCACATAAAAATCTGTTGATGGAAACCCATATACTTCCCATAATGCCATCTGCCCTCTAGAGCTACAGAAGATATTACACTGGTTTCACAGACACCAGTCCTCCCCATGATGAATATACTGATCTTGATATGTAATATTGGTGGAGTGTCCCTTTAATCTTATGCTGACTTTCCTCTATAGTTGCTTGCGACAAATGTTTTCTGACCATGTGCTAATGCGTTTGACTGGGTAAAGCTTTGCATGGCATAATTATCTCATCTAAAGGAGTCTGACCAATTGCCATATCCCACCCTGTATAGCTCCAACACTCTCCCAAGAGCAGGGACTGTAGTAAATATATTAACATGCAAAATAGGGGGTGGCATCATCTGGAGACTTCCAGTGATGTTTAGAGCAGAAAATAGCCACTTACCTTAGGAAAGGGTTGGCAGTACTGCTTCGTTTAATACCTGCCTCTGTGGTCTAGACTGAGTAGAACAGTGTAGGTTTTGAGCCTTTTAGGATATATAGAATAAACGTCTCGAAGCTAAACTCACAAAACACTGAAATCAGACAGAATGCAAAACTGTTTTATCCCACAGAAGTGTTCCTGATTTGAGTTTTTGCATGGTCTTGCATGGGAGGTTCATTCACTTCATTGTGTGTCATGTACAGTGTGTGTAGGTGTGTCCGAGGGAGGATGAAGTGAGGCAACATCCCCCTCCTCATTACAGACACGCTGTAATTATTTTAAAAATAGATGTTGTTTGACTGCCAAAGCGGCAATTACAATAAACAAATAACCATGATCTGATGGATGGAGATAATGTTCCACTCAGCACGCGTCACCATTTACCAACCATTGTCACACATATATCCACACATAATACCAGCATCATTTGAACTCTTTGATCAAATTTGCCAACAAGGTCAACATCAACACTAGGGTTCGAGAACACCAAATCCTACTTGGAAAAAAATCTCATTATATTATATTTGCAACTTATATTGCGACTGATTTCTTAAAGTAAGCTATTTCACTTTCAATATTTGAAAGGAGCATTTCATAATTTTGAGAATTTAGATGAGAATCAATGTAGAAGCTCATGATAATCATCTCATTAAGTGGTAAGCAAGCAGGGGAAACAGCAATCTAGGCTCACTGTAAAGTAAAAAAATGTGGTGGTGAAACTCAAATCACTAATGAACACATCGCATCTTGTTTTTTTAATCTGTGCACAAAAGGAATGTCAGCTGTGGTGTGGAGCGGGTTGCCAAATATGGTCAGTTTTTATGTGGGCCACAGCGCTACCATACCTGGCAATCCCATTGTGACAAGAGTCCAGGAAGTCACACAGAGTTAATGAAGAAGATATTTTTGTGACAAATTGGGGACAGCGGAAACAAGATGTGAACACAATACTGACAAGTTCTCTTTCATGTTGATATAGTGAACTTGATAGCAAACACTTGCCTTACACATGAAGCAGTTACCATTCATTTGGAGTCAGTCTACTTTTGCTCTCTACCAACTCCTGAGGGAACTATCTGGCTGTGTAGCTGCTGACACTTTGTCTGCTGTTTGCTGCTGAGCAGGTAGTGTACAGTGAGTTCTTAGAGCTTTTCCTCTGTAAACATCTGCCTGCTGCGACCAGAAATGTCCCTGTGAGAGCAGTGGGAGCAGCGAGAGGGAACCAGAGCAGTAAAGTCATCTTTTGAACAGCGGGGGTGACGCCCTGGGGGTGATGTCCTATGATGGCCTTAGAATTGAATATGGTAATGTTTGTGACCTGTATGCATATAATCAATTCTGTGCAGCCATATGGCAGATTTGGAAAAGGATGCATGAAACCAATGGAGAGGAATAAACAAGAAAGCATATCAGTTCTACATGCACCTTAATGAAATAGCTGCTGCACGTTGTCCATTACTAAAAATAATTTACAGCTATTTACCTACAGGGGAATTCAAAAGTGTGGCTCATGTGTGAGGAAGAAGAGTCCGATTTGCATTTATATTGGTCTGGTAGGGAAGTGGCGAAGATGAATCTCTGTTTTTTATACTTGCACTTTAACCATAATGTTGGTGATTTAAGGGATGAACATCATCATCATTACGATGGGGCAAGTATATAAAAGAAGGCCTATTAAAAAGATGTGAATGTCATTTTTTCATCTGTATAATCAAACAAATCATTACGTGTGTATGTACAACCCTGATTCCAAAAAAGTTGGGTTGCTGTGTAAAACATAAATAAAGCAGATTGAGATGATTTGCTCATCCTTTTTGACATAAACTCAACTGGAAACAGCACAAAGACAATATATTTAATGTTTGACCTCATCAACTTCATTGAGTTTAGTAAATATCTGCTTATTCTGACTCTGATGGCAGCAACATGTTTCAAACAAGTTGGGACAGGAGCAACAAAAGACTGAAAGTTGTGGACTGATCCAAAAACAGCTGTTTGGATCATTCCACAGGTAAACAGGTTCATTGGTAACAGGTGATAGTATCATGATTGGGTATGAAAGGTTCATCCTGGAAAGACTCAGTCACTTCACCACTTTGTCAAACACATGATTGGATAAAGGAGATGACTAGATACAATTTTTTTGGAATAAGGGTTGTATATATATATAAGTCTATGTTTAGCTATGGATGCAGGTATGCCTATTTATGTGTGAGTGTGTGTATGTGTACATATGATGTGTACAGTAGATGTTTACGTGTAGATATGTATTGCTTTTGTTACAGTGCTTTCAGTGGGTTGACACAGTTGCTGTGGGTTGCATCAGCTCATAATTTACTCACCAGCTCAACAGTAGCTTTAAAGCAGCAGTGTCGGTCATGAAAGAAGGGGCCTGAACACGGGAGTCGAACAGCAGAGGGTTTTCAGCCAGATGGTGTTGTCAATAACTGGGAAGGGAAAAGGAATGATCCTCAATAGAGCTTACCGTGTACTCTCAAGGTGTAAAGGGCAGCACTGCAGGCTGTTTACCACTTTAATTGACGGTTTGTGACCACTCAGATGTGGTGTAAACCCTTCCAGGCAGGACTACATGTCAGAACGGTGTTGGGTCTGTAAAGCCTAACACTGCAGGACAGCGATTTCATTTGATGTCCTGTCGTGGGTGAATCGTTTAAAGTTATGCTTCTCCAGATTGCTGAGGCACATATTTTTCTTTTTATCAAATGATGCTTCCCTGCACAAGACTGAAATTATAAACTTGACCTCTTCTGTTAAAATTAATCCCATCTGGACAGGCCTTTATATAACCCTTGGTATTTTACAGAGTCGTTCTTTGCTCAGGGGTGTAGTGTAAATGTCAAACTAACCATGAGTGAAGCAGTTTGGTTCGCATTCTGCCTCAGACATGAAATATAGGCTGTGAAATAGATGCTGATTGCTGACACTGATGTTTCTGTCAGAGGGCAGTGTTGGCTGACAGTAACAGCACGTCAGTTAATATGGAAGACGTGGCTGAGCAGGAGGAGCAAGGCAGCGCAGCGACTGCTCACACAGATACTGCCTTAAAGGTGAAGGCGCATGATGGAGATTGAGCTTTGAATTGAATGGGTAAAAAGATGTTTTCAACCTTGATTTAGTCTAAATTTGAAGCTCTTTTTGGAGTCATGGTAACAATCATTCAACATCTCAGGTGTGGAAGTGCTGTAATGGAATGGCAGTGAAGTGACGTTTGGGGGGAATCTGGGTTGTAGTACACAAATAAAAAAGAAATAAAAAAACTGTCCATGAAGCCACTATTGTTAAAAAGAAAGTTGGAAAGAAAACGACAATGCACAAGATTGATAAGCTGCTGTAAACCAACGTGTCCCGATCAAACAACAGAATACCGAGCCAGACAGACCAATCTGATGTGTGTAGAGGTGTGTGTGGTTATTTGTCAGAAGACAGGTAGATGAAGAATAACACAATGAACAACTGTGCAGAATTTCGCTGCACTGTGATGCAGATCATCATCCAATTGCTGCAGATTTGTCAGCATATGTGTCAGGAGAAACTCTTCATACAGTCTGATGCAGCTGTGGACGACCGATAATGTAAGAATTAATTAATTTGTTGTATTCCTGCTTTAACCATATTCAATGTTAATTTTTGATGACAATTTCAATACATGTAGGCAGAAACAGACGTAGTTCTGTTATGTCTATTCTAGTCTAACACCCATTTTCCACCCAAACAACTTCCAAGTAACAACTCTCTTTTTGCTCTGCTCCCACCTGTGCACCATGCGCTCTGCGCTGGGCAGGGCAATTTAAAATTCGGGAAAATCCGCTGGTTGTTGCACACAGAAATACGGCCCTTTTTCATACATTGCAGCTGAATATTCCACAAACAGCCACACACCGGTTTGGCCAATGTAGCGCAGCTACTGCTCTGCTATTTTTGTGATTAGAGTCGCACAGCATCACTTAATATATTCATGAAAACAATTTTGATAATCGTATGCATTTACACACAGTTGGGCTTCCACAACAAGGATAATTAGGCACAGGGTGCAAATTAATTGTGTAGCTAACCCTGACGCTTTTACATTGATGTTTTTTAAAATGTCACTGTTGATGAATGTGCGCCGTCATCCGCAGATAAACACAATACAAAAACCAACACAGACTAAACTGTGTGCCTTTCAGTCTTAAATCATCCTCTCCTGTTCACTTCCTCAACTAGATTTTCATCCAGTCCAGGACTTCAGGTGGGCGTCTGCTGTCATAAATCAGCCAGACAAATGGCAGGGACATGAATAGAATAGAACAGAGATATTTCAACTAGCTATCAATTATCCTGCAGTGCATAACTCTGCCTGCTGTCTGCAGCACAATGACAAACCTGAGATATGAGGCTTGGTATTGAATGTCTGTGCTGTAACTAAAACTTATTTGACAGAGCAGCTCTTCAGGCACACACACACACACACACACACACATACACACACACTCAATTTGCTCACTGTCAGATTCCTATTCCAGTAAGCAGAATATAAGAGCAGACAGGAATTATTTCAGAAACCTAACGGAGACCTGGGCTCCATGTTCTGTTATGGCAACTAATCACTGCTGTCAACTGCCGCTAAATGCTGCTGCCCAAACAGCCTGAACGGCAGGTCAATGGTGAGATATAACTAAGAAGAGCACAGCTGCAAAGAAATGATGTGTAAGCATGCACAGCGCAACAGATACACACATGTGCATGCACAATAATACGTACTGTACATCGCAAGCTTGTGCAGCTGTGGAACAGTATATGAACTGATTGCAAAGTGGGGGCACACTTAGTCAAAGATACTTCCAATCATCATTATCAGAGTCCTCCTGCAGCTGGACGACGGTCACATTTCAACTTGAAAACTTCAAGGGACAAACTTGATCAAACTTCTGTAAATTGGAAAGCTTTCAACAACTCACTCAACTCGTCAAAACTATGAAATAAATTACTTCTAATTTGGGTCTAACATCTGGGATAAAAACATTTTGTATGGTTCTTTGATTGCTTCTCTTTTCAGCCACAACATCCAACATTCAGTTAAATGAAAACCACCACACAAAAACATTTCAGTAGATAATATTCAAATATCAGTTTATAAAATCATACAGCAGGGTGTGGCATATTTTATATTTCTTTCTATGGTGCTGATATGAATTATTATTGTGTCATGAATGAAAGTAGGATACGCCTGTTCCACAAAGACAACACAAATTACACATTTTTTTAAACACAAATTAACCAGATTCAGGATGAAGCATATACATTTTCAAATGCAAAAAAAGTCCCAAAATTAAAGATACTAATGCGCATTACTTACAAAATCAGATTTCCAAAACAACAATCCCGATTCCAAAAAAGTTGTGACGCATCCATCCAATTGTTTCGATACACATTTTCAGTTTGTGCATTACAAATTCGAATAAACTTGAAATATTACAAAAAATATTATGAAAAAAGCATCAGTGAAAGTAAAAGAATGCAATTGAAACATATTTGCCAAATTAATCATGACATACATGAAGTGTGTGACTTTAACATCCACTGAAGCTTCAGCTTCACCGAAGAGACAGAAAATCAGAGCAGACAAAAACAGGGACTGTAACCTTCCTCACATTAATACATGAAGCATAAATGCCATTTTCCCATCATGTTTTCTACAAGGTTTTCCAGCATTTGAGGTTCGACTGTCACTCTTCATTTTGTCATTTTGTTGTGTCTTCTGCAGTGGTTTTATTACACCTGACTGGAGAATAGTGTTTATCTTGGATCCACATAACAGTAATGGATGGAAATGTGCATGAATTCACATTTTTAATATAGACATGTTGATTAATGCAGCTTCAGGTACATTACAGAAGAAAATGATGCTTATTTATTCTTATTCATTTTGTAACATAGCTCCCGCAGTTTATTTTCTTCCATAATATTTTTGAACTTTCCAACTTCAGATACTCTTTATTGGTCTTAACTGATGATAGTATGACGTAACACATGATAATGTTTGTGCCCATTTTGCCTTGATTTTGATATTTTCAAACCTTTTTCCCAAACTGTGATGACAACTTCCTTTAAATGGTGTTAACATTACAACATGAATTATCCCTCTAAATAAACAGTACATCATTATTATCCATATTATGTTTGATCCTGTTAAAGATTTGTGATACAAGTTCAAATAAAAACGATGTATCGGTGCGAACTACTGCCCCTGAGAGAGGCTAGTTTTGATTTGGGATGAGTTTTCTGTTCATGACCTTCAAAGAACTCAATATGCTTTGATCCTACTTTTATCTCAGCACAGTTTCATTTTAATTCTCAGCATGACCAGCCTGGATATATCCCCTCCTCCCATATAATCCATATTGTTTCATCTGCTCATTTAACTATTCTATCTGATGAAAGACTTACACAAGGTGTGAAGATAACGCCTCTTGGAGTGAGGACATCCCAAGGATACAGAGCAGCTCATGAATCCAAAACATGAGCGCAGAGAGCTGGCGAGGGAGCACGGATAGACGGACAAATGCTCAGATAGATGAGGATAGAGAGATGAGGGATATTAGAGGTACGCCTCATGAGCTGGGGGACACCTCTTCCTCTGCATACATTCATCATTCATCTATTGGACAGTAATGAAATGATTAAACCTCACATTGAATCCTTCCCTTGGTGCTCCTGAAATTCTCAGCATGTCTGTCACATGGTGTTGCGCAGTGTGAAATAGATAAAATACTTCAAAGTCACTGATGAATGCCGCATGTCTGAAGGACGAGGCTAAATGAAGCTGGAGTGTCACAGAGAGGGACATCTGTAGATGTCTTGGCCTGCATCCCTGCTTTCACTCCCAGCTCATTGGCTCTGGATGAGGAAGTCAGGGTCCACCCCGTCCATTAAAACACAAAATGAGACATCCACTGTGTAAAAAATGACATCTGCTCATAAATGATAGATGGCATAATAATGCTTTTTAAAGGATGGCAGTTCCCTTAAGTCCAAGGGGGAAAATTCACACTGACACCGTGCTTCTCTTGAACTTATCAATCTTGGGCCTAATTTACCAGACCTATCAAAGAGCTGACAGATTACTAGGTACCATTCAGTGATGGAGATGCTCTGAGGAGCCTGTTTTATTTATGCCTGTTGTAGGTCTTGACAGTTTGTGTGAATATATCATCTTTTGCTGCGCCTTGAGTCAGGCCGGTGGATGGTGGTGTTGGTTCGTTGATCCGTCTGTCCATCCTGCAAATAAACATGAGCCACGTCTTAAAAACTACATAAAACACCTCATGGATGTGGGTGATTTATTCTCTGCAGTGGGTGAACCCCCTCACTGGCTGCTTGAAGAGGTCAGCCCTTCAGACTGAAGTGGGAGAAAGAACTTTAGGGATGGTACGATTGCTCATAAAGTCAATACAAAGATGCAAATTGGTGCAAGCAGCATCAGTCATTTCAGCCAAAGCCTAGAAATGATATGTTTACTTCCAAGTGGCCCTCTAGCAGCCGTAGGAATTTGGACTCTTGTTCGTAGGGAGCAAAGGAGAAATTGGGTGATGCTATAGAGCCATAAAGTCTTCAGAGGACGAGTGGGGAGGATGGATGGGACAACAAACACAGGACTTCAACAAAACAGGCTGCTGCTCTCTTCCTGTTTCCAGAGGAGTCAGTGTCTTTTGTGTCTTTTAACACTTTTTTTTTTATGACTTGCAATTTTTACTTTATGATATATCAGTCATGACAGATGACATATGATACATTGTATTTCAAACTGACTCAAACTTCCCATTCCCACCCATACCCATCTATACAAAGCTATTGCCAAGGAGACATTACAATTCTGGGGAAAAAAGATGAATATATAAAATAAAATAACATAATAATAAAATCAACAGACAAGCATATCTCTTGCATGGTAATCAACAACTGTGTGCTTCCACTTCATCTTTACACTGATGCTTTTATAGAAGACATATACATGCCCCAGTCCTCTCTTACATCCTCAATGACATTCTTTCATTTGCAGTTACTTCTCCTAATTCAGTGGCCCAGTCCTGACAGGGAGGCTCTTCCAGGTGTCTTCCAGCTCCTGACAATGATTTGCCATCCAATCATAATAGCAGCTTTGGACAGAATACCAACTGTAACTGACACATCTACCTGTGTCCCCTCATTACCAGTACATTACATTTACAGTATACTTTGCCATTTGTTAGAGAGAAATGTGGAGAGAAAAAAATCACTTTGCATTCAATCCAAACAAACCTTTATACTATATTATATCAAAATCTATAACTGAGACTTGAAGTATTACAATGTAATGAGCAGATTGCCATTAACTGTACATTTTTAGGCCAGTCACACAGCAGTATGAGATGCAGTCTTTAGGTATTGTCTACAGTGGATCAGCATCAGTCTCACACAGCAGTACTAGGCCCACTTGTGTTTTGACAACAGTCGCAACCCAAGAAAATTAATGTAGGTAGGTGCATAAATTAGAAGAAAGACAAATCAAATTGCAGACATATGCTTTGAAGTCATCTGCATCTTGTTTATAATTAGAGCATTGTCTGAGCCATTATCTGTCAGACGCATGTCAGTTAGGTGGCTAAAAACCCCGGCTGAAACTCAGCCACAGTAGAAAGCCTGTCATCATCCTAAAAGGATCAACATATCCATTTTGGACACTTCCATGACATTAAATCTAGGCAGCTTTTCACACAATTAATAGTACAACCTAATAAGCAAATTGTCATCGAGTGAAGCAGTTGAGCACTTTCAGGCTCGCCTTTCAATTTTACTGACCCCAAGACCTCCACTCATCTAGTTTTACTTTCAGAGACAGCTTTACATTTCAACATTCAGTAAGATTCTACAAATAGATCAGTGATTATATGTGTTTGTTCCCTTCAACACTTTTGTAATGTGAGTTGTCATGAACATTGCAGCCTCTAATGACTCTTGTTAAAAGTTACAAAGAACTAGGTTTAGCAACGTGCTGTTTTTGATGCTGGCATTGGGCTGCTCTGAATCATGAAGGTCTTCTTGGAGGTTGCGGTGCTGATCAGGATGATGCTGGAGAGCCAAGCTTTTCCCTGAACGTGGGCAGCCTGCATCCCCTGACCAGATGGAAAAATCTGATTGAGGGACGTGAATGAGTTTTGTTCTCTTTGGCATTACGAGTCAGCCTCCGCATAACTGATGACTTAAGCACTGTGCAAGTGTTTGCAACGGGCAAATTTCTTTTATGTCAAAATTATTAAGAAAGCAACAGCTCTTTTATTTCCATCCACGAAAGAGACATTGAATGTTCACATACATTACTGACCTCATAGAATCAATTCTTTCTTAGGTGTATGTTCCCATCTCAAATCTGCGACTCCTTGTGATTCCCAAGGTTCCTACCTCAGGGGTCTCCCTTTAAAAACAGCGATGACGCAGCCGCAGAACAAAACCCTGTGACTCATCCTTCATTGTTATTCTCACTTCTATAAAAAAACACCACACAATCACAGTGGACCCTGCATTTGATCATTATTAAATTACAAACCAAGAAGAGCAGACTATGCATTAAAATGTCTCTTTGAGCAACCTTGACTTGAACTTTGACAGCGAGGCCGATTGTGGTTGAATATGTTACAGAGTCAGAATGAAACACTTGGTCCAGATTGTTGCACATTTAGTTACAGCAGTTACCTGTACAAAACACACTTATGCCAGCAGTCAGCAATACTGTTCATATCATTGTTTGGTTTTAACTAACCGAACGAAATAATATTTTCTTTACAAAAGTTCAAAAATCACATTAAAAAATTACGTTAAATTACAATGTAGACATAGCTTAAAATTTGCACCTTCCCTGAGGAGATGTAAGTTTATATTATAATACAGACATTATATACACTTATAAATAATGTGTCATGAAGCTAAACATGCACTGGAACCTCAAACTTCACTTAACACAACCAGAGCTGCCAACAGCCTGATACAGTTCAATCAGAAGACACTCATCAGTATAAAATAGACACGCAGGAATATGCCACATCACTTCATGTGCAAATGAAGCAATCTAGTAGTAATTGATGTAAATGAATCCTTTCACTTCCTCTTATCCGTCATAATCACGCATCTTCCTTTCATCATCCGTCTTCCTTTTTCCTAATGCTTGTCTATCATACTTGATGATTGCAGCAAACTGTATCTCCTGCTTTAAAGTCTTGTATGTCCTAGACAAGGAGATGATATTATTTGTATTTCAATGGGTTGTATAGAAATGTGAGTGGGTATTCAACAGTAAGTGAAAACATTCTCAAAGTGATATTCTCAACCTTGTAGAGGTATAATTTGCATCTCTTGGATGCTGAATCCCCCTCATTTATTTCTCACGCCTGTCATCCATTTATTCCATATCATTAACTCTTCTGATCAGCTCTGAAATTGTACATTGTACTCTGTGTTCCTTTTCAGTGAGTCACACGTTCACATGAATTGTGCTTTCTGACCTTGAGTGGGCGTGAAGTCATACAAAGTACTGTAAATGCACACACACACACACTGGGTGCGTTTTCCTGACCAGTGAGGTGGATGATCATTATTGAAGACCTTATGCTTGGCTAGGCTCTGGCATGATTGCTTCAAACACTTTGACATACAGTGGGCTCACATGTCCCAGCAGATGAAACTGCACCACTGTCTGTCCATTTGAAAACCATTGCTTTCTTACAAGAAAGTGTTCAGCATGTATTAAGAAATAGATGGGAACAAAAGGAGGGAGAGTGAGACAGACTGAAGTGAGACTGCGGTTTTTCCTTCTTTTGCTCTCTTCCTTTCTCTTTTTTCACTTTTAATTTTAAAGCTGCACGAGACAACGTTTTCATATCAACAGTGGATCGGATGATGTATGTGTAAAGTTAGGTGTTGCTCATTGTGGCAAACTGAAATAGAGTTAGAGTTAGTCATTTCATTACCTTCCAGCTTTAAGGAGCGCTTTTAGTGTCTTTCAGCTCATTGTTGGTTTTCCAGTCCAACCTCGTTTCCAGCTACACCACGCTGATTTTCAGTGAAAAAGATCTGATAAACTCACTGTGTGACCAACAGCAAATGGTAGAGAGACAGTGTTAACAAGCTGGTGAACATTTAGCGCTTAAGACCCAGATATGAGTCAAGAGTTGGTGGAATTAATTATGCTGGAATTGTGACATGTTCTTTTTTTTTTTTCCTCTACTTCTTCTTGCTCGCTGTTAATGACGCATGTGTCTGACCCACCAGCAGTTCAGTGGGGTTTAAGAGGTTAAATAAGAATCCATTACTGTACATCTTTTCCATCTTTTATATCAAATGTGCAAGGGCGCTTAGTTTTCACAAGTTGACCCACAGGATGAAGCACATTACAGAGAGCGTTACCCTCCTACCTGGCAGCTACGGACTACATTAGAAAGAAAACGATCACAATAGAAATGTTCTTATCCAGTATTCACATTCTTTCTGAGATTGTCTGTCTTTAACTATTTTTTTTGGTCAAGTCCTGTTAGGATCAGAGAGCAGAGTTACAGTCTAAGTTCTGGAATGCACAGATGCTCAGAAGTATCTCCTCAGATTTTCTCAAAAGTAAAATTTGGGATCAAAGTTCATTTTAGTTGAAGTTGTGATCACAAAACCTGGTGGAAAGTGAGGGATGTGCAGTGCAGGTGCACCAGCCACGACAGTGTGGTGACAAATTAATCTTATTGACAAAAACTCTCCATGGCCTGTGCAGGTGTAATTATAAAATTGCTTTGTATAAAATGATTGCATGAGCGAGGGTGTGGTGTTAGTTAGAGCCTGTGAAGACATGACATAATGGATCATTTATGTGTTTGTTTCAGGTTATGATTATTTATTAGCTAAAGCTAGCATTAGCATCTCCTCGTGGACTGGAGGAGGGTTGACATTTACATGTAGCTGGGATAATAAAGATGGATTACACTCAGATGTGTTGTCTGACCAACAGAGTGTCTTGAATGCCATCTGGAGCACTGGGTTAGTGAATTGCACATATTTAAAATCTTTTGGTCTTTCAGGCTTCATCTAACTGTATTTGGTGAACGTGTGTGCAAATGAAGGGCTTATTTGTGGATGTTTGGCAGGTTTTGCATTATATACTGTTTCACTTTATAGGTGCTGAGGAGAATTTCTTCCACCAGAATTTTACTTAACCTAGTCTCAATTTGCAAAACATTGCATAATGCTTATTTTTGGAAAACCCTAGATATCTACAAAGGAAAAGAAATGAGTCAGGTTATGGTTTCTGTCTTTATTTCTCTCTGTCATCCATCTCTTTCCCCTGTGTGCTGTCTCCTCCCCCCACCTTCCCTCCTGTCCCTCCCCCTCAATCTCTGCATGTTTTCCAGTCGTCTTTGAAATGAGGACAGATACTGTAGGGTGTGGGGATGCGCCAGTGAGCCCCATAGAAAATTTATTAGCAGCTCTGATGTTGACCAGCCAAAACTGTGATTGCTGAAGCACTTTTTTTTCATGGTGAGATGTCAAATGGATGTGTCATGCTTGATGAAAATAATTTGTACTCAGTTTCCTGTCCCTCTCTGTTCCTGTTATCAGCTGTGTGTATGTGTTTCTGTGTACTTGTGTTACCAAGCCATCTGCATTGGTATTTATGCATCGCAGCACTTGTAAAAAATATATTCTCATATATTCATTCACATCTGTGCATGTGTGTTAGTGTGCGGACGGATGTGCATTTACATTGTCTGTGAATGCGTGTGTGTATGTAAATCTGTGTCTGTGTGTGTTCATGTTCATTCAGTATCACTTTCATGGTTGAAATCTCTGAACCAATAAGACCCCCTCTCATTTCCAAATGTGCAGAGGGCAACTCTCCTCCACTTCACTCTAATGAACAGCGAACACTCAACAAATGACTATATGATCTCTAACAGACGCACACAAACTCAGGCGCTCAGAGAGGAATACATTTGGCTGCATGTCCTCCTCTGAAAGTGTAAAAATAGAGGCAAATCAGTGCAGTACAGTCGGTGATGAACACACAAGTTACATTAGCTCTCATTAGCTCATGCAGAAGTCAGATTTAATCACTGTGTTTATGGTCCTGTAGCTATTCTGCCACCAGCTCAGCTTGTCTGCATTAAAATGGCAGCATGACCTTATTATAGATTCCTCTCATATTCTGAGCATTAGTGTTTTTATTTGAGAAAGATGTATATTAATATTAATGTATATTAATGTACACTTTGTAGAGTTTGTCTTCAGGTTTTACCTGCATCATTGCATCATTTCCCATTTGATCAAAACATCAATTCATGCACACACGCACACACACACACACACACACACACACACACACACACACTCCTTTATGTACAGCAGAGCAGTTGTCGAGATGACTCAAGTTCAACACACGACCTGTGACCGGCTTCATGAAGATAGATTTTGACTATGGCTCAGATCAAACTAATGGTCAGACCTTGGATAGGTTCTAGGGCTACTACTAGATTATAAAAAGCTTTGGGTTGCATCAAATCTCAGTGCAGTGCAGACCCGGAGCAGAGCTGAGAAACTGTGGCTTCTTAATGTGGCAGGGCTCAGTACTTGTGCTCACTCATCAGTCAGGCTCAGGAACTTCGGACAAAGAAAATGACAGATAGTGTCCTTGCTGCAGCATTTTCCCCGACAGGTTGCTTTAAAAACTCTTTTCCTTCCTATTACTCACTATACAACATCGTTAACAAACCACAAATTATGAGACATGTTTTCCTCTCTTTTGTCTTTTGGTGGGGCTGATCACACTGAGTTCACACTATAATGCAATCAAACTACAACACTCTTCTCCTTCAGGTTATGGGTAGTGTTATATTGCATTATACATGGCCACTCCTTCTATCATACAAAAGGAGCACAAAATATTGTCAACAAAAACAAATGATATCCTAATAAATCTGACCATTATAGGCATCACAAAGGCAGTTATTACAGGCCTGTTGCATTGGATGACATTAGACCATAAATGTAGACCTATCAAGTCACTGGCTTTACTTAAATATGTTGAACTTTACGCTAGATAATAAATGCTAAGGATGATCATTGAAAGCCTACAAAGGCCTGCTACAAGTGACATAAAATAGACTCACACACTACAAAAGCAGTTGATTAGAGTATATGAAGTATGTGTGTTGCAGGTTGTAAAAACCAAACTGCATCTATTGCAGAGATCCCCGTGTTCCCATGACATTTGGGATAGACTGTATATTCCCTCTGTCTTTTTGTGGGTCTGCCTCAGGGTCTCCTCCCAGTTGGACAAGACCAGAGCAACTCCACAGGCAGGCATCCAGGAAGCATTCATATTAGATGTCTGAGCCGTGTCAGCTGGCTCTTTTCAATGCGACAGACCCAGTTGAGGAGTCACCTATCAGTTGGTTTAAAAAAAAAAGGTCCCTGCAATAATCCAGTTGACTGAATGAAAAGTACGGACGCCCTGCAGCGATCAGAGAAGAGGAATGATTCCGGTCTCTTTTCTTGAACATCCAGTAAAAGCTTCAAATCAATAACATTTGCACAGAATGGCACAGTCCAGAACAGTTCAATATTTCAATACTTCAGCAGTTTGGTGCAACCCAGAACAGATCATTACAGCCTGGGGGTTGACCACCATCCAGTCCAGTTTAGAGAGCTACAAGATATTACAATTTGTAATTTTTCAGAACAGTTCATGCAACATAAAAATCATGCTCTGCACTCTGACTACTATAGTGTCTGTGTGCTTCTTTACCAGAAGAGAAGATAACACTAATGGGATTTTTCTCACTCTCTTGACTCAGGCAGTTGTCAGTAGAGCAGGATACATACTATAATTAAGAGCAGGTCGCTGTTACACTGCAGCTAACTAACTGAGGCCTAGTGATAATTACTAAATACTTCGGATCTCGATTCAATCCTTTCATATTTCATAGACATCAACACTTTTCAGTCACAATGCAGTTGTGGCTTCTCCAATAGTCATAATTGATTTAATGCATTCTTCACAATGAGCTGGACCAATGCTCTCACTCACTCACGTCACTTACTCCATCATAATAGATATGTTGGTGTGAACTGACCATAAAAATGAAATCATTCCAGTTAAGGCCAGTCACACTTTGATTTGATCTTATTTATCTGAAAGGCCATTCAAAAAGAGAATATGTTTAAACAGCTGGGAGAAAATGTGAACAGTGAATTGAATGACACTTTTAAAAAAAGGTGTAAAAGGAATGTGTTGAAAGTGTAGGTGAAGGATATCCTTGTTTGTGAACGTAGCTCTGTATTTCTGCTGCTTCACTGCCTCAACAGTCTGCTATTAGAGCCATGAGTCATCGGCTGAAGACAGAGCGACACACACACACACACACACACACACAAACTTCATGATAAGAATATGCAAAAATAGCGTCTTTCGTCTTCTTTATTTTGTGTGTCACTTCATGCTTTCTTTGACAGAAGACAGTGCAGAGATGCATAAGGAACGGGGGAGAGACGGATGACATGTGATGGGGATCCTGGGACAGACGGTGGGATTGCATCATGTGTTTCCTGTAAAAAATAATAAAAAATAAATGTCCACCCATTTGCAGTAGTTGTTTATGTTGTTTATGGCAAGTGTGTGTCTCAAACGCTCACCACACCAGTACTGTGAATATACTGTACATTAAATCCTACAAATACTTTACTCCTCCCTTTATTTCTGTGTTTTTAACCAGTCATAAACCACTGCAGATGAATGTTGAAGTGACTAGGAAAACACTGAAATGTCGACTCAGCACTGGAGATTTGGACTTGAAACTTAGACTTGACTTCTGTGACATTTGCCAAAGACTTGACTTGAGACTTGAGAAAGCAAAAACATTCAACATCTTTTTGAACTGGTAACATATTGCTAAGGACCAGTGACATCACTTAACCTCAAGGACTTGGGCCTTGACCTGTCCTTGAGAACTCGACACCTAACTAGCTCTAAAGGACCAGTAATTTGATTCAATTTTTCAAGAATTAAGGACTTGATTTGAGTTGTCATCAAGGATTTGTACCCGCTCCAAAACACAGTTCTTGGAAAATACAAAAGGTTTTCTTTGAAATAAAAAGTCAATATCAACTAATGTTCCCAATGCTAAGTTAGGGTCTTGATAGTTTCCCCTCTGGTAATGTCTTCTATTTTGAACTTAATGATTAGAAGAAAGGTGGTGGTTTGGGGTATTTTTGCTTGAATGACAGTTATTTTAGACTCATCATCATATTAATCATTGGTTTAGTTTTAGTTTTAGGTTTTTTTTTTTTTGGTAATTATTTATCCCAGCCGTCAGAAACTCTGGGTGATATCAGTGACACTGTGCTGTCATCTTACGGACAAATAGTATGGTGAAAATGAAGAACATCTATATTCAACAGATCTAAACGTTAGAATATGAATCCTGCTGATCATAAAAGCAGATCCTGCTATTAACAGCAAGACCATTAAATCGATGTACGACTTGATCAAGCCTCCATAAATCTCTGTCTTTGGGCTGGCTGTGAGGTGAAATTAATACCTGAGATGTAGAATATAGAGTGGGCTCCAAAGTAAGGTGCCAACTCCCTGAATAGAAGAAGAGATTCTGGAGAGAAGAAGAGAAAAATGCCTTTGATGTGCTGTAAATGCATTCACGTTCTCCCATTTCCACCAGGAGGTAATTGGTATGTTGGTTTGCTGAGGTCTAACTTCAGCTGAGGGTTTTTATGGTAATTGATTTTTTTTTTAATATAGGCTACAATAAAAGGATTTTTCCATGGGTTAGCGCCTCACACTAATAAAAGGCTTAATCTTTAATCCTAATGCAAACAAAACACATTTATCTTTAAAATGGATGTAAATAGAGTAAGATATGCTTTGAGAAAGACGATAAAATATATCAGTATCTGAAGAGATGATACAGGAGGCGATTTTAATCCAAACCATTTTGGATAGAAGTTTAGTTAAGTTATTGTTCAATTAAATAATCTTTCATCCACATTCCTTTCTCTCTCACACAAACTCACACAATGACTGCATTCTTGCTGCATGTGTGCTGTGTCGCAGTGTCTGCCAACAGGAAGACACCATGGGCAGGGCTAGTGCAGTTCTGTCATTTACCACTATCCAAAGACTTACTGGACGGTTAAAGGGTCAAAAACTGATAAAGCAGTCCAAACAGGCAAACAAATCCAACTGGGAGCAGGCAAGAATCCAAAGTTCACAAACAGGCAAGGTTCAGGAAAACTAAGCAAAGAAGAAAAAAATGAAGGAAAATGCTAGAAGAACACGAGGAATAAATACAGGAAAAGGCTGGAAGACTTTACACAAGAAGATCACAGTGAAAACGAATAACAAACCCTCAAGGTGGAAGAAATACTGTGGCAGGAAGGAAAGACAAGGAAAAATAACTCAACTAAAAACCCCAAACTATAAACTAAACTACTTTTACCTCAGATTTCAACACTCATTGCTTCTTTGGCATTCTCGTAAAGAAAAAGGGAATACTCTCCTAAAGACAAATAATGTGTCCAAAACCATTGTTTTAACACAAATTTTACATAACTACACAAGAGGTGTAACAGCTTTTAAAGTCGACAGATAAGTCCTCATTCAACACTTTTCATCTTAGAATAATTACAGTATCACTCAAAGAAAGAATATTCAACACTCACGACTCCATTCGAGCACAGAAGCACATTTTGCATTTTGAGCTTTTGGTTTTCAATTTTCAAGTTCTTCTGTCACGTGCACAGCAATCACATTGAAGTATTTGTTGGCAATGACATTCTTGTTCTCAGGCTTATACAAGATGCAAAAAAAGAAAATCACGCAAGAAAAAGAGAATCCAACACATAAGACATGAAATAGCGCAGAAGCTAAAATATAGGAATAAAATGTATTATATAAAAATTAAATAAAATGTGAAATGAAATATAATACTGTGATTAAACCATCATGAATTAGAGAGCAGGTAGAGATGCCAGGAAAAAAACAGCTAACAAAAATCAGGTGCGATTGCTCAGTTGCATCAATGACACTACATTTATTTTGCTGATGCTTTTATCCAAAGCATAATACACTGGTTGTATGATAAAATATAGATACACATCAACACTGAGTTGATATGTATTTATATATTATTGTATTGTTGACTGTTGTTCTTGTCATTTAAATCAAGCATGTTTCTTTAAAACCTGTCAAGGAAGGGATTCCCAAAAAAGAGCAAAGAAACAATCGTGATAAAGCTTTCGAGAAACAACAGTAACAAATGTACTGAAGGAAAATCTAAATGGATCTCTGTCAAAAATAACAATCACAGATGTCATGTTCAGAACAACACAGGACTGTTAGGAGACATCATAATTCATATCCTATCAAGACTCCTACATGTTAAACCTATTTTCTACTATATCACTTCAAGTAAACAGCAAAACTAAAAGCTATAAGTTGTTGACATGATCTTGAGTGAATTGATCTTATTTGATCTTCTGATATTTTGATCGTCAGGCTAATAGCGAACACACAGTACAGTAAAATTTAATAACTGGACTCAGCAAGAAAAAAAATTGACCGAAAAAAGAAAAGATAAAAGTGGAGGGGCTGCTGCAATAGTAGAATAAAACAGGACAGCAGGACACAATACAAGTGACCTTTCTGAGGGCTAAACTGCCCCATAACACACACACACACACACACACACACACACACTCCCTGTAGGAACAGAAATCCAGAGCAGACACTCTGAAATATAACCTGCTGCTAATCTTGCCACCGCACTTGATTCTAATTCATCATCCGAGCAGCTATGATTAACTCGTGGAGCGGCCACCGCTCTGATAACACCGCTGAGATATTCACAGGCCTCTGCTTTGGCCTTATCTCATTTAGCTCGAGGCCGTGTGACAAGAACAACAAGAACGCAGCCGACACAAAAAGCCTTGAGAGCATCATTTAAAATGCAGCAGATGGGGCTTAGTGATGCAACAGCAGCTCGGCTGAAGGTGCAAGGTGGTTCAGAGCAGAAGAATGTCGTATCCTCACAAGAGTGGACAGCGCACACACACACACACACACACACACACACTCCAAATTTGGACTGTCCAGTTTGCTGGTCACTATTGTCCTTGTCACTGATAAACTCTATGACAAACATGTTCGGCCCCTGTGACACATTGTATCACCCGCCTGTCAGTGATGAGTCTCACCAGGCGGCTGCAACATACAGGAGATTCACACTATCCTCACAGACCTACTCACTCTGTAGGGTCATATCAGTAGAAGTGACCACAGCTGGAAAAATACACAGTCCCTCACTGGCTTCCCACAACTGGGCCTTGATCGCTTTAGCATAGTTATAAATATATTTAAGTGTCTCAAACCATAGTAAATGATAATGTTGGTGGTGGTCTGTAGCCTCAACGTCATTCATTGTCATTAGGAAATAAACAAATTGGAGGGTGTTATCCTGCTGATGCCATTGCCACTTGTCAAAAATGCTAAATGTAATTAAATTATATATTTTTTTTTAAAAGATGCCCAGATTCACAAAATGTTTAACTTATTTGACTTTCATTTAAGAAGAAATAATATACTTTCATCCAAAAATTCTGATATTAGTTACAAAAAAAATTCCTTAAATAAATATGGGTCTAATAGTCACAAGACACCCTGAGAAAGGCAGGTGTGTCAATACGTTGTGGTTTTCATAATAGACAATCCCAGTGTCTGGAATTCCATTTTTTTATTGGTTACACAAATAACCCTAGCTCCAAGCTCTTCAGCTAAGCCTAATTGTTACTGTGTTTAACTACAAGTTCATGCTAGCACAACACCTGCATCGTCGATGTTTGGCTTTACTGCCTGGTTACTTAAAATTAATCCACACCTGTCAGCCAATCAGGATTAAGAGTTCTCTGTGACCTTGGTTAAATAAATAGAAAGATCAATGTTTTATTAATCGAAAACTATTCCAGTTATCTGCTTTAATGATTCATAATGATTTGATTTTTGCTACAATAACAGGAAAAACACGGGTTGCCTGTTTGTGTGTGTGCGTATGTGTGTGTGTGAGGTTGTTAATATTTACACACTGGAACCATGTGGATCTGGTTTAAAGCTAATCTAAAGGTCTTCCTCCCACACCGGAGATACACACTGGGAGCAAAATGGAGATCCTGCTGAGACACATACAGTACACACACACACACACACACACACACACACACACACACACACACACACTTCATAATCCCAGTGGAAGTGAGGTGAGAGCAGTTAAATGGGTGTCATGTGGAGTTATTGGTACAGTAACCTTTCCTTCTGTTATTTATCCAGCTCAAAACCTCTAACTCCAGCCATTACATCGTTCTTTTGAAACACACGTCAAGAATCATTGGCAGCAGAGTGTGAAGCCGACATATTCACACGCATACAATAACCAATTGAGAACACTGCTGTGTGATTTGCGTTGCAACCTTACTGAAACAAACTAAGGGGTCAGGAGTTTGGTTTTGGTGGGGAAACCATGTCGGATGCCACAAAGACCAAGACCAAAGTGTTAGAGGTATCCAAGCCATGTGGACATTTATCAACAGACCTTGATCAGGTAAGACTAACAACAGTTTTGAATAAGATCTCACCTTTCCATAGCTTACAAGCTTCCAGTGCATCTAATAGAGGCTTTGCTATCTTCACAAGTGTGCTAAATACCTGCTTGCATCAATGGGCGCTCTTATGAAGGAAAATGTCCATGAAGTTAATGGGTCACAACATAATTCAATCAATCATCACTTTTGATGTTTTCTAATTTTCTGCTGGCCTAGTTGTTAAGACATGTCCCAAATACAGTGATCACTAGTCCTTGGTTTGATTCCATCTGGGGACATATGTTGCCACAGATGTCTTTCTCTCCCTCAGATGTTCCTGTCTGTATCTGTACTGTGAGCAAGGTAATAAAGGAAAAATTATGAAAAGTAATCTTTAAAAGTAACAAAAATAAACTTGATATTCACAAACCTGATGTTCACATATTTTTTAGCAACTTTCTTGCAACCCCATTCAACCTCACGTGGGGTCTACAGACAGAAATCTTCATGGTTAGTACCGGTTAGTCACCACATTCAGGGACGTGATGAACAAAAGCAGTAAAGTAAACAGTTTGTGTCATATTTGTATTTTGGTCCTTGGGTGCATTCTGTCCTTTTTGCATTATTGTACTTTCATCTCCGTTGCCTCTGATCGCTTGCCTTCCGGATTAAATAGCATGAACTTTGAATATGTAATCAGATATTAGGTGCACGGATACACACACACACACACACAAACATACAAACACATACACTAACGCAGTGCATGATCCCAGAGGGAAGGTCGAGAATATAGAAGAGAACCCAGAGGAGCAGAAACCAGAACAAAGATCCAGGAAACCAGATGTCTGTTTTAATCTCTCTCTCTCTCTCTGTATACAAATACGGCCAGTAACATAATTAACTGCCCAGTCGGTGTATGTAACAGAATTTTGATTATTGATCTGATCATTGGTGCTTTTAATATTTATTATGCTAATATTTCCTTTGTATTAATGAAATAAGGAGACAGATATGATCTGATTGTAGAATATGCACAGATAGCCTTTAAAATGATATTTGAAAACCTGACTGACTTTATATTTCCACTGATCTGATAATTAGTGTGTATCCCAAATGCCCTATTTTGCCATCAGCAAATCCACGTGAAGACGATCATTGATTTATTTCAGCTCACACACTCCGCAGAGACGCTCACCTGTCAGCAGAAGATGATATTAACAGAATGGGAGCAAAGTCACTCTCACCATTTGTCAGGAAAGACCCTTTAATTTATGATTGTCTGTGAGTATGTATTTCTGTGTGTGTGTGTGTGTGTGTGTGCGTGCGTGCAGCTGAACAGTGAGTCATCAACAGTCTGCCTGGTGACAATGCAATAAGTGAGAGTGTATTTTGTCTGCTTGTGTTTATGGGTGTTTTTATGCGACTGTGAGCATTATTATGTGTGTGCTTCTTGCAGACAGTGTCCGCTGGATGGTGGTGAGATAAAAAGAGATGACTAACACCCTTTGTAATGTCTCAGCCTATAAAACGTCAAACACACACATACAGTACTTATTAATGTTTGTTCATGTACTTTTAGTACGTGTGTGTTGGCACACACATTCGTCCGCCTCTTTATCTTTTTCATCAACACATGGGCATTAAAAATTTTAAATAATTACTGTTTTGTTGTATTTGCCAACATTAATAGCTCCTGTGACATTTTTTTTAAGTAGCAGGCAGACATTTTAGGAAAAAGAAAACCATTGAAAGGAAGATCAATATTACATTAATATGTTAACTAGCTCAGAAAAATGGCTGCAAGTCAGAGAGTTGAAGTGGGGATACTTCAAGTCTAGAAAGTAAAACATGCCTTCAAATAATTCCACCTTTTTTCGCCATTGAGTTAGACACATCTGGCAACCCTCTTGAAGACAGGAGTTGAAATACTTTGTTCAGTCACTGCTCCTAAAACCATAATGCATCCAAGATACAACATGCACATAAAACAGCTTTGCAGTTTTCTGAAAGTATTTTTCACCTCAATGGAGCAAAGTTATCTGTTTCCCCTGCTTTCAATCTTTGTCTGACTGACTTCTCTAAATGTCTGTTAACAGGGAAATAAGATGGTTCCTTAACGTCATCATAAAATCTTGCACATAGTCTTTGCCCCTTTTTCATTTTAATTGCTGTGTGAGTTTTGCCCTGTACATTGCAGGGCTCACTTTCATTGCCGTCATTTATCAGAAATGTTCAACAGTTTCACTGCTGCTCTATAACACTATAATACATTTTATGCACAACAGGGAGCTGACATCAACCTCGACCTTATGCTAGAGGCTACTGAGTAGCTCAACTGCAGGTTAAGAGTCTGTGCTGCTGTTGAGGAAGGATCACTCATTCACGCTGCTCGCCCGGATTATTAATAGGGCTCTTGAGATATCTTACCTCCTTAGAGCTCAAGAAACTATCTCATTATTAAAGAGTATTTCCACTAAAGCAACAATGCCTTGTTTAATTGAACATGTCAGAGTGTCAGAGGGTGGAGGAGGAAGTGAGAGATTGGAGAGAGCTGCGAGACATGATAGCTTCCACTAAAGCTCTGGGTCGGGCGGCAGAAGAGAGGTCGCTGACTGTGATGCATTACCCCAACACAAAGACACCATTCAATACCAGGGGGCAGGGAAATTGATCTGCAACTCTCTCCAAGGAGCCATTGTTACTGGCTGCCTTGTATTAAATGACAGAGAAAATAAGGGGAGATGAGATGGGGATGGGAAAGAAAGAGGGATGGCAAGAGGGGGTGGGCGGGTAAGATGGTGGGGGAGGACAAGTTGAAAGGGGAGGGAGAGGAGGAAGGAGTGAGAGAGGGAGAGATATGCTTCAGGTCGTCTTCCTACAGTCCTGCTTGTGTGTGTGATGCTTTTCAAACTGGAATCATCGTTTCAGCCATAATGTTTCAGTAGATTAGTGAATCCATCACCTGCACCTTTGACGTCAAACTGAAAATACTGTATAATACGTTTTCTGCAAACAATAGATAGACACCTTTCTTTCTATGATGCAGCATGAGCACAGCACAGAGTTATGAACGATATGACGATGGGGCCTCCCAAATGTTGAATGTTGTGGAGAGACACAACGTCATTATTAGTCACTAATGTGGACATTAGTTGTGACCTTAGGTATCTCTAAGACACTTTTCAATCTCCCATTCAGCCTTTCTTTCAATGGTCAGAGGCACGTTAACTTTTCATAATCTAAGAAGAATTGTCATCCACAGAATAATAAGACGAACCCTTAGTGATTATACAATTTAAACTGTGTTAAACAATGATTACCTGTGAGCATACAAACCTACACCTCCCATGAATATTTACCACCAACGCAAAGGGAATGTTTTATGTAGACCCGTGAGCAGCCAGCTTTTCTTACCTATACAGCAGAACCTGAGCGCTGGGCTCTCAGCTGTCACTCAAGCAATGCCATTCAAAACAGTTATTCAGAAACTCAAGGCTTACTATGTAGATGCTGTTTTCACAAATATGTGATGTGATGTGTGAAATATGTAATTATGCACAATAGCATCAGTATCATTATAGTAGAGAGGAACTGGTGGCATCACTTGTATAAAACGCTGTATAAAACACAGCATTGTTCATGGACCTATATTTGTTATTCTCCAGTTCATGAAATCCATTCATCTAAAAGTACTGGAACTGCCAGAACTGCGTTTGTCAAACTCGTCATACTGCTCTTGAAAAACTGTCAAAACACATTTTCATTACGATGTTCAGTCAGAAATCTATAGCCTTAGGTCTTAACAATCCTTGATACCGAGGAATGTTTTTTGTCAGGTTGTAGAACTGTCTGAAGTAGCATGTGATTAGACACCAATATTCTCTTAAAGGCTTATCTATGTAAAGATTATATCACTGGTGGCACAATGGACTGATCTGATGACCAACTTTTGATGACTTTTTTTCTTTTCTCATCTGTCTGTAGCATCATGTCTGGCCTCATTTACCCAGGATGCTTCAGTCCAATCATGAAGTTAGTTAAGGTAAAGAACTGAAGGTGATGCTGTGCTCTGAGTCATCTCGTGTGTCAGCTGAGCTTGCACACTGCCATCACCATTTGGGTGGCCTGTTTAAGCTGTCAAACTCATTAGCTCATTCTGCGCTGCCACTGTTTATGCAGCTCATCACCGCCGCTCCGGCATCCACCTGGTCCCTGGTGGCAGAACACATCGGTTTGTCAGGTTTAAATTATGTTGGCAGAGACAAAAAGGCTAGATGCTGAAAGCAAAAAAAAGAGTTCCTCAACAGTACTTGACTGACATGTTAGTGTAGCCTTAATCGTATAATTCTGCATTTTAGTCTATATAACACTTGAACCACTTTTAATGAGAACAGCATATAGGACAGCAAAACATTGTTACATTCATTTTTCATTCAAAATATCATACAAAATGGCCATCTGAAGTTCTCAAGAATCAAAGGTGACGTCATCAAATCGCCTGTTTTGTCTGACCAACAGTAAAAATATATTAAATATATGATGATATTAAACTGAGAAATGTCAGATCCTCACATTTGAGCATGCAGAAAATAGTCAGCTAAACACATTCAAGAGAAGATCAATGAAGATTTATTAAATGTATTTCCACTTTGTCAGTAGCTTTGAAAGTACTGCTGTATGTATAGTGTGCTGTGTGTGCCTTTATAGCGACCAAACTGAGGTACTGAAACCATTTTCACTCGACACACTCCTTTCTCATTCCCACCTCCTATCTCTGTAACACACACACACACACATTGGGGGTATGACACTTTGTGGTGTAAGCAGTTTCTTCTCTAAGAATTGTCCAGGCTTTGTTGTCCCCCAGCTATTTCTGTATGTGTGTGAGTATGTGTGTGCAGACGGTCCCAGTCTGAGTGTTGTGGTTATTTTAGTCTTCCCAGACGTACTTCGCTTCACACTCAGCCGGCCCAACGCTTTCGCATGTACCCAGCCGCATGCCTGGAGATGTACACATATGTTTGTCCAGAGATATACACACTCACACACACTTCGTAAACAGTAAATGTCACTGTCTTCATGGAGACCAAGCCAAATAATACATGAGGTAATGTTGCAGTTTGACTCTGCTCACAGTGGGAACTGTGCTCAAAATGACCTCCTGACTGTGGGAAATCAGCAGCAGCACACAATACAGACATCACGGCTGTACCGAGCGTGGCTGATAAACCCTGGCACACACCCAGACATGCACACTGCTAATAATAAATCCACTCATGGTAATTCATAATGGCATCCAGTGTGTGTGTGGGTGGGTGAATGTGTGTGTTTGAGAATGTGTAATTAAAGAAAGTATTCCAGCTGACAAATCTGATTTAAATTGTAGGAAAATGCAATATTTGTACATTAACCAAAATTAGCATTAACCTCTGTTTAAAGATTTGTAGAATTCTCTTAGTGTGTTTGCCTTCTAACTCTATTTTAGACGTTCTTGTGTGTTTACAGCATCTGTAACAAGTCTTTATAGCAAGTCTTAATACTCATAGACTTTATAATGCCTAATGTGACAAAACTCATGGTCTGCTTCCTAGTTTTGTCAGCACCTTTCACCATATCACATGGTCTTCATCAGTGGACAGATGGATCTGTTGGCATGTGTGCTCAGAAGCTGTTAGGTTATTGGGACTTCTCAGCCACAGCAGTTTGACAAAACAATCCCAACTCCAGGTTCACTTACCAGCTACTGGAGCTCTCAGTCGGATCACATGGTCTCCATCCGAAGCTAAAGACTTGTGCCACAATGGTCATGAAATTTGCTTGAATATTCATAATCCCCGCAAGCTGTTGTGTGACCTTCTGACCTTTTTCTATTAACATCCCCAGGTCAAAACTGTACACAAGATAAATCTGAAAGGCACATTGTTATGAAATTTACCTACATTTATTTGATTCAGGCTCCCCAGAGGATAAATGCTTTCCAGTTTGAATACTCCATTGACCTCACTCTCATGCCATCCTCATGTTAACTTTACAAACAGGTTCTCTCATAATCTAATAGCTAAACTGATTGTCTCATTTTATTTTAACCTCATGTACCTAACTAACACATTTTGCATAAAAGATGGGACTTATTGATTACCTGTTGCTGCTGATTGGAAAAACCAGTGGAGCAGTCATACCTACATCAGTGGGAATAAGAATGGGGACATTATTTATATCAACCTAGCACATGCATGAAAAATAGCAACAAAAAATGGCGACAAGTGTTGATGAGATTGATGCAGCAATGTTGACACATCGACACAACAAAAAAAAAAGTTCTTAATTAAAGCGCCGAAATGTTAATGCTGAATGTATAAGCAAATTGTTCACTAACAACATATTTCATTAGTTTAATGAGAATATCTGATTTTGCAAAACAATATATGAGTCTATCTTTTTTACGTTTATGTTTAGGCCCTCACATGAAGCCTGGGCCTGAACCTTCACTTTATCACTGACCTCACTCAAATAAGACATGGAACATAATCCAGGCAGCAATGAGGTTTTCTCTCAATGCAAATTATTAACATAAACAAGCCAGTGTTGGAAATGACACCAGCAGGACTGATTTACTTTTCTTTAGCTTCCTGTTACTTCACCCAAAGCATGATGGTCATTGCAGGACCAAAACTCGTCATTTAATAATACTCAAAAAGAGATAGGAAAAATAAAAACAACTGGAGTAGAAAAATACATGAAATTTTAATTTCTGCTTTTTGTCCAATCAACGTGGTTGTTTGACAAAACAATCCCAGCTCAAGGTCAATATAGATCCATATGCAAATATCCATTCTGTTCGTTATACAGGGAGAAAAATTCAAAGAGCGTCATTTTTCAAAGAGTCCTGGAGCATATGTGGTGCGATCAGAGGCCGGGGGAGTCTGAGCCTCCCCTTAATGATTGTGAAAAGATCTTACTGAAGCTTTTTGCACATTACCTGATTACTCATTATTATTCATGTGCATTAGCTAACACAGGCTATTTTTTTGAGAGAAGACCAAATTTCTCATAATGTGGTGATTTTTTCCCCCTGTTTTTATTAATTGGTTGGCTATTAGTAAGAGACGGTTGTAGCACTATCGCCTGTCTTTCTCTCCCAGTGCTGTTCATGGTTTTAACACACTCATCATCAGTGCACTCCTACACACAACTGAGCCCTGCTTTCATGGCACTGAAACAAACAAGCAGCGCTCTGATCATTTGGTATTTTCCTGCCCGACATTCTTTCTGCACACGCACCTCGACACACATACTATAATATAACTCAATGTTTTGCCCATTATGCTGGAGATGTTTTATTACAGGAGTTCATTATTCCCCTGCATCACAGCCTCTTTTCCAGTAGAGCTTTATGCTTTATTGGCGAAATGCATTACGGTGCAAAATGCCACTTTTTGCAATATGATGTGACCATTTACAACATGAGATAACTTGATAAAAAAAAAAAAATAACAACACAAATGATGCTGTGTGTTCACATCCTGCCATCCAGACTACAATGTGATTTCCTGAAAAAGTATCTCTTTATTAAGCTACTGCTGTCATACCAGGACCAGTCAAATGTCAAATGATGGCATTTACAAAGAGTTTAATTTACTCTGAAAATAACAATATATGTCAAATGTATGGCATGGTGAACTAAGGCATTTGATGTTGTGGGTTGTAATTATCATTGCAGCCTCTAGGGGCTGCTAGCCGAGTTTTAGCCTTTTGGCTTGCTGTGATCAGATTACTGTAATCCCACATCACAGGCTACATGTAACCCACTGCTTGTCAACCTGGTGTTTTAGTAAATGCTGAGCTCTATAAATGTTCGATGTAAGACAGTCGTTGAGTCATTACAGACACACACACACACACACACACACACACACACACACACTGACATCCAAATCCCCATCAGAAATAGGTTATAGGCTAATAACAGATGCAGCTCAAGGAAAATAAAATTCTGCCACTGAAGATTTCCTCTAGACTGTGTTTGCATGTGACTGTGTGTGTGTGTGTGTGTGTGTGTGTGTGTGTGCCATTGTGTTTATGTGTCTGTGTATCGTGTGCATTTTTTACTACCCATGTATGTGTATAAATGCTACTGTGTGTATGTGTGTAATTGCTACACAGGAAGGACCAAAACAAGTTTCTAACCAACAGGGTGAGGACATTTTTGGAAAGAGAGGATTTTTTGCCTCACAACTTCAAGGAGCTGTTTAGGTTAGAACTAGGTTCAGGTTAGACACTCAGTTGTGATAGTTAAGGTCATGGTAAGGGACTAGGGAATACATTATGTCAGTGAGGGTCCTCGCAAGTATAGAAATACACGTATGTGTGTGTGTGTATGTGTGTGTGTCTTTGTCACACGGATTCCATTTTTATTAGTTATGGTGTACTTAGTCTGCATGAACAGATGAAAGGTTGGCATGCTAAACATGAAGCCAGTGTAGGGGATAAGGATGGCATGTGTGTGTGTTTAGCAGAGAGAGAGAGAGAGGGGAAAATAAACAGTGAAAGAAGGCGGGAGTGAGTAGAGAAATAGATAAAGACAAACTAAAGGAGTAAACACTCAATATGTGAATCAACCAATGTAAACACTGCTTAAATGGATCAACCCATTTGTAAATTGGTTGCAAGGAAACATTGGTACGATCCACCGTAGCATCACAGCCTGGAGCACAGATAGATTGAGAAATGTGTGTGTTTCAAAATGAACATTCATATAGATTCGAATGAGTGAGGAAATGCATGATTGTGCTAACTTGGCCTGTGTTACTAGCATAACATCCTTTAGGTCTGTTGTCTGAACGTCTGGTCATCAGTGTTCATTAGTCAGTATGGTTTTCTCCCCTGTTTCATTTGTCTTATTTTGACTTATATTACAGAAATTATTTTGATATTTTTAAAAAAAACCCAAAACATTCTCACAAGAGGAGTTATGGTTCAGGCTGTTCTATGAGGATAAATCTACCTTTTCTATGTTTGATTTTCTGTTGCTTTAAATGAAAACCAATAATGATAATTTACCAAGTTATAAATTGTATAAATAAAAGCACATTAATGCATTAAAAATAAAAATGGCATGATAATAATAATAATAATAAAGATCACTCAATTTGCGAATGAATACTTCGGCTGTCTGCTGGACAGACAGCAAAGCTCGTTCTCCGACAGACTGATTCAGCTCCGCTGTCACAAGGACAGATACAGGAAATCTTTCCTGCCACAAGCCATAAGACTGTTTAACTCTGCAGCTCAGTCTGACGGAGGAAACACTGGACTCACTATGCTGTAGTTTACTGATAGTTTCTGACCTGTTTGCACTGGATCTGGACCACTTTATGTTCTTTGCACAACCATTATCATTATCAGCATTATCTTGCACATCGTCCCTACCTCTACTCTACATTATTATTCATAGGATTAGTGGCTTTTGGGTACTTGTTTGTTACACTGTATGTTGTTTTTTGCACTTTATGTTGGTTTATGTCATGTAACCTTGTTGTTTAATCTGTTCTATGTTGTGCTGTGTTGTGTTGTCTTGTTTCAAATGTAGTTGCTCCAACAAATGAATTTCCCAGTTTGGGACAATAAAGTACATCTATCTATCTATCTATCTATCTATCTATCTATCTATCTATCTATCTATCTATCTATCTTCTTGTTTCCTCATGTTTTGGAATTTTGATTCAAGGTTAACATATACTGTCTATTTACTATAAATAAATAACAAATATATATTTAGAAGTCTTTAATAATTTAATATGTATTTATGAGCCCAGACAGAAAAGGTCCATAGCTGGAGTCCTGTCTGCCCACTAAAGCTGCACTCATCTACTGGTGACAGCACACAGTGGCAACATGGGAGCAATTGGAGGCTACATTTCTTGTGGGAGGTTGAGAAAGAGGTGAGTGTTTGTCCATCACTTTCCCCTCAGGGATTTTCACCCACTGATCCGAGGCCTCGAACGTGTTACATTGTTAACTGCAGCGGCCTGCCTCTCTATCATCCCCGCTGGCTCTGCAGGGAGACAAAAACACACAGGCACAAGCAGAAAGTCTGGGTTGTAGGGTCTATTCTGAGAGCCCAACTGTCTGATTCAGCCCCAGGACTCTTTGTTAACAAGTAAACACAACCTCCACAACACTCCCACCCACCTCCACTGTGTGAACGGGAGACACACACATTGGTAGAGATTTAGCATCTCTTCATGCAGCCCAAAATAAAGCAGTGTGCAGAGCAGTGGCCACATGTGCAGCAGAGGGACTACAAGGGAAAATACTTTCACAGCATCCCTCTGTTTAAACCAGGAGGTTCAGTGTCAGTCACTTTTCCCAACATGAATCAAAGACACCTGGTTGGGACATGCGTATGCTCCCAAACACTGTGAGGCTTCAGTGCTTTGTACAATCCAACCCTTCTTAATTTTAAAGGTGAAAAGATTTTTTTTTAGTGACACCCATATCTCTGGTTGAGCTGCAAGGAATCTCCCGAGGGATCATGAGATATTTTATGACCAGTTAGGAACTTGATCATCGTGTAAATAGATGCATTAAAAATGCCCCAATATACACAATATCCCACAAATTATTCCAGAGTGTCACGAATACAATGTTTGCATTGTGAATAAATATTTAAATCACAGATCATTAAACCGAAGTGGAATTCCTGAACAAAATGAAATGGCATGTATAAATTCTTTCTTGATAACCATTTTGTTCATTTGATAGGAAAAAAAAAAATCTCAAGTCAAGGTCCCCATACTGTACAAGCTTTTTAACTTTGACCTCACAGAACAAATCTGCTGATAGAAACCACAAGACACAGTGGGAAAAGGCTTGAGTTGGGATTACTCCTCCCTACAGCCTTGTGTCTGGTTGGGTGATGATTCTCTGTAGCTTTATTGCTATGAGAGACCCCATTCACATGCAGCCATTTGAGCCATTGTTGATATAGAAATATCAATTTGAGCAGCTTTAACATTATGGTAAAAAATATCTATATATGGTGAATTTTAATTTCAGGTCTGTGACAGGATGCTTCATTCTTGTGCTTTAAAATGTGCACTACATATTCACGTACCACACTCCAGCTTTGTGCTGCATGACGGGCTCATTACTTCCTATAATGGCCCTAAATTAAAGTGTGCAGAATCATCCAACATGGATCTAATTTAATTCTTTTGTAAATTTAAGAGGGTTCTTATATTGAAATGATGATGATGACTATATCAAAGTTGATGTATAACCATATGGTCCAGTACTGTTCTGTTTGCCATGCACTTTATAATTTTGCGATAATGCAGTTTTAGTTACAAGCTACCCCTGCAAATATGTAACTTCTGTTTTCAGCCATAGCCACTGACTGTGTTCCTCTTTCTGATAAATGAGCTGAATGGATTTTTTTTAAAGTTCAAGCCAGCCTCTCAGAGATTAATGACTTGCTTTATGAACAGTTTTTCCATTCTGTTTCATATTATTTTCAATAGCCTATTTCAGTGTTCTGTGTATAGTTCTGCTCCTGCCTGTCTGAGGATGAGGTGTTTTATACACTGAAGTGGATAATTGAATTATTGGTTGGGTTCCACCCCCTCAGCTGTAACTCTATTTCTACCACCTGTGAAATGTGTTGGTGTTGTTTGCCATAATGAAGGGTAATGTTGGCTACAGCATGAAACATGTCGCTTTCATAATGGCAATTAATGATCAGCTGAACACGGGTCAACAGATGAAGACTTTGAAGAAGAAGACCAAGCTTAAACTTGTGACCAATTAAATCCCCTACGCTAAATGCCAATTTTAAAACGTAAATGCAACCTTTGCATAAAATCATGTGTCAACCTTCATGATACTGGCACTTAAATGCAATGTATTGCAACTTATGAAAAACTCTGCATTGGCGTAATTGGCTTTTTTTTTTTAGCCACTTGGGTGCAAAGAGTTTCATATATCATCAACATCACACACAGAGTCATGTCTCTTTCCGTGTGATGAATCTAAGTCCAATATCCACTCTCTTTGCTGTTTTACTCTCCACTGACTCCTTCGCAAAATATCTGAGGCTGTAGCTGCTAAATGCTCCGCGATGTTCTCCACAAAGACACAAAAATAAAAAACTCCAAAAGAGTTCAGGGGAACTGCAAAGTTGGGTGATAATTTTTGGTGGGTTCTCCACTCCGAGTAAGATGTTTTACATTACATGACCCAATTTTGATATAAAAATATTGATGAGTGCAGCTTTAAAGGAAATCAGGTTCAGAACTGGACCTCAAGGATGATTTTCTTAGTAAAACATGTGACTACAGTTATTGCTCTTCTGTAACAGATTACATCTTGAACCTAGTCTTCACCCGTTTTTCTCTCCAGTCCACCTCCAGCGCTCAGCGGCCTTGAGCTGTTAACAGATGGAGAGGAAGGACTTGTTCTCTGAAGCTGTTTCTGAGTTAAAGGCCATGGACAAACAGCTCCTCTGACGAAGCAGCCAAGGAGAGTAACAGTATTTCTCAGCAGTGTGTGTGTGTGTGTGTGTGTGTGTGTGTGTGTGTCAGGGAGTGTGTGGGAGATTGTGTGAGCTCTGCCAGCCTTGTGGTTAATGCAACAGTGCTGAAGGTCAGCTCAGCGTTAAGGAGAGGAACATATCTTTGGTAATTAGCACTCCCACAGAGAGCCCAGCATCTGTGTCTAACCAAGCTCGTGCACCATCATGGTTATAGCTCACGCCCACTATACTATGCTATAATACTATACTTGTGAGGTCTTTTCATGGATGGATGGACATTACCTAATTTAGTTTAGATTTAAATATTTCAACTTTTCAAACACCTCCGTCAGGCAGTCCAGCATTCTCTGTGAAATCGGTCCAAGATGTGTGTCCAGCTCATGAGCAGATGGGTAAACTTGATTAGGAACATGCATCCAGTGAGCACAATATAAACTAAAATGATAAAGCTCTTACATCTAGATTTTGTTACTGTCCCACTACAAGACAAGAATGCAGGACCCACCTAAAGTTGTATTCTTCTTTAGTTTTGCCAATTCTCTCACAAATTTGTAGTTCATCAAATACTAAAACCAACTGACTTGCAATGAATCAAGGGCTTTTGGGACAGTTGCCCATTTTCTCTGACTGGAAAACCAGTCTTGGTTTAACTTTGCTCAAAAGCTAAAAAAAAAAAAAAAAAAATCCAATAATCACTTTGGTTTTCTTCTGTTATATGACAAAGCCAGGAACTTAACAATGGGTGCTTTTCTGTTGTAGGTCCAGAAAAGAGCTCAACGTCTAATTTTCTGTTGCGTGTAAGTCGAGTCAAAATCAAGTGTGAAAATTCATTCTCATATTTGGAAAAAATTGTTCCAGAGCAGTTGATCATGTCTGAGATGTGGTTGAAAGATCAGGAAAAAGCTAGGAAGTAGTAAGTAGACCTCTTCAAGATTATTTAGCCAAATGCCAGAAATCTTTATCACATTCATTACTAAACACACAAGAAATATCAAATCCAAACTGACATTACAGTAAAAAAATACAAATCAATTAAAAACAAAACATGAAATTAGATAAAGCTGGGTGTGTCTGGAAGCAGTATGTACATATGTGTATACGCATGTATACGTGTTTGACCTACTGTATGTACGTAGCTACAGTAGTGTTGTCACCTGTCACATGAATCGATGCTTCGTTACAGCCTGTAAACCTCATCTGTACAGAAACTCTCGCCCCTGGCAGAAAGCTGTACAGTACAGTTAAGGCTTTAAGTCACATAGAAGTGTTCTCATCCCCTCTGACCAAACAGTGTCACAGCAGATGTTCTTTGCATTAAAGAAACACTGGACAAGAACATAGAGTCACCTTCTGTGCCTTCAGGAGGATATGAAATGTGTAGTAGAGCTTTAAAGGGATACTGTACATGGACACAGTGTTGTCTGTCTCCACGTAGCTGTCAGTGCTTTTTATGTGTTCTGTTATCATGACTCCAAAATGTGAACTGTTTCTGTAATTTCTAAAAAAAAAATCACCAGATGCAAAATAGAAAATATGTATTTTTTAAATTGTAAGATAAGAGATGTACACTGATGAGATGAATGTTATCTAAAATTAAAATGTAAATACCTGGGGAGCATAGTTTGACAAAACAAGCTTAACTTCAGGTCCAGTTACGTTTGCCCCACAGCTTCAACCACACTCATGGTCTTTGACTCATGGTCTAAAATTAAAAGCAGAAAACTATAAAACATGCACTACTGTGTACCGGAGCTGTGGACTCTGAGAGAATGGAGGGAGAATGGAGGGATTGTTTACCGTAGGATGAGAGCATACATACATACATACAAACCTCCTCTGTAAGGCGACTGCATCCCTTTACATTCATGATCACACTGACATACACACTCAGTATTGTGGTGTGCAGTTACCGCTGGATTACACAAGGGCACAAGTGTGACCTGTGCTAGCATTCGCTTGTGTTGGGAATTGTCGCTGACACCATTGGGTTACTTGTAACAGACTCTGGTTAGTAGTGACTCTCTCTTCAGAATCTGAATTGTGCACCACATGACATCTTGGGAACTTGAAAAGGTTGATAACGCTCACATCTGTACAGTAAAGAGCTAGGGCCAGCAGATGGTGAGCTGAACATTGATTAAACCTGGAAACCTACCAGCACTCATAAAGCTCATTAATTTATATGTTATATCTAGTTTATTTAATCTGTAGTGAACTGTAGAAATGACGTTGTGACTTATTCTTGGCATAGTGACTTCATTCCTGGTTACATAATCATAATCACCATATGGATATGAGGATGGTATCAGTCTTCTCATCCAACTCCTGGAAGTATTCACTTTCTACATGCATTTCCCAAAATATCAAACTATTCCTTATAATTAAACTTATTTAAACTTAAATTAAACATTAAACTGTATTTATTTTTAAAAAAAAAGCTTTTATCGGATCCTTAATTTGCACTTAATGGTAAATTTGGCCATTGGTTAACCCCAGTTCACACATCTCAACACCTGTGCTACAAAACAGTGAATCTGTGCTCGCTACTTCTCAACACTCACAAACCCCTCAGAGAGATACGCTTAAACGCTCTCCTCCCTGCTGCATTAAAGACAGAGAGGATTCATACGACTGGCAGTAAAGGCTGATTCTTCTGTATCACTCGAGTCTTTGCCAGAGGCGTGAAGGTACAACTGCTCTTTAGAGATGGGTTCATTTGCAGTCTTCTCCAACGTTACAGTAGAAGACGCTATAAACCTCTCCTTTTTGATGGCCATATTTAAGTGTATTAAGCTATGTGTGACTCTCTGGAAAGGTTCAGTGAGTGCATAACGGCAACCTGACACCTGCTGTAAGAAACGTTGGAGAGAAAACGGTAATGCTTTATTTTGATACTACAGCAATGTCAATCAAACGTTAAGCTTCAACAGACCCATTTCTATCCTAACTGCAGATGAACTCTACAGTTACATAGGAACATGAGATAAAATCATTATTTCTGAAGAAGGCTCATCTCGTCAACATAGGGAAAACCATTTGGCTGCGATTATGAAAGGTGGGCAGTAAAATAACGGTGAATGATATTTAGTGCTGGGCAGATTCCAGGAGTTGCTGATTATAATGGGAAACACCTGCTGCAGGTTGCCTTGATGCCCATTTTTCTACTTCTTGTTTTTGGCAGGTGGATCAAATGTGTTGTGAAGGGATTCATAATGAACTCTCTCCTCTTGCAGGCCTATTATGCCTGAATCAATCCACTTTTTTAATGACTACGCATCTGGAAGACATAATCTTATTAGACAGTAGATCTCTGAGAGTGAGTTGAATATATTGCTAGTCAGCTTACTTAAATCTAGAGAGTGCAGATTGTGGATGGTAAGCTTTGGTTTCGCATGAATCTGCTTACACTGCATATCTTTCTATTTATGTTTCAATGTTTCATAAAGTGCACCTGGTGTGCCTGTTTAAATTCATAGTTAAACCAAAGACAGCACTCCCAGTTTGACTGACACTGTTCAGAGGCTTATTGCATTTACTGTTCAGTTGTTGGACAGGCCGTTCTTGGAAAAAAAAACCTGACACATAGACGACGATGTGCTTTGCGTTTTTTTGCACTTGCAACAGCAGTTTGTTTTGGACCAACATGACTGAACAAACAGAAAAGTGCGCCACCTCCAACTTCACCAAGAAAATCAAGATTGTGACTAATTAATACAAACAGATTTCAAAGATATCTAACAGGAGAGAGACAGATAGAAAGAGTGGTGGCGAGTGGGGGGCAAAAAAAAGATGGCAGAAAAAGGTAAATATAGAAATTCAGAGTGAGAAAAACGGAGCGAGTGAGTGGGATGTGCCAAAACTTGATGAGTTTGTGTGTGTGTGTGTGTGTGCAATATAGACAGCAAGCAAAAGAAAACCTATCAATGTTATATTGTTTCAGTTAAATATACTCGCACACATTCCCAAACTTTAGGGTTCACAGCCTTTAAACAGCAGCTGTACTATCATTAGGTTAAAATTGCAGAACTGTATTTAAAATCAACAAATCACTCAGAGGAATTTTGAGCTGTTCGTACAAAACCACTGCTGTTTGATCTAGAAACAGACGACCAGACGGTGAAATCACCGTCCTCTCACCCGAGGTGTTGTGGGTAATGCAGTTTGACAGGACGGCCATCTGAAGCACGCAGGAGACTGACAGTGTGCCCGTCCAGCTCTGCAGGACAACACAACCACTTGTGTCAAGGCCCAAAATTCTTCACTGCATGTGCCACCACACACCTCCCTCCCTCCCTCTCCGTGTCTGAGGATAAAAGGGTCGCAGTGAAGGAAGGTGACGGACTTGCTGCGAAAGCAAAAAAAAAACAAAAAGTGGAAGACAGAAGTTTTTGTGTTAAGGCGAAAAGCAGGTATCCAGCTCCCTGCGAAGCCTTCAGATGGCATTCGAGCCGAGAGGTGTTCTGGGGACAAAATGGCTGAGTCAGTGAGCGGGACTCAAAGAACAAAAAAAGCTGACTTAGTGGCTCTTAAACGCAAAGTAACAAGGCCAGGCACTGGTCCTCCTGTTGTTTTAGTGCGACACAAGGAGGAATGTCTGCCTGGAGAGAAAGATGGAACCAAATCACATGAGCACTCCTTGGGTTAATCTGTCTTGTCTTAAAATTAGCTGGACGATGTTGTAACCTCATGAAAAAGCGAGTGTCACTAAAGGAATCTGTGAAGTCTCTTCATTCTACTGATCCAATGTGCTGATCTATCACCAGTCATCAACATGCCACTCTCTCTGCAGCTTCAAGTTAATCACCAAACATTTCGCTTGGAAGGGAATTCATTCATTTTTGCCCATCAAATTATCTTGTAGAGCTACAGACTACAGTTGCTTCTAAGTCGACTTCCTGCTGCTCTGCTGTCACATTAAAAGCTTTGCAATTCGCCTGGAGTCTTTTATTGAGAAGCAAAGAGAAGCAAGTGCTTGTATTTGTCACCAAGTTTGACGTCAACTTTCAGTGAATCATATTTTTGCACTGGACATATAAAGAATATATGCAAATTTCCCCACTGTGGGACCAATAAAGGTTTATCTTATCTTATATATAAAGGTGACAGGCTCCTATGAAAATCAGTACACCTCCAATGTGGTGATTCTCCACTGTTTTCTGTTAATAGAGTATTTGCTTGATGTAACTCCAGTTCTATGAGTACCTGCGTAGTCCTCTAACTGGCTTTGCTATTGGTTTATCCTCTTTCAGGCTGCATCGTGGCACCTGAGACTGATCTTTGCACTCACCGCCTAATCAGGAGGTAGCAATCACGCAGTCTGAAACCGCAGCTCATTTCCTTTAAATTCAGCAACGGGAACAAAACAGGGGCTAGCTGGGCATGTAGTTAGTGGGCTACGCATGTACTCATAGAACTGGAGTTACATCCAGTAACTACTACTTCTATTTTGTACATGCTACAGCCTCTAATGGGCTTCACTATTGGTTACCACCAATAGTGGTACCCTAAGGAGACGGCCATTAGGGATGTGGTGTCCTCCGAGCTAACAAACTTGACCCCTCTGACATCTCCAGTAAAGTAATGTAAGGGTGCCAGGGTGGGCAGGTGACACCCGCCGAGGCAGCAGAAGCAGGCATTGTGGCCACCAAGGCTGGCAACGATGAGGCGCAGATGGAGCAGAGCTTAGTAGAAGACGTCTTGGCAAGCTTATTAGTAGAAGACACCTGGATGGCACCGGAGGGTGACTTGAATCGTGAGATAGATCTAACAGGTGGCTAAGTGAAAAAGGGAGAAGAGCAGCGGGTGCACTGGGGTTTTATACTGTGTGATTACTATCTCCTGATTAGACAGTGAGCGCAAAGATCTGTCTCAGGTGCAGGCAGAGTATCAAAGGTGATTTCATTAGCGAAGCTTGTTAGAGGGTGCAGCACGTTCAAAATAGAACTGAGAATTCTCATTTCAACAACAGCTCACTTATTGATTTGTTCACCTGAAGCCAGAGAGAAGGGTCCACATACCTCGCAGACTTTGGTTTGAATGAAAACCTGTAGAATCTCAAGCCTTGGAAAAAAGGCACTGACCTAAAATAACCACAGGTCTCCTGTGTCAGTCAGTCCATTCTACAAAAGTTGACTCACTGTTCTATGTTCACAGTTTGGAAAACTCAGCGTTTGAACTCAACATGAGTCACAGAGCCTATTTCTGCTGGGCCTTCGCAGAGAGAAAGTACCAATATGCATCAGTGAGCTTCGGTCCCATGCAGAGCGAGATTAAAATTGGCTCCCTTGCTGTGAAAAGTTGAAGAAACCGAGTTTTACAGACAAACCTCGGGTTCCAGACGGCTGAGCACAGTGTGCCAGAGCCGCAGGACAAGAGCTCAATGTCATTTCACAGCTTTAAGAGGAGGGCTGGATGCTGGCGAGGATTTGGGAAAGAGAACAGAAACAGAGGGAGGTGAGAGGAGGAGGTGCGGGAGGGGGGACTAATCCAAATACATCAGTGCCAGGCTACACACATACACACCACACACACACACAATGAGGGGCCAAAGGGTCAGCAGTGTGTGCCTGGTTTAATAAATACAGAATATGGCAGCGATGTAGACAGCACCCAGGTGCGTATACTGGGAAGACAGGCTGTCACCAATCTGTCAGCAGTGGTCTGCCACAGCCTGGACACACGCTCGCTCACCTGCACACACACATACACTGTTTTTCACACTCACACTCAGTCGTATTAAAACTGTTCTGTCACTCTGTCAGAAACAGTAGTCAATTTAAGTACGAGGGCTCACTGTCTCCGTTTGACAAGGCAGTTACCTGCTAATGCATCAGCAATAGTAGCAGAGTATACAATAATATGAAGTACTGAAAATCTTGACTTAGGTAAATATACAATTACTCACATAAGAAATTGCTCAAGTAAAAGCACAATGATGATTACTTGTACTTTTGATACTGTCGGTGCATTTTGCCAATTGTACTTTTGTTCTTTTAACATTTCTTCATACAGGACTTTTCTCGAGATGGAATATTTATACATTTTGCTATTACTACTTTTAATCAAGCTGCACCACTCAATAGTTTTATATTAGCAGTAGATCAAATGATATGCATGTTGTGAAAGAGGTGGCTCATATAGTGACAAATCCACAGAGAATCATTACCTGATGGCAGTTTCCCTCAGCACTACAGTGCTTTGGTTTGTGTTTAAGTTTTGCTTCCATTTGGCTGCTCTCCTCAGTGTCACAGCAGGCAGCTGTTTTCAGGAAGAAAATCTCTGAATCTCTGATGCTCTGTGTGTCCAGCACCAAAGCAGCACAACACAGTGCAGCATTTAACAGCCAAAGTGCGAAAAGGAGAGTAAATATTGGACATATATTTGCCAAGTGACCAGAAACATGGCACCAGATGAATGACAATGTTGTTCTGTGTGTCATGGTTTTGTTCTCTTGCTAGTTTGTTTTCTGTGCATGTTTAGTTATATACTCCAGTGTTTTTGGTTTAGGGTTTAGTCTTTTTGTTCAGGCTTTGCTTCAGTGGCTGAAGGTGTGGTCTTCAGGTGCTGGAGCTCTCCCTTCTCTCAGCTGTCCCCTATTTCACCTAACGACTGGCAGCTTTAAAAGACCTCTGATTCCACCTGCAAGCTGCCAGATCGTCCCTTTGTACGTCCCCTTTCCATGCTCCCTGTCTTTGCCTCTTTCTCTCCAGTGTTTCTTGTTCTTCTAGTGTTCTCCTTTTTCCAGTATCTCCTGTGTTCTTCCTCATCTCCACCTGCATGTCTCCTGCCATCCACCCCACATCCACCACCATCCAGATCCAAACTTATCAAGATTACCAAATCTGGATGATGAGTGCTCTAAATTAGACTGCGTATCACACTGACGGCTTCTAGGTGTGTAAAAAAAAAACAACTGGTAGAATAGCCAGCATGGGGTCACTCAAAGTGTATTTATTTGAAGAAACAAAAAGAAAGCACAGAAAATACAAATGCCCCATTTTCAATATCTTTTGACCAGCCAGACCATATCTGCCCCACAAACAAAAAAAGCGAATATACATTCCATGTGCTTCAAATTCAAACTTAAAATTTCAACCTTGAAACATTAACATCATCATCATCTTTGTTTGGCAAAGGATGTTTTAAGCCTCTTTGGCTTCCTGTTGCAGTGATTACTACCACATTAACAGGACTGAGATCAAGAATCACAGTTTCCTCTGCATCAGTAGGAACTGACTCACTTCCCTCTTCAACTGTGGGCTCACTGTCCCCTGCAACACCTTCAATCCCACGCAGAGCTTGTGAATGCTCCCCTCCAATAATGTCAAGAACCAAGTCAGTGTATTCACCTCTCTGTTTTTTGCCTCTGCGTGGTCCTTTGTTGCTTTAGCCTTTAGATTCTTCCATCTAAATTTCAGCTGATCAATGGTCCTCTTCTGGCCAGATCCTGCTGCATTTACATTCTGTGTGATTTCAGCCCAAGCATCTTTTTTCTTCTTGTTGGTCAGTTCTCCTCCCTTTGTACAACTAAAATGTCCTACTATTGAGGCATAATGACGCCTTCCAGCAGTGCATGGGTTTCTGCCACTGTGAAATTAGATCCTAGAGTCCATGGTTCCACCTGTTTGGTGTGGTGCACAGAGGTTATATAGGCCCTGGGCAGGATTGATTGATAGAGAACAAGGTGAAGCACATCAGCTCATCATTCAGCCGTCTCATTCAGTCTTTCTCAGAGGACTTACACAGGGCCACTGACATGGCAGGTATGGTCCATCGCCACTACCATTTTGGCAGGAGAGAAGACAATAGAAGGGTGTATGTTGAGCGTACAAAACCACTAGAGCAATACACCAATGAGGAGCTGAGGTTTTGGGAATGCTGATATTAAACACGTTGC
Source organism: Holacanthus passer (assembly GCA_025331565.1). Lineage (NCBI taxonomy): Eukaryota > Metazoa > Chordata > Actinopteri > Pomacanthidae > Holacanthus > Holacanthus passer. The sequence continues at coordinate 151,858 of JAFREQ010000145.1, forward strand.
AGACCTCGTCAGGCCAGAGCTTCAACGCAGAACCAGAAGGAGCCACAGTCTGTCTGTGGAAGAACAGGTCCTCATTGCTCTGTGCTTCTATGCATCTGGGTCTTTTTACCAAGTTGTTGGTGACAGTATAGGAGTGGACAAATCAACTGTGAGTAACGTGGTGAAAGCTGTGTCACTCACTTTGTCCAGTCTGGCCAATCAGTTTGTGTTCCAAGGGATGACCCGATTTCCCAGACCAAGCGCAAGTTCTTACTCTTGGGGAACATGCCCAATACTACTGGGGTTATTGATTGCACTCGTGTGTATACAAGCCCCCCAGGAGAGAGGGTGGGAGTACATCAGCAGGAAGGGATGGCACAGCACAAAGATACAACTTGTGGGTGATGCTGACCTCCTCATCACAAACTGTGTTGTGAAGTGGCCTGGGTCTGTCCACGACGCACGTATCCTGAGGGAAAGAGCTCTGTACAGAAGGCTCCAGACCAATCGACCCGATGGCATAATATTAGGAGACGGTGCCTATCCACTCCTACCATGGCTGATGACCCCTTGTCTTGCACCAAACACACCTGAGCAGGCACGCTTCAACGCTGCTCATTCCAAAACAACGTGTGCTATTGAGCGTTTAAATGGAGTTCTGAAGAGGCGCTTTGCGTGCCTCAACTACATGCGAGTGGAACCCCAAGGAGTGTGCAACATAATCCTTGCTTGTATTGTCCTGCACAATATTGCTGCAAAGCGGAATGTCCCTCTCTGTGATGAGGTCAATGATGCACCTGAGCCAGCTGAAAATGAAAACATGCCTCCGGCTTTCTCTCAGAATGACAGAGTGACTGGACATGCAGTAAGGGATGCCATTGTCAGAAACTACTATAGATTTTGACAGCTTTAGAGAGGATTATTTTATTTCTACCTTACTGGTCTGTAGTGTGAAGTAGTCTGTAATTTCAACTGTATGGTTTGAAAATCAGTTGAAAAAATATCAATACATAAATGTATATCTACTGCATGATAAATGTTATTTATTTGACCAGTTAGAATTGAATTTAAATCTCATTTTGTTCCTGAAATCCACCCTGAATCCACCAAACTGCTGGGATCATAATAATCCTGATTTTTTGGATCAAAGTTATCCCAATCCTACTCAAAAGGTTTGAACAACACAAACTGAGGGTTTGATCCAGTTTAAAACCAAGATTGGATTACGTGATCTAATCCGATCTCAGAATCCGTTTTTGGTTTTGAACAACCCATTTTCAAGTATTGATCCAATCCATTATCCAAAATCTGATCAGATTACCTTTAATCAACTGTGCCCTGCTGGACTTCCTGTTTTTGGTCACCTTTTTGGTCTTTTGTGTAAGTCCTGGAGTTTTTATATTTGATAAATCCTTTTTACCCATTCACCCTGGTCTGTGTCTCGCTCCTGGGTCCAATTGAGCTAACTGAAATCGTGACACTGTGTTTGCCAGATGTGTGCATCTATAATAATACTGTCCGCTAACATGAAAGCCATCACACTGAAGGTCAGTGCTCTGAAAAATTAATTAATTCAGGTTTAAGGAAAAGATTTGGATGTGCCCTCCACCACTGTGTCTTGGTGACTTTGACTTGCCACATGTTCTGTTCTGCGTGTTTTAAAGCAAAATGGCTTCTGTTTTCCCTAATTTAATATGGTTAATTAAAGAAATCTTTTTAGAGAAATGTGAACACAGTTTATATGGTGTGGGCAAAACAGAGGAAGAGGACTTCTGATCTTCTGTAGATACTTTAAAATTACTGTGAGTGCATACAGGCCGTATTGAGCCTACGTACCTTCAGGAATTTACTTTAATAAAACATTTATATATGCCCTGCAGCAAAAAGCTCAGTGGGCATGAGCTCCTCTGTATAATGAAACTTTTTACATCATGTGTTAGGGAAACTTGCACATTTATTTGTAATGCACAACGTAGGTTTGTTCTTGATGACAGTAATCATCTGACAATATGTTCATGATGGTAAGTGATGCGTGCAGCAGCAATAGTCAGGAAGCTCAGTGTAGTAAATGGACATTAAGTGTTTCCAGGATTTGTGCTTGTGTACCCACCTGCTTAGAGGGATTTGCACAGCAGCAGGTACGCTCCTGTTCCGCATTACTTTTATGATTTTACCAAGAGCAGCAATATACATCCTGTTTGAAAACCTAAAAACGCTGTGTGGATTTTAAGTTAATATAGATGTTCATCCTTCAAGCATTAGCAGTTGAATCTACCCAACTCCTTCCTCTTATGTTCCCATCTGGTGATGCAGCTTCTGCACGAGTAATACGATGAGTGGAATATAAATATAAACGCCAAATCTTTGGTTTTAAAATACTTTATTTCATAAACAATATCTAAATTCACCTTGCTCGGTCACATACACAGTAAGGATAGAAAATGCTTGAATTAGAATAAGAGAAAACAACAAGAACTGGGCATTCCTATCTGCTCCTTGAGTAGTGGCTTACGCAGTGAGCTTATCCTGTGAGGATGATGGTGAAGATCTAACGAGTGGCCTGGTGGTTAGAAAACTGTGCTACACATGGAAGATGCAGGTTCAAGCACGCGCCCTGCTGACGTATGAGCAAGACACTGAGTTCATCCCCGCTGCAGGGATGATGGCCTGTAGCTGAGCCTGACCTTTGACCTCAAAATTCAGGAGCGTCTCAATATTCTCAGGCAGCTCAGAAACTTTCTCAAATATTGTGTTCACCATCTGCTACAGTTGCTTTTAGTCAAATCAGACAGAAAGACAGAATAATGGTTGGCACCTTTCACATCTTCTGCTTTATTCACTACTCATTCTGTCTTATCATTGGCGTGGTTACGTTGGAAAATAATATCTCATTTAAAATAGAGCATGGAGGCAAGCCATCAGTATCTCACAAATAGACATAAATAAATCAAGTTAAATACTGAAAAGACAACATTTTGGTCCATGGTGTAAATCAAGCTAGAAAAGATTCACATTGTCTCCCCATCTTCAAATAGGGCTGGATAGTTCTTTTCATTTTGGAAGACCTTCACCTGTGTGGCTAGACTATCATAAATGATCTCTAATATATAGCCAAATATTGCGAATATTGTGCAAGATCAAAGACACTATCTGTGCAAAGAATATGTGCTCGTCTACTATAAAAGCTTGGACAGGTGTCAGTTTTTAGTTGGAGTTTTAGAAAAGTTTCCCACAATAGAACGACACTAGGACAACACTAAGAAGGCATTGGCTGTATAGAATACCTTTTGCTGTAGATTGTAAGTCAATTAGAAATGCCTTTTGTTAAAGAATACACCAAAATGCACACGTCACAAAAGCCATTCACATAATGTTAGAAAGAAAAACCCACAGGCCAAGGATCGTATGTGCCGTCTGGGGTAAAATATCGGGAACTGGCCGCTCTGGTGTTTTCCCCCAGAGCTTTTTCTTTTCTGTACAGTGTGATCCGTCCGTCCGCTCATCCATCCATCCCTCGCTCGTGACTCACCGGTGAAGCTACGGTCGGTGAGGCGTCGAGGGGGAGTGAGCGAGGGTCGGCGAGCTGTGCTGGGCTGGACGGTGCTTCACCATGCTGTGCCTGAGACAAACTGTGCAAACGCTACTGTGCTCTTTGTCCTCTGGGCTACTGGCGCTGCTACTGTACAGTAAGTACGGTACCACTCCAGAGGAGGCTGTGGATGTGTGTGTGTGCGTGTGTGCGTGGTACAAATGTTGGCCAGGCAGTGATTAACTCGGGTCTCTGTATGATCAGTCAAACTGTAAACAGGAGTTTTAGTCTTCAGCTTTTATATACAGTTGAGCATAAAACATGTCCTTCCTTCTTTAGGGGATGAAGCGGAAAAGAAGCTTCGACCTCCATCCAGTTCATTGTTTGGCTTCACAGCAAAAAATGTCTCTATTTCCTTTACTTTTAAATTTCCTGTCTTTCAATTCTAGACCGGCAGTCTGTGTATCCAGAGGTTTTTTTTGTTTCTCTCCAGTTGCTGATATATCAGTTGTTATGAGGTAACCAAGGAGTAGATCATACTGGAACACAAGAAGAAGATACAGGAAACAGGAAGTGAGTCAACACTTGTCTGATTGGACGGGCAGGCAGGTGACAGTGAAAATTACACAACAATTCAAATCATCTAGCCTCATCTGGCCTGTTTGAAGCGGTCGGATAAGCAGCATTCGAGCACTGTGTGTGTGTGTGTGTGTGTGTGTTCAAACATTTCATTGATCCATAGTTAGCTTTTCTGATGATTCATCTCAATACCGCTGTCTCAACTGCCTGCAGATTAAATGGGGAGTCTGTTTGTGTACTTGAAAGATGGAAACTCAGCAGTGGACTTATTTATTTTAGTTGCTGACAGCAACTCTTTTATATGTGATGTCCCTTTGAAGCTTTTCTGTCATAATCTGCATTATTCAGATTAATGCTGTGTTCACATGCACTGTTTTTTTTTTTTTTAAGGTTGAATTGTACTTCTCCATCAAGGTGCTGTGGTGCTGTACCCACAGTGTGTGCAGAGACTCTGTGAGGGATCCCACCAGTTGATCTGCACCATTTCAGACTAATAAATCTTATCCTCTGTCATAGTATTAGAAACCACTGCGGCATCTGACAAACCCTCAAACTCATTTACTGGATAATATTAAGTAAAGCAACACACACTCTCCATCACAGCACCTTGCTTTTAACCTTCACAAAGTGTTGTTTTCTATACTTGAACCAATGTTCAGTTATACAGTTATATTGTCTTGTGTAAGAAATATTCAGAAGGACTACTATTACATCTTGACGGAGAAGCAAAATAGACTGCTTCCAAAAATGTAAAAAAACTAATGGTTGATATAAACTGATTTTTTCAACCAATCAATGAGAAGAGATGCCAAGATTTGTGTTTCTCACAAGAACTATTAACAGGAAAAAAAAAAAGTAAAAAGTGATTACTATAAAAAGTGAGTATTGTTAAATACTGTGTCTGTAGTAAGTGGTGGGATCAGGTATAAATACAGGAACATAGATGCTGAAAATGAGCAGCTTTTCACTCACATAAATCCTTCCGCAAAGCTTCGCTGTGCAATAAAAGAGTACGTGTGAACACAGCTAGAACCAGTTTAGATTGCATGAAGTCCATGGAAAGACACTCTTTTACATGTAAGGTGCCAAGAAAACACTGCTCGTGATGAAAATGTTTCAGCGTAAATGACTGTAAATATTTGTCCTGTCTCTCTGTGTGGCTGCAGAAACACTCCAGCAATTATACAAACTGAAATCTCCTTCAGTTTGAATACAACTTTACATACGTAGAACTGACATCACTGACAGTCAGCGTGCTATGAAAATAATTGAGATTGATTTCAAGTCTTATCTGCAACTATAGGAGTGCACAGTGGTTTGAGAGGATCCCTCTCATACAGAATTACTGTACATTGTCACAAACATCTTTTAATACAGAGCTGTTAACACATGAAATTGTTACAGCAATGCCTTTTCACTGTTGCCATAACATTGTGTCTCTACATTAAATGTTTTAATTTTACACTTTTAGGTTTTTACCATGACCTAAAAGTGTAAAAACAACAATCCTTCCTGGCATGTTTGTGCGGTTTTATTCATTTCTGAAAAGACTGCAGCTGTAGAAAAGGTTGCAAAAGAAAAAGCAAAAGCTGATGAGCATCATGTAATGCAATGAGCACGTACGAAACAAGCTGTAAAACACACACTGCTGCAAAGTGACAAAGTGATTTCACCAGAAATAAGATTTTCTCTTTCAAAGTTTTGTGTTTTTTGACCAAAGACGAAGCGTTGTGTGACGTCAACCTGAAAGAAAGAGATTAATAAAGGATTGCATGAAACAGTCACAGGCAAAATCACAGATTGGGGATTCGACACTTGTCTCACTGAGCTGTGATTTGACAAGAACAGATCAACACCTCACTGACAGTAACTAATGCTTGCGAGCGTTTGTATTCATCCCCGTGGCCTTTCCGAGCTCCTAACACCTCCCTTAATCTCTGCTGGTGAGAAGACTGCAAGTTCACTCTGTTGACTCATGAATATCCATGGACAGAGAGAAAATATGATGCAGAGAGAGAGAGAGAGAGAGAGAGAGAGAGAGAGAGAGAGAGAGAGAGCGAGGAGAGGATCGAGCATGTGAGGGGGAGAGACAGACAGATGAAGAGTGAAAGGCTGCTTCCTCCTCAGAGACCTCTTCCCATTAAAACCTCTGAGAACTGGCTTCATCGTTAGTAGATTGACTTGCAGCTCTTTAAATTACAGCTCCCTCACTCTCACAGTCTAATTAGACATTAACTAAACACAATGTATGCTAAAATATGACTTGTTATATGAGAAGAGGAATACTGGTACTCAGAGCTTGATTATGGAAAAAAATATAATGCTCTTTAATTTGTAAAATATTCATGATTGTTTGTCTCATATTTTTAAATTAGAAGCAGCTGTTCATATCTTAGATAAATTAAAATTCCTTTTCAAAACCTTCTGTTATATTTTCATGTTCATTCACAGACAATGGCGCAACAATAACAGCACCTCTGTATTTGTTTAATTTTGAATGTCCAGTTGGGTTATTCTCTAATGTTACCAGTCATTAGACCTGCCGTTGTATTACAAATGTGTCCAGGTCCAATTAAGTCCCACGAGCATCGCAGTCAGTGTAAGGTGAATTAGTGCCGAACACTCGCTCTTCACATGACACCTTATTACACAGGAACAACGCGCCTCGGCGAGGCAGCATCCAATTATTGTAGCTCTAATGAGAGCGCAGTGCAGCACATGCATGTGTGAGGTGAGACACGGAGGAAGACAAATTCCTATTGTAATTTTCACTGAACTCTGTTGTGTATCCACAGCATCCACTGCACACTATGCCGTTAGTGTTATTTTAATTTATTCTGTTACATGGCCAGATTTGAGTTTTTACAGAAAGTCAACAAAGCTGTGCAAACATGTGAAACACAAATGTTTGATTATCTATCTATTATCTAGTCTGAACATGTGTGCTGCTTATTGGTGATAATCTTTAATGTGGGCATTTTGCTGTACAACTATGACTCTGTGCTGCAAGACTTATGTGTTTAGTGTGTGATAATACCATCTCACTAACTTTCAAGCTATATCTACTAACAACTAAAACTACTGGTTGTTGTTGTTGTTCCTTCCATGTTTTCTTGCTTGGAGCCGCTCTGGATGGCTAACGTGTGCACAACATGGTTACTAACAGTAACGCTGCTACCATAATGCAGTTAACATTAGAGTATTGCACGAGTGTTTTGCTGCTTACTGTGGCTTTGCATGATTTCTGTAATGTCTTGAGAAGGATTTTGCTTGTTGCTGTTGGTGTTACTTAACCCTTTAATTGCCTGCTCAACCATATGGTCGAGTGCAGGCAGTTAAAGGGTTAATGTCTTATTGTCATATTTGTGCAAACCTGCCGCTTCATTGGTTGTAGAACATCTTGCTAAAACTGGCTGACTGACACATTTACAGAAATGTTGATTAATGTGTTGTCCTTTCAATAAGGAAATTAAAACAGACAGTTAAAGGTTAAACCATGACGGGATGACAGAGATTCAATAATGCTGATCGTACTGGCTGTTCATTTGTAACTACTGTTAGGGTCCAGTGGCTTTTCATAAAAACTGAATGCACTACTCTACACTACACTGCAATACATCACCTCATCACAGCATCTCTGTATCGATTAACACAAAGAGGAGTATCAAAAATCATACCTTCTGGATTTCTAAATACCCTGGTATACATTAATATCTCGATACTGCTCAAGTCTAGCATGATTCATCCTCTGAGGACCGTGAATGTCTACATACAGTTTAGGCTTTTTGCTAGTTTCTTGCTGTGTCTGGTTTTCAGTTACTCTTTTTCCTACCAACCTATAAATGTCAACAGCAGCGTACATTTCAGATCTAATCTAGTCCATTGCAAACACATACACTTGAGAGGACATTGTGATACAAGCGAAAACAGTGAATGAACACATTTGCTTCGGCTTCACTGAAACATGCTGTGTGTTTCCCTGATATTGGCCCACGGTACAGTGGCTGTCCCAGTGAAAGACACACTATTCATAAGAGATGGATTTTCTGACAAGTTGGCTCACCCCCAATACATAAGAAACACACACAGTTTTGTTGATGATGATGTTTACCTTTATGCTCCCTAAATTAAGGATTTACAGTGAGCCATGATTTATGCTTATGCTTGCCTGCAAAAACATTTCATATCAAGCGCTCTCCTTCAGTGACAGATGTCGCCTATTTCACGTTCCATTAGCTTTAAACATCTGTCTGGCTAATGAGCCGAGGTTAACCTTGTGTGTGTGCGTGTGCTTGTGTGTGCAAATAGAAAGGCCAGATTTTCATGCCCGGGAAGATAGGAAGAACAACAACTACAACAAAAAGGTTTGACCTGTAAATCTACAGCAGGACAGGATGCGGGTAGCAGCATACAACATGCTGAGGGCCAGTATTTTTGACCACAGGGGTTAAACCAAGCCAAGAAACGACAGGAAACTTGTATATGTGTATCTTGCAAGGGAGAAGTGTTTGTTATTGGAGCACAATTCAAACAGCATCCCTGTGATACAAACAAGGAGGAACAAGGAAAGAAAAAAAGGTTGGAGGGTTAAGGTCAAAGGTCACATTGTGAGAGGACCTTCATTCATCAGGGAGGGCTTCATGATCATCCAGTCAGAGGAGCTACAGAAGAATACGAACTATGTAGGCATGGGCAAACTGGCAGGGAGGTTCTCTTTTCATATTTATATTGAAACAAAATATAATTTGAATGAATTGATCTATCTACATACACAAAGATGTGTCGAATAGGTGAAACCCTGAGAGAAATATATTTAGCCCAGGTCTGCTCGACGTCCTCTGAGCCCGTGCTTCTGTCCTCCTGCTGCGGCCAGGTGGACAAAATCAAGAGTTATAGAGTAATTCCACTGGATCATCTGCCCCGGATAAGCTCCAGTGAGCAACCAAAAAGGATTTTAAATCACCTGTCAGCCAGGTGTGGAGGTGAGCGCTCAGGTGGAGCTGCGTGTTCGTCTATGTGTCTGTGAGGGCATGCACAATTTCATTATGTGCATACGTGGGGTTTTGTGCCTGTGTGGCTGCAGTAAGATTTATTGTGAGGGGGTGAAGGTCACAGACGCAGGCGAGTGGCGCCGGATTGCGTTCGTTTTTGGCGAGGGAGGGAGGTTAGTGAAAAAGAAGGGTTGGTGTCACAGGGTAAGAAAACAGACACAAGCCTCATGAAGCAGGTTTCAGACCGCTTCACTTTCAAGTCTACCCCTTCTATAGACCCATCCACTGTATATATGCACCACAACAATATCATTTATATGGGCTCACTGTTTATACTGCCATCACTCCAGTCTGTACAACAGGAGTGTCATGTCTCAAATTGGTTCTTGGTTTTCCACACTTGTGATTGGAACAATCCATACACACAGATTATAAGAACCTAATTTAGCCGGCAATATTTACTACTACCTGTGATTTGATTATCTTTGTTTTCTATCACTTATGACAACTTAAATCACAATTGCAATTAAATCACCACTGTAATTGCTGATATCTGGTTATATGGCAACATTTCTACATTACTGCAAATCATTGAGTCACATACAATATAAAAAAACCATACTTTATTCATGTTATCTAAATCACTAAATTTGGAATTTTTGGAAAAAAAAAAAACAACCAGAATGAGCCAGAATGCTGCTCTAAAATAATGCACAATTTAGGAAATATATAATTTGTGGAATATATAATGACGTTTTTAAAATAAGTATTTCAAGAAACCCGCCCTCTTGAACTTGCTGGAATTGAAAGTGAAAGGACCATCGCCCTGCTCTGCAGAGAAGTACCTCACTGCTGCTGCTGCTGCTGCTGCTGCTGTCAGTGGTCTCTACAACAGCAGGTCAGTCCAACATGAGCTGCAGCAGGACAGGATGGAGTGAGATGGAGAAGCAAGATGACGTAAGTTCAAGATGAGCACTTGCTTTACAACCACAGCGTCCACAAAAGGCCCAAAACACACAAGCCAGGCTGTGCTTATTGTGACTGAATCTTTTTTTATAAAGCTTTCTGAAAGAGTCAAGTGTATGATAGCAAGATCAACTCATACCAATATATATTTATACACTTTAGTACATTAACTGCTGGTAAGTTTCTTGTTCATTGAGCCAACAACACACTCACTTCATCTACTGACTGATGTAGGCACTAGTATGAGGATGAATGATATACGTATGAGCATAAAAAAATTTGCTCTCTTTCTTTCTGTGTTCCCTAATTTCTACCACTATACCATGCCAGGAGGGAGAACACTATCTTCTCATTGTCTGTAGTCTTTGTAATATCTAACAGATATTTTGAAGAATATTAGTGCTGTCTGTGAAAAACAAACCTGACAACCTTGTTTTGCTTCAGATAGAAAATGATACACTAAGTTTAGAATCTGTGCACCGGTGTGTCCTGGTTTCAGAAAACTCCGGACATGAAGCATTTACATTTAAAATTGAATTGCAAAAATTCTGAACATGGACTTAAACAATGCTATAGTTAAATGCATGCCTCTGCTATACATGTATACAGGGGTCATGCATTGAAAATCCAAAGAAATCTTCTTTACCATAACGTGTGATAATATCAGTGTCATAAAAGCTGTAAGAATAAGGTGCTTTTGCCAAGAGAATGAGGTCACATATGTTCCTTTAAAAAAAAAAAAAAACAAACCCCCAAAACATTCTCCTCAAACAATTTTGAAAAGATTCTTGATAAATATGAGAATGAACAAGCAGCACCTCATCTCTCTGGCAAACAGTATGTTGATTTTAAGATTTAATAGTCAGCTTAGCTGTACAGATGCTACTTTTATCAAAACCAGGCAGATAACAGAAACAAGAGTATCTTGTGTTATAGAGTAAGAACAACACTCGCCACATTGCTCATGATGTTGCTTTTCTACCTTTGTGGTATTGCTGTGATAAACATATTAACATCACTATTAACAAAGATCCTACTGCTTAAAAAACACATCAACAGCACTTACATCATTTCTCTACAAGGATGGGACCTTAAAGAGTTAAATGTTTAATCACAGCATTATCACGCACGTAGAAGAACAACTCCATGTTAAAGTTGCAATCCTTTTTGATAATGGTCAAAAATCCTCTGTGTCTGGCTGTGAAAACTCTTTAGTGATCTTGGAGCTCAGTCATAAAAATAAGTTCCGTAAGCGACATCACTCCACAAAAATCTCAACCTGTGTTTAAAGCTAAACTCCAATTCGCCACAACAGTCCTTAATGGCACATTAATAGCAAACGTGGCCCTTATACTGATCAATTAATAATTTCTCAAACACTATTTTGTTTGTTTTCACACCATAGCATAAAAGATCAAAAAATATAAGGATTGTACCTTTAAGTGTTTCCATTGATAAGACATATTAGAGGGATATGTCCAGGTTCCACACACTGCAGCACCCACATGACACATGGAACAAGAATCCGGAGTGATTAATAACAGCAGTATTAGACATGGACAGGAACATAGCGTTCATTAGTATCATGTAACATTTTAACAAAAACATTAGTTAGACAAATTGTGAAACACTGCACAGGCAAAAAACTATGTGCAATTCCAAATATACAATAATTTACACATTAACCTTATATATAAAAACAGAAAATTTAACCAAAGCGTAGTAGTTTTATCCTTCAGCTGTCCACTTGAGCATTTTTGCAGTGCTTGTCAATGAAGTAAAGAATCACATTCTCTCAACATCACATGCATTAACAGTAGTGGACCTAACAGTAAACCTAGGGAACCTGACAGATCTACAGTATGTGAAAGAACTTGCATGTGATTGCTGGAGAAATGGTTACTTTATTCAGTGATTTGCACTCACATGGCTCGTCAGAGCTGGAAAGTCAAACCAAGTTAAATGTGGTAGCAATAGAGTTGTGAGTGTTCATTTTCATCATTTCCTTTCAAAAACTGCTGTGTGTAATATTTTTTTAAGAAGCCTAACTTCAGTTTCATTGTTTTCACTCCAGCTGTAATCAGATTAATGTAATCTCTTTACATGTAATCCAATTATCTCTCCACACCTCCTGTCGAGCGCTCACCAGTAGAGATAGTAGAAGAAGGAGAGGACAAAAAAGGACAGCTTGCACCAGGCCTCCTTCAGGCAGAACTTGAGTGTGTCGCCGTTCATCACGGATGCCGGGTCGTAGAGCAGCTCCTTGGTGTCCGTTGGGGAATGGAAGTACCTACCACAGAGGGCAAAGACCACATCGCGGGTAGTTGACCCGTTCCAGACCCCGGGGGGACGGGGGACGGAAGGGGGGAGGGAGGGAGGCGGGGGAGATGATGGGAGCAGATGGGGAAGGAAACAGTATGGAAAAAGATGGCATGATGAGTTAGGTGGACACCGTCATGCAGCAGACGTGGGTGAAATAGTAGTTGAATATGTTTGCGGAAATTGAGCGTTTGCTAAACCCATCCCATGAACAGTGACTAGCTGCAGTTCAGATACTGTAACTAGGCACGGCAGGGCTGTCAAGCTTCAGGTTTCTCTGCATCTTGAAGTGCTAAGTAAAAGTAAATGGAACGGATTAAACAGTCACTATCTTCTGTACTTCAGAACAGCAGCTTGAGCAGCATCCTCAAAGCCTTTTCTCTTGTAGAAGTGAAACATACCTGACCTGTGCATTGCTTGTCCAAGAATGTTTTTGTACACTTTGCATCCATGTAGGATATTACCAGGACAAAATACCAATCTAGCCTTCCATGTTTCTCATCATACTGTAATGTTAAAACCAACTAGATACCCTGCAGCACAAGGACGATGCTGCTCATTGTTTCAATCTGTATCATCAGCACTCTTCTATAGGCCACCATGATTGGGTCGCATAGTGTTTACTTCACAACCTTAGGGAAGAAGTCAAGACACTAATGTTTACCTGTTATTCAGGTATAGGTAAAGGTATTTTTGTGAAATCACAGATGTCTTCCGTCTGCCTGGAATGTTAAACTTTGCCTCGGCCAAAGATAAATCCAATATTTCCACAGAAAGCCACTTTGGCGCAGTGAAGAAAAAAAGCAAAGCAGGCTGTGGAAACTGAATTTTTTCAATCATTATGGGCAAAGTGTAGACATCTGTAGGATCACAAAAGTAACTCTGGATAACAGATTTGTATAAGGAACACTATGTCGTGTGCATTTTCAAACCCCTTTTTACAAGGTTCTGGTTTTAAAAGGTCAGCTAGAGACTGATTTTTCAAATCTTGAGCTTGACAGGTGCAAGTGAGGAGATGAGGGCTTAGCAAAGCATATCCCAATAAAGAGCAATTTGTTCTTATCTTGTGGCGCAGAACATTAAAGATCCCCACAAGATAAACAAAGAATGGTTAAATATTTGAATGGGTATTCAAATATATTTTCACTCACGTCAGGTATGCAGCTCTAAAGGTATCAGGGCTGGGGTTTATTCTACGTTTCTGAATCCACTCAGCTCAGCGCGGCAAGTGAATTACAACTCCGGCTGCTGTGCATAAAAATGAGCCGAACAATGATTATCAATAAAACTTTAAAATGAATTTTCAGTGAGCATTTTCTGCCATGTAAAATTACAACCGTTTATCATGCACTGAAGAGAAAATCCACTCTACAACAGATTCTGCATGTGTTAATGCTGTGCTTTTAGCATAATCAATATTTGTAAACACAAACAGCTCTCTCGGTTAAAATGGTGTAAAATGATGATGTGCAATGTCACCGAAACACAGGAACCTGGTGGTAATTAATAGCAGAGTGGGTTTGGGGAATTGCAGGATGTTTCCTGGAGCTTTTACATCCCTGTGAGACTTATTTCAGTGGGGCTGCTAGAATTACGAAATTATGTCATACAGAGAATGAATACTCGAGCAAAGTCACCATGAGGGGAATTCCACTGCCTGTTGCTTTGAGAGAGGGCTGTTTATGCACTCATACACAATTGCCTCATTACCTTTTATAGGGGGGAATTTGCCTTTAATGGACCCCAGAGCTGATACAAATGAACAGGATTCTGTAACAATGGATAACTGTATATTAATGTAACAGACCAGCTGCATTAAGATGCCCGTTACTCTTCAGCCACATCCACAGAGCCCATCACTTAAACATTCAAATTATGTTTTGGAGGGTATGATGGGTAATGCAGTCCAACCAGGAAGCTGCCATCATTATGCATGTGGTCTGTTCAGTTGATGTATGTCCGTACTGTATGTTAATTCATGTATGTTGGCTGTGAGATGATCACACATTTGGTTGATATAAATTAATTATGATGTACGTTCACTAATTCACGTTTCTGTAGGTCAATAGATGGCTCATGCATGTATGAAATCTTGATGTATTTTGAGCGTGACAGAAGGGTTTTGTAATGAGTCGCTGAATCTAATTCACATGTATTGCTGCAAAAGATACATGCACGAATGACATGATGATGAGTAAAAAAGGTTAGCCAGTAGGTAACAAACTACTACACACTATTAGATAATAAAATGTCATTAAAAATAAACAAGAACTATTGACAGCATTGTTCCACAATTCCCCTGAGCCAAGGTAACAGACAAGAAAAAAACATCTGAGAAACACTTCCTGCTTTAATGTATGCCATAGATATATAAAGATGCTCAGTGTGGACAAATCTTCTAGACGATGCTAAACACACACACACGCACACAGACTTTGAAAACGATTCAACTGGCAACCAAAGCATTTTAAGAAACTACAGCACTACATGGCCAGAATATCTTGGAATTTCCCTCCACGCCCCCACATTCACATATTGTGAGAGCTTTTAGTCTGGCACAAACTTATTCTTTCAGTAAACAAGGAGACATCTCCTATGAATGGACTAACTCCTTACATCATCCCATTAAGGTTTCTCTGCTGAGGCCAGGCACACATACACACATGTATGTACATTGAAACAGGTTTCAGTTCATTCAAATTAAAGTCATAATAATAATAAGATATTTCATACTACACAGATGCCACTGGAGGTGAAAGGAAAGTCATTTGTGGTAAATCACATTCTGCATGTCTGTCCAGAAGCAACACCCTGTGACTCTGTTTTCAAAGCCTGACAGTATGAGCCCCCACTCACACAAAACTGTGTCACTTGCGCCAACTATGTTCCCATACTTTGGTGCTTGGGAGATGTATAATGTTGCTCTGGATTCAGTGAGTTACGCTTTGGGCCACAACTTGAGCCCTGTATTTTTAGCTGTGTTGCTGAATTACAGGGTGGTAGTTCCTGTCTGCCATAGATGGACAAACAACTATGACTGGATTACTTTATACTGAAGAAAAATAAAAAATGTGATGATTTTCAGGCAAGTTCTGGTGTCTTTTTACGATTTCTAAGCAGATTTATGGATGTTTCTTCGTGATGGACATCTGGGATAATCATGTCCTCAGGGAGTGTAAGTCACGTTGAGTCTGAAAATATGTTTATCATGTGTGTGTTATGAGTTACTTTGTGAATTTTAAAGTAACTTTGTTACCTCCATGAAAACCACAATGACTAACTTCCTTCCTCACACAATGACAGTGGACAGACCGCACTGTGCTTTGAGTGAACAAATAGTCTGTGTAAAAAATTTTCTAGAGTAACCAGGATGTTGTTTCTGGAAAGACATGTTTCAATTTTGCAATCAAGCTCCAAAAACGCAGCAACAACAAAGATAATATAAAAAATATAAAAAGTCAAAACTATCAGCATGGCTACACAGCTACACAGCATTAGAGGTGAGAAAGCTATGGGGCACTACATAAGTCCAAAAGCCATCATGACCTAACCTTAAGAGTCCTTAATAAGAAAGGACTGTTTCTTCTGGCTACAGAACATCATTCTATACAAGTTTTGTGCTCAAGCTTTGCTGCTGGCAAAATTGAGAGTTTGGCCTTAAAGCTGCCCTCACAGCAACAGATGCAAACTCTGCAGAGCATCACATGGACAAGCAAGAAGCTACAAATGCAATCACACACATATACTGTACGCACACATCCATATATGTTGGTGTGATCACATACTGGATCTATCTATGAAGCATGTGTTTAAATAGCTCACCATCACCGTGTCCCTCCCTCCCTCCTTCTCCTCTGAATCACCTTGTCAATATTAGATCTCTCTCCTATCACTCACTGGCCTTTTCTCTCGCCTCACCGTCCTCCTTCCTGCCACTTCCTCCTTCATTTTCCACCCTCCTCCATCTCTGTCTCACCCTCTATCTCTGTTCCTTTCCTTGTCTTCTCATCTCTCAGCTGTGCAGGAAGCGGGATCTGTAGCCGGTGGGCATCTGGCACAGTCTCCAATTAATGAGACAGCAAGATGTTTTTCTGTCTTTGGCTCTCCTCTCCCCTCTCCTCTTCTCTAATCTCCTCTCCTCGTCTCTTTTTCAGTCTGTAACTTCCACCAGCTGAGAACATGAGCTTAAACCAATCAGGGTATCACGGTCAACGTCTGGTCTAACCTGTTCCAGTGGGGAGAACAGCAACGAAGACATAAACTGAAGACGGAAAGGAAATCTGGAGATCACTGACCTATTTTTGAGACACTGCCTTTCAGAGACTCAAGATTTGTTATCACACTGATATACTTGCTTTTAACTAACCTATTCCTGTGTGCCATTGAGCTCCATTGCTGTCCACAATCTATTATGAGTCACACCGTTGCACTGGGTGAGATGTTCCCTCATTAACATGAACACACACATTGTATTTTACTTTGACCCAATCCCACATGCACCGCTCTGCAGCTAAAGCTATTCATTAGTGCACCAAGCATGTGTTAAAAAAAGTCCCCAACAAATGTACTGTTTCCTCCTGTTTGAGTAATGTTTGCTAAGGTGACAAGTTGTTTTAGGAATTATTTTATCCTTTCTTAAAAATTAAACTATATATTTGTAAGTTTGTCTTCACAAGGAAACAACAATCTTGTGAGAGCTGAGAGCCACAGGCTGGGTAGAAAAGTCAGTAAGCATTGAAATATGGACTGTTGGGTTTGTTTTTTTCATTATAATTGTTGACGGTAAGAAAAGTGTCTGATTTATCGTGTAGCATTAATAATTAGCCTCCTTGAGATTTGACATGATTAGGCCCTAGTGGATAAACCTTTTAACATGAACATCACTATAATATGAGCCCTATGCTCATTCACAGTTTTTCAGTCGGAGCGTATTTTTCTTTAAAAGCCTAATTCAATTCCTTAATTTAAACTCAACTTCAAATCCCATGAACAGAGCCTCATGTGGAAGAATACACATTTGTTGCACCAGAGATTATTTACAGCAGCAGAACAGTGTATGTGCAACTGACTGATAAAAACTCATTGTGTCTATAAAACCCCATCGCAGGACAGCAAAGTTAATACTGGATGATAAATCAATAAAGTAAATGAATTTTGCTTAAAATTGGTCAACTAGATCACTCTGTTAAGATTAGGGAAAGATCACGATAAAGATTAAAAAGATAATAAACATTTATTGAAGGTGACAAGATGCAAACTGAGTCTCTTGCATAAAAGGTGGATGTGAAACAAACCCATCCACCACCGAGTCTCCCACAACACTACCACCTTGTACTATATGTACTATACGGCACACAAAGGGACACTACTTCTACTACATTAGCATTAAATGTAAATAGTGTGCGGCAGAAATGTTTAATAATTCAAAATGATTCAAAGAATTCTGGAACACACAGCCACTTAACAACTGACTAAAAGCAAGTATATCGTAAGGCTTATTGTCATCTACAGCTTTTCAATACCAGCTACTTTTTGTTTCATTTAACCATCAATGCAAACCCAAACCTAACTCAATGGGACACTTTTTAAGAAGCGAGGACACATGTCTAAAAGTCTGTGATAACACACGCACACGCACACACACACACACACACACACACACACAGACACTACGAGGGATTGGTTAGTCACCTCCATGTGTTGTAGAAGAGCAGGGGGATGTTGAGGCCCACAGTCAGCCACTCCTGGGCGCACAGGAACATGATGCAGAAGAGTCCATGGATGGAGTACTCTGGTAGCACCAACTAGAAAGAGACAGAAGCAGGAGAAAGAGAGGGATGAGTCAGAGACGAGTGAAGCAAAGAGCAATCAATTATTCCCACGTAAATCACTGATGAAGCTGCTTTAACGTCAACAAGCAGAGAGTCGGGCACCTCCACTTTGCCTCTTTCCTCATCTATCCCTGTTCTGCATTACTGGTGATTAGTGTTGCTGAATGCAAATGTTGCTCGAACGACATTTGCTCTAATGTAAGAACTGCATGAATGAACCAGTATTAAACTAAACTAAAGGGCAGTTGGTTCGCAGATGCCACATTATCATTTTAATGCCCACAGGTGTAAGAAAACACCTCAAGTATCATCATTAGCATTCAATCCTTAGCCTTGCCTATATTTAGCCACTGCAAATCTGTCTATCCGCAAGCAATCCAAATGGCTAAATGCCCCCATCTAGATTATGGAGAGCTTAGCTTCACAATGGGCAGCACACACTGATGGCAGGGCTCCATCATTATCATAATAACTGGAGGGCTCGGCCCTCCGAATGCAGGAAGCAAGACAGCCTCCTGGCAAGCGGCGAGGGTGAGGATATGCGTCAGAGTCGTCGCTGCCGCCAATCCTCCGTCAATCCCATCTCCCCCTTCAGCAACAAGGCCCACTTTTGTTCTCCCGAATGAAAAGTTGAGAGAAGTTTAAAGAAGCTTATATTTGTTCAGTTTTAGAATGATCCACAACAAAAAGCTGGAATTTCACACAGTTGCAGAAATTCCATGTGTCAATGTGACTATATCAGAATAATCAAACTTGAAGCCGCAATAACACTGACATGTTTTCATCTCATAATGTTATTAAAGCAAAGCAATAATCCAGGCCATAAAACCGAAACAATGAGCTGAAAGACGGTAAAAGGGTCACAGAACTGTTGTGAAGGGATGATTGTTTGTGAAGTAGTGCAGCTTTAAATCTCATATTATTACTGATGAAAAGAGTCACTTTAAAGTACGCACAAGAAATGTATTGTAAACTTTGTGTGTGTGTTAATGTTGTGCAGTCTGGTTCTGACGGACTAATTCACTAATACAACAGTCAGCATATTCTTGACTTCAATGCCTGGACATAAAACCACACTTTATGACAAGGTGCAAAACACAGCCGATGTGCTTATGTGTGCTTCCTACGTGTGTGTGCGCACACTTGAGGTGTTGCTTTAATTCTCTTTCTTGTCTAAAGGGTTGTGGAGAAATAGAGACCAGCCTTTCAAGTCCTTATCACTGCGATACTACACTTTAAAAGAAAAAACATGCATCTTAAGAAAAAAGAAAAAAAGGCTTTTGAAGTGAGCAACAGCAAGAAATGGAAGATACAAGAAATCTAGCTTGTCAGACAAAAAAAAAAGTACGGTAAGGACTGAAGAGAGCATAAAGACTGAAGAGGTCTGCTGCTTATCATCATGCAAATGCAACAATTTTCACAAATGCAAAACACTCATCATGATTAATATGAGATATTTACGATACTTATTCACTGCCTGGATTAGGTGTTTGACTGGGCAACACACCAATGTGTTACAGGCATTCAGCTTAAACTCGCTTCATGAAGCTTTTACATTTGCTCCAACACCAAATATCCGGCTTTGTATTCCTATCAGCAGCAAAAGTGGTCTTTTTAGGATAATGGAAGCAGAAATGAGGAAGGAGATAGAAGTGCAAGAGGCCGAGTCCGACTGCGACTATGAATTTCATCTCTAAACGGACATCCAACACTGGCATCAGCTCCTGAGAAAACATCTCTCCTTATTACACCGAGGAAAGTAAGTTTCAAATCCAAATTGGTTCTGTGTCTGACTCCGAGGAATCAGGGAGATACAGCACCCATATCTGAGCAGAGAAAAAAGTGCCATCTACAAAAAGCTCAGTTTCATCAAAAGAAGCCAGAGGCAAAAAGAAGGCTGTGTGCGCAGTCATTTCTCAAATTTTGCTTTCGTTCAAATTGCATTATGTTGTATTTTCAATATAATGACAAGTTTCATACTGATCTACTGGTTTGATTTAAAGCAGCACTAATCAGTGTGTAACAGTGGATCAAATGACTATGTGTAAAATGAATGGGGTCACTCTTCATCACCCAGCTCTGCAGCTCCTCTCAGCTCTATACAGCATTATAGTGTCTCTCAGCTCATTGTTTTGGTTTTACAGCTTTACTTTTGGGTCACCTCCACTCAATCACGTCAAACCTACTTCTGACAACAGTAGGCAGCTGTTCAATGAAAAAGCTCTGATAAACCAACTGTAGTCTAACACTAGTTGGTGGAAACCAAAACAGAGCTAAAAGGAAAGTTGATCTTTGACTTGAAATTGTGAGGAAGACAGAAGCATCACTCCAAATTATTTTTAATGTTGCTCTATGTCTGTTGGATGTGTAGAGGTAAGAGGCAATTTGAAAATGTTCATCAAAAGCAGTGATGTCAGCATTGTGTTCATGTTTAAGTAGCTGCCAACGACAATGCAAAAACAGTGTCAGATGTCACAATCATGGTAAAACAGTTAAGCTTATTTAGTTGGAACAGGACAATTTAAATGACAAATGATTCATTTTGTATTTGATAACCTCAACCTCAATAAAAAGAGAACTAAGTTTTGTTGTTTTCCAAACCTAAGCAGCAGATGTTGCTCGCCCTAAAGTCTGACACTGTTGCACATGATCACTTTCAATTAGACTTAACACATGTTTGATCTTTGACTACCACAAGAGTTGGCACGCAACCGACGAATCCTGGCTTGCCAGCCGACATGAGTGGCTCAAATTGCTTGCCATGCAAATCTTTGTGAACACCTGAATAACCCAAACATCTCAGTCCACTGAAATGTGCAGTAGCTTTTCACTGCTGTGGTTAATGCTATTCACAAAGAAAGCCACTTCACTACTCATGTATATTTAACAGCGAACAGGGCGACGCATTACGCTGCCATTCTGAACGGCCTAGCCTTGAACATTACGGTATACGCTGCCATAACAAGGCAGTGTTC
This sequence comes from Holacanthus passer, assembly GCA_025331565.1. Lineage (NCBI taxonomy): Eukaryota > Metazoa > Chordata > Actinopteri > Pomacanthidae > Holacanthus > Holacanthus passer. Next base: position 173,027 of record JAFREQ010000145.1, read on the forward strand.
AGGATGCATTATTCAGATGGCCACATGCCTCTTAATAACAGAAAAACACATTTTCACAGAATAGCTCTTCAACAGCAGGAGACAAGGAAACTGCTGCTATGACAAAACCTAAATATATCCATTTGCTTTCACACATACAGCAGAGAAGCTGTGCACACATACTACACACACAATACACACCAACGCAGCATTGATGCACTACATGGGCGACACACACACACACACACACACACACACAAACACACACACACACACACACACACACACACACACACACACACACACACACACACAGATAAAAAGCTCATTAAAAAACAAATAGTCACACTGAGCTTTACATTTTCCCTTTTCTGTCCCCCCTTGTTCAAATTCATAATCCATGTTGGCTGACAGCACTCAGATGAAAGTACATGCATGATACATCATTTCAACGACCACGCAGCGCTAAAAAGTACATAAAACTTTACTGACAACAACATGAGAATCTGATGTCAACACGAAAACAGGACGGAAGCAGCCTTGTGTCCCCAAGTGGCCTTGTTAAGGAATGCAAAACAGCTACAGCAACATTACAGATGTTTAACATGAAAACAATGCTCGTCTTCTGTACATGTGCATGGTTTTGATCACCAACATGTCACGTCTGAAGCCATTAAATTAAACTTCTAAAATGCCAACTCACACATAGCTGTAACATTGGATATTATGCATAGAATAGAATATTATTGAAAACAGTTGTATTTATTTGACATATGGGTTTTTGCTGGTGGAAGCCTGTGAGGGATCACATCTTTTTTGCTGGTTCATTGAGATACCCATAAAGAGATTGGATTTGGGGGATAGGAGGGACTTTCTGCACTGTCCACAACCACTGATAGACCCATACTGATGCACTCTCATCAGGGGGATCATCAGGAGGAGGTGGGAATTGCCTTCTCATCCCAACACATTGATTCCTTTGAATAATGCTGAGATGCTGTTTAAATAAATACTGTGAATCTAGGTTTGCATATAATCCTTGTTTTGAAACGACCTGGCCTGACTACAGATGTCCACTGGATGCTGCCTGACCATGTCTGCGTCACGTCTCCATTATTGTTCTGAGAACCATTTCAGAGGAGCATCTTCATGCAGTCTGTCTGTCTTCAGACAAGAAGGAAAAACATAGCATTCCTACTCCTGTGTCACTTCATCTGAGAAGTGACATAAATACCAAGAAAAACTAGCTTTGCGATATGTATGTAAATTAACAATTGGTAGAACATTCAAATAATCATTTTAAATTAACTGTCTATAATTCATAAGTAAAATGTAAACTTCACAGACACAATCTTTTTGCTTTGGCAAAAACAGACTCAGTGCATAAAGATGATAGGGCAGGGAAAAAAAGCTGCATGCGAGACACGTCCCCGGAGGACACAGGCACATTTTCTTTGATGACAGTGGATTGTTACCCGCCGGACACTGGAACACAACTCAGCCATGTTGAGTGGACACTGGGGGTGCAGAATTATTAAGACTGTGTCCCAGGAAAAAAAGAATACAGTTCTGTTTTATCAGCAGCTTATTAAAAAATCTGCTCAGACAGACCAGAAGACAATCATCAACACGCAGCTTCACGCTGTTGGTACAGCTGTGGACTGTGGCAATGTATGAATATTTGAAAGGCACATGCTGGGTCAAGCTGCAATAGTTTAATTGTAGAAGTCTGCCATGCCATGCACGGACAGGTACGAATACATTACAGGAAGGCTGTGTGCACCCTTCAAGGTCAGCTGTAGAGTCAGGGAATCGGAAACTCCTCGCTATTTACAATTTGAGCAGGAAGCTGAAAGTTCTATTTGCAGTTTCAATCCAATGGTTTTACCACAAACTATTCAGTCAAGGTCTGGTGAGCAGTCAGGCCAATTTGTATGAGCAGCTGTGTTGTAATTTGTTCTATTTTATCACTGTCTACCTACGTCGAACTATACAAAAACAGTGGCTGTGTTTATTGTTTACTGTCACAAACACACTGGATGTATTTTTCCATCCACCATCACAGAAACCCTGCCAGGTCCAGACCTGACCCTGCAATCCTCCTGAGCATCCTGTTTTTCATTTCACGGCTCAGTTAGTGTGACATGTTTGTTGCTGGGACAGAATGCAAACACACACATGCAAAAGGAAAATTATATACAATTGATGAAACACATTGTGCACTGCTGCCGACCCTGCTGTGACTCATTTGCATTCAGTGAACATGTTCACTACACAGTAAATATGCTTGTGTGTGTGTGCGTGTATTAGGAGCATATGCATTGAATTCCCATGCTAATGGGTAACAAACTATTTTCTTCCTTCATTTGCAGATTGTCTCCATTGGGATGTGTGTGTGTGTGTGTTGACAGAGGGACCCATCTGGGACTGTGCCAGGCTGGGATGGGAGATCTGTTTCTCTCGCTGCGGTGCCCGGGGGCAGCCCTTACACCCATCTGATCCAGCCAGCAGCAACACTGACGACGCTTCATTCATGTCAATACAAGTATCCCATGATGCACAGCGTCACTGCACTTTGGAACACCCTGCACAGCTAAATGATGAGTACGTGCAGAAATATATATGTATTCAAAGATCCTGTGGCTGAACTCAGTCCAACCTCTGAAATTATGATAGAGATAATCAACAACTCTGTGACACAGTCTCAACAGAAAATATGCATTTTAAGCTTCACAAGCATACAGTATTTGTGTGTTTTGCTATTGTAATATACTGCATTTTAATGTGAGGTGTTATCTTATTTTGTCCACCAACACCAGGGTTAACACCCAGGTTTTAGAAAGTTTGAACAGCTATCTAAAGAAAAAATAGATAACAATAACAAAATATTGCATTTTGTGAATGATTCTAATTGACATTTTTTCTGGCATTTTGCATATTTCATACTATTGTGCCATTTAACATTTGATAGATATTATGGAGCATTGAGTGACGGGAACTATAATGGTGAAGAGTTGAAGAGCATCAAAAATCTGATTCTTTGCTGAAGTCACAACTCAGTCAAATTTGAACACATAGACATGACATGGACACACTCATATTTTTAGATTCACTGTGATACTGTGAATCTCGAGTAATCATCCATAAATGTGAGCAGAAATGATTCAAATCAATCAAAATGCTCCTTATAACTCCAGAACTTGTCTGAGAACCATCAGGTTTTTAAGTTTGCTTCAATAGACAGTGTGCATTATTGATAGACAGGAACTGTTATGGTGAAGAGTTGAGGCCAGATTCAAATCCACAAAAATGAGAATTTCAATTTGGTTCTTAGTTTGTTGAGCCACCATTGCGCCCTACAAAATCCAGTATTTCTGCATGAATTGTATATTATGTACACAGTGAGAAAGGGAAAGGGTGAAAAGGAAAGAGGTAAATGAAGAAAGCAATAATAGGACAGTGAGGAATTAGCAGTTAGAGCATTTATGGTGAAGTCCATATGCTTTTGGATAAGCAGTCTTTGCTGATTTATATGGAGTAAAATATAGATTCTATATCAAAAGATGAATGTGTGTGAAGTCTAACTCAGAAGCAGAATTAGGATCAGTTTTATTATGTATGTTTTCGCATACAAGGACTTGGTATTTTGGTGCATAGCAATAAACAAATGAGTAGAGAAATATCATGGAGAAAGCAAATAGAAGCATAAGTAGATAATAGAAAGTTGACAGTAAAATATCATGATCAACTTTTATATAAATATGTAAATATGTTATGTAAATGTAATAGCTGTATAGTTTGTGCAGAAATGTGCAGAGCGTTCACCAGGGGATGTACTGTAAGCAGAATATTTCAAATGTGCAAGATAGGAGTCCAGAAAAAGATGCTTCCAAAAAAACATGTGCGTTAATGTAATGCAAAGAGTCAGATGGTGCAGACCATATGCTAATGTAATGTAAAGTTGTCTATGTGGGGAATGGGGGGGGATCAGTGTTAGTGGGGGACCTTGCTGTTGAGGCCAGCTGCAGTCGGGAAAGAACTGTTCCTGCACGCCTCAGGGTCCTGGAGGCACACCGGTCCTGGAGGGACGGCAGATTGTAGCCAATCAGCTTTTCTGTGGAGCGAATGAGAAGCCTCGGTCTGGCCTCCTCCTTGGCAGTGGCGGCAGCGTACCAGATGGTGATGGAGGAGGTGAGGACGGACTCATTGTCTTTGGCAAGTTGAACTTCTTCAGCTCCTCAGGAAGTACATCCCCTGCTGTGCTCGCTTGGTGAGGGAGCTGATGTTCAGCTGGGTGATGATGGTGCCCAGGAAGCAGAAGGAATCTGGGGCTGGGCTCTTCCTGAAGTCCACAACCATCTCCACTGGCTTCAGAGAGCTTGTCCTGCAGCAGAGTCAGCATGATGGTGTTAAAGGTGGAGCTGAAGTCCACAAACAGGATCCTGGCATAGGTTCCTGAGAATGAAGAGGAGAGCCATGTTGACAGCGTGGTCTACAGACCTGTTGGCCCTGTAGGAGAAGTGTAGGAGCTCTGGGAGTGGATCAGTGATGGCACGACAGCACAAGGAGCTCAAATGACTTTATTACCACAGAGATCAGGCTGGTGGTTTTAAAGTCATTAAGACCTGTATTCCTCGTTTTTTCTTGGACACAGAGCTGATCAGCACAGTGCTTCAGGGTGGATGGAGAGACAGTCACTGGAGAGATTGGAGAGGAGTCCAGTCTTGCTGTTTTGGGTGGAGGGGGTGCCTCTTGAAAAACCTGTTAACATTGAACGACTGTACCATTGGAGCAGTGGTAGTTGGTAATTGGTTATCTGTCTGCCCCTCTTCCAGATAGAAGAGTTTACAGGAGAAGCTGATGTATGATGTCAAAGCCTCTGTGAACTCACCCAGACTGTTGGTAGAGTTTCCATCTGCATGCCTCAAAAATAAGGCAGATACTGACTGTTCCCCCTCAACACACATCTGGGGCTCTGTCTAGCACTACTTTGCACTGTCTTGCACTCAATCTTGAACTTTTGCACATCCCCTGGTCAATATTTTTGCATTTTTATGCAAATACTGTACAGCTGTCTCATCTAAATCCGTCATATTGGTCATATTGTACATACTGTTTTTATAGTTTTTTTTCATATGGTATTGTCAATTGTTATTGTCAATTTTCTTTTTTTCTATTATGCTATAATGACTTGGAGGACACCTTTATCATCTTATATTTTTCTAGTCCTAGTACTACTGCATCACACCAAAGCAAAAATCTGCTCTGTTCTGTGTAATGACTCTGAAGAGTTGGTGTCTGATATCTGATCTGTACATACTGACTGTACAAAGAGGAAAAGACACAATCTATCCTCAGTCACAAAACAGAGAAATGTCAGGTGCAGCAGTGAGTATAGAAGGCAGCATAAGGAACACACACCTTGTTGATTAAAGACTTTGTAAGAATGAATAAGAAAATGATTGATCTGCACCTCTAAAGTCTTATTAATAGGTCATTTTTGTGACATAATCAAGTAATCGTTTAGTCTGTAGTGACATTTCCAAAGACATAAGTTGACTTCTTCACATTATTTGTTTTGTCTGACCAACAGACAATTAATTTTCATTTTATGTACTAGAAAATCTTCCTCTTTGAGAAGTCAGGACCAGCAAATGTTGGGAGGCATGTCCTTTCCTCAGCCAGGTCTGACTCTGCTCTGCCAGGAGTCCTCAAAAGAATCAGTAAACTTAATGACAGTTCATGAGGACATGTTGCTGCTTTGACTTCATCTCAGCTAATTGCAGTGCCACAGTTTCAGGTGAAAAGATGCTGCACACACATCAGCTCCCTCCTTCTCCTTTGATTTCATCAGCTGACAACGACTGAAGACACATCCACCCTCTCTCTAACCCCGAGCAGCGATTCCTCTGAAGTGCAGCTCTCGAGCCGCTGCACCGAAGCTCTGCATACAGATGACGCTGCATCATGTTTCCATCTACTGGCAAAACGCATCAAATCTCTGTAGCACTAATGAGCTGTGCCACAGATATAATTCTACATACAAATTAGACGGTCAGCTTTAATATTTCACTTTTAACTGTGATGCAGTTTCAGACTGAACAGTCAGCCAGACAAGTCAATCTGGCCAGACACTAATACTTCAGACTTTTCAGTCAGTGCAAACCCAACAACAATTATATATATTTTACTATATTATATTCTTCAATTTTTGGAATTTGGGGAGGGATCCATGTCTTACTTTTCATACTTTCTGCCCAAATTAAATACAAAACAGAATATACGTGTATTAATAATTATTACTATTACAAATTTGGGCAAAGTGCATTTTTTTGTCATAACTGAAAAACATCTCATCTTCTTTGTCTTTGTCAAATCTTCTTCTATTTGCTGATGACTTTTTTCTACAATGAAAAGTTGACCACAAATAAAATGAGACATAAAGTTTGAAAAGGAAAACTATGACAAACTATAAAAAAGAATCAGATGATAGCGTAAACTACAGATAACTGAACAAATGAAAAGTTTTATTAATGCAGTCTCAAAGCTGCATCTTGAATAATATCTTTTCTCAGCAGATCCACCAAGATCGATTTTTCAAACTGTAAAAAAAATGTCTTTGTGCACCACGAATGGAAGTACTTTTTACACAGTAGCTCTGTATATTTTTGCGAGACATACATCACCCATTGAATTTTCTCCTCCAACCAAACTTTATCTTCCACCACCATCACTCTCTCCAGAAAGAAATGTCTCTGCTCATTCACTTTCTCCGGCTCTTTTTCCTCTGATTACCCCTGTGCCGACGCAAACAGCTCCCAGGACCTCTTACTGTAAATCACCATCCAGCATGGTAAATGGGAACTCCTGCTCACGCTGCTTTCAGAGCCCAAGTGGAACCTGACGGGGCCGGTGTCGACTGGGCCTCAACCTCTCCAGGTCCAATTAGTGAGGCCGCCCTCCACAGATTGTGCTCACTCACAGCTGAAAAGAGGCCGGAGAGCTTTTTCACGTGTGACTTTTTATTTCAAGACCGGCCTGCTCCGAGGGACGCAGGGGTATGAACACGCCGAGCAACCCTCACATAATGAGGAGAAATAACTGTATAGAGAATAAAAGAGATGAGAATGAGAAAGAGAAAAGATGTGGTGTGTCAGGTAGGTAGAAAAGAGGTGCGGTCTCTTATATTTCTGCCTGACTTTAATTTATCACAAGCATCAGCATACAGTCAATGTGCTCATGCTTATTTAAACATATAAAAGCACAGCAGACAAAGATCTAGAACCTGAACCACCCCAACTACATGCATGCACTTGCCAAGTCGCTACTGTATTAGCACATAAGTGAGCCCTCATCAAGCAAGATCAGCTTCATATGTTACAGCCACTTTGCATAATGTGGGCATCAGGAGCCAAAACAGTTACTTAGCTCCTTTGAAAATCTTGTTTTTGCTGACCTCCAATGGTTTCACCCTTCACCTTGCTGCAGTGGTACAGTACAGGTGAACCCCGGGACCCAGTGACATCACTGTTGGGTGTGGTTACAGGTGCATTTCTGCTGATCACTCAAGAACCAAAACCAAAATGATTAGTCTATCAACTGACAAGTTGATCAAAAGAAAATTAGTCAGCAACTAATAATAAATGATCATTTCTCAAATCAAAATCCCAAACATTTGCAAGTTCCAACCTCTCAAACATCAGGATTTGCTGCATTATTATACATCAGTAAACTGTGATGGTCGTTTTTTGTACAATGTTTTGCCATTTCATTGACAAAACACTATGAATCCACATTTATCCATAACAAAATGATTAGTTAGTTGCAGCCATTGTTTGGTTAAGACATAAAAAACAACTTCATGGGACATCCTGAGGAATAAAAGTCTTTTGGCACTGACTTGCATTGCAATCTAAAAAGACCAATGTTTACCGGAGCCAGACAGAGGCAGGCAAACGTCATGGCAACTATGATGCACCCAGTAAATACTCAGCTCATCAGCTGTCTGGATGTAAAGTAAGCATGACCTGACCTAGGTCAGAGTATTTGATATGTGTAAATCAGAGACAAGTGCATTTAATCAATATAACTGTGACATTACACACAGCCAAGTTAACCAGGTTGTGGACTGACTGATTTGTTTTCTATAGTACTGCCTTGATTTTTATTTTGCAACTGCACACCAGCTAAAAGTCAATATAGAAGCCAATGCAAACTCTGTTTTTATTTGCAGATAATTTCTGCTAAAGCACCACTCTTTCCAGTTTTACACACTGTCCTTGAATCAAGCCTTAAAAGGGCATTCGAGCAATTTGTTATTGCATTCTATAAAATTGTGGAATCAAATAAGACACATTAAAAAAACAGAAGGAAGGACTGGCAGAAATATGGTGACTTTTTTCCTAATATGTGCAAAGCTTTAAATGCATTATCTTACATTCCAATAATGCATCTCAATAGCATCTTTCTGTTACCCCTCCCCACCTTATAAAAGCATAGTTTGCAATGCAGGCAAGCAAAAAAACCTTTGTATAAAATAGATGGAGTTAGGCATTAAAGTGTGTGCACACATACCGCACATCAGCATGCATTTGATTTCTCATAGGACGTATGAAAACAGAGAGATTATCTGCACTAGCAACAGTAACATCAGACAGAAGAAACCACATACAGTATGTAGAACTATGAGCAACTATATTTCAATATGGGAAGGCAGCAAGCTGACTGTAGATAAAAACTACAGATGTACAGGAGTTACCTCACCAGCCAAGAAACCTATGGTCCTCTCCTTCTCCAATCTCCCACATTCAATCTCATCAAGCACTCCATACTCTTCTCCACCTAATTCATCTGGGTCCACTCTTTCACTCTGGAAGAAGCTTGGATGTTCGTATCAGCTGCGGCAGATTTTCCTCCGCTGCTTAAGATCAAAAAAGAGCCAGTCTCCAATTACTGTCTCAAACCCCTTCAGAACAGGCAACTGTAATTAAGCTTGGCAAAAAAATAATTGCACATATTTTATGACCTTTAGATGATTCATATTCCTCTGAGATGGTGTGGAGCAGGGACCCACATGGTTCATTTAGTTATTCAAACAGAATTCAGATGAAACAAAGCCATAGCCTAATAAGAAGGATTCTGTTAGGTGGTGAACATATTATATTCATTACCTTGATGTTGTTTAGTTGGAAGTTGAATTAAAGAAGGTAAAATGAACTACAACAGGAGTAAAATTGACACAAGCCTAGACGGTGGTTGGGTTAAGCATGACTTTTCATGTGTCATCTCAGCTTTCAAAAAGTACACAGTGTACATTCTCAATCTCACCTACTGTCCTTATTGAGCTGGGTTTTAAAAATAGATTAACACTTTAAACGATATGTAAACTTTTTTTAATTCTACTTTGGTCAAACTGAAATGTATGTTGTTATAATATGGTCTTTAGATTTGATGCTTCCTTTAGCTGGAAGGATAATTCAAAGTTTAAGCAAGACGTCGGTCTCTAAACTGTTTGACTCACCTCTGGATTTGTCTTCAAACATCTATGGTGAACCACATTTTTCCCATTATATTTCAGCAAAGAACTAATCTTTGTTTACATATAATGCTAGTCGCTAAATGACTAAATATTGATATTTTCAGGATATGGGAATCTGGCATGACAGCAGTGATATAGCACATACTCAAGGACTGCTTTCATGGATTGCCGAGCTGCTGAATGTCCACTTTCCCTTGAGCTGAAACATCAAAGGCTCTTCTTCTTCTTCAGCTTGAATAAACTGAGCTCTCTGCTGATGCCCTTTCACCCCGAGGGCAGGAATGATATGCATGAAATTGGAAGTGTCTTCTTTTTGCAATTGAGTTGATGAAATTCTCTTTCCAGTTGGTGAGGACAGCTGCTCCAGGCCTCAGGATATCCTAAAAGCCCTCATGCATTTGGGTGGAGTTTTGCGATGGACGACGTGCAATATCGCCTTCAGCTGGGATGAAACGATGGACACACGGCATACGGAGAAATAAATTCAGAGATTTATTCAAATCATTTAGAGAATTCACCTGAAAAAAAGACTTTAGAACAATTGCTCACTAAAATATTTTCCAGTCACGGTTACCTTTTAGATCAGTCATCAGTCATTAAGTTAGAGCCGGTATCACTTAAATCAAATGTGGGATGTCTCCTTTTAAAGTAATGAAAGCCTTCAGCTGAGTGTCAGATTACGGATTGCAACACATCCTCAAACCTAACGTACAGAATAAGTTGTTTGCCATTGACTCCCGAAACGACATACATGACACTGACAGGCACATGTGCTCACAGAACCAGTACCTACAATTTAACAATTACAGTTTTAATCACTCGGTTAACATTGTGAAACAATTGCAGTTTGGTTTAGGCAAAAAACTACTTGGTTTAGAGAAAGATCATGGTTTGGGTTCAAATTTAGATGAGGTAGGTAACGTAAGTTAAAATCAACGTTGACTTTTTGTCATGGTTTAGGTCTCTTAGTTGATTTTGGCGTTTTTCTAGTTTATTTTCAGTGTATTTTGAGTCTTATACTCCAGTGTTTTTGGTTTAGGGTTTAGTCTTTTTGTTCAGGCTTTGCTTCAGTGGCTGGAGGTGTGGTCTTCAGGTGCTGGGGCTCTCCCTTCTCTCAGCTGTCCCCAATTTCACCTAACGACTGGCAGCTTTAAAAGACCTCTGATTTCTCCTGCAAGCTGCCAGATCGTCTCTTTGTACGTCCCTCTGTTTTTCTAGTGCTTTGTGGTTCTTGCGTTCCTGGTCTTTCCCTCTGTTTTCAAGTCATTTGGTTTATCCAGTGTTTTAGCCTTCTAGTGTTCCCTTTTCTCTGGTGTCTCTAGCATTTTGTCCTCATCCCCACCTGCATGTTTCCTGCCGTCCAGCCTCAGCACCCACCTACCAGCCTTCATCCACTGAAGCAACTCCACACCACCTGGACTTCCTGTTTTTGGTCACCTTTTTGGTTTTTTGTCTGTGTCTCGCTCCTGGGCCCAATTAAGAACTGAACTCGTGACACTTTTGGTTTGATACGGGGCACAAACAGCAGTCTCCAGGGTGAAGGTTGACCCATATATCTGTCCACCCCAACTCCTTCATACGTGGACTTTGTCGTCTTTATACTACGTCCCCTGACATCCTCCTTTGCTCCCATCATAACTATTACCACTAGAGGTCACTGCCAAAATCTCAAATACGAATAATAAATATAATATACATACATAATATGCAGCTTGCACAAACGAGGCTGTTTTTTGGGGGGGAGGATGGTCTGTAGGATTGTCACGTAGAATATCCTTCTGACTTTGACACACTCGTACAAAGACACACAGTATCATGTCTTATTGAAAGCAGAGACAGGGTCATAGTCTGTCTGTGAAATATATCAATCGCACAGCGAGTTCCTGATATAAGTGTTTTTGACAAAAACAAAAAATAACTGGCGCCTCCATCGCAGCAGGATGAATCCTCCATTTTTTTCAAAGTGTCAATTAAAGTGCTATCATCTAAAGAGAAACAGTGCATGGGGTTGTCATGTATAGTTAACACAGCAGTAGAAGGTATTGGACGTTCTCTCTTTTTGCTTTCCAATCCCAACATCCAAGGTCTAAATGTGTGCCTCGAATGAAATGGATGCAAATTATAGAGGCTGCGCAATTGCCTAGGGCAAAACCCTGATTAAGCAAACACTTATCTTAAGGCTATAGGACAATGTTAAGGTACAGTGACAGAATGAAATAGAAGAAAAACTGAAGAATACAAAAACCAAAGTTAAGTTTTGGTAAGTCAGAGGCTGAGCTGTCACACAGACACATCTACAAACACTGCACACATTCAGTCAATGCAGTTCAGTCCTGCTAGCCAATAAGCTATCTAGCTTCTGTACAGTCATTACGTTGATTCCTGTTTGCCACAAATAAATGCACACTGCACAAACTGCACTGCAGCACCACCAGCAATGTTACAAAGGTCATTTCAACCTCCTTAAGCTATTTGGATGTTTTCTTCCAACTGGGCTCATAATCCATGCATTGCTGCATTCAAGCCCCTCTCCCCCACAGGAAAGATTGTGGTTACGGTCAAGGGACAAATTGTAAGTGCAGATTCGTGACTTGAAGCAAACTCCAGCCTGAAAGTCAGATGTGTCCCTCAACCACTCCAACTTTCTTACTTCACCATAACTTAAAGGGTACTTCCTACATTGGCACTGGATGTTGACACTGGATGTAAATCGTTAAGTGCGGCATCATCCATATGAACGTAACTCACAGGGATACAGGGTTGAGCAAGTTATACCAACCTAGGCCTCCATTTGGAAGCAGTACCTCTGAGTGTAGTTTCTTCTAGGTTAGCACTCTCTCCTTGTGTCTGCCTCCTCTTTCTTCTTCTGCCTGGCCTCTTAGTACAGACCCACACAAGCTGACAAGCTAATGAGTCCTCTTCTTTCACCCTTTCCCCCGCAGCCTCTTGTCTTTGGCAGGCCTGGCCGTTCACTCAGATTACACCCTGTCCAATTTTGGAAAAAGTGGATATTGGTCATCGGGGATGTAACATGATACAAGACGAGTCTTCTAAAAAAGGCTTTCTCAATGAGTAGTGACCACATCAACACCAATTTTATTCCGCTGATATATAGTGATATTCACTTTAGTGGTCTGTGCTCAGTCTTCAGTAAATACTGTGTTTTCTGATATTGTGACTCAATATCGATTGTTCTATCCAACTGTTTGGAAGTGCTGATCTAAATCAATTAATGCCACAAGAATAACAATATCCATTCATTACTTGTAAACAAGACTCAATCCCAAAGGTTGTCACTGGCTCCCTAATGCAAACAAAGGTCTCAAATAACTTGTCGGCGCTCCTCCAATGCTGTCGCTAATCGGGTAAAAAGTGGCAATGATTATAGGGAACCAGTGCTGACGACAATCTATAAAGAATCTAGTGGGATGTACAAATTACAATAATTAAGTGGGGCCCAGAGTAACATAGTTTCAGATATCCTAACAGTGCCCATGCTTGTGCCTTTGGATGACTAAGAAGTGAATGCTGCTTAAATTTTCCAAGCAATTACTTTTGGAATGGAGAAATGGGGCAGCAGTAACACAGCTATGGCTCCATCACTGAACCCCTTGCCCTGAGCTGAAACACTACGTTTGTCACTACCATTACTAATAGTTCTCTAACAGCTTTATTTGTGATCATTCACATTTTAATTATTATCTTTATGAAGAAACTGACTCTTCATCTCAGCACAGCCACATAATGATAATGGGCCTCTCCTGGATCTGTTTTTGCTCCAGGTGTCAGCTACAAAAGTTGGGAGGTGGAGTGGTGGAAGGGAATCGGGGTCTTGCTCAAGCGCAAGCAGAAATTTGGAAATACAAACAGGAATGTCTTACTCTGTCTGTACACACACTCACACACACTCACTGCTATACCTAGTATAGCAGGTGTCAGCAGTCACAGGCACATGCACACACATACAGACAAATATACACATTGCCTGAGAATATGAAAAGCTATGGCTATGACACTACAACTGTACTCTATACAGTATATTGTGTATATGACAGCTTCTGTGTGAAGATACTTTCAAACAATGAGGTGTTACCGTCACCACCTTCATTGTTTCCAAGGGGAACATGATGGCAGCCTTGCCCCTGAGGTCAACAGATGCATTTGCAAGGAGGGCAGCTGCCATTCTTGTGCATGTGCACCACTATTTGCTGCATGAGTTGACAATGGTGGAACTTTTTCAGCACACCGCCACGGCCTGCCATCTGAAAAACAGCCCACAAACACTGCACAAAGGAAAATGCTGCAGAGGTAACCTGGATTATCCACCTCTTCGCCTGCGGTGACAGCTCGCTGTAGGAAGCTACATCACACAGCTGTGTATCCAGAGGGACTGCGCTCATATTGGATGAATCTGCAGTGAATCTGCCAACATTCGGTGTCAATTCATCAAGTAATGTGCTTTAGAGAAAAATAAGGGTTGGGGTGCTGGGTGACCATCTAATGCAGTTTGCATCCTGTCATAGATCTGTAATCTTGTTGTACCATTAATCAACTATTTAGTTGCCTAGTCCTGCCCATACTTTAACCACAGTTTAGCCATAGCCCTGATCTTTATTTAACCCTAACAACACTGTAGTTGACATTCACAGATGCTGAAGAAAGAAATCATTTTTAAAATTGCATGGGAGAATGAGATTTTGAAGAATTGTCCAGTAGCAGTGTTTTTTTTCTGGCAATATGGTTGAGACTACAGGAGGTAGATAGCAGTGACCTGGAGATAGGTGGTAACTGCAGTGGCACAGTTGCTGCTCACTGTGTAAAGGCACCTTAAGATGGGGCTCATGTACAGACTGAAAGCCACAGAGTCCCAGACAGAGACAATGAGGCTGGAATGTTGGCCATAAAGAGATAACAGAGAGGAATTACAGAAGGGCAGGAGAGAGTTATTGGATGTGTAGGGGAACGGCACACTTCCAGCCAGGCCGGCTTGCAGAGAACAATGGTCCTAGAATCAGGTTAGGTTTTATCTAATTTTACAACAATAACAACTGTATTTCATCATGCAAAAACAAGCCATGTGTGCTCAATTGAAAGCACAGCATGGTGACTCTCAATCATATGCATGGTCACCTCATGGACGTCAGTTGCTGTGTCACTCCTCAAATGTGTTCTTGAGCCCAAATTATCCACAAGCCCTCATATCAGAGTAAACATTCATTTACTAGGGCGTTCTGACAAGTAAGGCTAAAACCTGTAAATTGTCCTTTTTATGTTTGCTGCAACAGCTGGGATCATTTCTAGTGAGTTCAGTTACTGTGAAATAAAACCACTCATCATGGGGATCCCTTAAAGCCCCCTCCAGGACCCCAGGGGGTCCCCAGAATCCACTTAGAGATTCACTGAACTGAATGATGCTACTACTGAGATGAACATTTATATAACATTCATAATATTCACTGATCCAGTCTAAATGTGTCCCTATCATTCTCTGATTTATAAATATCTATGTTGAATTGGCTTTGTCAAGAAAACAGCAGGACTGACATCCGTCTTTTGCAAAAATATTCATAGACAAACACAACCTCAAAGAGACATTTACAGTCAAAATGCATCCCTCTGTATAGTCACATATGTCTGTCTGTCATGCACACACACACGCACACTCAGAGCTATAATCCCACAAACAGAAGCACCATCTGTGCAGTGCAGCCAGCTTCCCTTTGTGTCCTGTGTCTTGGCAAACTTCACAGAGTTTATCAAAGTATGCAGGACAGGCCCTCAGTGGCCCCACATCAGACAATACACTTCACACAGACTACATCACCTGCATGCCTAGCTAGTGTGTGTGTGCATATGTATATATAAAATACAGTATGTGTGTGTACACAAGAGAGGGGATGAAAGACAAAAAGAGAATGAGTGAGATGTGGAGATGGATGTGACCTGCATGATGGACACAGCGAATGAGAGTGAGTCAGACAGAGATAAGAGAGGAGGAAGGGAGGCAAGGAGGCGAAGAGAACCTTTGTACTGAAACTTCAAAAGCATCATGGGAACCACAGGGGACCCCCCTCGCTTCATCTCCATCCCTCCCCCACCCGACTCCTCTGCATCCTCAAATCTCATTGGCTGTAACTGGAACGAGAAGTAGGCCTCACCTTGACATCACTAACATGTAGGAGGGGAGGAATAAGGAGCCTGCAACAATTCTGCTCTAAATTGCAAAGAAGCTACAATTTTTTAGCTCATTTTGGCTTGATTGATAATTGATATGAATCCTGTTTCACATTACTTTGTGTTAAATTAGGACCAGTCTCCGATGTGTGGGGGAAAAGTTCCATGCAGCCTGCAGCTCCAGTGACAGGGACTTTCAGGAAGGTAAAAACTGCTGCAATGAGAGCAGCAGAGACGCTGACCTGCAGCGACACAGAGGAAGGCAGGAGTGATGAGTGGAGGAGAGACAGGAGCAGAGTCTGAGGAGCAGGTCAGGGTAGGTGTCCAACTCACCTCCTCTGCAATGTCAGATCTTTCAGGTTCTTCCTATTTAATATGTTGTAACACTCGGTCACACCAGCTTTTAAAAACAGTGAAATTTAGAGGCAAAATCAATTCATTTCAATTGAATTGCTGCAATCAGTGGATTGACTCGTTCATTATTTTTTTTGTTATATTTAACTTTGGTGAACTTTGACACACAAATTTGCTCTGTTGACCAATTGCAAGTTAACAGTTAACAGTGCTGATCTTTTTCCTTCCAAAATGGAGGAAGCTTATTAATTGTGCTGCAACATGGACTTCTTTAAGATAAGACAAGATAAGATAAGATCCCCCACAAGGGAAATTTACCGGTTACAGCAGCTGACAAAACAGGCAAATTAAATCAAATACTCAAGTAATAAAAATAGGCAAAAAGTACATGTGGCAAAATATGACAAAATAAATAATAACAATAAGAAAAATAATTGTAATTAGAAAATGATTTTCATTATGTACACATATTTCCATTGTAGAACCAGAATGAGATAGAAAGAAATTGCTATAATAGTGTATAGTGTAGCAGAAAAAGTTGCACACAATAGTGATGAAATAAGTCTGGACAGGAGAATAACAATACTCTGTCAGAACTGCTCTACGAAAGAAAAATGGTTTCCAGACAGAAAACTGTGAACTTATTGCTCAGCTGGTGAAGGACATTTGAAATTAACATGAAGATAACATGTTCAGCTGTGTGCCCCATTTCATTAAAATCCCCCTCATTTACAATAATTTACATTCAAGGAAACGAGGAGGCCATACGGGAAGAGCTACTGATTGTACATTTCATGTCATGTTGTCGACGCGACCTGTCAGAGTTGTCCCATCACGTATCAGCTAAGCAGTTAACCAAGCAATCCTCATGCTTATGTATGAAGTGTTCAGAATGCATTGAGGGCTGTTTCGCCCTGGGCTTGACTCCACAGTGAGTTAACTTCCAGCAGGCAGGCTGACCGGCTGAATTTAAAATTCTTGGAGAGAGTTCACTCCATGATACCGCAGTGCTCCAGGTCGGAACTAACTGCAGTCTGCACCACAAGTGGGAAACTGTTTTGTGACAGGTTGTGTGTCAAGAGAAATGCCCTTATCTGCAGATATGGAGGGATGGATATGACTGTGGCGTCTGGACGGACAGATGGTCGGCTGGAGGTCGCACCTCATGGAGTGTTTGTACAAATACTTCTGCTACTTATGCTTTATTCAAAGCAATAGCATGCCCACTACTATCAAAACCAACAGCCAACCACTGCTGTGCATATATTAATATCTCTCATTACTGCTTGTGTCGTCTGCTTCGCTGACACATGCTCTTGTAAAATCAGCTAGGTGTTGGCAGATGGAGCGTCTGCAGTGCAATAGCTTTTCTTTCATGTGTGGGCACGGTTTTCCTCTTTAGCACCTTGGTTGCACAGTCTCACTCCACCAAGGGACTGTCAATAAAACACTGGAGGGGTGGATGTATGTATTACTATTGCTTCCATATGCGTTTCATCAGTTAAGTAAAATGAACAATTACAGGTCTAATGCTCTTCAGAGACTTAGCACCAACTTAGACCCCGTCCAATTCATTCATTTAAGCCTTTCAACTCACAGTATTCTGACTGACAGTATTCTCTCACCAAATGTGAAAATTGTTGCTGTATTTTTTCATGGTGCAAGTAGCAGGTAATAACAGGTAATGCCTTCATAAATTTCTAAATTTCTTCGTGTTGACCTCATGTTGTGCGACTGATACTATGAATCCATGCAGACAAAAGGATAAAGCACCTACTTTAATACTGTAGACTTTTGATGACAGTAACTCTGAAAATGAGGACTGAACTTTTGTGCCAAGCGATGAATTCAAAGAAGAATCTGAGCATAATTATGAGGACATGAGCTCATTTTCCAGTGAGTGTTCCACTGGAAAACTGACTTTTGCACAGAACCATGTTACGATGACCACAAGACAGTCACTGTGATTTGTCATTACTGTGCTGACTAATTTGTGCTTGGTAACTATCACTGAGCATATTACAGCAGACTGTTTGTCACAGGGTACAATGCATATATAAACTAGCACAACAGATACTGGATCCAGATACTTGTTAAAGTTGACACTGATTTGGATATTGTGAGTCTAATTTATCATTATTATTATTATTATTTAACACAAACACAGAACATAAAAAACAATCTTGATATAAAATGCTTTTTGAATTGTGACCAAAGTACATACTGAAAACATTTTATAGATGAAAAATTAACAGGTCCACAAACTATGTAATTGAAACACTTTCCTATTTCTGTACTGTAAATTTCTGCAACATACACTCCATGGTCACTTTATTAGGTACAACTGTAAAATGTAATGTCATCCAAAGCAACAGCTCTGCCATAAATGATACGTTTGCAAAGATAATAATGCTCAGTTTTCATTGACACAGCCATAAAGGTATTCATTTAACTGTACGTTTAGTTTGCAATGGTGTTGAACTGAACTGCATTATACTGAGAGGTGTCTCTAATGCCCACTACATTTCAGTATAATGCAGTCCAGTACAACACTAACTAGGACCCCAGTAATCCACATACAGTTGACGCCTCTCTGAAAGAGTCAAAAAACAAGCATCTTCCTAAATGTCTGTGGCAGATGATTTGTATTAGATTACGTTAAATTGCATAGGTGTACCTAATAAAGTGGCCAGGGAGCGCATACACCGACACATATATCAGCAAAAAGCCAGTATCGGCTCATAGTCCTGAACTATTTATCAACCTAGCTATAATATTGACATAAAAATATTATAAGCTATGTTAAAAGATCTCTGTCATCTTACAAAAAGTGACATCTAAGTGATTGGAGGGGAAAGCAAATGGCAAAATATGCTATTTTTTGCATTTAATTATTACTAATTGTACGTTCAATCAATCTTATTAGATACACCTGTACAATATATTATAATATATAGCAACAGCTCGGCTAGAAATTCTACCCTCGTAAAGTTTATAGTCATTTTTTTTACACTGTTGGGAATGTGTGAATTCAATTATACCACCATCACTGACTATGACCTGAATGCCACTAAGCATTTATAATCTAATTAACACCCCTATGACAGTGTCAGAAAAGAGGCTCATTATGGGCATCATAAAAGTCGACTGTATGGCAGAACGATTGTATTAGATTGCATTAGACTGTACAGGTGGACCTAATAAAGTGGCCACTGACTATATTTAAGGCTACGTATAAAATGCTTTTCAGAGTTTCTTTAACCCAAAACAGCTTCAAGACAATTACAGACGAGCTAGAGAAAATAACAGCTCCTATGCAAAATGGGTCTCAGAGATAATACAGTATGTTCCCGATGACACAACCATGGAAATCTGGGCTGTTTCCAGCCGAAGTCATGCAGCACGCTATTAATATTCATTTCCTGCTGAGCCTAACGGTGGTTGCTGTTTTCTTGTCAAAGAGGAGTTTCCCCTTCCCCCTCTCCTCTTCCTCTCCTTCTACCCTCCTCCTGGTTCTCCCTCTCAGTCTCTCTCTCTTTACATCCCCCTTCTCCCTCTCTCTCTCTCTCTCTCTCTCCCCGTTATCTCCTACCTCCTCCCCATCCCCATCCCCGTCTCCACCTTTCTCTCCACCTCGTCGGTCTTCTCTCCCGGTAACAGTGTGTGGGATCAAGGAAGCACTGTGGTTCGCCCATAAGCTCATTATTCTGACTGACAGAGAATTTACACTGCTCCTGCATGAGGGATCACAAAGAAGAAATCACACACATGCAGTCTTTTCTCAGCACCATTGTTCTTGTTTTGGTTTACTCACTGTCTGGCAGCTGCATAATTTCCCTTTTATAATCTCATGCACACGTTTCTCCGTGTGTTGTGTGCTGTGTGCATTCATGCATTTAATCACTGTAAAGCTAAACTTACTATAAATATAGTGTGTTTCATTGCCACACTTTGCTTTTTTTGAGTTAATTGAATTTGTGAAAGTAAATCTGAAAATGTTTCATGACTTATAAAGTTGAGCCACATTAATTTGTCCTCAGCAATGAGCTTAAGCTGCTCAAAGCTGATTATATATATTGGCTCTGGCCAACCTTCAATACCACAGACTTACTTCATTGCTTCTGTCCTTGATTAAGACTCAAATCTTAAATCAAAACCATTACAATAGATTTGTCCAGTAATGAAAAGTTGCAATGAAAAAACAGTTACTCAAACAGGGGAAATAGTGCATTAGTTGGGGACTATTTTTTTTTAATGTGAATTAATACACATTTGTCGCACTGAGAGTATTTAAACATGAACAACATAAAGTCAAAATAAAGTGTGTATGTCCATGGTAATGAAAGAGCACATAACCAGTGCAACACTCACTGATATGTTTTTAATAGTTTCTGGACAACACTGGCACAAAGACAGGAGATATATCAGGCTGTGATGTACATTTAATACTTGTTAGTAGGATACAGTCATGGTTGCTTTGGGACTTTTAAAATGCCACAAACCTTATCATTTAAGGCTTAATGGATCTGAGCTAAAGTAATTCTGATCTAATGACACTATAACCTATTTAAATTCTATCACGTCCTTGTAGAATGAATGAATTACCTAAAATATGCTTGATTTGACTGAATGCTCCTTTATTATCACTTCAACTAAACAATAACATTCTTGGAAGAACTTGGTAGATCTAAATAACAAGACTGAGGGGAGCTTCAGTTTGCATGGTCTTTGTCTGACACATGATGAAGTGGTTTCATTATGTACTTAAAGGTGCCCCGTGGAGTTTTGTTGTAAAGGATCCTCACCATCATGCACTGACTCTTTCCTTGGGGTGTAACGAACATGTTAAATGCATTTCATAAAGCAGACAATGGTTACATCAATGTCTACATTGCTAACAGTCTTCTTCTTCACCGCCTTTGCTGGAGTGACACCATTGGCAGGAAGGTGTATCGTCTCACCTGCATGAGACAAACTAAACGAGGATCCACTCACAGCAAAAAATGTTCCATAGCACTTCTAGAGGTCAAAAACTCTAATAGTACCTTAAAAGGTGCCCTGGGGTACGAAAACACACTCGGTGCTGGCATGAACTGGATACACCAATCACCAATTTGCTTATCAAATATGGTCAGCTCAAACACAGCAGTATACATCGTGAAATGAATTATGAAGATGAAGAAGGAAGAATACTAGTCCAACATGAGGTCACCACTGAAGGTACACAGTTCTCCAGGAAGTTCAAACCCTCATTTCCTAGTCTTTATATCATAAAGGCTCACTAGTGCATTTGAATGATAAAAAGCAGCCTGTTGCAGATGTTTATCAAATAAAGCCCACTTTTATCACACCATGCTTCTGCTTTTACCAAATCAAGTCATTCATGTCTTTATCAAAACCAAAAGTTCATATTTGAGCGCAGTCAATTCAACCGTACTGTCATCAGCTCTGTTTTCTGAAAGAGCTCCAGCCTTTGTGTGTGGCAGCCTGAGGAGCTTTGTTCAGACAGAAAGGATCCCAGTGGACTTCACTTCAACCTTCCAGCGGTCTGCAGTGAAAAGTGCCATCGCTCCTCTGTTGCTCTACTGACTGATTGATCCTGATGGTCAATTGCCTCAGGCGATAAATCCAGAAGATGCTAATAAGAACATGTAGCTTGGGGATCCGAACAGTTACACTGAAACCCCTTCACATATACTATAAACCAACTAGTGCTTTTGAGATGTGCAGACCACTTGCCAGCAATTATCCAACAATGCAAACTAACAAAACCAGAGACTTCATGAAAGCGTTTGTGTTGTGTTAGAACAGACCATATGCGTGTGATGTCACCATACGATGAAAGTGTTGCAGTCACCCCATGAACATGCAGCGGCCAATATCTGCAATGGTTCATTCACATGGAAAAAAAACACGCAAAACACTGCTAAAATGTTAAAGAGCTGACATCCACACCAGCCATGCAACAGCAGCAAATTGAAATTGAATCCAAGCATTTCTACACTTTTCAGTCTTGGGTTACAGCAGGTAGTCTGGACATGTTTTTCAAGGAGCGGCAATGAATCCTGTTGTGTTTCACGTGTTGGTGTGTGTATGTGTGAACAGCAGTCTCATGTGTGTTTTCAGTAACACTTTATAATAAAGGTACAAACATATACACAGATTTTGCTTAACTAATGTCATTTGTAATAATTTGTAATGTAATAAATATAATGTATGAATTCCTGTTGCTCACCATCAACAAATGATCAAGTCACTGTGACTTAATGAGATCAGTAAAGATGTTAATTAATGCTAGTTCACTCTTACTTTACACATTAATTGATGAACTGTCATCAGATTAGTTGGATTACAGTTATATAGATTTGACTTGCACCTCACACACGTTACCATGATCCAAAGTGTCCTGTTTACAGGGTACCCAGTGTCTACAGTGCATGTGCTCAGCCACATTTATGGAATCTTTGGCAGTGCCCACGGTCCAATAGACAAAACAGTGGACATACACCCAACACACTGGGTTATGGTACATAAAGTGAAAGTGCAAACAGATGTATTGATGAACATTTTTAAAATATTATTTTAGTTTGGTTTTCTTTTGTTTTGTTTCTTTTCTTTGGACCCAATTCTTTTGTCATAATCTACGTATTGGATTGTTGAGTTATTGTGTTCATTCCCCTCAAGACCACCGCTGTATTGCACCACTGTTAAGAGACTAGTAGCAATGCTAATGAATTAGCAAGTCTTGTGTGCACACAGAGTACATGGCATTTTTTTTGCTGTCAATGGTTAGACATGACCACGAAACAATGGACCCATGGAATCAGTCAATCCATATAATACACCGAAAAATGGAAGATCCTGTTTACTCACTTGGATCCCCACAGTCACCAATGCGCACGCACACACACACACACACACACACACACACACACACACACCACTGAGACACTGAAGACAACTGTGCTACAAAAATGGACACAAGCATGTGCACTACCAATAGCAGGAATGTGAAAACATACACTATGCACATGCACACACAAGCACACACATGCACACACACACAGTGCCTAACAGAAGCAGAGATCACAGCTCAGCACAGCACCACTCAATTTCTGACTCCTCTCTCATCTCTTTCCAATGTGAGGACATACACACACACACACACACACACATATATAGACAGACACACACAGACAGAGAGCCATGGGGGGAGTAAGATATAAAAAGGACACAGAGAGCAGAAAAATAGAGAACCCAATGACAGCAGTGAGAGTGTGAGAAGGATGGGAAGTCAGAGGAGTCTCAGATGTGAAGAGAGCAGAATGCAAAAACAGGAGGGGGGTGGGAGACCAATTTCACAAGAGGTCTTACTCAAGAAGAACTGATGCAGATCAGTCTTGTGTCTTCAGTGATGCACTCTTTTTACAGTTAATAAAAAACTAAGATTTATATGACGACACACTTAAAACAATGTCAAATGTAATCAATGTAAAATCTCCAGAGGGAATGAAAGGATCCAGTTAGAGAACAGTTTGCAGATTAAATTTGAGAAGAGGTGGAAGCTTAACAATAGAGCTTTACTTCATGAGATGTTATTCCTACTTGTCAGTGAAGAAGTCCATCCAACCATCTAATAACACACTGTGTTGGGTTTGGGTCTCTGGGTGTCAGAGCTTTCTTCTTAATCAATTACGGTCTTAAAAGACAAAACTAAGGGGCTTTATACAGACACACAGCCTTCCATAGTAATAGACAATATATATAATACTGGCCGTATTATTATGCACCTGTACAATTTAATGTAGTCCAATCAAAATGTAAGAAGAGTAAACCAAACTGAAAATATATGAGCTTCATAAAAATAGAATTCATGGCAGAGCTGTTGTATTGGATTGCATTATATTGTGCAAGAGAACATAATAGTGAGTGTAGGTACCATTTAAAGTTTTCATTACATGATAGTCAGAGACATAGTTAGATATAGATGATACCTTGAATCAAGACTAATCTGCATTTAAAACAAGTCTATGATTAAGAAGTGACAAAATTAAAAATATCTTCTGTCTTTCCAATCATGCATTAACGCCCTTGAATATAATATATCACTGATCAAAAAAAGTACATTTGGGTCCTCTGTGTGTCATTCAAGCAGCAGATCTACTTCACAGGGAGAGAGAAAGACTTGAAACTTGAGAGAGCACCAAGAGCACAACAGAGGACGGGATGGTGCCATGAAGATAGATGTAGATGTTATCAGATGAAGAGAGCACAGAATCCACTACACTGCAGTGCTGATTGATGTACATCACTGAATACTGGCCTGCAGCTGCCATCCAATAGTGTTGCTGTGTGTGACTGTCAGTCCATATGGAATAATGAGCACTGATGACTATGTAGCTCCTATGGGATGAAACAGTGCACGAATGGTTTGCCTCAGTGTAATGTGATATTGGTTGACAAAGTCTGTGTATAAATTAAATGAATAAATAACTTGTTTATGATCTAATCTTCACATCAAAAAAATGAGAGATTTTGTTAGATTTTGGTTTGTATTACGATGATTGCATCCTTGTTATGGCCAGGACAGAGAGAGGAGAAGTGATGAGGAGTGAGTCAGACAGATGAGACACCAACAGAGCTACTGAAGAAGAGGAGAGTATCAGATAGACAGATGAGACACGGAGTTAACACAGTTTGTCACAGTTCACATTTGTCACAGTTCAAAAGGAGCTTTTGTCACACAACAGAAGCAGAAGCTATGAGACCAGGGTTGCTCAATTTTCAAAACTGAACAAAGCACTGGCAACATATGATCTAGTATATGACTGCTTCATCAATGTCAAGGCTCTTTTTTTTCCAGGGTTTTACTCCTGCTGCTGAAAATTATATAATAATTATAATAACAAAGATGAATAAGATCTCAGATTGAATGTTGTGAAAACCGGCCTATGCACCTGACCAGAACCATGTGGTAAAGCACAGTGTCTTACATCTTACATTAACACATGTAACATTGATACATTCACTTTGAAATAACTTGAAAATTGTGCAATGATCCAGTGAAGTCCCCAGTGTTTCACAATCCTGACAACACCTCTGATTATCTGCACAAAAATATGCATCAAATAATTGATTAGGTTATGCTATTTATACATAATGTAAATGGTAGTGGACCAAGAACTGGCCCCTGTGGCACCTCATACTGATGGTAAGAGGGTTTAATACTTGTACAACATCAGCCACAACAGATTTCTTTCAAAAAATAAGCTTATGATCAAAGGCACCAAAATAATCAAAATACCAAGCAAAGTGTTTGTAAGTTTGTGTTCTCAGTGCTTCAGTGGCTTCTTCCTCATCTCTGTGTCAACTAGTGAAGATTGTTATCCACGGGGACATTATTTTAAAAGTCACTGATTTGATAATCACCCGATGACACAAGTGAAAGGCAGCCAAAGTAAAGCTTTGAAGACGGCATGGCAGTGGTTCAAAAAATACCCTTGGCACCTTCCAATGAACAGAGTCTATAATGTGCTGTGTTCATCCTTAGTCACCTACTCATTACTACACTTAGGAAGGGATAGAGAGATGGAGGGATGGAGCGAAGAGGAGAAGAGAGAAAAAAGAAGGAAGAGAGAGAGATGATGAAAAAGAGGAGGAGAGAGAGGAAAAGGGGCAAGACAGGTCCAAAAATAAAGAAAGGAAGAACGCTAATGAGTACACTCAGGTTTGCTCAGTTGCTGTGACAACGCGCCGGCTCATTGCTTCAAGCCACAAGACTGCATATCTAATGAATAACACACAGACACACACAGTTGAGAGTACAGAACACAGTATATCCCCTCAAGCTATTGTCATCTGCACGGGTTTTCAGGCATCCAAAACCCATCAGAACACAACAAACTCTATTGAGAACAAAAATGGCACGTGTCCATATGCCGGCATGTGTATGTGCGTCTGTAGTGAAAACTATCAAATAAGTATGCCAACATAAAGAAAGGCAGCCAGAGCTTTAAACCAAATCAATCAGGACCACCGGGCTGCGACTGTGCCAGTTGGAGTGAGCTGAATAGTTTTAGTAGAGGAAAGAAGAGCTGGAGAAAGAAGGAAAAAAAACCCTTCACGATGCAGCAGATCCTCCTGCATCAGGACCTCAGGCATCTGATGGGCACAGTATGCAACAGAGTCGAAATATAGCTCCTAAATTGTGTGCGTGAAGTTCACAAATTGTAAAGATGCCCGAATGTGACTAGGTGTGTGAAAAAGGAAATTGTCACTTGAGGTGCTTGGCAGGGATGTCCTCTCTTTGCACTTGTCTTGGCTTTAGCTCTTGAGCCATTAGATAATGCTGCTCATCAATCACCTCATACACTAGAGCAGGGTTAGACAATAAATGCAAATCAATGAGCAGGATTTAAAAGATTGTTGCATCAATGCGATTAAGTACCTTGATTTCTGAGTTATTCAATTTACCGGATTAGCTAAAAACAATCATATCTGCTTGTTGGCTATTTACAGGATAAACTGTACATCCTTAATATGCTTTTTCTGTCTCATTGGAATTTAGTCAGCTCACTCTGGGCTCTTCTTGTACTGTTCTTGCCCTTGCAATATTCAAAAGGGTTTTAAAAAAATGCTAAATAATGTCAAACATGCTTATGTATGACATGCTCAAATTGCAAAACCAAAATTTCTGGTCTTCTATCTAATCCATTTGATTGTCACAGACCCAGATTGATTATTCAGGTAATTAAATAGGCATTAATGTGACTCGCTTCAAACTGAACATCAATCAACAACTGATCGAACGGGGATTGTGCCTGATTCCAAAATTAATCACGCTTAATCCAGACAGAGTGTACCTGGCTTTAATTACACAGGATTTACATGGTTGGCATGGCATGGTTCAGGGCCATAATGTTATGTGACACTGGGCCTTTGCAAAGGCAACACACGCACAACTATGACTTTTATGTCAGATTCATGAGAATGAGGTCGCTCATTTGTAACTGATAATGGTGCACAAATAGTGCAGCTAATGTAGAAGAAGAATCAATCGCCTTTATATTGCATGGAGTTGCTAAAATATGGATTATACAATTGTATATTGATTTCATCACAGAAGAGTGTTGATTGGAAGGACAGATATTAAAACTGAGATTGGGTATTCTACTTCAAGCTGCTGCTTGTTGACATTGTGGCATCACGTCTGCAGCTACCTCCGATGATCCCTGCACAGTAGGTCACAGCTGCAAGGCCACTGCATCTGCATGTGTGTGCTCATGTACTGTATGTTGCTCTGTGTGTGTTCATGCATCTTCATGAGTATTTTGTCTATGCACAAGCACTGCAGGGAGGATGTCCTCCCCAGGGGCCAGCAGAAGGCCTGGAGGCTCGAGTTGACAACACTGATAACCAAGATCAGCTGTTCAACCAATGAACCTCCAGCATAAACAGACACACACAAACACACAGACTCGCACACACACATGTATGAGATGTGCAGGCACAGTGTGAGTTTCAGAGAGGTGGAGGCAGAAACAGATGTCACATTGAAGCTGGGAGGAGGCCTCTTCTCATCCTCATACTGAGTCCTCAAGGCAAACTCTCTCTCACACACACACACACACACACACACACACACACACACACACACACACAGAGACAGCATGGCTCTGCAGAGCACAGAACCTCTCAATCTCTGTCTCCCCTTTGATGTCAGTTCAACATGAGGCAAGAAGACAAAGAAAGCATCACTGTGAAAATCAAAAATTCATTAAAAACTGAACTACCGAAACTAGACCTGCAGAATACTGATACGTAGCTCTCTAAACTCACACAACTTGAAAATCCACTGCTAAATTATCAAGCGGAGAACTTCTAAAAAGTGATGAGGAAATTATGAGAAATGATGCCAGGGGCAAGATGACAACACTTAGAGGTTATGAATATATGTAATTTTGGCTGCATGTATGATAGATTCTTGAAGCCAAAATGAGTTTAATACATTAGTGTCAGATATCAGGTGAGCACCCTGGTGCTACTGATCATATTCAGGAGACAAGATGTGATTCGTCCCTCTCTGCTTACCTTCCTCAGCAGGTTGCAGATCCTCTCGATGTTCCGCAGCCGCTCCCTCTGTGAGGACACAGACAGGGAAAAGGTACGTTTATAAGTATGCTGAAATCTGATGAAAAATGAAACAGAAAAGCAATAGTGCAAGTTTGTCCTTGTACTGTGTCTGGAAGGAAAGTAGCTGAAAATGGGATGAAATACATTTCAGCTGTTCATATGTTCAGAAATATATTCCAGAGGAAGCTATCACAGTCAAATATACATGAGTACATCTTCTTTTATTGTATGTCACAGGTGTGAACTCGAGTCCAAGTCATGTGAATTACAAAAGCACGATGCAAACAATTACATGTTATATCTCTTGTGCAGATGTAGGGCATGATTCCGCTTGGCTCTTAATATCTGAGAGTCAACACAGGAACCAAGACAAGCCCGGTCCAATTTATATCTACATAATGTCAATATGTCCAACACCCGAGTAGACTTGCTGTCAGCTCTGAACATGATCACTGAGAATTTAAAATGAGATATGAAAAAAAAAATTCTTATATTACATTACAATATTGTGAATCCTGGTGCATCATGCTGACAGTGTTTGTGGGGTCTATAGGGATCAGGTATGACTGTTCAAAGGTCTCTTTTGGACTGTCTCTTTAAGAAAAAAAAAAATCACTCATATGGAATTTTGGGGGACAAATGAAGAGAGATTTTCTGCATCAGTTGTCTGTGAAGATTTTCAGGTATCCAGGTCATGGTTATCCAAGGAGGGTTGAATCTAGGGCAGCTGGACTCGGCTGTAGATACTTGAAAATGTTTCTCTGCTCAGCCAAGGGGCTTCTTCTCGTCACTGTCACTGTAGTTATCATTCTGATTACATAAGTTAGTACATATCAATATTTGATTGTGTTCTCAGCTTGTGAAATTAGCTGTAAAATGCTGAAATCAGCACAATGCTGACTCTTAGCCACCATTTCACCAAATCTTTTAACATCATCATCAAATATTAACATATTCCTGTAGCGACGCAATCTGGACATGACTGGCAGCGCTGTGTGTTCCTCGGGGGGGCGATGCATAACTCTGGCTGCTTATAAATCATATATTGATCTGAGCGCCACGCAGTCGGTTTGACTTCATCTCTGCTGCTCATAAGCTCACCGCAAACATCGACAGTGCAGGCTCCATGGGAACGATGAAGTATATAAAAAACATTTAGGCTTATAAAGAACATCAAAGGCAGCATGTCTAAAGCTGAACTAATATTTCATAACCACACAAGAGAAACAGGATTAAAACGTGTGGAGATGCGCTGAAATAATTGGAGTGAAAACACTCTTTGTTGCCTATGAACGCTGCATTTATGAGTGTTTCTGAAACCTTCATGTGGTCTGCTCATTGCAATTTACTGTTTCATGTACTGAAAATCATGCACAGTATCTGCATCTATACACTACATACTGTAATGTTGCCGACATTTAAGCCTCTGTGGTTTTTAACTAACCTGTGCATTTCTTACCATATGTTTAATGCTGAGTGTGAGTGCGAGCAAGAAGCCTGCAATTTTGATTTTGCTGTGTGAAAATGTGCCAGTGAGATTCTACCTCTGCTGAAGTACATAGTGTGTGTGTGTGTGAGTGTGAGTGTGTGTGTGTGTGTGTGTGTGTGAGAATCCGAGACAGAAGCATGTGCTGCCTGGGTGAAAGCTGCGAGAGAGATAGGCTAAGACAGACAGACTGTAACGTGTGTGTGCGGTGGCAGTGAAAGCCCTCGTTGTCCACACACACACACACACACACACACACACACACACACACACACACACACACACACACACACACACACACACACACACAGGGGTATTCTGCACATTCACGACTTGCTGTGAATGCTGTGAGTATTTCACACACACAGTAAATGATGAAATATGATTTTCACTCACACAAGGGCTTAAATTCGACTCTTAAATTCAGTGTAATTTGTTTAAAGCGGCTATTGAACTTCTTTTAACAGTAAAGTTGATCTAATTTTAGTCCACTTACAGTTATGGTTGTGATTATTATGAGACAATTTTTAGACAGTCTAATATTAAAAACCAAGCCCATACTGGAGCATAAGTAGTCAATGATTACGGTTTTAAACAGGTAACTGAAACAGGTCATCTGTGATGGTTTACTCAGCAGTGGCACCACATTTAGAAACACAAATTGAGGCTAAACAGGGGACCTGCAGGGCCACACACACTTGATTGACTGTTTGTGTTTGTTGTTGTATGTGGAATTAAAGATTACTTTCCACTCTTGGATGAGTCACCGTGCCTTTTTTGGCAGCCTTTAATACCTCCGGCACCAGTCAGCTCTTTCTTTATCAGCCTGTGTGCATATGTGTGTATGTGTGGATCTGACACTTTGATTTCAAGTGACTTAGTTCTTTCAAAAAATAAAAATAAAACCAGGGCAAAATGTTGAGAAATATTTGTCTTCTTTACCAAGACTGAGATTTGAAGATCGATAGCAACCTCGTGTGTCAATCTGATAGGACTAACACTGACTGGTCCAGGAACCCCTGGACTCTTTGTTGTGCTGTGTTGGACAGTGATCAATGGGAGGCCTCTACTTGTCTTTACTAGTCTACTGCTGTGCTGCCAGTCAGGGCAGGAACAGTACGTACTGATCAATCATACAGTAGGCTCAGTCTGTTGGCTCAGACCCAGCTCACTTGAACACATCCACAACTTATTCTCGCATCATTTCACATGATAGGACATAGTTCAGTGCTGTAGGAGACTTTATATCCACTTGTCATACTTCTTTGTAGCATTTCAATTAGTCACGACACTAACTATCTCCGCATTAACCTGCAAAGTTACATCCATCAGTGGCATTTTCAGTAGCTAGAGAGAGGGGGGCTCATGAGCCACTAACCCACACTACTGGATGTAAGTGTAAGTATACAATATGCAGACGCTGCTACCTCGACAGATAAAGACATGTCTAGCCTAGTTTGGCTTTCAGACTTCAAAAGAGTTACATTATGCAACAATTTCTTTGGCGGATAACAGTCGAGCAAAGAGGCTATACACAACTTCCCAAAGTCTCATCTTCATAGCAAGTTTGTTGGTGTTATTGTCCTAACCCTAACCCATTTTTAGCCATTTGAATGTATTTAATTCTTATCTTATTATTTGTTGTGTTTATTTTCCTATCTACCTTATCTATCATGGGGACACTAAAACCAAAACCATCTGACCATAACTGACAACCAATGGCAGACCAAAACATGGAGCACGGAAGTGCTTGGTGGATGGAGAAACTAAAAAAGAAGGTTAAAGAAAAATTAGAAATTACATGTTATTTTGTCCGAGATGTTTCATCTTGCCTCCGGTCTTTGTGCTAAGCTAGGCCCACTATGCCCTGACCCCAAATGGCCAAAAATCAGAAAGAAGAAGAGAGAGGAAAGCAAATATTAATGTACCTCAAAATTGTTACACTGCCACTTTATGGCAATTGTAGTGGTTGTTTTTTAAAATTTGTTCCATTTGAAGTATTTGATGTGATTTGTTCGATGCCAATCAAACACTAAAGGCCTCTATATCATTTCCTAAAATATGCATAGATGAAGATGGAAACATACATATTTGAATACTATTTTTAAGGAGTGCAGACTGTTACAGAGGTTTCTCCTTGAAAATGTTTAATTTATGCCTGCACTCTAAATAATGAAAGCAGAGGTTCCTGGGTAGGAGGCTGCAAACAAGTCTGAGGTAACACCGCTGTAACAATTGACAGAGTCAGAGAGAGAGAGGAGAAAGTAAGTGAAAATAGTCTGAACATGAGGGTGACCACGTATCATTTTGATCATTTATTCATTTCTTGTGTGTGTGTATGTCTACAGTATGACAACTTCCACTCCACTCTCATCTCCTCGAATCATCTCATGGGACTTTACCTCGTTTCACATTGGACGGCGTGTGGGAAAAAATGCAGAAGTCTGTATCATGCTGCCTTTTAACTTTCCATTATTTCAAATGTTTCAAAGTGCAAGAAGAAGCCATTTCAGCTGGCGAAAGTTTAACTTTGAAGTGCAACGTACGGCAGTGGCATGATGGGCAAAAAAAAGGGAATCCATGATTGAGAGGAGGAACAGCGGAAAAGTGTGGTCGGCAGAGGAATTTATATTCATAGTGGTAGATTACAGATTCCTGCAGCATGTACAGGAAGTCTTTCATGTTCTTCGAAATGCAGAATTTCAACCCTCCCTCTGTCCTCGATATGACCTGACCCGCTGCACACACATATACCACATCCATGTATGCTTCGGTCTGATAGCCAATTATCTCCACTGCTTGTGTCTGTTCCTGGCTGAGAGTCATCAAGGACCAGACCAGTTCACTCCTGCACTCCACCATCTCCCCTCACCTTCATCTCCTGCCGGGTTTGAACCAGGACACGCAAACATATTCCACCCAAAAACAGCATCGCATGTGTGTCTGTCGGTGTACGTGTGCGCCCGCACCCGCAACTGTCTCCTCATTAGCAAGCAATTAGGCTGATGCCTCTTTGAAATGTTACTCAGCGCGAATTGGCTTGACAAGCGAGAGGAAGTATAAACAAGAGATGGAGGAAAGGAGGGGAGGCAGAGAGTGGGGTGGGGGTTAAATTGACCTTTATTTAACCAGGCAGACCAATTAAGAGCAAATTCTCATTTACAGGAACTGGATCGTGTAAGCATGATTGGACAATGAACCCCCTCAAGATGTAAAGGGGGTGATCGTGATGTTAATGTTCCACTGGTGCAAAGTGTGTTTAAATGCTATGAAACACATGTCTCCCTTCCAGTCAAGTATAGCTTGAACTTAAGCAGTGGAGACAGGCATGGAGCAGCGAGGGAGACGGAGTGATACGGGGGATGACGGGTGGAGGGGAGCAGTTAAACGGTGTGAAGAGGCTACAGAAGCTGTCATCACTTGTGCTCGCGTCCTCGGTGGGAAGCTAATGAAAACGCTCCTAAAATTCACGTTCATAAAACATTTGAATAGAAAAAAAAAATACATTTCATATTTCCTTCATCTCCTTCCTCAGTTATCGTTCTGATTTCAGCCTCAGATGATATTATCAGTGCTCCCGGCTATAGCTTTATCCCTTCGTAATAAAGTGCGCTTGCTAATATGTTACTGCAAGAGTGTGTGTCCTCAGCGGAGTCTCCAGAGTGTACATCACTGTAACAGTTGCACAAGCAATGGACTCCATTAGCATGGGAACGACACAATAAACCCAGAGCACTGTAGGAAACAAAAAATTAAAAATGAAATATGTTTCCATCGCAGTACATGTGTGTTTGCGTGTGTCCACAAACGAGGGAGTGTGTGAAATCATGACATGCGGCCTAATGCAAGCAAGTGTTTTACGGTGGATAGAATATACACGCCATTCACCTTGTGTGTGTGCAGACATGCATGTGTGTTTTTCTCACAGTTTGTTTGCACCTTGTCTCACTAGAAAAAAAGCACAGCTAAGTTCATTCACACGCCCTCGTGACATAGGTGGTGCCAGAAGCTTGGTGATGTAGTGACGACTTGCAGAGCTAGTTGGTGCACTGCTGTAGCTGGCCACCACGTCAGGAACGGACTAGTCGTAGTCAGTCACAAAGGCAACGGCTATTATAACAGTGGATGTCAAACGTGACCTAAATCCACTGATTGTAATGATTCCATTGAAATACAGATACAGGAGAAATACTGAAACGAGTGAGAGATGATGGATGCTGGGGGAAAACTACACAGTCTCTGCTCTGTGTAAAAACACATTCTGAAGCTCTGTCGAAGTTAATATGAGGTTTCAGCCGTCTGGGTCAGAATACTCGAGTGGGCATCTCCTCAAGTTATGCTCTTTCTAGCATGTAATTAACTTTTTGTGTTTCCACTGACAATGTTTTCTTGCGATGGAGGGATGCATCCTGGCACTCCCGTGTTGGCTTGTTGCTGGGACAGAACATTAAACCTACAAGAGACTGCTGGGACAAAGATGTCCACTCTAAGTGACACTGCTGTAGCCTTGTATTAGCTTCACATGAACTTTAGAAACTTTTGCAAACAAGAGGACTGCAGATTTTATCCTTCATCTTTTACAACATGCTATGAAGGGAATTCTTGGCCAATGTGGACAGCAGGAATGATGACAGCAACCAATAACTCTTTCAATGTACATGTAAGTAATGTAACTCTGAGCCTATCCTATAATCTATAATTAAAGAAAAATCAAGGTATAAATATATACGTTTCTCCATTTACTAAATATAGTACTCAAGGTTGGTGTACAGGACAATTATTTTTCCTGGGGGACCTCGTGAGAAATCCAGACTGTTGCCGGGTTCCAAACACGTCATTCCATAACCTCTAATTTTATTACTAGACCAAATTACAGAAATTTACTGTGCATGTAGTCTTCAGCGATTATTACAGCAGCGTGCAAAAGTTCGGGCACCTCTGGTCAAAATTTCTGTTTCTGTGAACAGGCAAGTGCTTAAAAGATTAAGTGATCTCCACAAGGCATAAAGTTAAGGAGGAAACATTCTTTTCAACATTTTAAGTAAGATTAGTGTTTTATTTTTGTTTTGTACAGTTTTAGAGTGAAAAAAGTAACTAACTTTTTCCAAAGTCTCAGATCTAAATCAGTTTGTTAGGGCTCTGGCTTGTTCACAATCATTGTTAGGAAAGGGTTAGGGTTAGGGTACCGAATTTCATGAAAGATCTCCAGTCTAAATACCAACACACAAAAGATTTATAAACCCAGTACATTTATACAAGATGCTTTCGTGAACACACTGTATTCCTGTTTGTATCTTTGACGAGAACTGTTACCTGAACAAGTGCATTAGCTAAGAATCTGTCCTCTGTCCTCACCTTCTCATCTTGGTTTCGGTATTTTTCCATGTGTTTTATCACACAGGGACGGCTCAAGTTGAAGTCTTTCAATACAGCAATGTGTTCATTGCAAACCAAGCATACAGCTTTACATCAGCCTCAGTGAAAAAATAACATACCAGCTCATGACTTATTAAAGACTCTACATCCAACATCAAGCATATGCTTTTTAGTGCTCGTATTATGTAGCAGGAGCCTCCAAATTGTACTTCCATCGATTGTGCTGCACGAACAAAGTAAAAAAAAACCCATACACTCACGCAACCTGACTGCCTCAGCCACCTCAGCAATGACGCTATGGCTTCAAACATCTCTCACGTCACTGTTAACTGTGACAGGAAGAAGCATACTCATGACACACAAGTGCTTCAAAATCAAAACTGACTTATATAATTTTATTCCGTTTTTTTTGTCTTAGACCACCTGGGCCAGGTGGAACCATCATAAGGGTGGGTTCTGGCCTGTGGGACGTTCTGTTATCCCCAGGTCAGGTGTACAGCTCCTGATTGGGGGACCTGTAAACGTGTCAGCAACATAAATCTGTAACTTTATGACGGACGGATTCATGTTGTGTGATGACTGTCTGCTGACATAATCACAACGTTGGGGGTAAGGTTATGATATTACATTGACAAGTGTAACATTTTTAGAATGTAATTTTAACATATCCACAATCCACCACAATCCACATGTTGTTTCTGACATGACAGTAAAGAGGCCCTGGTCCTAGGTTTTGTAATTTGATACATAAAGCAGACATTGTGAGACCAATAAGGGACAATAATGGTATGTTGCCCCAGCCACATTTGTTTGTAGGGTAGGCTTGTGTAGCATTGACCTGTACAGCACTGACAATAGGAAGGAAACCACAGTAAAAAAAGAGTGGTAGTCAGAGTAAGAGTGCAACACATTTGCCAAAAAAAAGTGTTCTTGTAAAGTATATATCTTGAGTCGACAAACATGACTGTAAGATCTGGCTTCAACTCATCCACAAAAGTCTAAATGTCAAATGGCCAAAATCTCAGCTCTGAAATCTAGACAGCGCTTTACTGAAAAATTAAGTCTGCTCGCAGTTGAAATCAGGCAGTTAAAACATTTGAAAGGGTAGAAATACTGACAGTTAAAGATGTAGTTGACACGGCAGTCAAAATAAAGATACGGAAGAAAATAGCAGTTATAATGGAAGTGCTCAAAGGGTCAGTTGAAGAATAGTGTCAGTCTGAATGAAAGAGCTTAGAGGTGTTAAAATGTCAGTCGAAGCACTGGTGATAAATGGAGCTGGAAGTGTCATTGGAAAAAAAAAAATTCAGTTCCAGTCTTTTAACTGAAAGAAAGTGTCAGTTGAACTAACTGTGTCTGAGCAGTTGAATTTGTGGAAGTTAGAAAAGTAGATGTTTGTTTGTGTTGTTCACAGTTGAGAACTGAAGAGATCTGAAGCGTTGGTTTAAGAACACTGAAAGGATAAATAGCAAAAAAAAAAAAATCGCCTTATCAAAATGTATACAAAATGTAGTTAAACTAGTGATTTCATTCCACATAGTGAAATTATTTCCCACCAACCAAGTAGGGATGGCAGTACAGGTAAGGAGGTAGTACGTGCACACACACACTCAAACACATCCATCAAATGAATGAACACAAACTATCGAAGAGGTTTTTGAAACATCAACAACCAGAGCATCAGCTCCTCCAGCAACAGCAGCCCTACTTTTCCTGGAATCAACATTCTTTTCAGGGCAAAAACAACTCCTCTCCATGTTCTGTGACATTATTCACTATAATGTATTATATGTCAGAGTGCAACTTGCCAATATAGCGTGGGTGCATTGTGTGTGTGTGTGTGTGTGTGTGTGGATGGAAAAAAAAGAAAGGAAGTTGAGCAAGTTTTAGATAGTTTATTGCAAATTTGACATAGAGATTACATCTGCGTGTTTGTGTGTTTGTGTGTGTGCGTGTGTGTGTGTGTGAGAAGGGTCTGCACAACGTGAGGTTCCTCCCCAAGGGAGCGAGCTGACAGAACCTGTTAATTAGACTGCCTGGTTTCAAGAAAAAGAGAGACGGCGACAGAAAGCGAGGAAAGAAGGAAATCTGGGTGGGAGACATTATGCAAGAGCTAGTGAGAGACGGGTCATATGGATCGTTTCTGGAAGTCTGTGACACGAGAGAGGAAAGGGGAATCGTGGCTGGTTACTGTATCTGTCATCAACCTGCTGGATTAGAACGACAGGAAGAAGATAGAAAAAGCAAAGTGAAAGTTGAGCTTTTCAATGTTTAAATCAAAACGGGATGTCACCTAAAAGAAACAATATCATCGAACAACAAGCTAACACAAAGTACGTTGTAAAATATAATAAAGGCTTGAGGAACAAGTTGGTTCCTTATGTCGTCTGATCAGCTGTACCAAGACAGAACCAGAACTGAATGTTCCACGTGGGCGTGTTTGTGCATACGTCTCTCGTGTTAGTGCATCTGTGTGCATCCCGGCGTATCTGTCGTGCATGTGGATGTGTTGTGCAGTCAGGTGAGTCTTCACTGGAAAAAAATCATTCAGCAGGCAGGAAATGATTTCTAACTGGATAGTTTACTTTGACAGAAACTCCACAAAAACACACAAAAAGTAAAGTCACTGGGAATCAGTATTAAATGATTTTCCATTTTCTGAGTGAAACACAGACTAACAGCTCGAAGGGTCTTGACAAAAACTGATCGTTATAAAGGAACATATTTCAACTATAGGCAACGTGATTATGGCTCCTCCGCCTATCTGAACTCTATATGCCTTTAGAGAAACTGGAGAGCTCACAGCGAAACAGCTCACATGTTCACGAGATGTATAAAGTGAGAGATATGTAGGAGGGGTGGAGATAGGCTTCAAATGCTGCTGGCTGTGTGGACTGTCCTTTTCTGTGAGCACATCACAAACACCACAGCAACGACCGCTTACTGTCAAGACTGAATAGATGTGACTAACAGGCCTTTTCTACTGTCTAACCTGTTCAGTTTTTGACCTCGAGCAGAGGCGTTAGCTTAACTAACCCTTGAGGCTCTCGATCCGTACATAACGCACAGACATGGGAATGATATTGATTTTGTTATCTGACTTTAGGAAAGACAGCGACGTATTATTAAAAAACAGCTATTAATTCTATCCATAATTAGTAGTTGTCCTAAACTTTCCATGGTTTTCAGGGCTTGTGGGAACCAAGACATTAGCTTGAACCTTAAAGAGTTCCAACTTAGAGAATGTATTTAATGTTTGTATGTGGAAGACAAATCATGCATGGGCAGCAGTGACGCATTTCATATAAGAGGTGGGAGGCAAAAGGGGAAGGATGGGTTTAAGAAAGACGGGAGAGTGAGAGAAGAAAGCAAGAGAAAATTAGATGGAACCTTTTGTACCCATTCCCCCACTGGATTCTTTGATATGTGCTGCATTGCATAATGATATGCAAATATGACAAAATATGAAAGTGGTACTGAGTAGAGAAATCTGGTCTAATGCACTGTTTTCAGAGTCTTGAAAATGCCTTTCAAGCAGAAGAATTCATTTCATTTGCCTCTTAAGAAATCCTCATTCAGCCATCTCTCTCTCTCTCTCTGCCTGTCTCCATCTCTTTTACCCAGTTTGCAATTTTTTCCTCTGTCTGTCTCCTTCTCCAACTTTTCTCCTGTCCTTCCTCCACTCATCCCCAAGGATGTATAGAAGTCAATACTCCCAAGAAGCTATACAGTCCGGAGCTCTTAAGTCAAAGTCACCTCCAAACTAACTGCTCGTACTGTACTGTACTACCATGAATTATTAAGAGCCAACTGTGTTAGTAAAAGCCCAAAAGACTCAGGGGGAAAGGATTTAGAGGGCTGGAATCCATCCTAAAACAACTTCACCGGGGGCAGCTTCCCCATGCCGCCCAACGCTAATGTACATTTTTCTCCACAACCGATTGCTGCCGTGGCAATTTTGAGAAGCGACGGAGCAGAACATATTTGCCTGTTTCTTCACTGTGAGAATTTTTGAGAGAGACAAGGTAGTGGAAGGAGATGAGAGAGAGGGGTGCGGGGGTGTGTGTTGGAGAAAAACACTCTTCACTGTCCAAGGCTTGAAGACACACACAGTTTGTCAAATTACCCTTTTTCTCACACACAACACTTTCATACATTAACATGTTTATACATGTAAAATGCATTAATGCAAATCTGCTAGAACACCTTTTCAAAACACGGTATTTATTCAATATTCACTGCACACCCCATTTGTTTACCAGGCAGCCTGGGAGAGTTGGGGATATACGTATAATCCAGTGTATTAACCTGTGAATTGACTATTGTTAAAACATAATATTCTCTAAGCTGAAATAAATAAATGTTCCGATTTAAATAGCAAACTGGATGCACAGTATCACTAAAAGCCTAAATCCCTGCATTAGGCTGAAACAGGCCTTAAATAACATCGGGGATAAAGTAAAGTGAAGCTGTGGGTGTGAGAAGCACTGAGTCTGTCGGCACCTTTCAAGGTGACACTAGTGAATGATTTAGGTTTGTCCCACACTAAAGTTAACAACTGTGAGAAAAATCCACATTTCCTCTATCACTTGTTTGAGCAGGTCATATTCAGATATCTTATTTTAGTAAAAGTACTAATGCAAAGTTTTAAAAAATACACTGTTCTGCATTTATAATTCTACTTCAGTAATAGTGAAGTATTAGCATTAAATTGTACCTAATTGATAATATGTCGTCATATTACGTTATTGTTAATACACTCATGTGTAAGCAGAGTTTTACTGCTGTCGATGGTTGAGGTGGAGCTAGTTTTAACTACTTTATGTGCAGTGAGCTCATTTTGTCCGGTAGTCCTTGATTAAGGAGGGGGCAAAAGTTCACAAGATAAATATGAGTGAGATAATTAGAATCTTCTACTCGCCAATGTTATTATTATTATTCTTCCTACAAGGAAACCTGCCTTCACCTGCATGAAAGAAAAACCAAAACCTTTGCACATAGGTTCAGTCCTGTACTCGTACATGCTTCCATTTTGAAACTTTTACCAAAATGTGGGCCAAATGAGCACAATTGTTCAGATGCTTTGACCTGGCAGGACTTAAAATAGTCCATCACTTTGTTCTTCTCAAAAACTGTAAAACTAATTAAACCTCCTCACACTTATTTGCTCAGCTGACACCAAACCTGCTACACTGCATCTTCAGACTGTCCTCGACAAATCATCCACCCAGATTTTTGTATAAAATATATATATGATATTTATAATTACCAAAACTCTCTTTTTATTTTTCTTTGTGAATATTAGAATCTCTGATCACTTGAACCATTCACGAGCATAGGCTGTGTTGGTGTATTCTATATATATAAAATATGTACGTCACACTACTCACTGTTCAGTACATTGGAGTGCAATATGTGCAACATATAGCAGAATTGGAGTAGATCTGTCAGCCTTTACATGCATGAACAGCTTTTATCACAACCCAGACAGAATGAACTTCTCGTAGCTACGAAGACATTGTTCTGTGTGACATAGAGACACATGACTTCAAGGACTTTCCCATTTCCAGATTTTTGGAAAATGTTGCAGACATCAAATTTAGAATGAGTATATGTTTACAAAAAAACAATAAAGTTCATCAGTTCAAACATAAAATATATTGTCTTTGTACTGTGTTATGAATGAATGAACAATCACTGCATTATGTTTTCATTCATGTTTATGCATCTCAACTTTTTGGGAATCAGGGTTGTAGCTTGGTGAGCATCCCTGTAATAGTCAGTAGCCACTAGTCACTTGGCATTTTGTTCTTAAAGGAGTCATGGTTACATGAAAATCCTCGCTGCAGCTCTGAGGGTTTCAGCAGAAGGCTGGAAATGGTTTGCATTGGGACTGGTGTCTGCAGACCAACTGTAGATTCCATGTTTATCTTTGGTTGTAGCTTGTCGCTTGTATTTTATTTATGTTTGGATTCAAGGATTTGTTTGTAAAAGATGATTCATTCATACTTGATGTTCTGGCCTGAAGCCCTATAATAGGAGTGCTTTTGAGCCAGGAAGTGAGGAGAGGAGGGCGGACAAAACTAGTATGTTGACAGCTGCTTGATTTAAAATTAATGGAGGAGGGGGAGAGGGGGGGAAACTACAGGAATGTAGACTGGGAACGACAGAGACACAGAGATGAGACAGAGAATTGTAGTGTTCTGTATTAATGTGTGTACGCCTCAGCAATGGATGGAAATCATTTTCCATATGTGCCAACAACTGCCTTCCACACATACACTATAACACACTAACCTAACGAAACATGTCGAGAAAATGTCTGGTATGAATGAAAATGAGTAAGGAGAGCAAACCTACCGCGTGGAGTGGATTGCCCTGATCGATCGGCACCTTGAAGTCAGCCTGGAGCTCATCAAAAGCTGTTATCTGCAGGGGAGAGAGGAGAGGCAGCGGTGACGATGTAATCAGCAAAACAGAGGGGCAATACAAAATGAAATTTCTCTCTCTGAAGGCATATCATCATTGCCAACAACCTCCCTGTTATTACCATATTATGTCTACCTGTATGCTAAACATCAAAAAACTATTGGTGCATTGAAACGTTCAAAGGTTGGCATTCAAATGTGTATTAGTCCATGGCTAATTAGCACTACTTTTTAAAAAGAATACTATATATTTGTGACCACCTTTAAAGATTTACATCTTGAGCCAATGAATGAACCAATGGGATTCAGACTAGGTGCCACAGACAGGAAGGGAAGGACTCATGGGACTTCTTGACAAGAAATTGAAAATATCAAATAACAACAGCTTTATCTTTTAAGATCATGATCATACAGACTCATTTATTCAACATTCCAGTTCTTTATTTATTCATTTGTTTCCTCTAAACAGCTGACCTGTGACTTTAGATTCAACATGTCTGACCAAACCAGTCCACATGCTGCCAAAACAGCCTGTGACGGGGATATCATCCATAGCTAAAGCTCTCGATAAGTTGCTCTTCCATGAAGGCATCATGCGACCAAATCCTCCATTTCAGAATTAGCTCCTCATCCTCGTCATCATTAACGGGATCTGCTCCAGTTAAAATGTTGGATCAAATCTGCCCAGAGGCACAACATTAGCACACAAGACACTAAGAAACCATAACCCCTTGAATCGGTATCATTAGATCCTGCCGCTCAGCCATGAGAGAGTGAGAGAGACACTGCAGGAAGAGATATTAGTGTGTCAGTCAGTGTATCTGCATATGAGCTACACTGTGTGTCTCCAGGGTGTGTGCACCATGGGGGAAGTGTAAGATGTGAGAGCGGTGTCACAACATCACTCCGTGTGTGTGTGTGTGTGTGTGTGTGTGTGTGTGTGTGTGTGTGTGTGTGTGTGTGTGTGTGTGTGTGTGTGTGTGTGTGTGTGTGTGTGTGTGTGTGTGTGTGTGCATGCAAAAATTGGATTAGTGTTTATGTGGTACGAAAATGTTATCCATTGTGCGCTATATGAGACTGAAACAGAAGAAGCAGTGGCATGTGAGTTTGTACATGTGAATGTGTGTGTTAGGCCAGTATGGGGAATTAACATCAGAGAGACTGCAGAGGTTCACACCAATCCCGGGTTATTTCCCTGGGCTCGCCCCCGCACTGACAGGCAGCTCTTTACATATTATTTCCCAGTGGATCCCAACAGTGATCCTGGCTCATTGCCTCGCTCTGTTACAGCGTGTTGGCCTCCCCCGGGCTGTTCCTCATGGGCGATGGGAACACACACACACAGTCTTCATGGGTGCATAAATACAAGCACACAGTGAGGTCCTGTACGTATTTGTGCACAGTAACACACTCTTCCACAGAGACACACAGATAAAAGTGGAGTAGAAATACCTCGCCTATACATCCTTATGTGCTCCACATGAGAAAGACGTTATAGACTGGATGTTCTAATTGGATGTCAGGCTTAGAGGATCATTCAATTTAGCACTCAATTTTGGGGCTGCCCAAAGTGGGGCCTGCAGGCCAAAGATGGCTCACCTTAAGGTTCAGTTCGGATCGCCAGATGCATTTAGTGGAAAAAAATAATAAAATTAAAAAAAATATATATATAACATAATTTGCTGTTTAGTCTATTATATTTTGCCATTATGCTCCTGACATATGCACTATCCCCAATTATTTGTTATTTTTCATAATCTGAGCACATGTTGAAACATGACAGCTTCTCCAAAATAAAGTTTGATGAGTCAGGGAACAACGAGTGGTTAGATGACAAAACAGGTTGTAACAGTTTATCCAGATTATATTCATTCATCCATCCATCCATCCAGATTGAGCAAGTCCTTCTCCCTAGCCATGTCCTCCAGCTCTTCCTGGGGCATCCCTGAGGTGTTCCTGGGCCAGAGGTGATACTGTTCTGGGTCTGCCCCAGGTTCTCCTCCCAGTTGGACATGCCCAGAGGACCTCCACAGGGAGGTGTCCAAGTGGTGTCCTAATCAGACGCCTGAACCATCTCAACTGACTCTTTTTGGGTTGAAGAAAAACAGTGGTTCCAGATCTTTGTGGATGTCTGAGGGTGAGCCCAGCCACCCCATGAAGGAAACTCATTTAAACAGCTTGTATCTGTTGTCTCATTCTTACAGTCATTACCCAAAGCCCCTGGCCATAGATGAGCATTGGGAAGTTGATTGACATTGATTAGTAAATCAGGAGTCTAACCTCCCTGACCCTCCTCAATGAATCACCACAGTGTTGCATGGGAGGGTGCCACATGGCCCTGGGAGTTGTGCTGTCAGGGGCAATAGCTCCTGGTAGAGTTGCCCAAGGCAAGTTGACCTGATCCCTCAACCTTATGGAGTGGCAAAATCAGAAGAAAGCTATTATCCTTGAATTAGGATACGTGGGCCCTCTCCTGATGCCAGGGAAGGAAACTCCCTCCATGGAAAATTGGTTCCAGTGAAGGGGCCAAACAAGAGTAACTCAAGAACCCTAACAGAGTGGCAACTTCATTACCCGCAAAAGTTATCTTGCTTGGATTAGGGCAACTGGGACCCTGTCCTGAAGCCAGGCCTGGAGGCCAGCTCAGATATGCCCATTGGGCTCAGGCTGCAAAATGCAATGCATAGAAAAACTGTGCACAACTACAGTAAGTTGAA
The DNA here is from genome assembly GCA_025331565.1 of Holacanthus passer. NCBI lineage: Eukaryota > Metazoa > Chordata > Actinopteri > Pomacanthidae > Holacanthus > Holacanthus passer. Next base: position 217,211 of record JAFREQ010000145.1, read on the forward strand.
CCAATGATAATTTGAAAGTTTAACCAGGAAGTATGTACAATATCAACTGCATATTAATATATTAGAATTTCATACTTTGTCTTTTCAAATAAGTTTGTCTAATGTGAGGGTTTGTTTGCAACCTGTCTAATCATCTGACAATCATCTTTTGTTTGGTCAAACCTCTTTTTAGCACTGACACCACCTTCCCAAATATCAGCAACAAACTTGGAAAGTACAATGTTTTTATTGTCAATAGGGATGATGGCTAAAACTATACAAAATAAGAACTGTGTTGAAATAAGTGGGTTATCTTTTAAGGGAAAACCCACCCTAAAACAGAATTCCATCCCCTTGATCTTATTCTGTTCAGTCAGCGGTGATCAGAAGCAGCATTTGCCCCTGAGCTGCGGACCAGAGGACTAAAACTCGAATCAGTGACATGCTCGGAGGGTGATTCCTGCTGACGATCTGCTGGCAATGGCCAAGGTTTGTTTGTGCAAATGCAGTTCTATTTTGATGTGGAAGTTCAGTTTAACAGACCGCTTTGAAGTCAAGGCTGGCTGGCAGTAACAGCAAACAAACTGGCACCCTCTGCTTCTCTCTTGGCACAGCGAATCGGCATGAACAGCGTGATTCAATGCAGACTGTGGCTGCAAGTGGACTGACACCTTGCTGTGTGTGTCTGCAAGGGAAAAGAGGGGAACAGAGAGATGGGGGTAGCCTAATTTGCTGTGTGAGGATGTAAATTTGTGCTCATTTTATTTGTCTTTCAGTCGGTCGACGCTATGACCAACCAAAAACATGCTTTCCCCACCATGCGGCCTTCAAGGCATTCATATGGAAATAAGAAGATTAAAAACAACAACAGCAAATCAGAGGAACCTCCACTCTAATGTGAAAGACTACAAGGTCCACTTTAATTATTCAAAGTCCTATCTCAATTATTCATTAGGATTTTAAACCCACTCAATATGGGTTAATTTTCTGCACCACCATTTCTCACCAAACTCTGATCCGCAATTTAGCCAAACACTAAGTTTAATGTGCATCAGCCAATTGATATTTGAACATAGCTGGACTTTCTTCATGCAATCTGTCTGTTTCCATGCATTAACCAACAAGCATGATGCAAAGTTTACAACACAAGCTGCCCAATTTCTGCTGCCTAGCTAACCAAGAATGGGAAAAGGCCTGGTGTGAGTAAGCCTGAGTTGGTCTTTATTGCTTGTGATTAATTTTTTATTCAACAGCAGGTTTAATAATCAAATGTTAGGGAAGCGAAAAGGCAATCAAAACGGCTGGCAATGTCCGGCACAGTTTGGATGCCTCACAGACAAATCCACATGCAAGGATTCTCGCTCAGGGGAGGACCGCCGGCTTCACATTTTGATGTTGCTTGTGAAAGCGGAGCTAAGAAGGAAACCTCAGACAGTTATCCAGCTCCGTTTCACTATATTTTTGTTTTAACCAGTAAAACAACATTGAATACATTAGGCTTCTCTATCGCTGCATTTTTAGATCTGTTTTACACTTCGATGGCTATACATGGAAATCAAAATATCCCCCCTCCTGCAGACTTCCCAGAGGTCACTGGCTGTCCATACGCTGGGAGTTGGCTTGTGTTTTAATCGCTAACATGCTTCCATCAGTGTCAGCCTGTATCTGTGCTGAACACCTTGGCAGGGGGAGACAGCTGGAGGAGGCAGGTTCTCTGATGCTAATAAACACTTCTGGCACAGTTAACCCTTCCCTGCACTGTGACGAGATCAAATGGTACAAATCTCTTTCTGCCGCAAAATGTCTACATCAGCATTCTGTGCACATGATTCAGCTGTCAGGACTTTTTGCAAGGCCCTCAAGCCAAATGATAAGCACATATGCAGCTATAGCTATGGTATATTCAGCATATATACAGTACATATAGTAAATCTGTTCACGTCAAACAAACTGGTGTGACCACATCTTCTTACTGGACCAAGAAATTATGCTGCAGTGACATTACTGCAGGACAATACTTGTCCAAAAATCAATGGTAGGAGTTACATTACCATGGAGACATTGATTCCAGGAGCATTTGCTTCCTTAACCTTGCAGGCTATTAGTGAGACAATAGTATGAAGATTCAGCTTTGTTTCCTACCAACAAACTGGAGGTCACCAAGAGAAGTTGGGAGGCAGAACAAACTGAAGTAATAGACAACTGTATCAGCATCAGGAGAGTTTTTTAATGAACATACAAGTACTTCATGCCCTCAAATAATCAAATGTCATGAACATTAAATGAACGTTACAATACAACAATACTGTGGTAAACAATGGTTCACATGACAAATGTGCGTATTGTGAAAGGGGTCGTCCTTGTGACAAACCCACAAAGAATGCAGGTGGGGAACTCGATGGAGTCTATGGATCGCTTCAGCTCATTGTTCAGTTTTCTGCTCTTATCAGCCTCTTTTCCAACCACACTCAGCTAGTTCAGAGAAAGACTTTACACTACCTGTTCATCACCAACCGACATAGAGATAAAAGTAGTGAGGTCTAGCAGGTGAGAATGGTTCGGTATCTTGCAACCAAAAAGCCAGAGACCAAAACAGAGCTAAAAGGAGACGTAATAATAAACTTACACGTGAATGTTGCTTCGTATCTCTGTCTAAAAAGGCAACTTTACAGAGTGATAATGTGTCAGGGTTGAGTTAACGGTTTGTTCCATGGTCCATGTTGTTCAACAGCCAAACCAAATCACCTCATCAAGATTTCATTTTCCATGACCTGATGACTGCCACTGTGTATTTTGCATTGCATCACACCACACACAGTGGAGTATGTGCAACTGACTGATAGCTGCCAAAATGTTTTTAGCATTACAACTTTACAAAGAAGGAGCATTGACTGTACAGAACAAATGCAACTAATGCAATTACTGAAGAGCCGCTCAACTGATCAGAGTCGCTGCAACACCTTCAACCAGTTTCTGCTGTTAAACAGTAATTCAAGAGAGGAAATTACAAATCTGAGCAGAAGAGCTCTGTAGGCTCTGTTAGTTCAAGTGTTACTGATGTTAAGTTTTCTTACCCTGTGATTGGTTTTTATGTTTTCCTGAATAAAAATAGGACAATAATACTTTTTATCTTTTGTGTAAAACACAAAAGATAAATATCAGCTTAATATCTTTCTGTTTGACTGAGCAGTACTATGTTACACTGCTAAATATCCTCTGATACACTGGAAGCAAATGTTGATCCCACTTGTCATCTGTGCAGTGTGACAAATCCCAATTCACTCAAGTTTGTAAGTGAAAGCAATAAAATTTTTGCACAGCTAATTTAATCCTGGTCTCATAACTAGAGTAGGGACGAACTGTGTTTTCACATATCAACTGAAAGAATAAATGAGTTTAAGAAATAATTAATAAACCTACAAAGAGATCTGTTCATTTTCACCAGTCGTTTAATCATCAACGCTGCTATTCCTGTGCCCTTACTCTCAGTACTGACTGTTATCCACAACTGTTTGTGAAAGGCGATGGTGGAATTTCTGAGTCTCTTTATGTGGAAGAAAAATCAATGCAAATCCAGTTGATTCTAAATCCATGAATCCTCTGAGGCTTTACCTTGTCAATTGTGATCACTTGGCTCAGAGAAGTTTTCACAAACTAAACACACCCACAAAGAAAAAAAACTGGAATAGTGATTTATCTGATGTTGCAAGTAATGTGTCTACGATGGGGCTGGTTAATGGAAACAGTCAGGGCTTTGGAAACCTGATCATCTCTAATCAAGCCTGGTCTTAAGACATCCAAAATGTGATAAGACTGCACTGTGGTTTCTGTAAAATTGCAATCAGTCTCTTGCAACAATGACAAATCTAATATGAATAAAAAAAGAAGGAAGCAAAAACTGCACTACTTTTCAGAGCAAACATTGCCAGTTATCTGTCATGATTTAAATGTGAGGAGCCAGTGAGGTGGCAGGTGAAATAGAAATAAAAAAATAAGTGGAAAGAAAAACGAGGGAGGATGAGGCTCACCCATATAATCCCACAGTGTATGCGCTGTGCGGTGGAACAATAGAAACAGCAGAGTCAGAATGATGGATGAGGAGCCAGCAGGGGTTAATGAACACGGATTGATGCTGAGCCAACCCCGCTATATACTGAACGCTACCTCGATTATAGCCTCCGGTGCCTGGTGCCAGAAAGCCCTGTTGACTGTTTGCTTCATTGAGATTACAATCAATTGTATCACCTATGCATTTCTTCCCCTTGATGTCTTACTAGGGCACCTTGAGCACACGCTACTTCCTAGAATGTGCAGTTCAGGCGAGCAAGGTGGAAAATCATTGTTATGTGAGATGTGTCTCCATCTTTCTCCTTAAATATCAATTTTTCATATTTTATATACTTAAGGTCCAGAATCAAGCTTTTGGCCTTTAATGAATGCCATTTCCCCTCTTCCTAACATTATTCCCATCCTCTTTTATATACAGTATTTAAGATATATCATGGCATTTTCAAGACCAGAGAGGTGCGTTGTCCAAAAGCCATGGTAAGACAAGATGGCAGAAGCGCATTTTAATCTTAAGGCAAATTCCTGTTTCATTTTTATGTTGTAGTTGTTGTAGTTTTTTGTATTAATGGCACTGTGCTCATTAAGATGTGAAAATGCGTGACCACCAAAAAGTAGTCAGATGTGAAAACGTCATCTCTATTTTAACTAGATTTACAAGGAAGAGGAAGACAAGCTGAGCGGTAAATGATCCAAACTGCCTGTTGTGATTCCTCACAGTGTATAGACTGACTGCTTGGTTAACCTTTGACCAACTGGACTTGCCGTACTTGTGAACACACATGTACTTCTGCAGGCATTATTATTTCAATGTGCTCCTTTTCGGTTCTACCTCCAAATGAAGTGGTTTAGATAATCTGGCTTTACAACCTTGAATCTTGACTGCTTGAGGTTTTTGCACCATTATTGGACTTCACTGTTAGCTGACACAAGTTCAGAAACCAGACTTCATTGTAATGTTGTCGCCGGGTTCCCAAATCTTATTTGTCCATTTGTCCTAGAACTGTCCATTTAAAAATGACCTAAATTTTAACTGTTGCCATCAACTGAATTTTATAGCATTGTCTGAACATGTAATGAGAATTATTATTCCATATAATGTGGAATCAAGCTGCTTTGCATTGGAAATGGATGTGCACAATTGGGAGTCACTGACTGCGAGTTGGCTCCCATCATGCATTGCTCAGACAGATACAAAAAAGCCAAATTTAGATCACTGCCAGATTTTAAATATGGCCATACAGTCCAGATTCTTTTTTTTCTAATTCTGCCATCTGGCACATTATATGGCCGTCTACACTGATGTCCCTATATAGTTTTTCATAAATACTGAATGAGCAAATTACTTCGGACACAGGAGGAGACAGTTGTACCAAGAACATAAAAAGCTGATTGTACTTCATCTTTATTTCATTGCTGTTATTAAAACATGAATAATCCAGATGAAGACGGTACGAACTTTGAGTGCCCTCCCCGCAACACAAAGCTTTGCTTGCTGTGACCAAAGTGGTTTGTTCTTCTGTTTCTAGTTAATTATTTTGCTCTTGATCTCTTCCTCTAGTTCTTTGTATCCCGTGTTGTCACGTGCTTGTCTGCGAGAAAAGCTTGATCCATCGCAGAACTTTTCTCTCACTCCACCAGGAAACTTCAGCCTTCCCACACACAACATTCATTTCATTATCCATCTCGCCGCTTTCCTTTGATCTCTCTATCTGTACGGCTGCCTACTCACAGCTTTGCATCTGCCTTTTCCTTCCTTTCCATGCCTGATCATCATTTTGTATTCTGCTCCAGTCATTTATCCAGAAGTCCAATCTGTCCCGGTCTGAACTCCCAGTAAGTAATCTGCAGTCTCTCTGGCCTTTCCCCCTTTTCTTCTCCATCATCCCATCACTCCCGCAGCCCCTGTCATTTCTCTCTCCTTCAGCACACTCCGCCTCATCCCCCTTTCATTTATCTTGCTGTGACTTTGTCTGTCCCTTTCCTCTGGGGCTTGACCAGTCGATCCCCAGCCGACCCCTGCAGTAGATGTCTGAGGCGTTACAGATCACGGGAACAAGCTTAGAGTGGCACAAAACCTGCTTGGCTAAATATCGCTTTCAGTTTCAATCTTTCTTCCACAACTTCACATCTGTGTCTGAAGCGAAACCAACCTTCTGCCATTTGAAAATCTAATCCTTCACATTTCATCTCTCTTCTCGATGCGTTTTCAAAGTCTTTCTCCACTGTTCCACACCCATAGCTTCTTTCTATTTCCTGCACATATCAACCCCCCAAAAAACAACTAATTTTGCTCCATCGTCTTAACGCCAGAGACAGTAACAGATGAGGCAGCATTATGGCTGTTCTGTGAGAGCGATTATTCACACGACACCTCTGGTAAACCTGCGAATGCCCTGTACTTGTCAAAATCCCAGCGTGATGCAAAGTCACGCTCGGCGAAGAAGCGACGGCGAGCGCGATGCTAGCTGAGCCGCTCCCCTCCAAATCCGTCCTGAAGTGTGCGTGAAATCCCGATGTGTAGTGTCGCCTCGGTGTTATTGAAACCAGCATTCGCTTTGTGTGAGGTAATTTGGGTGAATAAATGGAAGGTAGGTTGAAGGGAGAGGGTGAAGGGAGAAGAGGTTTTGGAATAAAAGTGTTCCTCCCTCGCAGCTAAGGCCGTATTAACCTAAAAGTGAGTCCTGGGGCCAAAATGAGCAGGGGCCAGGTGGCCTTCTCAGGTCTCCCACTCTATATGCAATGTGTATGGATCCTTTGGTCTAACACACACAATGCAAAATTTAGACTACAAAGAAGAGCTTGATAAAATGTTGCTCAGACCCCCAGAAACCAACTAGTCGCTACCCAGCTCTGGGTTTGGTGTATCTGTTTGTGATAATCTAATTACATACACAATGTATGTGTGGAACATGCATCACATAAACACAATATCAACTCAAATAAGACAGGTATGGAGTCTACACAGTTCCTCTTGACAAGACACAGCCTTAAAATGAATACCATGACGAATTTTAATATCATTTTAAATTTGCAGTTTTTATGTCTCTTGGTGGAAGAAATATAGTTATGCTGTCCTTAATACATGGGTTGTGCATGTCTGACAGTAAGTCAACTCCTTTCCCCACATCACGACTCTGAAGACCGACGTGCCGTTGTCCACAGGTTTATTGACAGAAGGGAAAGTGTAAAACTAAAGAAAATGAAAGTAATACTGTCAATAAGAAGTGTATTACATTTCCAATAATACCTAGACATTATATTGAAAACACAAACAGAGCCGCCAAGCAAGGCATTTAGCAACGCAAACGACCGGCTAGCATGAAACTGTGTAGCTAATAGCCTAGCATAAAACATCGGAGAAACAAGCTGACAAATAATACATTTCAACTGTGCTTCTAAACATAAATTTCCAACAATAACATGCAATATTAATATTTCAGCTGTACATACCGACGATGCAACCAGAAAGCACAAGATGAATGCAGGTGCTGCTGAGGCGTAAAAACGAACATAAACCATAACCACTAACTCCGTGTTTGTCCTTTTTTCACTTCCTGAGTAAAGTTTTATACAAATTAACAGCGTTATTTGTAGCTGTTCCCAAGAAGCCAGTAGGTGGCAGTATTATTCCACAAATCTCTTAACTTACACAAACACATACGTTAATGAACTTTAGAGATGTTTTTAAGCGAAATGAAACATATTTAAACAATTTATGAACTTTATGATTTTCAACTTAGACCTTTAACCTTGACAGAACAATAGTAATTAGATTTAGGTGCAATGGCATCGTACCACCTTGTTTATTTATTAAAGGAATAGTTCCACATTTTAAGAAATACACTTCGTAGCTCTCTTGCAGAGAGTTAGATAAGACAATTGATACCACTCTCAGGTTTGTGCACTAAATGTAACGCTACAACCAGAGGGTGGAGTTAACGTTACTTAGTTTAAAGACTGGAAACAGAGGAAACAGCCGGCTCTATCCAAAGATCAAGAAATCCAAGCACCTCTCGAGGTCACTGATCCACACATTATTAATATTGTTTATTTAAAATCAAAGTTCAGAAACAATAAGTCATTGTTTTACAGGGCTTATATTCAGTACTATTTCTTGGTCAGGCCTCTGACTTCCTTGAGTGAGCTGAGATATTTAATTAGTGCACAGATATGAGAGTGTTATTGATCTTCATCTACCTCTTGGCAAAAAAGCGAATAAGCATATTTCCCAATTATTTTATAATATATTATTATATTCAAATTAATCTAATTACTATTAAAACCAGGGCCTTCTGTGGGTCTGGGGTACTGGGGCAGTAGTCCACTTTGCAAGGTTGGTCATTCAGCCTGACTTGTTGCTCCATCCACACAAAATATGCTTTCATACCTCACTGCACCATCCACACACTAATTACCCAAAGTGACACCACAGAATGGAAACTCCAACTGGGAGTGTAAATGATGTCAATCTGACATTGTGCCCTCTGCCACACTACCTGGACACCCTGCACATCATATCTGCACCACGGGGCCTTCCCATCTATCAGAAGGGCCCCGGAGGACCGTGCGGCCGCTCCCACCTTTAATGACACTTGGAGCACATTAGGGGCTGCGCTTACATGGGAGGAGAATCGCTCAAGCAGAGCCTGGCCGTTGAAGCACTGGGCTGAAGCGCTCGGGGGAGGTCAGAGTTAACCTTGTATGTTAATTAAAATGGCCCCATAATCACTTATGTGAGTGCTCCCATGGGTGACTGTGGTGTTGCATTTTATGTGATGAACAGATTGATTCTGCCGATTGCTGCATCTGGTTTGAAGTGAACCACTGCAAGCGTCATTATATCCCACTATGGCATGCTTATCATCAATATTACATATGTTATTCCTAATGGACAACTATGTCTTCCTGAGCAGACAAAATCACTTAAAGAGTTACAGTCTCTAGAGCATATTAGAAAGGATCAAGTCATTGGTTTAAAGCAAGACCATGGAAGCTTTGAAAGAAAGAAGACAAGAAGCACATTCATTCTCTCTAAAACAAAAGGTGGAATTCATATACAGTTCACAACACCTTTCCCAAACCAGTACACTCAGGGGTTTTGCTGCTACAGCCTTTCTTGTCTTGTATGATTGTTAACTAATGTTATGCATATCAGCATATCAGACTTTCATTTCAGTTAACTGACTGACACTGTGGCTCTTGGCTTCTTGTACAGAACACCAAGCAAAAATTGTTTATCCAGGGCTTTATGAATCTATTTTATAGACTTAGAGAAACGACAGGAAAAAAGGAGAGACGCTCCAGGGAAATACCAGTAAGAACTGGAATTCCTGCCGAGTCCTAAGATCAGTCAGTGATTGAGCTTTCACAAAACCACACACAGGCACACTGCACACACACGGTGGTAGTTTGCTACAAGCCAGTGTCTGCACACTCCGAACACTGTCTGTACACAGAGCGCACAGGCTCAGCTGTCAGATTCATGTGTATAATGCACTTAGGTTAGCTTTAAACACAATTAGTCTGTAATTGCCATATAAGAATTGTTGCAAAATGCTACAGTGATGGAGGAAATACTCATTACTGAAGTAAAAGTAGCAATGCCCCCCTGTAAAAACACTGTTACAACTAAAAGTCTAAACTAACGAACTAAAAAGAAAAACTAAGGACATATAAGTAGAACAATATAGTTAAAATATCAAAAGTAAATGTACTCATATGCAGACAAATGTATTACTGTCACATTAAGTTGAATTTTACTGTTAATTGTTAAACAATTTATAAGAGCATTTTATATGATGATTAAATGTTTTGTTTGTGAACTCTGCAAAGTCGTAACTGCAGCTGTCAGACAAATGTATTGGGATTAAACCTATAATATTTGCAGTGTAACAGTCTAAAGTAGCATAACATGGGAAAATACCTCAGTTTGTCGTTACATATCAGTACTTGAGTTAATGCACTTACTTCCCACTGACGTGCTGTGCTGCCTGGATTATATAGAGTGATTAGTGACACCGCGATTTGACAAACTCATCAACATGACTTCCTACAGTTATCAAAAAGTAGCTTTGTTGCCGGTGTGTATATATGGTGGTCTTAATGGTCTTTTCATATCTGTCGCTTCCTCATTACCTGACCCGTTCTCACTCAGCACCTGAGCCCAGTCCAGAGGAAAGTGATTAATGATAACAGACGTTCCAAAGATAGCCAACATGTCCTCCTCTTTAACCATACAGAGGTCTTATAGAGTACTGTAAATGAGGGGAATGGAAAAGGAATCAGTTGTGTGAGATTTCCCCTGCTTCAAAACAAGTTAATGAAAGATTTATCAGCACCTGAAAATGAGTGGAGATAAGGCACATACATGTGAGCTAATTAACTTGGCAGTGTATGGTTTGATTGATTATGGTCAATTAATAGCAGAAGTCCATCTCTGTGCCGTCATTTATCATTGTCTGACTTCCATGACTCACGCGCTCATGTTACCTGCTGACAGGACTGGTAATATGTTTGAGTCAGGGCACTTCATTACTCTTTGTATTTCCTCCACGGCCTGTTTCGTGGTCTTTGTCTTTTTATGTTCATTTACACTGGCTCATTTTATTTATAGCTTGATTTTACCCTGGGCAGTTTGACTCAGCATGCTTGCTCTTTTTAGCAATGCACTGCTGCTCAGGGCATTCAAACTAACCTTTTGGTCAAGTGGCCACTGTGGCAGCAGGATCCAGTGTGTTCTTTGAAACCAGACGAGTTCTTAAAAATAAAGGAAAAAGGGGCCGGTGGAGAGATGGATACCTGCCAACACGGCTGATAGAAGTGAGAGAGCTGCAGCCAAAATCTCCCAGAATTTGGCAGGTGGCTGGTGTTAATGTGCAGCCTTGGCTCTGCTGAACGCTTCCACAGCTCCACATATTCCCACCTCACAGCCTCTTCCTAATTATGTTTCCTCGCAGTATGGAGCCCCCAGCTTATTGCTTATTATGCTGCGTGTCTGTATGTCACCGTATACAGGAATCAGTAGAGGAGGCATCTCCACTGTTTCTGCCGTCTTAAGCAGAATGCAAAATAAAGCCTGGTGCGATCTGGATTATTGCTGAAGCTACAGAATAATGTGTTCCATTGTGATCCTTCCACCGGTGCTCACATCACAGACAGGATTGAAGGAGGGGTTGTGGTTTCTGTCCCTCTATAATGAATCAGGACATACGGAGATGTTTTTTCCTCATCGCTGAAGCTGTCACAAGCATCAGAAAGGTGCCGCATATTTAGTCTATTTTGCATTTGTTTGCATAGCTGCTCACTTTTAACTGTACTATCATGGGTGTCTGCACTCACACTGTCCTGGTCTCTTTATTTCTGCTCTGTGAGCAGACACATGGGCCACTGTCTGACAGACAGGCAGACCGACTATTAGCTGTAATTGCCAGAGGATCAGTCATCCCAAGTGCATCAGGTCTGTTGCTGTTTCCATGCAGAAGGCAGACTGGGGGCAATAGGCTGAAAGACCTGACCCAAATCTGTCTTTACATAAGGCCCTGCATGATGGAGATGTTGCTCAGGGAGCAAATAATTAGATTATTCAAATATCATAATGCAGTCAGTCATATTGGCACTGGTGTATAGCTGAGCTGAGTCTTGATTAAAGGCAGGGGGAGCAGAGCGGGGGAGATGAGAGAGGGGAGATTACACTCTACAAGATTTCCTAATTGATCTGAAAGGAAGGCTGTTTAATTGATCTAGGATGCCCTGGAGGGTTGCCAACATTTCTGCATATCAAATTGGGTCACTGCATGTTTAAAATGGCCCAGTGAGAGGAGAGGCTGGTAGAATTGTGGCGACAACAATGGATGCATGCATGGATGCAGGAGCAGAAGGTACAGGTGTGCACCTGTCGTGATGAGGAGGGAAATGATCCTGCAATGCTCAACAGTGCAACAGAGATGTAGATTTGGAATGAACGGATGCGCAGGGCTGAGGGCTGCCTGGCGCTGTTACGCACAGAAATCACACATCCACGATCAAGAACATCTGCTGTGAAAAAAGACAGTCAAAATACAGCAGCTCTCAGGTACTTACGTGCCATATTGCAAAGAAGATCAGGGACACACAGAGGACCAGAGACAGCATGTAGCAGAAGGCAGCAAAAGTGAACATAATGGAAAAGGGGAAACGGTGGATAATTTCCCAAAGAAGCGAGATCCCAACATCTAAAACAAAGAAGAGGGGATGAAGAGAGGAGGGGGAGAAAGTTCTCACGGTGCCATGAGGAGCCGATGCGCCAGCGGCACCATCACTTCAGCCTCTCACAACAAATTGTTGCAGGAAACCTCCCCAGATGTCCGAGCCGGTCTCAGATCAGCGCGCTCGGCATGATCAGCGTCCGCAGCGTGCAGTCATGAAGCAAGAGTCATGAGAAGTGAGGAGGCTCCTCTGCATGGTGGAGAGGTGGAGGTAATCCGTTCAGCAGCAGCAGCAGGAGCAGGAGCAGGAGCAGGAGCTGGAGCTGGAGCTGGGCTGAGTCTGAGCTGTCATGGTGCTCAGAGAGCGGCTCCTCGTCTCCTCATGCACCAGGCGTTAATAACTGCCTGACAGACCTATCAGAGGGAGCAGGGAGGCGCGCGAACAGGTGGATTTAAAAGAGCAGCAGCCGGTGCGTGTGTGTGTGTGTGTGTATGTGTGTGTGTGAGAGAGAGAGAGAGAGGGAGAGAGAGAGTGGCAGGTGTGTGTGTTCAAATGTCTAGTTTGACAGGGACTTGCCATCAAGGTTGACTGTGCTGTCAGTGTGAGTTTGGATCATTTGGATGTTAAAGGATTTGGAGCATTTGGCACTTGGTTCTGTTTGACGTGACACTGTTAGAAATAAGCACTATAAGCACCCACTGTTTTTATTTGTGTGACCAATTCAATAGCAGCAATCTGCTGCGTTCACCTGTACAAAATGACGAGATCAACCACTTCATGTCTTAATTTGCTTAGACTGAAGAGACAGAGACAGAGACAGACAATCAAATACTGTATTATTAGCACACTCTTCTACACACTTCCAAAAGTTAATTATATTACAGACAGTGATCATTTACAATGTGGAAAACTCAGTGAAAAATACTGTTTCATTGATACTTTCAAAGACACTGATCCATCTGCTTGGACTGAGGCATCGTGTAGCCTGTATTTAAACCGTGACACTGGCGCCACCGTCTGACGCTTTTATGAATTGCCTGTAATTACAAGATCCCATAGAGCAATAATCAAAACTTGACAGAGGCTTAATGATATGTCTAGACACCTGGGAAACATGCATCATCCTTTATTGATCACCACAATTTATAGATTACCTTTGCGTGCTTTTGTATTGTCAACGTGTTTTGCACCACAAGGTACAGCCATAGACTGTATAAACCAGTATAAACAACAGTGTCAACGTCCTGCAAATACTTTCATGTAACATTTATAATTATCTATTATATACTGTTTATTATTTTTAGTAAGTGGATATTCTTGCAAGGATCTGACTTTGTTGTATGTTGTTGTTGTACAGTCAAGTTGAAGTGAATTGAATGTGGCACTATACTGTAATAAAAATAATGAATAATGACGCATTTATTTATTTTTAATATTTATTTTAAAGCGAGATGCACAAAGTTCTTACCAGAGGTAGAATAAACACAATGACAGCATGTAAGAGCCTTCAAAATAACAGTATTAAAAAGAAGCTGGTATACTGTTTACCATTTACAGTCATATGTTGTAAAGATTGTGAGACAGTGTGATTTTGAGCTATATAAACCAAACCGACTGGACTTGAATGCTAATACAAAACAGCTCCTTATGGTTGTACAGTAACTGACTATTTAGAAGAAATGATGGCTTAAAATGAAATGTACTCTTTTTGTTTTGTTCAGTTTGAAACTGTATTATAGAAAGCATTCTGAGGTTGATATAACAATGAAGAAATACTGTGAAAAGCCTTTTTTAAAAATTGAAAAAAAAAAAAAAAAACAATACAGGAAGAATGGACAACGTAACAGTGAGAGTTTTATTTTGAAAGTCGTGAACTAACCGGATTTCAGATGTTTATTTAACCTACCTTGACGCTTGCAGCTTGTCGCCTAGCAACAGCTTGGGATCGCTATGGCTGCTACTTTTGACAAACTGCTGCGTTTCTGTTTTCACCACAAACGCAGACTACTGGCTGGGAAAAACAGCAGAGAAATAAACACTGTGTAACCATTAATAACTGTAACTTCCGTGATGAATTTATGAAACATATTCATCATAATGACGAGCTGCAAAAGTAACGTTACATACCGCACAGTGAACACCGGAGAACACAGTCAATAGGAAAAACAACGACCCCTGGTGTTCACAAACGAGAGCCGTCCCTCACAACAGATTATTTTCTGAATGTGTAACTGAGCTTCATAGTAAAGGGAGGAAAATATGGCAGCTATTTGATGCAATAATCATGAACTGAGTTCCAGTGAAACTCCTCAGAAAGCGAACAATCTGTTGTGGCCTATTTTAAGACTTTACAGCGCATGTATGTGCTTTATTTATCCATCAGTCTGCAATCACAGAAAACCTGTACACACGTTAACAGATCTGACCTTGTAGCTTAAATTAGAGAGATAATTCATTGAAGGCATGCATTTGGATTAAGTGTGAAAAAGACTGCAACAAGTAAAAGGCCATTCTTACAGTTCATTGCATCATTTACGCATCCTCATTTTCTCCACAGCATAGCAAGCACTCAATAAAATAAAAAAAGGAAGGCAGAACTCCAAATTGCCATCTTCTTTCTTCCAGAGCACCTTCGCTGTGAGAGCTTTGTAGTCTGACACTTGAACCTGTCACTCAGCCCTCCTGAGACGCTACAGAAAATTACTGCAGTGCAGCTTTTCATTCTCAAGCAGCTAAGATCCTCTCCAACCTCATCTCTCACACACACACACATACACACACACACACACACACACACACACTTCTGCTAAGTCACTCCAGGACCTGTCTTTGTTGCTGTGACACTTAACCACCACGCTGTCACAGTGTTATTCTTCCTCGATACATGTGACGATATGACAGCACCGACGGCCACTTGGCGAGGCATCAAGAGGCCGCTGTGTCAAAGCGTCAGTGGGAGACAGACAGGAGGCCTGTGAGGAGCACAGACAGACAGACAGACAGACAGACAGGTGAAGACAGACAGACTGACTGAGGAGTCTGCACAACAAGTAGTGATGCAGTGGATTAAGGATTCTGCTGCATCATCACTCAGTATTTTCTTGACATTGCTGGTTTTTCATGTTTGTGATACTGAGGTCAGGTACAGCATGTTTGGATCTTACAGCAGAAACAAGCATGCTGTAATAAATATGCTGCAAATAGGTGAATGCTGAACTATTAACCTTATAAATAATGCTTGTATTGATCCAACTACTAAACTGAATGTAACAGCTGAAACCAAAATAGATCACTACTTGACACACTGAGTCACAGACATCGTGGTCCAGTAAGGTTCAGAAGATATATGGTCAACATCAGCAAAAAGGAACACCTGCATCCTTCATAGACCTTCTACTAAAAATGTGCGGTTTTCAAGCCCAGATAAACCTGATGACATCACATGACATCAGACTGAACCTGATGTGAAAATGGGTGGAGTGTTCCTTTAATCACACCTGCTACCATTTGAATTCTAATATTTCCATCTGATTAGGATCAAAATACTTTCTTGTTAAATAAAATCATGGTTTGAAATCAGTGTGCAGGGATCACCCTTTTCCTATGAAAGACGCACCCCTCTTTCCAAGCAACATTTTTTGTGATGTCCTGTATGCGACGGTCACATGACATGTGACTGACCCCTAAGACGTGACCTTGTTCAGCGGCTCCATTGAGGCTGTCCGCCCATGGCACACTGATGACTCCCAAGAGTATCCATGCTGTCTCTGCTGTTCACTTTCAAATGAATTTTCATGGTTGTGCACCTCCAAAGTGTGTGTGTGAGCGGTGGACCATCAGTATCAGCTGCCTGGGGGATTCATTTTTAGCACTGATAAGCTATATGTGTCAGTGTTGGCCTTTTTACAACTCCTTTGTGAAAGCAGCCTTGCCAGAAATTGGCATAGCCTCTAATTTTTTGTTTGGAAAGGGGCCAAGGCCATAATGCGCTCATTTCCCAGTAGGCATTTCAAATGGTGTTGCATAGCAACTAATAATCCTTTTTTGTCCAATCAAGAGGCTTTTCCTTCTCTGTTTTCTAAATGTTATTTATCTAAGAGAGAGTTTTACTGAGCACCATTTCTATCAGGAGCAGCTGTTTGATACACACTTACAGTAGTAATGTTCACACCTGGGACTTCTTCTGTAAAAGTGTTGGTCAGCATAGTGGTAGCAACTGGTTGTGCTGGAGTTTCCCAGTCTGGAAAGGGATTTGAAAATCTCCAAGGTCAGAGCATGGTGGCACGTGTTGTGTTGTACGTGTATGTATTAAATATGCTGTCCCCAAGCTCACACAGTGCGAGGTGAGGAAGCCTGTGAAGGACTTCCCACCTCAAATCCCTGAGGTCTTCAAAAGTTAAAAAACGAAGAAGGTCCATAAAATGTAGCACTTTAATAGTTGATATGCCTTAAAAAAGAACTACAACAAAACATTACCAATGGGGTGTGGTGAATGAATGCAAATGAACATGGAGCATTTTGTAGTTCCAAGTATAACATAAGCCAAGTACCTGAGTAAATATCTAGCCACATGTGCTCTTGTCCATGTCTTACTCCCAGGTGTGTGCCCCTGCCACGCAGACTCAACATTACCTCCCAACACATGCAGGTGTGTAACACTTCTTCTAAACAGTTTTACAACAATAGAAGATTGTCTAGCTCTTCATTGTAAGAAGACCTAATAGATTATTGTGTTACTGGCTAAGAATAAAGATGAGTAGTAATAAGACTTGAGTGTATGAAAACAAAATTCAAAATTTTGACAAAGTCCATAATTACAGTAATCAGTTGCAAAATACCAGCACCACATCTCCTTCATGTTTCCCAGCAACAAGGAAGTGCTCCATCGAGATATTTTTAACACGCTGTCTACACTGTTACATGATGCAGGATTTTCATAGCTACTTCTTTAACTTTGCTTAGGATCAAAACTTTTTTGCAATACAACCTGGACTCCAAAAGAGTTGGGACACTGTGTAAAACATAAATTAAGAAGAATGTGATCATTTTCTAATCCTGTTTGAAATAAACTCAATAGAAAACAGTACAAAGACAATATATTTCATGTTTGGCCTCATCTACTTCACTGACTTCTGTAAATATCTGCTTATTCTGAATCTGATGGCAGCAACACGTTTCAAGCAAGTTGGGACAGGAGCAACAAAAGACTGTGAAAGTTGTGGACTGATGCAAAAAGCACCTGTTTGGATCATTCCACAGGTAAACAGGTTCATTGGTAACAGGTGATAGTATCATGATTGGGTATGAAATTTCATCCTGGAAAGACTCAGTCGTTCACAAGCGAGGATGGAGAGAGGTTCAACACTTTGTCAAACACGATTGTATAAAGGAGATTAATACATGGGTTGTACACTGTAAAAACTGCTGTTGGTAAACACAGCTGGTTTGCAGATGATTGAGTTCTGTTTTCATTTAAATTTCACACAGCTTCCCAACTTTTTTGGAATCGAGTTCTATAACAAAACATTTTTTTCTCGGCTCATTTTTGTACGATCGTATATGTGTGTATGAGATTCAGCAAGTCGTGTATAACCAAGATCAATCCAGTTTTCCATGACATGGACTAATTAAATGTGTTTGCTTGTGAAAGATGCAAATAAATATTAATAACTTAATAACATGCATCATTGTGCTGATAAGTGAAGCATCAGTGCTTTTAAAACGTGTAATGACAGAAACAAACTGCTGCAACACAAAGAAAGCTAGCTGAAGGTATCTCTGCAAGTAACTCGCACCAAAGGTCATCTTATTAATCTGATATCTGTGATGGATGTTATTGTGTCAGGTCATAAATGTGGACACACGGGCTGTGTGAACTGATCAGCACCAACGTTTGCGACTTGTGTTTTCCTGTTTGTCTGCTATAGCTGGTGATTGTGAAGTTAAGAGACAACAGTAGAAACGGACTGAACATACTTTAAAATGACTATGTCATGAAAGTTGCTGAATGGAACCTTTGAAGGTTGAAACCTTTGAATTTAATCAACACAAGGGCACTTTATCCATCACAGAGCTGAGATGTGTGGCAGTCGGTCAAATCTGTCTACAGTATTGACTTAACTCAAACAAATGTGGCTGTTGGGATACAAAAAATAACTCCACCACAGTGTTGATTTTTATGATTTATATTCAGAATGAAATTAGCCCTGCTCCAGTTTTGCCACCCCAGCACAAAATGCATTTCTGTTTGCAGAAGCCAGATGTTCTCGAGGTACAAGTGACTGCAGTGATATGACAAGTTCATCATGTGGCAGTATGACAGAAAACTATGTCAGAATTTACAGTGTAGTAATTTATGGTGGAGGACTTGGATGTTCAAATCCAAAGAAAGTCACAGCACTGAGGGTCTTTATTCCTGAGTCAAATCCCACCATACTGTTCCTACTGTTGACAAGAGAAACTGACATTTGTCCAGCAGATGGTGCAATTTCCATGTTTATCAATGAAGTAGCAAAGAGCTTTAATGTATAGCCGAGATTTAATATATGACATGAGTGTTTTGAGTGTCTTTCTTTTTTAGTTTGACAACCAACCTACTTAGACTGAGCTGTTCCTTCTTTCAGAGCAATGTCACATAATAAAGCAAATGTAATTTTGTCTATAGAGGTAAAAAAAACTGCCTCACTGCTGGCACACACAGTTACACACTTTAATGTATCTTGATTTGAAGCAAAACAATGACACAAAGCATTTGAATAGAGCAGAAGACAGTAGATTAAGGAAATAACAAAACTCTCTTCAAACATGTTTTTTTTGCCTTTTTTGGCAGTGTCCCTTACTTGGAGAGAAAGAGGCTCCTGGGCAAACAAGGGGGGATCCAGGAGGTGAAGCAGCTGGACAAGTGGAAGCCTGCTGTAGGCTGAGGGAGGGTTTAGAAGACAAAGCCAGCAAAGAAATCATATGGGCAATATAGTGTAAACTGAACACTCTTATCTTCATCTGAACATTGTAAGAAATATGCACAGTCAATGTATTTAAGTCAAATAAGAGCAAACATATACACAGCACAATGTCTACCATGAGAGTTTGTTTCCCAAGACGTTAAACTATTATTTTCAGACTTGATATTGTTCATATTTGAATATAGAATTTAATTAAATATTAAATATATATTATTTTCAGTGTTCTGGAAGTCAATCAATTTAGCAAATCATAGCAAATACCCATGTCACAGTATACTTCTACACTGACCCCGCCTCTGCCTCACCTGCCAGCCACTCCCACCTCATCACCTCACCTGTGCACCCAGCTGTTTTCAGTTACCAATCAGGACTCTATATAAGCCACTCCACTGCACTCTCACTTCACCAGATTGTCTTTGCATCATGTCAGACTCTCCAGCAATCCTTTTTACACTTATTCTCTGTTGCCAAATCTGCCTACTTTGTTGAATCCTGGGGTTCACCTCCGCCTTCTGCTCCTGATCTGCCTCTGTGTTCTTAGTTTTTGTCTGCCAGTCTCCGTAGCTGTTGTGTTTCCTGTGGCTCCGACAACCTCTCTGTATCATCCATCCGTTGCTCTGTGAGTCTGGTCTAAACCAACATCAGTGATTTGAATAAACTCTTAACTGACTATCTGTTTTTGGTGTGTTGCCTTTGAGTCCTACCCCACTCTCTGTTACAGTATATATTTCACACAATCATTCATATGATCATTCTGATGTCTTCATTTATTTAATATTGAACTCACATTGTTCTTGCAAAATGCAACAAGACTGTAAATAACCATGCTTAATGTGAATTATGGACAATTGTAGACTGCAAACTCTGGGAAGGTTTATTTGACCACTTGGCATTGTGCTTGTAAAGTCTGGCTGATAGTTATGAACAGTTGGTGATTACTAGAAAACTGAATGTGCATTCAGCATATTCTAATTCTTATAATACTGCTTGTTTACTTGAACAAAAGGGGCGATTCATCTCGAGGTATAATAATTGTTCCGTGTGCTTATTTTTAAATGATCAGCTCAATAGTCATTTAGGTTAGTTCAATGCAATTCAAGTCCCCCTTTAATAATATGTGGCCACAGCAATAGCTAAAACAGAGGCACACTAAGTGCTGTGCTGGTTGTTTCTGTGATCTTGACAGATCAATGTTGTGATAATGATTTAATCAATAAGCCCCAAAGCCCTCAAGCCAACCAAATAAAACCGAATTACTGCTTCTATCTTGAAAACTATGCTGCTGTTCATACTGTTGCCTCCCTGCAGTCAGCACTATGAGCTGTATCAGCTGCTGTTATGGCAGAATGTTCAGCAGGTTTCTAAATGTAAAAAGGCCTTTTAGACAAAAAGTGTAAAAGTTGAATGCTTCATAGTGTTATATTAGTGAGTAGTGTGCACCTTTAGCTTTATTCTTCTCTTCTTTGCATTAAAAGTGCAAGTTTTCTTTAATCGTGTCCAGTTAAATGCAGTCTGTCCAAACACAGTTTTTACATTTTGGATGTTGTCCAGCAGTAGTTTAACAAGGAACAAAAGCAATTTTATTTTCTACTACTATGCCCCCCTTCCCACCAGAAATATTTGACCAGACATTAAATGTATGTACTAGTTTAGCTGAGGTATTATAGTGGTATTCTGGCATCTGTTCCAGCATAACTCTTGTTGCTTATACAAAGTATCTTATCATACAAGCAACACGGAGGTTGAATTTGTGATTTATTGTTTATTGTTGGGGGTAGCAGGTTAGGCCCCTACCACCCCCTCCCACCTGCTGTAACACCTGTCTATTTGCTGTTTATCCTTGTGCCGAATCAGAATTTGTTAAAGCCATGGATGGATATCTTAAAGCTAGACCTTTGGGATTCTTGACTGAGCATCCCATTGCTCTTAATGAATGTCAGAGTGTTGGATTTCTAGCCACCCATAAGGTCACCACTTTAAATGTCAACAGCCAGAGAGAGAATGCAGGACGGTTTTTTATTGAGCGTCGAGACACCCAAAAGGAGGAACATGCATTTAAGATTCCACCTAAAAATACACCTGTCTAATCAGTCTGGATCACTGCTGGAGCTGCAGCAGAGAGTCCAGTCCAGTGCTCACAAACTGAAATGTCAAAGATTTGATTTACCCAAAATGAGGCACGAAATCTTAAAGTGCATGTGATGTGAACTCATCAGCTTGACAGCAAAACACAAAAACAGTTTTTTCCCTCCCTCACCTTCTAGGCCTGCCAAATATTGCTTTTAAGTTACAAAGTTTTACCGTTGTAAAGCAAAAATGAGACACGTGAACAACACAAACACATAAACGGCTGAGACACGTACACATGTGCACCCATTCCTCCAAACCCTCCTGAAGATTTGCATGTAATTAGCGGTGCGAGGGTGCAGTGGCAATCAAGTACAGAGCCTGGGCCTGCTAGATAAGCTAATATGTAACCACCTTGTTGCCTTCGTGTTCATACCTCACCACCACGGGCACCAACAAACTCCTGCTGGGGACTGAGATGGAAAGTGTGTTTGCATGTAAGTGATTATTTGGGGGTTGCACACGTGTGTTTGTTTGTTTCTTTTTATATTCTGGTGGGGACTCTAACCTGTCACAGGGTCCTAAGGATTAGAATTTGGTTAAGGCTAGAGTAATGGACTGGGGAATTCATTATATCAATGGAGCTTCTGGGTTGCAGCTGCCTAACATGTTATTACTGTGGTGTCATTTATGTTTGATCATTTTCAGGACAAAGTGATCAAAATGGTGCTGGAAGCTTGGTGACATGGTGACTACGACAGCATAGCTGATTTAAGGGAACACATTCACTCACGTCTTACAGCTGCCAGCAAACCAGGCTGCATCTCGTTTAAGCACTAGTTTATTTATTTGTATATCTCTCTCAATTATTATTAGCAGCAGCAATGACTAGGTGATTAATGATTCAACAGAAAATTCTATATATGTCTTAATTTAATGAAAGTGAATTTAGCCCATTAGACTTTTGGACTGTTGGTCATACAAAACAAGCGATTTCAAGATTGTCATTTTAGGTGCCAGGATCTTATGACGGGCATTGTTGGATATTTGCTGACGTTCTACAGACCAAATGAATAAATGAAGAAAATCACTGGTAGATTAATCAATAACAAAAACAGATTAAGTCAGCTTACAGATATCCCTATAAGGTCTAAGTTTGTGGGTTATCAACTATCCAACAGAGCCACTGTGGGAATAAATTCATCCAAAACAGAAAAGCAGGTCAATCCCGATCGACAAAGTGTTTGCATGCAGAGAGAGTAAGCGACTCTCGCATGAGGTGGAGGCGCACACTTACAAACAGTTTAAGTGAAAACCATTTCCCCACCCTGCCCGTAGCTATTGTTCAACAGCAAGAACTATTACCACAAATAACAGCGTTTCTGCCGCCACGTACAAGGACTGAATGAAAAAAACATTCTCATTCACTGTGTGGAAATTGATATGCAGATTATATAGTGTGGTGTATAATGCCAGAGCAAATCAAGCCACTGTAGCCTATCTTGAATAATGATTTTGTAGGGGTCCAATAACAATGGAATTGAAAATGCGGTCATTGAAAACTGAGCACTGTCAGCACTTTATGTGCAATGCAGCTTCAGAGTGCATATAGAGGACTGAAAGCTGAGGGAAGGATCTTCATTTTCCCAGAAGCTTCCATCCCCTGCATGTGTTTCTGCTGTCTCCCACATGACACTGTGCACCAACAGTGCCCCCTGATGACAAGCCGAGTAAACAACGGTTGACGAGGTGATGCATCAATATGATTTATGATGACTTTTAAAAACCTACAATTAAATTCAAATAAAACTCAAAGATAAAAACATGCTGAAAGCTCCACTTATCATTAAAAAAAAGCAAACCCAGTGTATACTGCCCACCAAGCACCAAAAAGCAAACAAATTAGTTATCAGCTGATATTTCAGATATTTCCCTTAGGAGCTGGTGGAGACCAAAACAGAGCGAAAATTCAATTCAGTTCAATTCAGAAAACTTTATTTATCCCTGAGGGGCAATTTAAGGCACGAAGAACAGTGGAGCTAAACAAAAGCAACAAAAGCAAAAACATGACTCGTAATAAATGCTAGTGTTTCCCTCTGTCTGCTGAATGTGTAAATTATGTAGCACTTTAGCCAACATATTAAGATAAAATGGCACTGCTTCCAGTTTGGGCCACTGCCCCCAAATGGCCAAACATCAATTCATACAGCTTTAGGCACTATTCCTTTAAAAACTGTCCAACATTTGAATTAAAAGTAACACCATCAGTCACATAGTGGACATCTAGGATCAGCAAAAGTGACCAAACCCAGTTGGAAACCAGAACAATGAATGAATTCAAACAACATCTTCATTCGGCCCCTGAATGCCGGCAGCCTGCAGGTAACAGCAGTGCAGACCTGCACATGGGAAAAATTGGGCCCCAGGGTCAGAACCTGCCTGTGGAGCATCTCAGCCTGCCAAGGGAAACAGAAAGATCCCCCCAAAATACAGCACTATGTTCATGAATCTCAAGCTGAATGACTACAATAAGTCCATAATGCTATTTAACTCCAACAGAGGGCGCTGTCTACATTTAGATTAGACTAATGCCTCAAGTTGACTCTTGACCTCAAGTCAAGTTGGTAACATTAGTGGTGATGATAGACTCATGAGATAGGATGAATTCTTCAAAAAAGAGAAAAAGTGACTCTGAAATTCTCCCTTTTATCCACAAATGGACATTTAAAGATTTTGTCACAAATGTATGATATGCCAAGAGAATATCACCGTGTTCAAGTAATACATCAAGAGACATTTTTTGACAAAGTATACTAACTATGGCCAGGCAGAATATTTTCACAAAGCAGTCGATCATCCAAGAATACAAGTGACACAAGCAACAACAGAAAAGAAAATGTGACCATGTATTTGCTCATATTTTGTCTGTGAATATGAATATTTTCTTCATTGATGCAGGTATATACTCAAATGATAAATATTAAATCTTAACAATTGTAAAGCACTTGAGTTCATATATATATATATATAACTTAATACAATGTGTTTCATCAGTGATCTGTGCAGTGGTGCATATCAGACAACTGGCAAGTTGTAACAGGCTAGTTTAAAAGTTCATACTGCATTGAAGTGGATTGTTTTATGTAAGTAATCATTCCATTGTAACCTCACAATACACCACACTGACACACACAGCTGCGAGAAAGTCAACATATTCTAACAGAAAGTTCTTGTTTTTTGAAAAATGGAACCAGGCCTTCTGGGCTGGTAATAACAATCTGTCTACCAAATTCATGTAGTTAACATAATTTAGCACTCTGTTTTGCATGCTTCAGTTCAATTGTTCCATGTGTGGCCCTTCGTTTACTTTATCTATCTTTATTTGGTTGGGGGAAAAAAAAATGTCACTCACCCTCCTCCTGCTTTAACCATATGACCACCCATGCCGACCACATCCATTACGTCCCCTCATTTGTCTCAGCTCCAATTTGTTTTGCCATCCATCCCGAGCAATGTGTCAATACATACCACCAAGACAAATGAGGTTTCTACTATTCATTTTCGGGGGCACCTGTCACAGATTTGACTGCAGGGAAAATGGTGCCTGTGGAAATGAACTTCCTTGTATTCCAGGTGAACAGCTCTTGTCCACAATCAGACCTGGGAAGCTGCAGTTACCCACAACACATCTGCGTCTTCTCAATAACGAGTCGTGTCAGGGATTACAGTATTATACTGCACTAACTATTCCTGGTATTGCTCCATTACTTCAACTTCTGCTTATTCGCTGTGGGATTGGGAGTTTGATGGATAGTTAACATCAGTGTCCTCTCTGTGTCTTCACTGTGGAGATGAAGGCAATGCATGCTAGCTTGATTACTGTTAAACTCTTGTTGTACTGTTTCTCTATGCCACTGTTTTGCATTGTTTGTTTTACTGCTACAGGCCTTTGAATTGACCCCCGTGGACAAAAACATGTCTCATTTCTTGAATTGAATTCGAATTGAAGTGAATTGAATTAGCCTTGACCAATAGATGAGAAATACACCATCATCATCATGGGTGTCCAATTAAGTTTTCAAATGGGATACGTAAGTGGTGTGGGGGTCTGGGGTTCCTCCCCCTTCCTGTATTTCTACACCAGCTAAGCTCTGGGAAGTCAAGAAACAGACACATGCACATTAGTTAGATTGAGCATGCTATGAAAAGAAAGAATGTATGAAAAGAAAGAATGGACATTTATAAAAAACGTGAACAAAACACAAATGTAGCCTAAAATGGTCATTCAGTTCCCACTGTTCTAGGTTACTGTGGTGTGGGGTGAGGGAGAGAGTGGGGCAACAAATTAGTCTGATATATTAACAGTAGTTGGACAAAATCACAGAGGAGATGATGTGGTAATATTAAAGGTGGGTAAACTATAAATGTCCGTTGGCTTAACTGTCCAGTGTTAAGTAATAGTAGATGAATCAATGATGAAAAAAGGTTAAGTAAATCCTTAAAAAAAGGTGAGTAAACCCTATGTTGCACTTGAAAAGGGTGGATGAACTGTGTTTATGTGTTTTTAACCTCCACTATGTCCCAAATAATAAAATCACTGTTTGACTCAGCTCCTTTGCGAAGGTCCCATCTCCGCAGCTGAATCCTGTCAGCGGGCTAACTGTAGGTGGACGGGCAAAGTGCAGTCCTACTTTTAGCTAATTGAAAGTTTTGCTTGAGTTAGAGTGCCAAGCAGGTTCATTCAACATACAGCAGCCTATCCTTTCCTGTGTTCTAGTCTCAGTCCGTCATCCCTCATCTTCCTTCGTAAACAGTCAGACTCCTGTGTGGAGTGACAGATCGTGATGGACAGTCCTGGTTGTGGAGGATTTGGAACTATTTAAAAACCCTCTTTGACAGAGCAGGACTGAAGTGACGAGTAAATGAAGCTAACTACTTTTTTTTCAGTCAAAGGTTAAGTAATGTAATTTCTTTTTTCAGTGAGTGCTGTATAATCGATTATTGATTTTTCAAGTACCTTGCCCCACACTGTCTTTTCAGAATCCTGGCATTTCAGGTTCAGGTTTTTGATGCACAAATTGAAAACGTTCATTAAAAACTAGATCAAAACTATAACACACTTACGGAGAGAAAGTTAACATCCTACCTGTCAGACCAGTGTTCTAAAAAGCTAAATACAACCATGTCTTCTGTGCAATTGCTGCCTTTATTTCATCAATACATGCAAATAAATGTTTTGTCTCAAGAACTCGAGGAAGATTAGTTTCAGTGGTTCTCAGCAGACCCCATTAACCTAAATCCTAATGTATCCTAATGTGATCAGCAACCTGTTTAATTTCATTGATTTACCCTGCTTGAATTGAAGTGCAAAGGAGAAACCCCAAGGGCCCCAAAGTGCTTGTTACTTAGAAGGCAACTGTGGAAATCTGCTGATTTACAAATGTTCTTTTGAGTCAAACAAAAACAAGCCTCGGCTGCTGTATTTCTCTGCTTCTCACTTGCTGTTTCCTTATCTATCTGTATCATGAAATTTGAACGTGCAAAATGGAGCCCGGCAAACATTTTACTTTTCCGTCCAGTCAGCAAATGCTCACTAGTTCATGTTTCCCAGAGATAATAATCAGCCTCACCACTAGATGGCGGTCTTTGATTTCCTTCCTCTCATACTTAATGGATTAATCTTACCATTTTGTCCTCTCAGCATGCTGCCTATCAGCTGTCTCCAACAGCATCTTCAGCTGTCCAGCATGGAGGATGTAGAGAGACAAAAGGCCACTTATTACAGATACAGAGCATCCATATACAGTACATTTGTACAGAACAGTGCCAGAAGCACATGTTGCACAGAAGCCCACACAGGATTCCTCGCTGCTGTATGTTCAAGATGAATCACCGATCGATGCGCTGCCGTCTGAAGCAGCAGTTCTCAGCCTGCTTGGCTCACACTGCTGAATGGTTCCCCACACTGCTGCAGGCAGAAACGTGAGGAGCAGCGACCTTTGACCCCAAAGCACGATTTTAGTTTTTCCCTTTCAGTTTATTTTTACTCTGTTTTTATGAGAAAGAAAAAACAGAAGCTAAAAGTATTCATTATTTCAACAGAGAAAAAGCTTTTATATATAAAAAAAAATACATACATTTCCAGAGACAAGAAGAATTTTATACTTTTAATTTTCTAGAAAATTAAAAGGCACTGATATGTACAATTGTTATATCAGACTTAATCCTGGAAAGGAATGACATTTAGGATTTGACATATTGAAATAATGTGTTCAAGGGGTAAAATTACAAATCCAAATAATTAATGTGATCTTTGATTAACAATTCCAAGAAAAATGGTTTAAGTGGAGCCACCAGTTTTCCAGTCTTTATAGGAATACTCCAGTAAGTCAGTATTGCAGTAGTCCGTCTGTCAGAGGAGTACAAGTGCACCAAAGTGAGGCTGGAGACGACACAGAATGCCATGACCCATGCGTAGCTCGAACTGCTGCCACTCTGCAACTGGGAAACACTGGACTCCACTAGCAGCTGTGCAACAAGCCAAGGCAGCCATCAGACACAGAGACAATGTGGACCTGTTTCAACAAGGGAGGGGGAGGGGGGGTCTGGGTTGAGTTATAATTCCAAGGTCAAAGAACCTTCAAGCTCAATCATCAGAGTTGTTTTCACAGACAGTTTTAATGTGGAGTACAGGATGAGTGGTGGTCGTCATCACAAGTAAACTGATCTGTATGTGCAAAATCAAAGTTCCTTAAGATATTACCAGTTCAGTTTCTCTGGAAATCAACAACTACATATAAATCAAACAGCACAGTGTAAGTATTGTAGAATTTCCTGTTTGTTTTAATCAAGTAAATTGCTCTCTTGTCCCTGTGCTATAATTGGTGCCTGGAAAATTATTACATGTAAAAGTGTTACCATTCAAACAATCTGTACAATAGAAATCATTTAACAATTACCACTGTGAGATTCGAAGCATGAAAGCCTAACAAAAATGTTCGTCATTGAACATGTAAATAAATCTTGCATGACAATGGCAGAACTATGAATTGCAGGGTGAGTCACACCTACAGATGTACGCTGGGGCATAATGCTGCAATATCCTGTTCCTGCACCATGTAATTCCTGTGGTTGTACCAGTGCATGTCTGTAGCTCCTCTGTATCACCTGCAGCACTGCTGTTTGTACACAATGTGACAGACTATAGAGAACTCGATTAGGGCCCTGGCAGAGAGAGCAGTGATCTGCTGAAGCATCGCCTGGGCGAGCGAGCTGTGCTGCAAAGTCGCAGCATCCGCTCTCTCCAGCAGAGAGAATCAGAGAGAGGGAGATGTCGAGACGTGCAGCGCGATTTGTTGCATCCATCTGAATATCTATCAGTTTAGCTGTATCTGCTCCGAGCTCGGCCATATTTCTCATCAAGCGTCCTGCCCGCTTTTGTTGTCAGCCTTCGGGGTTGCAGAGAGGAGGCGTAGCACAGCGCCTCTGTGAATGTGCCAGGCAGCATCAGGGCCTATCTGTGGAGGGCACAGCCTGCTGGATCAGCATTTTGCTCAAAGAGACACAGAGAGAAAACTCTATTCTTGGGTTATGAGGCTCAGGGCCACATGGAAGCGGGGGCTACATGCTGGAGTCTCTTCCCATTGTACTACCTCTTATTTCTTCTTCATTCCTCCTTTTTTGTGATAGATTTTTTTTCCTTTTTTGTGCCTTCTCTTCTCCCATCCCTCCTTTTCCATCCCCCGCTCTCTATCGCTCATCATTCCACTAAGAGTTTCTCCTGCCATGAAATCAGAAGCTTCTCCCTTTTTTTTTTTTTTTTTAATTCAACTCAAGACGGCAGCGGAGTCAGCATCCTTTACATCAGCGTGTCAGATACGGCCCCCAGAGCCAGAGCTGCTGCCAGAAAGGAGGAGGAAAGCAGACAATATAAGACCCACTTCAACATAGCTTGAAATCTCTCCAAGACTTCACCTTGATGTAAATGTGCAGCTAATCAATACACGACATTAAAGCAGTAACAATGGGCTTGGCGAATTGCCCCTTTAAAGGCACACCAGGGAATTTGGTTCATTTATTTAAGAGCTCCTTTGCTGCCAGTTGTGCTACTTTAGTCTTGTTGCAGGAGAAAAAAAAAGTTTATATTGTTTTTCTCCTTTTGTTTCCCTCTCGTTTTCTCTATCTTTCTCTGCCCCCCTCGTCTTCCAGCCACTACACCCCACCCCCCTGCCCACCTTCTTTTTCGGACTAATTTGTTCGGGCCGGTATCTTTTCTGCAGGCGAGGGCTGCCGGTGCTTGTTTGACTTTGACTCACCTTTCTAATTTGACTCGGTTCCTTTGTAAAGTGGTATCAGGGGTGTTTATTCAGCTTCTGAGACTGCAATGCTGAGCTAAAGGGCAAAAGGACACCAGTCACTCAGGACCCATTCTGCTAATGAAGACAGATTAGTCAAGCAACAACATCCACACACACGCGTGCACACACAAACACACACACACACACACACGTAAACATGCACCTCCTGTGTATTGACTGTTTGAAACAAATTACAATTTGTGATTTTTGTTGCTGTGTTTTTATAATAATGCAGCTGATCAGTTTACCAATAAGATGTGAAACCATCATTTTAGAGACAGATGAAGTATTAGATGATGGGTATTGATCTTTATCTACCATATGTTTTTTTTTCTGATTTTCTGGGCAGTGTGTGGATGTTATCCGGATGTTGGTGAAATAAGCTTTGTATCCTGGATATGATGGAACAAGTCCCATTCATGAGTTTACAGCATCAGATATCATTTTTGTCACCCTCTAATTCATCATGTCTATGAATATATATGGCATTATAATGAAGCTTGTTTATATACCTAATGAATGTCAGTTAGACGAGCGGCTCCCAAAATGGAGGCCAGCTCCCCAGTAAATCGAAAAGGTCATGAGATGTTTGAACATTTAGAAAAGAAAAAAAAGAAGTCAGACATTTATATTTCTTTCACCTCTCCATTTTTTGCACATTGTTTGCATGTAGTATGTTTTCTGTCTTTGTTTTGGGTGTGTGACTTATATATATGCTGTGTGTTTTGTCATTCAAAACATCATTTCATTCATCAAAAAACAGGCTCTGTGAGTATATACCAACTTAGCAAAGTGCTGACGTCAGCAACATGCTCACAATGATAACATGCTGATTCTAAGCAGGTACTGTGTTTACCATGTTTACCATCTTAGTTTAGCATGTTAGCACGATAACACAGCTAATTAGTGCTCATTACAAAATACAGGCTGATGGCAATGTCGTTCTTTTTGCAGGTATTTGGTCAGAATTCTGGACTGAAGTTTTTTTTTTTATTAGGATTCATCCTCTTGGTAACAACAAACATAATAATGTCCTGTGATGTGATGTATTTTTGATGTACTGTTGCAAATACACACGGACTAAATTGAGACATTATGCTCCTATACTTCTATAAATCATATGAAAACTCTTTCCATATTTTATTTTCCACATGAAAGACTAAGTGGGAGACTAAAGACTTTTAACTTAGGTACACTATCTCTCATCTACATAAGTGAGCTTTGACATGATTCTAATTGCCGGCGATAATTTGCTTCCCTTCTGCAGGTTAATCTTGGGTGGGAAATGAAAGCAGCCGACTCTCCTTTTTTGAGGATGTGCTGCAAAGTTGTGTTAACCACATCTCCCTTCTCTTTCCTCTCATTCATTTG
Organism: Holacanthus passer; assembly: GCA_025331565.1. Taxonomy (NCBI): domain Eukaryota; kingdom Metazoa; phylum Chordata; class Actinopteri; family Pomacanthidae; genus Holacanthus; species Holacanthus passer. The sequence continues at coordinate 248,199 of JAFREQ010000145.1, forward strand.
ACCTCATTATCAAGCTTTTCAGTCTTTGGGGAAGATTGCCTTAAGCAAAATAAAAAGTGCTTTAATGTATAAACCTGTGCTCATCCAACAAGAAACTGCTTCCCTTTCTCTCTAAGCAGGTAACAGATTATTGCCCAAGGATATGAAGCAGCAACAAAACAGAACAAAAAATCATAAGTAGGACAGAAAGAATAGCGTGGAACATGCCCAAAAGAGGCCCCAAAATCCATTAGTGCAGCTTTTAAAGAAGCTTTACACTGAAGATGTCTCCCTTGACATGACGTTACAGTATGTATTTACAACTTTCCTTCATAGCTTCATATATTGTTTGAAGATCCATTCATAAGTCAGTGAGAAATCGCCGCGATTATGAAGCAATACAGCTAAACAAGAGTTCTGCTTTGCTTGCAGAAACATCTTTTCATTCTTTCAGGCTATGCAAGAAAATGTTTTCACAAGTCTTCATAAGAGAAGTTATAATTACCATCATATACTGTACGTTAACACATGAAGCTGCACACAGCTACATTATAGTGTGCAAAACAACATTTCTTCAATGTTTACATACTGCTTATAAATGCAATGTAAAATGGGTATAAAGTCAGGACTACTAATATGATTTAACACTCAGCACCTCTTGATTCACTTGATTTAAACTTTAATTGTATGGATTGTATGAAATGCAGTGTAGGTAAGAAGAGTCCATGGGGACTGAAGCAGACTCTCTGACAGGCTGAACACAGGTTGTGTGACATCAGGTGTCGTGGGACCACCCTGCATCTGTGTTGCGTGACACACAGAAATGAACCCCCTCCTTGACAGCAAATGTGCTACAACACTGTCACAGATGTGGCCAGATGTGATGTGCGTGCAGAGACACAGCTGAAAGGGTGTAATGTTTAATTCGTTTAGCTTCGTCTTGCAATTACTCTCCTCTAGGAGTTTTTGTGCATCTATTTAAAGTGTAGAATACACGAGAAAATGGAATATGGAAATATGTGGGTAAATGTCACAAAAACAGCTGTGATACTCATCAGCCTAGTTTGGCTAAATGCTAATGTGTAAATTTATGCACAACCTTTTCCTGAGCATGCTGTGCCTTTCAGCCGACTTCAACCCGGTGGGTTTCCTTTAATTATTATTGCTTTTAGGCTATTTAATGGCTGTCAGAGTAATGGCAGTGATTATAGGTTCTCCAAGCAGGGATCCCGGAGAGTAACCCTTAAAATTAACTGTTTGACACTGATAAAGTCATAACAAGGTAGAGCACATAGCTGTGAAATGATCTGCAAATGGTCCGTTAGCTTTAAGGTTTGTGCAGGTCAGGGCCAAGAAACACTGACTGAGAGACAGAGATGCCAGAAGGTTTTTTTTTTTTTTTTTTAAAAAAAGGTGAATAGAATTAAAACCATAAGAAACCATAATTAAAAACAAATTACAAGAAGTGAACAAAGTAAACAGCGTGATTTCATTGCACATAATAAAAAGGAATGTGAATCGATTGCACCTCACCCTGGGGTGTCGATATGTCTGCCCCATTTCACCAGCTGCTGGTCGCTACAGAAACAGTGCCCCCTTGTGTGCAACTGGTCCTGAATGGCCAAAAAAAAAATCAACCAGTGCAGCTTTAAAGATGACGATCCTAACAAATGATCCTTAACTTGCAAAGATGGTTTTCAAATAAATGAAATCCATCTGTTCTTCATTTCTCATAGAAATATTTCTCAGTATCTACTGAGGTGGTCACATTCAGCAGTTGTCCATTCCAGCATCTGTTGGAACTAATCAGTGGAGGTGGACTGTTAACAGCAATAAAAATGTTTTCATGTGGATTTTTCACTAATAAAATAAACAGATATATGCAGATTATACATGTGAAAGCAATTTAATGGCCACATATTAATCCTCAACAAACTATACTGTACTTGTTTCCAACCAGCCCTCTTTCATATCCAAGGTTCTATAGCCCCACTTTCAACATCAGTCCCTGTGTCACCCTCTCGTCATCTATCTCAGCCCTTCATGTGAGGCCCTCAGGCCTGCCATCAGGCACACGGTGATGTATGAGAAAGAATGAGACGTAGAGGGGACCAAAACAGTCGGGAAGCTAGATGAGTATGCATGAGGAGGGAGTGAGAAATGAGGCAATAGAGAGAGAAAAGAATGAGTGGAAAACAGGGGAAAAAAAGAAAAGGATGGGAGTTCTGTTTATCACACGTTTTATTTAAGGTCTGTACATTTGTTATGTTCAAAAATGCAGTTATGTGTTGATTTCTTTTTCTAAAGTCTAATCAGCTACTAACGACTATCTACAGCCCTGTAGTGCTGACCCACCCATTCCAGGCATTCAGTGTTCATAAAATACATTAACGGGAGAATGAATGAAATATTAACTTAACTATTTTGCCACAGTCTGTTCTCCTTCATCAGTGTCTCTGAGCTGAACTCCAGTCAGTGCACAGGAAGAAATGACTGATTGCACATGGTTTATACTGATTTGAATGGAAAGGACCTTCACTCCAAGTTGTAACTTTGCACTCACCTGAGCTCAACTTTTTCTTCTCCTGATAGGTTACTAAGAGGTTCACCTTTCCTACCACGAGGTTGTATTCTAACCATTCTTACCCTAAAACCGTTTTGTGTAGGATTTGGAAACATTACTGACAAAACGTCCATATTCGTGTGGAATGTAACTAAGTACATCTACTCAAGTACTGTACTTAAATACAATAGGAAATGTGTACTTTTCCCACCAGTATTTTACCAAAAAAAAAAAACTCTACAATGATGTACACATGAATGCATCATTAATGATATACTATACATTTTTCTGAAATGGGTGATTCTGCATGATGTGTACTTTATTATTGTACACTGAGTACATTTTGCTGTGAGAATAATAATCTTGTACCTTTACTCGAGTATAATTTTAAATGCAGGATTTGTAACAAAGCATTTCTACAGAGTGGTGCTAATATTTTTACTGGTAAAAGATGGTTTGTTCAATCTGGAGATAATACTAAAGTGTGGCAAACAGCAACGCGTGAACCTGGATCAAGGTTCAGAATGATGGAATAAATCAAGGAGACAAAAAATAAAAGTTGCATCCACACGTGAAATGCTGCTTATTCTTCTCTTTTCCATTTAATAAGAGAAAGAAAGAGGCCCGACAGTAGAGAGTCTGAAGTATGATGAAAGGACCAACTGGAGTTCTTCGAAAGTTGGAAATGATTCCAAATCTGACTTGTGCACACACACACACACACACAGACTTGAGCATCATTATTCTGACAAATATCAAGATGACATCAAATGAACACGCCGTGTAAACACACATCCAGTGTGGTCTCTTGCAGCAGATACAGTTGGTAGCAGTGCCTGCTGTCTGAGAACAGCCTCGGCCCCTCTCCTCTCCAGTAAGCCATTTCACACATGCTAACTGTACTCTATTATGGATGGCGTTGTGGGACGGCAGGAATGGATGGCAGCGAGCCTTTTTTTAGTCATTGTGTCATCCTCTCCTTTCCTCGTAATACATTAATCTCCAAAGTGTAGCTCTACACGCCAGAGACAATCAGCACAGCAGGGGAGCCAAAACAAAAGAAAAGACAGAGGCAGCATGATGGAATGAGTCAAGAGTTAGTGTAGAAAAAACAGCTTGGAGGGACGAATCCATCCGGTCTTTACTTTGCTGGAGTTTGAGCATTTTAATGCGGGAGGTGAGAGAAATGTTTGTTAGAAGAAGCGCTGTGATGAATCACGAAAGACTCACAGCAAATTTGCTTTTGTGATGTTCATTACTGATGTCCTTCACGACAAGATAATGGAGTCCTACCGGAATATTTCAATTTTACTAAGTAATGGATTGATTCAGATTGAGTTTGCTCAGACATTTTTGCTTGAACCGAAAAACATACAGTACTAATCTATTGAGTATAAACAAAATCTGTCTGCTACCTTCTTTGAATTTGCAGATAAAATACTTGAATAAATGAATAAAATGATTGAATATACTGGTTACAACAGCGTCTACAGCCACACGAAGTCAGGATCTACAACCTAAGAGATGAGGGTCAAATGCTAAACTAGCACTGGCACTAGTCGGTTGATGTGGTATCATGTATACTACCCGTCCACCACCTCTTATAATGTTATCATATATAAATGTTATTTCATTATAAAGACATTTTTCATTTGTTATACTACACTGTAGAACAATGATTACAATGATATTTATCTTTTTATTTGATTGATTGATTTTCTCAGATATTCCTCCAACCAGTCTTTTCTGTGACAGTAGAACAGAAATGATAGACGTAAACCTTAACTATAGTTTTCAGTTTAATTTACAGCAATGTAAAGCCTCCTGACAAGCATGCTTCTGCCAGTGCTTCTGTCACATGACCATCTCCTTTACAGGCTGCAGCAGTCCATGTCACGGCGACGCTTTTAGTTAAGTATCAGCACGGCATGTGCTCACAGTGATGATGGTAACATGCTGATGTGTAGCAGGTATGTTCACCAGGGGCGTCATCATAGTTCATGTTAGCGTCCTAACATAAGTGGTAAATAGGAGTTTAGCTGTGCTTGATGTGAATGTTAGTCAGTTTCTGATATTTTGTCACCAACCACTATTGGACAAACTGGATTTCTGACCTTATGATGGTGTTAGATGAAAAGTTCGGGATCATCCAAGGTATTGCAGTTGATCATGTGGGGAGCATGAATGTCCATACAAAATATGGTGTGGTGTACCTACTGAGCGACAGTGCCACTTGTAGAGACACGCTATTAGTGCACTTTAAAAAATATTTTATCCGTCTGCTTTATTATATAAACCCACATTAGCTGCAGAAATTGAAAAAAAAAAAAGGCTAATCAGTCTCAGGTCTGTGTTCTGCATTTGGATGACCTTAGGAAGTGGTGATGCAGCAGATTGTGATTTTGTTGTGATGAACTGCCAAAGGAAGCCAACGTCTATCTCATCTCTGCAGCCTGTTCAATTAGAACATCTCTCCTTCTCCTGCTCTTTTTCTCTCCTCGTGTCCACAAAGGGAATCTCAGCTCTCCCCGCTTCTCTTTGATCTCTGAATAACAGCGTGGGAGGAAGCTTGGCGATATTGCATATTCCTATACAGCCATTGGTGGAGTCTGTATATTCCCCTAATCCTTCTGAATTCACCTAAATTGGCTCTCCTTTTTTTTTAATGAACTGTACCATCTGGGATGCGGTGTTGCACGGGAGCCTCTGGGGAAGCCCTTTGTCGCCACAAGAAACCTCAGATTGACCCCAGCTTGACCTGTGGGAGAGGTTGCAGGAAATATTGAGGAGGGAGACATGGCCGAGGCCAGAATCAATAACCATAGAATTGCCTTATGCTCTGACATGCCCCAGGCGAAGATCATTTAACTCTTGTATCATGCATCTATCAATTTGTCTACACAGTGTACCGCACACATGCCAGGGAGCTGTCTGGATGTCAACATAAAAACATAACCACAAGCTCACGTCACTGCATAGCACAATAAACTGGTTCAACTCAGCCAGCCTCTCCCGCCTTGATTCACACCATTTATTCATATACTCTTACAAAGCACGTTTACCCCAAAGCAGGTTCCCAGGTTAACAAGATCCTGTTGCTCTCCTGTTAAATTAATTCTTCCAAGTCAGCTGAAAAATATATGTTTCACTAGGTGTTGCCTTAATCTGGATTTTGCTCTGATCGTGAACGGTTGAATTTTGGTGTTAATGAGGTTGTAGTGGAGGTGCTCAACACAGAGAGCAGGTCGAACAGGTGTTACCTTTCAGCAAGCTCAACGGCAGTGTCACAAGGTGCCCACACATGATTAGTGTTCACACCGCTCTTACGGGGAGAGCGGCGGCGCCCAACCAGGCAGAAGCCCACCCTTGTCGTGGCGCACTGCTCGAACTTGCAGTTCAAATTGTTTCAAACTCTGACCTCGGTTGTTTGCTGACCTTTCAGAGCACAACCAATGAGATAAGAGCGAAGCAACACATGCAAGAGGAGGGGGTGAGGTCATTTAAACTCCTACTCTGTGTGTCAGAGCTCCCTGAACTCTACAACACAACGTTAAAAACGTACCATGCATGGCAAAATGTCAGCAGTCAGACGGGGCTATCCTGTTTATGAACTTAGCTAAATGTGTGCCCTACCTCAGGGAAGAGCACATTTCTCATCATCTGAAAGCAGCTTAAGGTCATCAGATAATTGTATGAACACAATGGGAGGTTTTAGTCAATGTCACACTGCCTCAGTCATATGATCATTTGTAGACAAGTTTATGTTAAAGCTCCACTAATCAATATTTTGATATTATCAATCAAACACATAATCAATTATCGCCCAATCTTATCTGCAATCCCCTTTATGGAGTGTCTTTTACCTCTTTGTTTTGGTTTTTCCAGCCTGGAACATTATTTTCCGGTTTATTGTTGGTGCTCAACCTGATTTTCAGCCAAAGTTGTGCTAAATCAACTGCACCTTCCTGCCAAACAGCAGAGAGACAAAGTTAGTGTGTAGCTGGCGACCGTAGTCACGTCCCTCAGACGTTGGTAGAGACCAAAGAAAGAGTTAAAATGAGAGTGAATGTTGGACTTACACTCGTCCGGCGGACACAAACGTGATTCTAAATTAATGCAAGTGTTGCTCTGTGTCTGTTGGATTTACTAACATGTTCACCATAATAACTTTACCAGGTAATAATACGTCAATGTTGTGTTGCCTCCAAATGATCATGGCTTCGCTCTCTCACAGGATGTCGTGCACCTACACAGATTTGCCATGGGAAAATCGGACACGGAATCTTTACCCTTTCATTTGTTACTGACACATGTCCTTTTTCAATGTGTCAGTTTAGAGCTCTTTCTTTTTCATTCTCCCAAATTACATTTACATTTGACTGATAAAAACAGTTTAAGAGTGGAAAATGCAACTTTTTGGTCAGAAATCTTTCTCATTTTAACCATGGACACACTGAGCTAAGTTGAGTTCCAAGACGGTGTCATACTCATTCCCTTAAAAGCTGCTCATCGGGTGCATCTGTCATATTTGGGCCAAATCAAATCTTTGCTTTTGAATCCTTGAGATTTGCTGTGAATGGCACAAAATAATCTATTGATCACACCGATAATTTTCCATTTTTATTCAACCAAATGATTCAAATGTTAACAATTAGATACTTTCTAAATGTGTGTGATACTCTGAATATATTCAATTTTTCAACTGAAACTGAAGCAGCTAAATGGAATTCAGCCATCATTAACTTTATTTTTTTACACCTGTGCTTTTCCTACTGCGTCATGTCAAAATGTGTCACGTCTTGTGCGAAGGCGGATCGCTGTGTGTGGGGAAAAAAGTCTCTCTGGGCCCAAACATCATTAAACCAGCATTTTGCAATTTCAGGAACTCATTCAGGCACTTTTTAAACGAATAATTGATAAATCATTCAACAACAGTTTGATTATATTAGTATGGAGATTTATTTGACCCTTTTAGGGGCAGCTTGACTTGTGCTATGTTGTTATATCTGCTTTGACTGCACATCATCGTCCGGCTGTTATCCTTGCTGAAATAATCAAGGTAACATGGGCTGTTATTTACACAAAACCTATCAGCAACAAGCCATAAAGGGACCAACCCAGATATATAATGTATGCTTCCACCTTAGTCAGAAACATTATACTGGGCCCTGGGGAAATATTCAAGAGGAAATGCTGTAGTTACAGTCTTTGTGTTTAACAGTGCTTGTGTGTGTGTGTATTTTTGCATATATGTGAGTGTGTGCGTACTGTGGGGGTGGTTCCTCTGGTGGATGACTAATGACTGTGTGTGTGTGTGTGTGTGTGTGTGTGTGTGTGTGTGTGTGTGTGTGTGTGTGTGTGTGTGTGAGGGTGGGTGGGGGGGGCTGGCTGTATGTGTGCATGTGAGAGCCTTAGAGAAACAGAGATGGAGAGAGAATTCCCTTATTTGCTCAGACTTAGCAGGAGATGGATGTGCTCGTGTATGTTAATGCACACTTGAACAAGCTTAGATTACCTGTTAAATCAGTCACACAGGCAGGTGAGGAAAAGCAGCAGTGGCGTAAATAACATTGTTTGTCTGATAACCTGTAATTCTACGACCAAACACCCTCAGCCGGACTAATACCACAGTGTACGACCCCCATCCATCCCTCCGTGTGGCACACAGCACATAAAGATTTGTCACCGTCAAATATGTAATTTAAGCAGCAGTCAAAGCAAACTGCCCAGCCTCCCACGCTACTTTATCAATGATTTACAAATCACGCTGGAGCAGAAAATAGGTACACACATGCCCCAGTGTGTGTTCAGGCTGTGGCATGTGTCATTTCTCAGCAACGCTCTCTCACACAGATCGATCCCTGTGAAAAATGTGACACGTCAGCGGTGTAATTGTGTGAGTACAGTATGCACGAACGTGTGCAGCGTAGAGCGAATATGGTTAAATGATCATATTTGATTGTGTGGTGGTGGGTCTTTTAAACATTTGCCTACTATAAGTGTGTGTGCAATGAAAACTTGTGTGACACGTCAAACATATTTCAAACACTGAAACTGTCGAAGGTACGTCAAACTGCAGGTCGCCATAGCAACAGATTTGTGCTGCGTTCAGTTAATTCTCGCCGGGTAAACAGACTTAATCCAGTCCAATCCAAATATCTGTCGATCAAGATGGCTCCTTGGACGGCTGCCTCGGCGTGTCGCTGAGCATTGCTTTGTTTGCAAATTCAATTTTTTGCTGTGATTCCCAGATCTTTTTCACCAGAGACGAGCTCGTGAACATCGGGGAAACAACATCAGCAGGCTTCTTCCCATCAGTGGAATTATTAGACTTTCTGGTCAAAAGTGTGCTCACCTTTGTTCATGCTGTGAAACAACTGCACAGTCGAAGGTGCTGGTGTGATCGTGCATCTCTGTCGGCGCAGACTTCACACTCTGATATGGGGAATATTTGGAGGAATCTGTTTCTGGACTCGCAGTGGCTGCTGTCATGATGTGACAGTGATCCTGCAGCGCTGTTCTCTTGAACCTGAATCATTTTAAATAAACTATAAACCTTTCTACTCTGCAACTTTACTGTCCTCTACTGTTCTCTCTCTGCTCTCATCGACCTCATTTTCTTTTGCAAGCAAAGTAGCAGGAATATAAAGGATGGGACCCAAATGCAGACAACAGTGGTAGGACTGGAGCAGTTCCACGGTTTATTAACTAAAGTCAGTGGATGGCAGGAGGCAGTCCAACACAAGAAAACACATCCAACAAGGAGCAGGCAAGAATGCAAAGTCCAATAAACAGGCGAGGTCCAGGGAAACAGAGCAAAAAAATTCTAAAACTCTAGAAGAACTGAGTTCATGGACAAAGTTATCAACTAGCTGGTGAACATTATGCAACATTTAACAGCGTGATATATTCACACAAACAGCTAAAAGAGAGTGAATGAACATTTACTGGCTGGCCAGAAACACAACCTCTGACAAATGCTAATGTTGCTCTGTTTCTGCTGATGTTGTAATGGTGTTTGAACATTGTTCATTAAAGCAGAGGGAGCTTCTTATCCTTGAGATGCTCTGGGTTGTCCTTCAAACTCACCCAGGATCAGTCCTTCGCTGTGCACACAGTACCAGCTGTCTTGGCCCCACTTCTGAGCTGTTGGTTGTGATATTTGGCAGCCGCTCGGTCACGCACACTAACACGCTGTTTGAGGTTTACAGATTGAAAAAAAAGTGTTTGGAGAAGCCTGTCTGGTCTCAACCTTAGTATCTTTAAACACCTGTAACACTTTGGCATTACTTGCCATCACCTTTGCAGGCTGGATAGTTAAATCTTTTCAACATGTCATAAGCTTTCACCAAATAAACTTTTTTTTTTCAACTAAAGAAGTGGCAAACTTAAAAATGTGGTCTTGGATTTCTTCTCCAAACAACGAATGGTTTCCCAGACTGGTTGTTTAAAAATCATGTCACTGCTTGTGTTGACATTTGGTTCAGTCGAATCTACAGTTTCTGTGCAACTGAACACTCAAACATTGCTGGAAGAAAGACCCAGAAAACACGACCATGGTAGACTGAAATACCCAGAGTGAAACAGGCTGTCGGCTAGTTTATAATCACATATTTTCCACCTCACAAGCACTCATTATTCCTCTGCTTCAAGCACTGATGTGGGTGAGGAGCCAAAACACAGAAATGTTGATCATTTTGAGTGAGTTCTTATGCAATAGTGAAACAAGACTGGAATTCATTTTTGGGTAGAAGAACTTAAATATTATATAAAATGAATTAGTTTACTTTACATGTCGTGTGTGTCATGTGGTTTGTGCATATCTGTGCATTTTAGATTTTTATATATTTCAGTTTAGCAGAGGTGAATTCCTCCTGCATGTACTTCACAGTTAAACAGATGTGTAATCTCCTTAAAGCTGCATTAATAGATTTTTGTTGGCAACATGGGCTCAGCAGAGCAATGAAAAGACACACATCACACTTACTGCTGCTGCAAACTGTGTGCTGCTACTGTTACTGTCAATTACATTAGCTACACACACAGTCATTATAAAGGTCTCACTGTAAATTGTGGAGAACAAGTCAACAACACAGCTATTGCATATTTTCATCTCATAAACTTGTGCCTGTTTACACTTCCAGCAGCCGCAGAGTCATGTTTCTGACCACAAGTAATATGAAACATCCACTATGTTCACCTAATAACTCAGCTAGTTGCCATCCTTGTCTGTGTGCTGTGTGATGCTGGGTAAATGTAACCTAAAGTACGCATCAAAGCCTTTTTTTTTTTTTTTTTTTTTTTTTTTTTTTTGCTGAAAATGCTGCTCCAGTTGTAAACAAGCTTGATGAGAGCGGAGGACGAGAAAACCAAAGCAATGAGAGAAATATCTGGCTCTTCTAAATGCTCTGCAAGGTTCAGCTTTGTCTGTCTGCTGTTTTGGAACTGGGCATCACACTACATCCCATCATTTGATCTAATATTAATGTAAAAAAGATGTGTGGTGCAATTTAAAAGCGATGATCTTGAAGATTCGATCACTCATCATTGAAGTAAAATAATGGAGCCTGAGCCTATGGCCCACTGACAAAAGTACTGGAATACATATATTCAGTATTTGCAGTATTACACAATTGATATCTGAGGCGACATTTTAAGAAAACAATGCTGTATTACGTTAGTGCTCATGCAAACCAAACGTCTCCTGCTGCTCCATTAACTGGTGAAACATGAGTTGACTTGACGTCGTAACAGAAAATGCTATTTGTGTGTCAGTTACTGCCTGCAGAATTCTGTGACCTGTCGTTTGAAACCACATGCTTGTCTTGAAAATCCTCAAAAATGCCACTTTATCAATGAAAACAAAAATGGAAAAAGAATTCCCCCTCTGTTTATTCCCTGCTGGAGTGCATGTCCAAATTCTTCTTGGTAATCATGTTTCATGTTGGTGGTAGCCTTGTATCGCCATTAAACACACAGCCATCACTGTAAGTGACTCACTCCACTCACGCGCTGTATTGTTAAGTGATACAGTGCGTTTTCCTTTGAATCCCCAGGCCGGTGCTCTGTAAGTCATGATGGACTGTTGTCTGCCGTTTCCCTCTCCTGGGAAGCATCTTGGATAAACCTCTTACTGAACTCCATTAGTTGCAGAAGCTCTCTGCTTAGTGTCAGCTCAGTTATATACGGTGCAGATTTGTTTTACGTTTATACTTAATCGATGAGTGTAGTTTTATGCGACGTCTCCTTTTATCAGACAGCGGCCCGGCCTCTCAGGGAAATTAAACTTTGTGATCGTGTGGTTGATTGCTGTCAGTGGAGGACTGGTGTTTAAGCAGGAATGCCATTCACATTTTATGCCTCAAGATTTAACAGGGACAGGTGCACATAGTGCCTACAATGACCACTGCCCCGTTTCCATCTCTGGGTGAAGTGCCCATTAGAGCATTGTAGTTATTAATAATACAGTTGTTGGATATTGCTGCTTCCCTTATTGTGATAATTATTTCACCAAATTATTATTATCACAGCAAATAAAAAACTATTGTTAAGATAATAACATCAGGTGGCTGGGCATCCCACACGCTGGTGAATGCACTCTGCTGTGTGTGTGTGTGTGTGTGTGTGTGTGCGAGAGAGGGAACTTGTGATCAAAGTGTTCTAGATTTTTATTGAGGTTCATCTTCCTGCATGACATGTTCCTCTCCTGCGTCTCTGCCAGTAAACTCCTATGATCACCCAAAGCCAATAGCAACTTGAAATGCTAAAGTCACATGTACGTATTTGTCTTATATAACAATTACACATAACCTCATAGTTTGTTTATCTAGAAGATCCTTGCAAGTGGTAGCTTTAGGTCAAATGTACTGCTTTCCCTCTAATGTAGAACTGTATGATGTGTCCAGTAAGGGCTGTGTATGTTATTTGATATCTATATGTAATGTTTATGTAGTCAGGCAATCTGTTTCACAAGAGAGACCCGAGTACAGCAGAGAGAAAGAATCCAAACCAACGTAATCAGACCCAACAGAAGCACATACAGCTTCAGAGACAATACAACACTGTCTAGATTTGAAGTTAAATGTTCTGTTCATTTCATTTATAAGGTGTAAAGAAGTGAAAGGTAGTCTTTCCAAATTCAGCATTTGGCTGAGTCAAACAGTCACTGGTCTGGTGAGCAGTGGTTTTACATTTGAGAAGCGACCTTTATAATAAAAAAAAGATGGAGTGGAGTTCTCCTGTTGATTTCTTGTGAAGATCAGGCTACTTTTTCATATAATATACGGTGATGAGGACAATGTTAATCTCCTGTTGTTCTGAGATAGCATGAGCAGCATGAGACAGGGTATCTCCATAGTCAAGCACAGACATGATGGTTGAACGTACAATTAAACTGCCAGGCATTTTAAAGATTCAGTAATTTCACTTTTAGTACTATTCAGCATATGGATGGCCGGGAGATGCAAACTACATGTGTATCTATCAGTGTTATGGGTTCCTGAGAATTTAATTAATTGAGCCACTGTTCCTCATGACATCTGTGTGCGTCCCTGCACTGAGACGTTTCTGTGAGGGACATATGAATGTGGGACAATCTTATGCTTAGTGTTGGGCTGAAATGTCGTCCAAAAGAACGGCTTAGTCTCAACATTCTCTGTTTGTAGTGCACTGCACAAAAATACATACAAAACACATTACAAAGGTCTTTCAGAAGGACTTAAAATATTGATGAGCACAAATGTGTTGCTACTGCTGTTGTTCCACAAACTTCTCTATCCACAGACCCACTGCCAACAAATGAGAGAACGCCATTCTAGCTGCACAATTAATGGCATCCCACTCTCCAAACAAATCCACCTGCGTCTGCCTGCATCCAAAACCCAATTTCAGGGACATCTTTCATAATTTATGTCACCCAAGCGACGCCAGGATCCCTCTGCAAACTGTGTCGCATTTACATAGTCCCCGAAGGATTGAGGCGGATATGACATTCCAGCCCGATACATTTTTAAATGGCCACAACTAATGTCTATTCAGGGCGTTATCAAAAAAATTCTTATTTGAAAACTAATTCCGCTAATTTGGTAAATGTGTGTTGGGGAAGAAAGCATTAGAGTGACAAGTGGAGGAAGAGGGAAGAAAAGATAAAGCAGGAACTGAATTGTCTGCTGGAGTGAGGCTTCGCTGGAGGTAACGCGTGGATTTATCTGTCAGTTCCAGTAGCCTTCCTTCCTCGCCCCCCCCCAAGTCCCACCTTCCCTTCCTCCTCCTACTCCTACTCCTTTTCTTCCACATCCATGCTTTATGTACACAATCAATTATTCAACATGCAGTTTTCACAAGCTGTACCTCCCACTCTGCCAACTGCATGCCTTGTTGTAGCCGGAGATAAACACAGCTACTCCAGGCTGCAGACAGCTCCAGAGCTACGGCCTGCTCCTCTGCTCTGAGACTCTGTCTGCAAGGCCTCTGTGGGTTTGTTCATTTGATCTCTCGTCCACTCGTGCTTCAAGAAAAATGTGGAGAGATCACCTGTAAAAATCTTTTTGTAAAATTAAATTTCTTTTTGAATTGAATTTTCACTGTTTCTCTTATAGCATAAATGAGTGTGAATTTTATATCGTCGAAAGTTGGAAATGTTGGAAAAGACTTTTTTAGACATGACTTTTAATGGAATTACTTTGTATACAAGGGTGTATTACTGTGTGAAGTCTTTCCTTTAATCCCACTACACTGCTGCCACAGTCATAGCAACTCAAACCCACATACACAACCAAGAAATTCAGCTTCTCTAGGAGAAATCGAGCTGAGGAAGTATGTTTTTTTAATAAGCAGCCCTGATTATGGAAGCCAGGTTTCTCATTTACATGACATTTAAGAAATCAGCTTCCCACTGACAGAAAACTGCTGCCATCACTGCATATGTGGTCGGTCGTGTGATGGTCTGAGTAGACCATGTCCCTTGCCGCAATTCATGCTGGGATGTGCTCCGGCCCCCTGCGACCCTGGACACAAGAAGTAATAAGACGGATGGATGGATGGAAAAGCTATTCCAGCCCAATATTCCTAGAAATTACATCCATGTTGGACGATTCCACGCCTCACTATCATGTGTGTAAGCTCGTCATTTCATTTCCCAGCCCTAACCATATCTTAACTTTACCATGGTTGATGGTGGCCAAGTGCAGATATTGCAGAAAGTGGGAATTTTAGAAACACTGGGAGTGTTTGTTTGTCTTGGGACTGTAGCTCCCCTCAGGAAGCCCATCCTGATGAACCTGCAGGCGACATTTTGTCAGCCACCAGTTTGATCTCCTGTATTCAGAAAATGTATAAGAGGGACTTCTAGCTGTAGGGTTGGTCCCATTTCATAATATGGCAAAATATGTTATAACTTACTGAAGATCTGCTGTCCTCTTTTTTACCTCCATCTGTGTCTTCTTCTTTTGCTCCTGATTCTTTTTGTGTATTTCTCTGAGAAGCTTTCTATTCAGTGGCCACACCAAAATCTCATCTTGGTAAATTGGGTCAATCTTTGGGGGGTTTCTGGTAGTATGGATGGCACAATGACTTTGGTGATCCTCAAACTTTATCTCTAGCGCCATCATGAGGGTGATGTTTGTGTTTATTTATGGAGTGTCTCGGCAGTTACTGTGTGGATTGAAATTTGGTGCACATATTCATTGTGCTCAGAAGATACATTTGAAAGAACTGGTGACGGTGATTTTCCCTTATTTTGTTAAAGCAGTAGTTCCCAAACTTGCGGGCTCAGCGACAGGGTTGCCAGGTCTGTGTGTATGCGCATATGTGCTTTTTAGGTCGTAATAAATAATTTCATTTCAATTATAGATGTGTATTTAAATATATTGATAATGTAATTTTCAAGCAAAATAGGTTTAACCAACCAGTGACAGCGGACAAAAAAAAAAAATCATCCCTCGGCAACACTTAAAAAGTAGCCCAATTCCAGGGAAAAAACACGGATCTGGCAACCCTGCTGGGTGAGGCTAGATGTAAACAGATCATGCATGCTGCAGGGCATGCCAGCAAAGCATGGAGACGTTTGTGACAGGACCTCAAGGAAATTTTCAAAAGCTTGCATTGCATTGGCCGGGAATCGAACCCGGGCCTCCCACGTGGCAGGCAAGAATTCTACCACTGAACCACCAATGCTAATCACTTGAAGTCATAGTGGTGGCAGTGGTGGTCCTATTTACTTCATGAGGTTAAAATTTTAATTGCTCAACACTGAATACTGAACAATGACGCCTGAGCAGGTGAGAGCGATCGGTGCTGCATCTGTGCTGGAATTGACCCTTTCTCCTCCAATAGAGCACAGCAGTAAATAGCTCTGTGGTTTAGTTTCTAAGGGAATCAAAACAGGTGCGATTGACTCTCACCTGGTTGCCGCTCGCATTGCATCAGCAGACATTTGCATAAAGTTGAGCCTTCCTCAATTTTCCCCAGGTCCTATTCACAGCGAATAGCAACCTATCGCCCTTCATTAGTCTTGTTACTAAAATGCTGCACAGCTCAGCTTTAAAATCAGGTAAAGGTCCATGTAACTGTGTTGAGAGAGGTCACCTACGTAACAACATCCCTGGAGATGCAGGGATTCATTGCCTTGTTCACAGATCCTTCAGCACACCTTGCTCTGTGCGCAGTCTGTGCAAGTCCCAGCTCTGTGCTTCACCTCATTGCAGGATTATACGAGCACAGTATTTATCAAAGTGCTTGGCTTGAGCTGTCAGTCGCACAAAGGCTAAATTCAAACGGCAGCGGTGAACAGCACTAATGTAGACAATCCAGACTGGTACAAGAAAACAACGCCAAACACCATTATCTCATCTCACCTTCCTGTTTGCATCAGCCTGTAATTCTGCACTCTTCAAATGAGGAAGTAAAAATAGCTGCAGGAAGATGAAAGAGGGCAGAACGTGGGTAAAAATGGAATACAAGACTCACGCCTCAAGTCCCTGAAATAGAAGGAGCGAAATGATCACAGGCTCCTTCTGCCTTGTCGCACAATTTCCTGCGGTGCCGGCTTTAAATTTCAAGAGCAATACCAGCACTTTGTCACTCACTTCAACCAGCTGCATCATTGTGTGTGTATAATATGCATTTCTGCACTGTGGGACTTCATAATTTCACTCCTCGTACGCCGCATTCTCCACTGTCTTATGAGACTGATTGCAACATGATGAACACTAATGATACGCAGAAAGAAATTGTATGACAAACCGTGCATCTGAAATGAGATCCTCTAAGGTTACGGTGCCATCAGTGTCACACCAACGATAAAATGTTCCTCCTTACCGAAGATACTGCCGAGTAAACAGCGGGCTAATTAGCCATTCCAGGCACGATGGCTGCAGGCAGTTATCTCTGTGAAACCTCCCATTACCAGCTTCTCTTCCACAGCTGACAGTAGAAACCGTGCTCTCTTTGCCGCCTCTTGGCCCAATACAGTGATCTCAGCATCCTGCCTGGTGGTTGTGGTGGTTACGGCGTGTTACGAGAGGTAAATATTAAAGATGTGAGTAAGATCTGAAGAACATTCTTCATCACGCACTCACTGTCACAGGAACATGGAGGAAAGCTTGGTGCTCGTCATGTTGAGGTCGTGACATTTTCACGTTGAATGAAATGGACTAAATATTAAACCTTTTGTCTCCTACAAATCAAAATGATGCGAAACTAATTAATTTTGGTGGAAACTAGCAAAAGGGTTTGCATCCTTTTTGTTACTTGCCGTTAGGTTTTATTCTTATATTTACAGCTGCATTATATATTAAAGCATAACTGCTGATGTATTAATGTAGAAGGAGCATTTTAATAGTGGGGCTGGTGGAGGTGGAGTAAATTTTAACTACTTTATGTAAAGCTGAAGAGTTCATTTCTATCCATCTATCTATCTATCTATCTATCTATCTATCTATCTATCATATATTTAGTGTAACAGTGATTTAAGCTGTCCATGTGAGGAGTGCATGTGCAAAGTGGCGTAAAATGAAATACTCAAGTGAAGTACAAGTAAGTCAAAACTGTACTTGAGAAAATATGCTGCATTCTTTGCTGGTGTAGTATCAAAACAATTCAAATTTTCTGTTGCCTTCTGACCAACCAATCAGCCACTCATGGTACTAATTTGTTACCGTACATCTCAGCATCCTCTTCTGATGATGGATGACTTGTGCTCTCTGATAAACCAGCAGAAGTGTGTTGACTTGAATGCAGCATTAAACCAGCAGATTTAGCTCCCTCATCAAAGTGACACCCTCTGATCCCACCGTCTACTCATCTATTAATATATTTCCTCTATATGAAATATGATGCAGATTGAAGAAGACTCTTAACATTAGCCTGGAGAGGCCCCAGAGACTGGATCCTGTTCCACCTCCTACCAGGCTTTTCATTTGACTGCAACAGTATCTGCAGTATTCATACGCTCTCTCTCTCTCTCTCTCTCTCTCTCTCTCTCTCTCTCTGCAGAGGGGTTTCCCAGCACAGGCATTCCCTCACTCTCTTATCTCTCCTCTGCTGCTGATACAGCGTGACCAGGATTACGCTTTTAACCTAGTCCAAGATGGCTGCCTCCAGCTGCCAGCTCACTCTTTTTTTCCCACTGTCTCTCTCTCTCTCTCTCTCTCTCTCTCTCTGTGCTGCGTCTGTGCAGGCATGAAAGAGAGAGCGAGACTACTTTTAAAAATACATGACCCTGGAGACAGAATGACACTCCAGTCAGCGTTTCTAGACTGCAACCATCAAACCCGCGTGCAAAGGGATTTACTATCATCCTCCATTTGACAGCTGAACATGCTAATTAATGCAGCCGTTCCATCTGTCAAAACGCTGATTGTCTTTCCTCCTCGTTTCAACTTCCTTGCTTTCAGACAGGAAGTGAAGCGAGGATGCTTTTAACGTTAGCCTGCCCTGTGTGATCTCCCTGTTTGTCCTAAAATGCAGCACGTGGATGCAGAAGGATTATGCTGTTGACCGGGACTGCCGCCCAGACATATGGTTTCAGCATCCATAGGTCAGAGGGACTCCTGCTAAATCTTGCTAAAATCAATAATTCACTGCACTTCCAGTACATATAAAATGTCTTTTTTCATAATTTAACATTACCTTGACTGGAGTAACCCAGATTCTTGGGAACCGTGGCAGCTTTTTCAACAGAGCTGTGAAATAGGAGGAGATATCTGGGCTAGTGTTCTGGAAGAAAAAGCCCATAGATGACTGGCAGTGGGAGCTTTTCTAAGGCTTCAAAGGCCATGAACCTCCTCTGGTTGGATCATTAGTACAAAACATGAGCAATTGTGTTAGGCCACATCTGCTTCATTAATAAAAAGTCAAAAGTACAAGCGTGTTTACATAAAAACCAAAGAATTTAACTGAAGAAGAAGTATCTAATTACTAAGCTTGAAATGCAGTTGCCCTGCTTAGTTCCTGTGTTAGACCAGTTAAGTCACCATTAAAGGAAAACACTGAAATGGGATTTTAAAGTGGGGACAAAATACATGTGGAACCAGCTGCTCCCACTGCTTCATAACTGTACTGAGAACAGCAAGAGTAATTTTAAACCTGAATGAGTTCATTTTTTGGCCACTTGGGAGCAAACACAACAGTAACATATTGTCACCATACAGCATTAATATGGTGAATATATTAGCAAACATGGAACAACATCAGCATTCATTTGGGCTGCCTGGCTGTTTAGCTGCTGAATGCTCCACTATGTTCGCCAGTTAGTCGCCGATGTCATCTGTCTGCTTGGTGTTGGGCAGGTAGTGTACAGTGGCTTTATCAGAGCATTTTTGCTGAAAGCTGTGAATGAACCAAAACAGTGAAGTTGCAAACCCTAAAACCACAGTAATGATCCACAAGAGGCAGAAAGGTTAACATGCTCTGGAGGGATGATGGGAACTACAGCTTTCACATTACATCCCTTTGTCCTTTCAAAAGCCTTCCTTATTTGTAAGAAATGCTTGTAATATAACTCATCTTTAATCCACCAGAAATTTATTGTGCCATGTTTCATGTCTTTGCAAGATAATGCTGTGGCAGGCTGAGTGGAGGAGGCGAGCCGTGAGGTGCAGTGATACTGCTTCTCCAACGTCCCTGTTGATAAGTGTAAAGAAAGAAAAACACATTCGCATACTGTAGAGGAATCAGTCATTTCAGCGTGGGGGCGCAGTTCTGTTTCAAAAGGCAGGCAGCAATACTGAAAGCTGGGACCTTCATTCATTCTTATTACAAGGACAAATAATGGCGTTTTAAGTGACCTTCCATTCACTGCTCCGTCTCTCTGTCAGACACACATTCAAAGAATCTGTCAAACACAGTCATTTGCCTTCCGACATAAGTCTCCATTCATTCTCTGTCTCTCCTCTATTCATGTTCATTTCATCTCTCGTCTCCTTTAGAAAAGCGTGTTTGACGTAGCTGCACATGCATGCAACGTGCACAAACATACAGCGGCGTGGCGAAGCGTGCATGCCCACACACACCCACACACACACGAGCAGATGGCATGTGAGTGCGTGTTTTGCATACCGTGTGTGTATTTTTGTGAGATTATGCGTGGGTTACCATGGTGACACATGGTCCTCAGTCCTCCCCAACAAAGTCCTGATGTTGAGACTCAGTATGACACTTAAAAGGAAATAGTGAGGTTGTACTGGACTTAAAGGAGTGATGGAAGAAAAATGGTAAGATGAAGAATGAAGGATAAGAACAAAGGGAAAAAATGAAATATGAATGAAGGAAAAGTGGAACAAAATGTGGGACATTGCAGTTCTTGTTCAGTTTCTTTTACATTTCAGTGCTCATTTGTGATGATGCATTTATCTCTACAGCTGTTTATTAAAATGATAATATGTTAACATGTCATTATCTATTGGAAAAAGTTCAATTACAGTGTTTTATGGATGTGTTGCCGATTTTTTGCACTGAAATAATCCCCCCACAAAAAGAAAAAAACCAATAACAACAAAATAGACTTAATACTTCCGATTTTTAGCAGGTAATATCTGATCTGTGAAGGATCGGGAGTGAAAGTAATTTTCTTTAACCCGGTGTTTGTCAAAGTGGAGATGAAAGCGGCTGCAGGAGAGCGAAGTTAAGCAGGCTGTTTATGGCATTAAAGAGAAGCAGCTTTCTACAAGTCAGAGCTTAATGCGCCGAGCCTGTGAGCTGACAGCTCTTGTCACCGTGGATCTCAGTGAAAAGCTGAGCATTTGTAAACAGCAGGTTAAACTAAGGCTGATAAAAGTACCTGTACAAAGTATCTGCAGGTACAACAGCATCAGAAGGAAGCCACTTATAAAGAGGAGGAAGAAGGTAAAGTACTGCAGTGTGGGATATTTAAAGTAGTTCTATCAGTGTGTTTGAGTATATTAAGGAAGCCTGATATCAAATTGAGTTTTCAGAAGATGATTCACAGGTGATACTCGGCTGAGAACAACCTTCATTTTACTGTTTTACCTTTGACAATAACTGGGGCCAGAGAGGTGACCAGGGCTGCTGCGTCAGTTTTTGTTCAGGAGATCAGATAATCGTCTTTACATATTCACTTTATCTTCATGAACATGCATCAACGTTGTGTGTCTGAGTCAGAGGATCTAGCAGAAATTGACATTTTTATCCAGTTTTAAGCCAGTAGTAGTTTTAGTAACCAGACACTTCCAGACACTGGGCATAGCCCAGCTTATTTTTGGTATGAGGGCCAGTTAGCCAATGGGGACTAAAGATACTGGGTGTGAAGATGCTACCAACTACCAACCAAAGTCTCATTTCTGCTTTCCCACTTGTTGGGCTGGTGTTGGCTTGATGTCCTTTCTGTGGATCACCCGTGCTCAAACCATACCAGCGCTGTGGACTCCAGGTCGGAGTACCTCCCTGTCTGGGAGTGCCACCCTCCATAACTGCTCCCTAACTTATATAACTAACTAACTTTATGCACTTTTAGCCCTTGTACTGGCCTCCTTTCTATTTCTGTTCCCCAGTCACCTCATCTATAATCCATGACCCCACTCACCTCCTCCTCTGGCTTTGTCAGCTGCACCGCCTTGCTGATGAGATTACAGGGTTGGAAGGAAGAATCTCCTGGCTCCACCACATCCAGGAAGCTGTTCATGGACATCGCTTTCGGCCCAGCACAGAACAGCGGAATGATCCTGCTGCTGATTTGGCCTCTCCTCAGGTCATTGTCCCTGATAGTTCCTGGATCCGGCTCAAGGCTAGACCCGAAGCCCCGGTCAGCTCTACTCCATCCCGCCACAAGTCTTAATCCCTGATCGGTGCTTGTAGCAGGAAAGGGAGAAGCCTTCTACTGTTCCTCCTGGAGAATAGACTCAACATATTCGACCTTCATAACTTATCCCCCTTTGGCTGGGGAATCCCGGCCTCCTCCTCCATCTCCCTTGCTGTTGTGTGTGTTTCGTGTTTCTTATTGAGATCTGGTCCAAACCAGGTGAGCACAGCTTGTTTCCAGAAATATGCCGCCGTGATTTTGATTTTGTCAGCTCCCCTTGGCCTCGTGGTCAGAGTGGTGGGATAGGTGTTTGTCTGGTGAATCCTTAGATGTGCTTTCAAACACTCATGATTTAGTGAACTCCTTCAGTAATATGAGCACAACATGTTGCTCCACTAAAATGTATATCTAAATCCAAATGATCTTTTGTATCATCTTGGATTACTGAAAGAATCTGTGGTATAAAACGGAGTGCAGGAAGGCTGAGGGACTGTGGAAGAAATCAAAGCTCTAAGCACACTACAAGCATATGGATTTTTTACTTTAGTATAATCTTAAAACACTGAAATTAAAGATGCAAGAGCAAAACATTTTTCAGACCTTATCACCACCAACCAGCACAAGACAAGGTTCTTATTTTAGACCATTGATCATTTATTCTACAGACTGTGAAAGGTTCCCACAGACAGTCTATCAAATATTCACTCCCTTGCTTCTTTATCTGACTTATCTTGTCCTTCCTGGATAGCTTGGATGTTTTCAAGGAAGTTACTGTCCAAGAATTAATTGAAACCATCTCACACATGACACCATTATCAAGTCCATTGGACATAATACCAAGCTAATTCTTATTAGAGGTGATAGGTAATGTTGCCTCTTGCCTGCTTTCAATCATCAACAGTCCTTTATCTTTCAGATGACTTCCTCATTTTTACAAATCATGTCTCAGAAAACCTGGTTGTGATCCCCCTGACCTTAACAATTAGACCAACTTCTAAGCTTCTTTTTCTACCAAAAGAACATTGTCTCAAATCATCTGACAGCAACACAGCAGCAGAGACTTTTCTGGAGTTGCAAAGTATATTTTGATGAAGGCTGATGCAGGAAAATGCTCGGTGCTGGTTGTGTTTGAACTTAGCACCAACATTAGACACAGTGGATCATAACATTATTGTATAAAGGTTGAGCAATCTATTATTATTGATATATTTCAAGTTGAAAGGAGTTCCAAGTGAAACTGTTCACAGTGAGGTCTGAGGATCTTGTAGCACTATTTTGGTAAAGGCAAGTTGCTTTTGAGATTTTCAGATACATTTTTTTTAATGTTTTGAGCCTCACGAATGAAATTCCATTTCCTCCCCTTTGTATCGGTGTAGCGGCAAATGCATTAAAAGGCAGAGCTTCAGAGGCAGATGTCTTAAAAAAGCTGCGTATATGAATAAATTCCTTGAAAGGTAAGTGAGAAAATGTGTTTTGTGAGAAATTATCTTTCAATAAGTCCCTAAACTGTTATCCTTTCTTGTTTGATGATGTGAATTTTAAAGAAGGAACATGAAGTCTCGCAGTTCACTTTGTAGCATGCATTCAGAAAATCTCTGGAGGTGCAAATACATAAACTTGGCACACCTTTGCCAGTGTGTCTTCACACAGCTGATTATCTCTCACACAGCATGTAAATGAAACAACTTCTTGATACTGTTGTGGAACAGTTTGACAAATCACACGAGGTTAGCAGCGTGGCTGAGATATTGCTGCCAGAGAGAAGCAATATCTTTAATAAAATTTATTTGCAAGTCAAATCATCTTAATGGCTTTTGTTCATTTATTTATCCACGCTTTATATAATGGCAGAGTGACTTCTCTGATGTATTAGCCAGCGCTGAGTGGGCAGCTCAGATCCATTACCCATCTACTAATGCAGGTCTTTCTCTTTTTATGCAGCCATTTATCTCAGCTTTCTTATTCCACTGTGTAACTCAACAGTTTTCACTGCAAAACCAATGCCGCTTTCGATGAGGAAAAGAGTGCACGCAGCAGATCATTTGAAACAGGAACAGAGGGATTGGCAGATTACGAGCAACAGGGGCCTGTTACGACAACTTTGCAATTGTGCAAGCTGCGATTTGCAATATTGGATAATTTCAGCTCCTTTTACTGTTGCGTTTCACCGATCAAAACAAATGGCATGCTTGCAATTCGTGCAGGAGTGTGGGAGAACCCTGTAGCACTCCCATGTATCTGCAGCCTGCAACCGATCGTTTATGAACAGGATGCTGCCACTAACTGCAACATGTGTGCAGACACTACTCGCTGATTGCTCTTGTGAAGCAGACCCCAGGACTTTTTGAAAAATCTTTGGCTGACATCAAAATATAATGCATTCTGATAATCCAGAAGAGACAAATCTAGAGAATTTACTACTTTTGTCAGATCATCTTGAGACAGGAGGGATCTTATTTTCAGCCATGCCATCAATTTAGCTTTATGAAAGTGTTGGTCTGTCAGTTGATCAGTCCACCATTTTGGTCCAGACTGAAATGTCTTAACAAGTTTGGTATTCACAGTATTCCATTCATGATTTCCAGAGAATGAATGGGACAGACATAGGCCTAAATGTTTCCCTCAGGATGAATTATAATAACTTCAGTGATCCTTTGACAGTTTTCCTCGAGCACCATATCAGGTCAAAATTTCAGTTTGTCCAACACTTTGACTTATGGACAAATTCCTGCAAAAACTACTACTACTACTACTACTACTACTGGCATTAGCCTCAGCCTCAGCTGCACATTGTGCTTAGTACTAATTAGCAAATATTAGTAGCTAAGATGATGAGCATGCTAAACATTATACTTATACAATTGGGCTACTTCATTGCAAATTATTAGAAAATAATGGCCGCTGCAAAACATAGTGCTACCATTGTTCAACTTTTTATTCTGTCATGTTTCTTCACTTTTCCCATGTTGTTAACCCCCCCGACATTCACAGAAGAAACACCATGGACATGACCTCAGTGTCCTCAGTGGTACAGGGGCCTGATGAGAAAGAAAGTAGAAAATGAGATCTATAGAAAGTGGCTGCAGGCAGCTGATTGTTCTCGTGCTGAAAGAGACAGAGGTTAGATCACCCTGCCTGGTGTGTGACTGTGATTGACTGGCGCCATGTGCACAGCACCCTTCTAAACTGTGCAGGGTTAGGGGTTAGGGTCGGACTCAAAAACTCCCCTCATTACATGCACAGATCAGAAATGCTCTCAATCAGAAACACATCATACACTTTTTTTTTTTTTTTTTTTTTTTTCGCATATTCCTCATCTGGAAGATTGCAGTCGCAGCTGATTGCACCTGTTCCCCTGAAACAGATACAGCCGATATGCTGCACTGATTCCCAATTAAAAATCCCTCAGAGCATTCAACATATCTACACCATCTTTATCCACTTTCAATCATGCAGCGGACCTTCATTTCACATTCACAAAGAAACCAGCTAATTTCAAATATTCCAACAACATATTAATCAGCACAGTTTGATGCATTTGGCATGCACGTTGGATATTTCCAATTATTTCCTGCTCAGTGTTTCACTTATTATTGCCACCACATAAAGGCAGTGATTAATGAGCCTGACAAGAACTTCTGTATGTGCTTTTTGTATCACCAGGATTGGGATAATAGACTGCATGCCGTGGAATTTCAGTCACTCTCTTACAAAAACTTGTAATAGTTCTCCAACGCAGCTGCTCTGAAATGCTAATTGAAATAATCTTTTTATGAGCTTACAGTTAATTACAACAAGCATGGATATTTGAGCAGTTTTACAGTGGGAATTTGTATTTGAAGGATGCCTTTTTATTTATTTATACATGAAAATGACATAAATGAATCACCATTTAAATGTAAGTTCAGTTTCATCTGTCATTTTGTTTTTGATCACCAAACCACATTAATACAAAGAATTTGAAAAAAAAAAAAAAAACAATTAATAAATAAATAAAAGAGCTAAATATTAAAGGATAATTCTGTTTAATTAAAACTGGGGACATATTTTTTGCAGCTCTGGCCATTATTTTTATTAGTTATGATAACACTAATACAAACTGAGAAAGAAACGAGCAGTCACATGATCAAACAGGTTGTCAGGTTGTAAGTATAAAGTGAATAAGTAAAAATCTATTTTGGAATGTGCACCATGTTGGCTCAAGATAAACTGAAATAGGTCAAATGGGCAAATTTTCCGATTCATCAAAAGTTGCTAATCCAGCCTTGATTGCTTGAGAATTTCGTCCCATTATATCTCTTTTTTAGCAACGTTCCCACAGTCCCTGCATTCAAGTCGCTGTTAACAAAAGTATTACTGATGGGGAAAAAAATCACTTCACAATGAACTCAAACTGTCCTCTTAATATCTTTGTAATGATTTCTTTTTTCATTTGCAGAATATACTGCACATTACATGAACTATAATACTGAAAGTGGTTTGAGGTCATTCAGCTTTAAAAACTGTTTTGTAGTTATCTGTTCGTACACAGAGGTCATTCATTACAATTCATATAGTCCTACTTGTTATAACTGCAACAGGAATATTTCAAACTTTGTTGTCCATGATCTCAGCTTTTAATAATAGCGACATCATATAAAAAAATGAAAACATCATTTGTTTCTTCAAAGAGAAAAAAAAAACAGGCAACTCTACCTTTTGGCAGTGTGTGTTTCTGTGATTTGTGGGTAACATCTAAAGGGTGGATCAATGTTCCTCTCCCTTCTCCTCTGCTGTACCTCAGAGGGTTTTCTTTTTTGCTAAATGAATGAATCCTTCATGGTTTGCTGCCTCTGTTGAAAATAATAGCAATCAGCTTGGCAGGATGGCGACTTATTTGGCCACAGACGCCCTCACGCTGTGTGGTAAGATAAAACCGCCTTTAATTACGTGGCCCAAAGCCTTTGTTTTCTTTGCCACAGTGAGGAGATCCTTCTTGACTTCAACACAGGCGGCAGAAAACCGAGCAATGACAGGAATATACCGTCCTTGAGAAGGCATTAAACTGACTGTGATGATCTTGTAGTTGGGTGTATATGTGAATGTGATCTAACAGCAAATAAAGAAATTACAGGTAATTACACAGCACCGTATCCATTAAGGTTGCTGCCAGTTTCCTTTGGGGGGGGGGGGTAACGAGCACGCATTAGGTCCAGCGTCCTGAGGTTTATGAAAGATGAGCACTTTGTTGCAGCCTCTCCTGGGTATGAAGATTAAACCTGCACATGTAATGATCTTTTATTGTGTGGGGGGCAGCCTATAGGTTACACTTACCAGTCATTATATGGGCCGCAAGTAATTATGATAATTCCTTACTGTCGTTAGCCAAAAGGTAGAGTGTCTTCCTTAGAGAGGTCAATTCCTGCCATTAAAATGAATAGGAAGGGCACTTCCTGGTGGATCCTGTTATTGCATTTGACCAACCCAACTTGAGCAGTTTGAGTTAGAAATGAGCAATTTTGTGTTCGGTCAGACTGTGATTAGAGACAATTAGACTATAAAATGACACTTTTTGGTGTCTTGAATGTTTTTGCCAAATGATATCAACAGTAATAAGCCACATCCAGTGGTGCAGAGCATTCAAGGATGAAACGCACCAAATGCAACAACTCAAACACTAACTGCCATGTATGGTCCCTGTAGTACATACAGTTTGCACAGTACAGTAGGTTCCCACAACATGCAAGTCCATCAACACTGGGAAACAGGGCAGTGGCGTGTTCAACACGGCGGAGTGAAGAGATGTCTGTGTAGCAGCCTCACACAGGCTCAGTCTGGTGCTACACAGGTTTCCTGCAAATGTGTAAAATTGTTTAAGTTAACAATCATATGATATTCAGGATTTTCTGTTTCTAGCTTGCTTACAGAGAATCTCATCTGACAAGACAACAATAAAACATCTGAAATGCACAGGAAGAAAAGATTACAGCTCTCCCAGGTGCTGCACCTGTGCGACCTGCAGCAGCAGCGTTCTTTGTTTGCTAACTGCTGTCTGCAAGCCAAACTGCTCCTCGGGGACATTACTGCCGGCAGAGGCTAATATGTCTTTTACATTTTACTGCAAATTACCTTAGCTCTATGTAACACCGTACTGGTATATCCTCCATATGACCATTCTGTATTTCTTAATAACAAGTCCTTTAAACTACTAACATGAGCAACAGGGGCTCACATGAAGGCTCACTGAGGATCATTGATCGGCCCATGCTACTAGTACTGTAAGTCAGTAATGGAACAGTACAGAACAGTAATGGTCAATATGGTTACTAATACAATAATCAACACAGCGCCACAAAAGTACTGCATAAACATTCTGATTGTCTGATTGTCTGATGAACCCATGCAGGACGTCCTCGTGAGTCTCCCTGCACCGATACTGTCCAAGCAGAGATACTGACACCTGCTCCGTTTTTACTGGTACTACTGACTAACAATGACACTGACGAGGAATCAAACGGCCCCCTAAATTTGAACAATACATGAATGCAGGAAATAATGCATCTTATTTTTTGTTAGTTTGTTGGAATAAAAAGAAGAGTGGCTTGAGCTATGATTTCTATTCTTACTGTCACAGTCAAGTACCAAGTCTGATAATCTAATGTTAGACTGGGACATTGTGTTTTTAATTCTGTCACTGTGTATCAGTAATTCTGTGGCGTGCCTCTCTTATTCAGAGCCCACCAAAACTTACTATCTACTACTTTCAAATAACTTTTGAATTAATTACACACCAACGTTTTAGAAAATGGGACCAACTCTTGGGCCTTGCAGCCTCGTGGGTGCATAAAAAATATGATTTGAGCTTAAGACTGAACCAGCTCATTGCGCCCCCCCACACTCAGCAACACAACCATATGAGCAGCAGGCAGCACAGTTATACTGACTGTTATTAATGTTGATCATCAAAATGATTGATGTCGATGGTTGACTATTACACAAACTATACTTCAGCTATGTGTTTGAATGCAGCTGTAAAGTAGGCCTGTATTTTGAACCATGACCTGTTGATGTTGATGAAGCAAAGTTAGTTTCCCTTTCTTAAAATAGATGAAGAAAACCAAACTCCAAACTTAATCTAATCATTTTGAATGGGCTTTCTTCTTTTTCCAGACCTCGTATTAATGTGTTACAAGTGTGCATATCTGTCCACAGGTGAAGAGAACCCTGCCAGAGGAACATATCTACACAAAGGAGAGTAATTTTTTTTGCATACTGTGTGTATGTGCATGATCGATACAGTAATCTCAATCTCAAACCAATCCAAAGCATACTATTGGATTTACAAGCATTGCTCTGACAGCCAAACTGCAATATCACGACATTTTCACTAAGAAAATACGAAGAGAACTAATAGAGAATCCAACAGAGATGGATGAGAGCTGGAACTGCTGAGCTCCAGCGTTCATGAGGCGACATCCTCCATTCTGCTCCAACAATGAAATCAAAGTCGAGAAGATAAATGAGGGAGAAAGTGCCATGGGAGAGTCAGCTATTGATCCAACAGAGAAACAAATCTGTCTTCCTTTCTGTCTGCAGGGATCAGAATAATACAGTACGACTCGCCTGCGGCTGGCTGTCTGTTACTCTGTCTATTCCCTAAACCTGCTGCCTTTTCATTTGTTCACATCTCGTCTTATATCTGTGACACCTTCTCTCATTTGATGATGATGAAACAAAAGGTGCCAATTGGGTTAGTTGATTTCTTGACTTTCTTATTGTTTTATCATCTATCTCTTTTTTTATCAGCATTATTCTAAATAAAACTTACTTTCATGATGCCAAGATCCATTTGTGATACTATTTATGGCTGACATTTTTTCAGCATTAGATATTCAACATCTTTGCATAACTGTCTCACTGTACACTAGTTTACATTATTAGGCTGGTTTTTCCAAAGATGCATGTACACATCTCCAGAGAAGCCGATGCACACACCTCCCAAAACCAACGTGTCAATCTAGCTCCTCCCATGAGGTGCGTTCAAAATGGAAAAGAAAAATTGTAAATGTTGTACATCAGAAGTGTAAAAGAAACAACTATCAAGTGGTCATTGTGGAGAAGAGTGTCAGTCAGTGTCAGACTCAGACATTTGGTGGAAAACAGATGAAATGTCGTCAGTGAACATTTTACTGATTTGTTGTTAGTCAAGATTCTGTGAAAATGTCTTCATTATGTTACTAGAAAATATAACTGGCCAAATGAAGTTTCCCTTGAAACGTATTTGGTTAGTAGTTTGACATAAATGTAACTACCAGGAGACAGGGCTGCACATGACTGGAGCCAAGCCTTGACTCTTAGGACATTTAACTCAATGTGTTAAAATCAAAAAAGGTAACAACAGCAACATAGTTTACATAGCAGTTGAGTAGATTTTTTTATATTGAGTGTAAAAATATAAAATGGCATAAAAGGTGGAGTTTTCATGTGGAACTCAGTGTGTGTGTCTTTGAGGTCTAACAGCATGAGGTCTGACATGAATGCATTTCTTTCCTGATAAAGCGCATGAAAAGCCATTTATGGGAACATTTCAAATCCTGTATTGCTCGAATACCATGGATGATGCCATCGTAACAGGTACTGTGAGATGGGAGACTGCGCAGTGCTATGCTTCCAGCAGGGATATTAACAGACAACAATTTAATTCCTATCATTTGCGAGGCCTGAGCAACACGAGGGGAGACGGGGAGATGAAGGGAGAGAGGCAAACAGAGGATAAAGAGAGGGAGAGCAAACAGCAGCACATGATTGATGGTACTGATAAAGGGGGAAGAGTGTATGCAGGTCTTACTTTCATTAAAGTTGCAATTGATTTTCCTGAAGCTAAGCGTTCACTCATGTTAGCAGAAACAACATACAGTACATTGTGTGGATAAAGCAGCGGGTTAAACCATGCATTTAAATAGCTCTCATTAAGTGTGTGCGATAAAATCGTTCACGAGGTGCGTATCTTGGAACATGTAATGATTGAATTTGGATGTGCTTGTTTACTTCAGGCACGAAACTTACAGGTGTATATTCTCTATATGAACATGTGAGGTCCTATATCCTTGAAATATTTAGTCTGTAATTGAAAGAATTCATTCCTCTCAAAGACGTAATTCTGCCACATTATGAATGCACAACCTGCACAAAGCTTTGCATTCGCATCACGGCTCGCCTTCATTCGTTCACAGCAGCATAAATAGCAGAATATCTGTATGCAGAACAAATGTGGGTGACATCAGGAGGAGATATGAACAGACTGTGTGTGTGTTGTGCTGAGGGTGGAAGATAATCAAGAATGTTAAAACAAAAAAAAGATTAGTGTAATATGGTAAATGTGTTCATTGTTTATACCATGTCACACTCAACACAGGCTGGGATGTGTCACCATCACGTCGTGCTCGATAACTCATTCAGTACGACAAACTGTAGTGTGACTACTGTGCCAAAGAATACTTGTACTCCTAAAGTCTATTTTACTATTGTACTCCAGTAATGTGGATCCATCCATCCACCCTGTCCTCCAGCTGTTCCTGGGGAATCGTAAAGTGTTCTCAGGCCAAATAGATCTAACGAATTACCTCAACTGTTTAACTGGAGTTTTACCCCGAGGTCTCCTCTGAGCTCCTACCTGGACCCTGAAGGTAAGCCTGGACACCACTCACAGTTTATGACCATTGGTGTCCAGTGCCTGTCATAGACTTGTTCTAGGATGGCTGAGAAGGACAGTACCTTATTAGGATCAGACCACACCCTCTTACCTGTGCTCGAGCTGGTTGTAGGTATTGCTCAGCATCCTGCAGTAGCTCTGGGCAATAACCAGTTTTAGCACTCATTTATCATCACCTCCACACCTTGAGGACTGGTTTGGGTTGAGTCAGACACAATCCAACCTCCAGGCACTCAACTGTGAGCTCCCTTCCCATGCCTGGCTCCAGGAGGGGCCGTTGGTTTCCCTTTTTCTCAGGCAAGGCTTTGAGGCTGGAGGGGATTGGATCACTTTTAGGGGCAACACACACCAGCAGCATAGGAAGCACATCAAAACACCTGCATCCATTTCAGCATCTTGACGCACCAACTTGTCGGGAATATATTAGTTTAGCATATCGAATCCTGAATTGAAGCAAGTCCTGGCTACTGTGCCTTTGAACACTGTTGTTGTCTGCATGGTGCATCAGGTATGTTTTACCTGACTGTGATCTGATGACTATTCAGCAGACATGAACTCTATGGACTGTTTCAACATCATCCCTGCAGTGTATCACCAAACTTCCAGAGAATTCTCATCAGCTAAATCACCGTTCAATGCTTCGTTAGCTTCAGAGAAAACTTGCTCTTTTGTTTTCTAGTCGTGCTTTGGCTAATGGGTTTTACTTGAAACACATCAAGGAGGACACGGAACGTATGCAAATTGAGAAAGAGTCTCTGTTGCCATCTGTCTTCCTCTCTCTCTGCACGAACGCATTGACACTCTCTTCCTCGCTCACTGTCTTTGTCTCTCACTTGTTTTCTGCCGTCTCCTGGTAGACGGGGAAGCACGCGTGTTAATATCAGCGGCTAGCCGAGAGGAATTCATTTATCTGGCTTCCCTCTGCTCTGCATCTGAGCAGACACACATCCACTGGTGCAGCCAATAAAGCGATTGGTTCTGCTGCAGCCCGAGGACAACAGGCAGAGGTATATCTGCTTCTAACAGACGGCTGAACCGAGACTTCAGTCCATTAACAGAAGAGGCTCACGCTGACAAATGGCACTACATTATATTTTGTAGTCAAACCTCATTCGTCCAAACCTCAAACATCAAAGCTGTAGTTTATGGTAAAGCACCATGAGTAAGTCGAGGTGTTGTTTATCCAAACCTCGAACAATTAAAATATTTTGTCACTTGAAAGTGCTGAAAAGTTAATTATATTCCACTAACAATAAAACTTCACACATCAACAACAGCATTACTATGGCTATGGTGTAAAACTTTATACCTTCAAGTCTAGTATAGTAAACAAGCTGTCTAACATCACACTAATAGACTGTCTAGAATAAGCAGACTAATAAACTAACTACCAGTGTGTGAATAGTGAAGGTAAACTGTCTGCAGTCATGACCTAAAGGTTAGAGAATGAATGTCACCACTTATACACCTGTTCAGGCAGGGCAGATCTAGGTGGGGAAAGGTCAACAGCAGTGCCTGCCCCTCCCTTATCACCACCACTGAGGCGCCCTTGAGCAAGGCTCTGTCTCCAACAGACCAGACTGGACAGTGCAGCCTCACAGAGCTGCTATGGAATCATAGTCTTGTTTCAATGTGTCATGGTTTTGTCCTGCCACAGGCGACAGGATCAGACTTGGAGTGTTCACTAATCACACCTGGTTCATTTTTTTTTACCCTGTGATGCCATTAGCACCTCACTGCTGTATTCAACAGCATTTACGAGACGATTTTAAAGTCTAAGCATCATAACAAATTCTCTTCACTTGCCGAGCACTGTAGGACACATTTGACTTGTGTGTGGACACTGGTGCTATCCTAGAAACCATCAAAAATAAACCAATGACAGCCCTTCAAACAAGGCTTCATGAGATATGACTCGGAGTACACATATGCCATATCACTTTCCTGCCTGCCACAGTCCTGTCCTGTGTTAGTCCGTCTCTGTCCGTGTTCAGTCCGTCTCCGTGCCTTAGTTTTAGTCTTCAGTTTGTTTTAATCCTGTCAGTTATGGTCCTGTTCATGTATCAGTCCTGTCATGTCTCAGTTCTGTCTGTCACAGTCTGTCACAGTTTCTACCTGCCATACTTCCATTCTCACTCCCCCCGCCTCTGCCCCACTTCACCTGCCAGCCACTCCCACCTCATCTGCTCACCTGTGCACCCAGCTGTTTTCAGTTTCCAATCAGCACTTTATATAAGCCACTCCCCTTCGCTCTCACTTTGCCAGATTGTTCTTTCTCTCATGCTCGCGTCTGACTCTTTAGGTTGAACCTTTTTGGATCTACTCTCTGTTGCCTGCTTCTTTTTGGATTGCCTAAGTCTTCTGCTTATAGTTCTTGTTCATAATTCCTGTCCGCCTCTTGCATATACCATATATACTAACTACTTGTTAAAAAAAGTGGACTTCATATGTGCATACACATCCAACAATACGTTACTGTTACTTATTCAAAAACAGTCAAATTGCCGTTAGTCCTGCCTACCTGCCCCCACTATACAATATTTCATACAGGTTTTACCCTCGAAGGGAGCTCTCTGTGTCTCCACACACTGAAATTTTAATGCAACTTCTAATCCAATCAGGATGAGCCTTAGGGTTTGGCATACCCTCATCCCTGTGCACAAGGCCCCAGAGACATCACAAAGCTCCTCGGCTCCTACTGTTTTCTATCCCTTCAGTCGGATACTTTCTGACAAACACTTGTGCTTTAAAACAGCGTCTTCAACTTCAAGTGTTAGAGATAGCAGTTTGGACAGTTGTTCAGTGTTTATGGAGGTTTTTGTATTTCAGTTCCGAGAAGAAAAAAATTCATACTGCATCATGCAGGGAGATTACACATTGTTTGTGGGATGAGAATGTATCACTGCTGTTTTTCTACAACCAGAAAAGGCACTGAATAGAGAACATTCTGCTTACCATCAAAGCTGCCTCACCGACAACCCGTTCATCCAAGTACAGAAATTGCTTATTGATATTTCTCATGCTTTGTGTCAGTGTGTTTTGTGAAATGTTTTGTCAGATCTCGCTTCCATGTCATGTTTTCATTCTACACATTCGCCAAAATTATGTGACTTATATCCAGGTGGGGGACTGTATGATATTCACACCGGACCGTTTATGGAATTGCGTGGAGTGAAAGACTGAAACAAAATGAGACAGTAAACGCTGAGCATGTGTGTGTCATGGATTTATACACTGTAGGAGATGATAAAGGAGGAAAGGAAGTAAAGACAGAATCGTTGTGATTGTAACCAGTGTGTGTAACCTTCACTACACCTGTGTTACTGTTGAGGCAAATAAAAAACAGAGAACTACATTGTGTATAATAACCATAAAGACCATAGACAATAAAGGCTTGTGTTGATAAGAAAATGCTGGAGTGGAAGCAAGTTCTGTCACTGTATTTATGCTTGTGATCATGTTTTATATGCAATAACATCTACTCATTACTCTCTATATAGCACTACTAATACTAATTTTAGAAACTAATTCAAGGTTAAAAGTTAAAGTGAGCCAATGCAACTTTCACTAAACAGCAATAACTATGGCAGAGACAGATAGTGATAGAAACATAAGCACAGATCTGTTTCCCCATTAACTACACTGAACAAAAATATAAACGCAACACTTTTGTTTTTGCTCCCATTTTTCACAACATTATTGTGGCCAGCCTCAGACACACCTGTGCAGTAATCACGCTGTCTAATCAGCATCTTGATCTGCCACACCTGTGAGGTGGAGGGATCATCTCAGCAAAGGAGAAGAGCTCACTAACACAGATTTAGACAGATTTGTGAACAATATTTGAGAGAAATAGGCCTTTTGTGTACATAGACAAAGTCTTAGATCTTTGAGTTCAGCTCATGAAAAACGGGAGCAAAAACAAAAGTGTTGCGTTTATATTTTTGTTCAGTGTAGTTTCTTTGTGGAGAAAGAAAAATGTTAAGTGGATGACTAAGTCTACAGAGGGCCGTCAAACTATACCAGATGTTTTGATTTGTAGCTGATACGATGACAGGACCTTGCAGGGAAAAAACAAAAGGATGTCCAGGCTGTCTTATTTTAAATATGTATTTTTAAGCATGTATGTTGAGACAAGAAGAAGCTGCATAGCCTCCACCTGGACTCTCAGGCTCTCCATTCTCAAAGGTCAGCACTGTCAAGACAGCTTGCTGTTGGTCGATGGAACAAATCTGTGTGTCAAAGTTCAGCTAAGTTGAACTCAACATGAAAGATTTACTTCACCCTTGTTGGCAATATGCTGTTTAAAATGCTAATGTGATTGAGCCCGAACAGCAAGGGCGAAATTCTTTCACCGAGGATGGGGGGACATCCTCCTCACTTCTGTTGTGTCAGGTTCATTTTCCATTGAACCCCCCATACCCCCAAACCAAATCCCCACCTTCAGCTTACGGTCTAAAGCATATTATATTAAATGGCCACTATTTTATTTTCTTAATTTAGGCCGTGGTATACCAACCCTTTATCAGGTTACAGACTGGACAGCAGGAATACAGTACAATTTTAAGGTCATTTCATAATAGAATTCAATTCAATTCAATTTTATTTGTATAGCACCAAATCACAACAGAAGTCATCTCAAGGTCAAGCTTTCCTTGCAGAGCAGGTCTAGACCATGTACGCTATAATATTATTTATAGAGACCCAACAGTTCCCATCTTGAGCAAACACCAGAAAAAGCACATGCGCAATTTAATACATGCATTAAAAGATAAATGACATTTCAGTATTCCTGGTCCAGGGCATGCAGAATATATGTGCAATCAATTAATGTCCTTCCTCACAGCTGTGCATTCCTGCTGTGAAATGTGAAAGCTTGACCTAAAAAAGTCTAAATCTAGATAGAAACATTAAGGATCTGGCAAACAAGGTGGTCAGTCAACAAAGTGGTTAAAAAAGGCTTAACTAAGAAGAGCTGAACAGTGGCAACTAGTGGACAGGTAAGGAATGGCAGGAGAGGGAGGGAGACGGCACACATCAACAACAGTTCACAGCAGTAAAGGAGAAATGACAGTACACCTGAAAATTTTAATCTAAGAGAAAGTAATGCCTTAGCCGAGAGACTTTAGTTTGCCACCATATGGATTTGTCCTCCTGTAAAATATCGGAGGAAGCAGAACTGCATTACTGATAGAGCAAAATAAAAGTATGAAGAGTTCAGCAGTCACTACACCTGTAAAAGTTCTAGGGAAGTTGGAGATAGGAATCGGTAGCAAAATGTAAATTATTAACCTCATTTGTCCTTTTTTCCAAGTCTGAATCACAGTGGCTCATAAAACCAAACCTGCACTGTATCTGTCATTATTCAATAGCTACACTTGAACAGGGGAGATTGTGTTAGCCTTCAGTGAACTAAATCTCCCGGAAGTAAATCATGCCTGGTTTCTGGCCTTCATTATCAGCAGATTCACTTCCCTCCACTCTCACCAAAACCTCAGCTGAAGCCTCATAAAAATATACGGTATAAAGCAAGAGTGGAGGTTTAACAGGTACAGGACGACAGATGGATGCTTGTGCTTATTTTTTAACCGTGCCTGTAGCTTTTTCAGGTTTTTCTACAACATTGAATCATAATGTAAGTAGGATTTTCAACAACACTCAACACGAAAGTACATCAATGCTAAAGTCAAATTGAAATGATCTGGACATTAAAGCCATTCCTGCAACTTTGCTTTATTATTTGTGAGACCTTTGGAATTTCAAGAATGATTTGTTATATTGTGTAGGAGAAGAAAAGGATTGTATTTTATACTAATCACGTGAAACATAGCAAAAAACATGGTGTTCAGCTTCCTATGTCTATATATCCTTAACGTGCAGCCTGCGGGCCACTAGTGGCCCTCAGAAACATTTTGTGCTGCTCCCGGATGTGACATGAAATCCATGCATTATAACTCAATCATCTGTTTCAACACATTCACTTTGAATAGCCTCCAATTAATACATTACTGGGCTCCTGTGTCAAACTGCGCCCCCCTAACAAGTGTCTGTCAGGTGAGGAATGACAACCAGTGGCACCACATGAGTGTTGCAGGGAGGTTCTGTCATGAATGCTAGTGCTGTATTTCAGTGGACGACTCAGCAATCCAATGTGGAATTGAGATCTGGTCTGGTTGAGGAAAATCGACTGAAAATTGATCGACTCATACTTCGTTGGACCTCAGGCAGATAAAGTGTTATCTGCAAACAGAGGAATTTGGGGCTCAAGGAATTTAACGTTGAACTTAAATATGAGACTAATAACAGAAATCCAATGACAAAACTTTGAGATCCTCTGTCCTTGTTGTTACGACCCAGTGAGCAGGCCTCTCCCTCCAGGTACCGGGTGGGAGGCGATGCAACTCACCTGGTCTGGCTGAAAGATGTATATGTATATGTTCCTTTTTAGTTTACAACAGCACATTTCACATGCGTCTAAATCTTGAGGCCCACTGTAGCATTCAGCCATGTGTGCAGCCTTCAGCCCACTGTGCTCGAGCTCTGCACAGAGGAGCACGAGCTGCAGCGGTCCAGCACTCATCCACTGCCTCGACAGCTGCTCTCACTACCAGTGCATGAACCTCCAGGGCAAAAGAGAGCTACTTGGCTGAGGAGGAGTACAGACTGTTTATAAAGTGTTGACACAATGTTAAGAAGCTAAACTGTACTGCTGCTCATAAAGGTAGATTTAAGTTACTGTAAGTATCAGCTCCACTTGCCTTTACGGATGTTTCATTTTGATTTTATATTTGAGAATATGCATGTTATGTAGAAGACATATTAGCAAGTTTTTATTCTATTGACTATAAACTAACATTTTCCAATAAAAAAATATGAGTCATATTAAAACAAACCATAAACAAAAACTGAGTTTACTCCCAGACAGTGGATTTGTAGCTTTTGGATTAAAAAGATAAGATATTCCTTTGTTAGTCCCACAATGGAGAAATTTCCAAACCGGTTGGCAGCAGTACGGCACCATCACGCTCCAAGCGAGCGTTCCCTGATTGGGACTCGAACCCAGGCCGCGGTGGTGAGAGCACCAAATCCTAACCACTAGACCACCAGGGAATAAAATAATATATATACTGGCAAGTCTTCCTGAAATCTTCAGTCATTGTGAAACATAAAACCCATGTGCACATGCAAGCATACACGTTATGCATTACACTTACACAGGACACACTAAGTCCTGCACAGTGTGTGCCTCTCCAGTTTTATTCACACTCACACACACATACACACACGCGTCACTTTGTTCTGCACAGTCTCTCTGTGTGCTGCTCTCTGGGCCTCTCAGACAGAAGCACCTCTCATAAAGCACTCCTGAGCTTCCAGCCCTTAAACTGGTCGCAGACTCAGATTCAGATTCATCAGATTCTCTCATCAGAGAGCGGGGGAATGCCTTCAGGTGAAGACACTTTGAGAATGAATTTGCCTTCTTTGGAATTCATTATGCAATATTCTCAAGACATTTGGGGAAGTTGAAGAGGTGTTGTCACATTAAGTTCAGGGAACTCCCTCACAGTAAATTAAGTGTCCAGACAGCGTGATCCGGGAGAGAGAAGCTCCAAGCTGATCCAAATACAGATACACTCGTCTGCCTTCTACAGCAACCTTCTCAAGCAGCAGTGAGTGCTAATAGGAACTTCTCCTTGTTGCCCTGGGTACTGCCTCTCAGGCTGCATCCACCCTGCCTTCACCATCTCATTAGAGGACCTTGTTGAGGCTGTGTGCAGCTTGACAGGATGCTACTTAAGACAGAGAAGAAGAGAAGAGTCATTCATATTTGAATTTACAGGTCTTTAATTTTTTATTCTTCTAAAACAATACTAAAACTGAACATCAATCATAGGTGAGGAAATAAAGGGCAGGACTCACGTCACAAGAGTCGTTTTCTCGGTTAGATATTGAAATTTATTCTTCATCATTGTCAAGTCTCAGATGTAGGTTTGACCCATGAACAGTACATTTAACAATACAGAAACAAAGAACATAGTATTTTGGTTTTTTTAAACACCAGATATTGTGTCTCAACCATAGCTGAAACCAAACGGTACAACAAGGCCTTCAAACCCAACAACAAAAAAGGTCGTTTGTCATTGCCGTCTAAATCAATGCATATATTGTTTATCGGTGTCTTACAAATCCATTACATATGACCTCTACAAAAATGGTCCATATGACTGATTTACGATCTGTCACTGGTCCTGTGAGGAACAACTCATTCTGCCTCATGTATTTTTATATGGACGCGGTTGAAAAATGAAATTGTTAAACCGTTAAATAAATTTGAACAAATGATGTGGCTGAGGTGGCATCACATGACCCAATGGGTAATGAGATACGTTTGAAAGACAGTGAGAGAATCTTTGAGGTTACATCTACAACGACACATTTTAGTTTTAAAATGCGTAGCTTTTACTGTTTTCAGCTGCCGACCCTGTTTTAGGTGGAAAACTTAGGCATTAAAGTACTTGGATAAGTTGTGGTTAAAGTTACAGAACTACATCAAAAACACCTTAATGCTTCCTTTGCTCCTCATGAACATCAGTCATATTGTCCACAGAGGGCTTCGTCACATGAGGACTGACGCACTTGTCTTCAACAGGAAGTCATGATTTTGACGGGCTGCTGCGTCAACCTGGTTGCAAATAATTATTTCAGCTAATGCTGCTCAGTTGCTTTCACCTTTGCGGTTAATTGCATGAGATGAAACAGCTCTAATGAAAGAAAGATACCCTCTCACTTCCATTACATCTCTCTCTCTGTTCCTCCCACTGAACAGTTCTGGTGATTGTATTTTCAGAGCACAGATCAGAAAGTGGGTCATGTTTTTATTCAGCCCCTGAGATGAAAAATAAAGTGCTGATTGAGGGAGCATTAGCCTTAGTTATGAAGGCAGAGAGTGGGACAGACAGCCGGACGGACCTGTTTGAAAATGCATTGGAAAGCCGGAGCCTCAGCAGCTGTGAGTGTGCTGCTGGAGGACAACACACTAGCCCACAGTGGAACTCACTATCAACCAGAACATTGCAGAGCAGCCTCAATGCATTTCAAGCAGCTCTGACTTCACTGTGTGCGTGTGAGTGTGTGTGTGTGTGTGTGCAGGTGCTTGTAGGTATATGTGAGCTTTGAAAGTGCATGTGTGTGTGTTTCAGTGTGTGTGTCTCTTGTTCAGTTTTGCACAAAAACATGATGCGACCCTGAATTCACTCAGCACTCGTCTGCCACCTCAGCTCACTCCTTTGGCTGAAATAAACTGTGTGTTTAGAGAGTGTGACTGTGTGTGTGTGTGTGTGTGTGTGTGCACCTGAGATGACATTGTTTGCAGATATTTATGGAAGTTGCTCAGCTTTTGGATGATATACTCCTGCTCTGAGGGCACTTGAGTTTAGAAAATGAAGGGAGTAAGAAGAGCTGCTGCCGTGATGATTAAACAGTTCCTTTCTCTCACACTTCACTCCACCGCTGCCAAACCTAACCAAGTACTAAATGGGTTGGGAAGGCTCCTGTAATTCCTTGC
The DNA here is from genome assembly GCA_025331565.1 of Holacanthus passer. Classification (NCBI taxonomy): domain Eukaryota; kingdom Metazoa; phylum Chordata; class Actinopteri; family Pomacanthidae; genus Holacanthus; species Holacanthus passer. Next base: position 289,252 of record JAFREQ010000145.1, read on the forward strand.
TGGTGATTATTAAATCAGAGGAATTTCTCAGTTACTTCTGGGGTTCTTGTCACACTATGAGCAAACATTTTGTGTCTGTGTGCTGTTCATTTCTACCACAGTCTTTAACTTTGGTTCCCTGAAAGTCACAGTGGCTGAATGTGGCATTACAGTAACACTGGTGAGTCTTATTCTGCCAGCTACACAATTACCCTGTTCACGCCAGCTCCATTCTCAGGTCTGCCTTCCAAAAGGCAGTCAGAGAGGTGTGGAAAATAGAGTAGAAAAGTAGAAAGTAAAGTAGAAAATAAAAGCCTTCAGCAGCAACTCAAAGGTCCACTTAGCTTTTTAGGAACTTTCAAGTGCAACACGGAACAGAGACAAACCTCACCTGTTACCACTTGACTCAACAGACACACTTGAGTCACGTAATGACATCTGATCTAATTCCATATGCTGATGAAGACTTTGGTCAAAAGCTTTGGAAAAGCATCAGTATGTAGACCTTGAGCTTTAATGAATGATGTTGCTGTCATGGTTTTTTGTATAGTCATTCTTTCACTGTAGTCACTTCTACTTTTCAGGTGCAGTATTTTTTAACTTGTATGAAAAGTGCTATAGACTGATTGAAGGTCAAGGATGAACTTGAATCATTATAAGTCTGTTCATCCAGCTACAGCTCTCATTTTGGTCCTAAAACCATTACTTCCAAAAGGCTGCCACTGATATACATCTATGTTAAATTAATGTCTGCTTTTGAAATCTGTTTTTATGAGAACCAACATGCCGTCATTTCTTATTCCTTTCCAAAAGCAGCACATGTAAATTATTGCTCCTGAATAAATACATTAATATTTTGAGTGCTCCTGCAATTATTCCTGTCATAATTATTTAGTAAAACAATGCAATGTTTATTATGTTCCAAAAAGGACTTAATCAGTCCCAATATATGGAAACTGGAGATTTAAAGTGTGCGCAGTGTGCACAGATGGGCTTATTAAGGGGTTAATTGCTTTGTCACCTCCCTCTGCTGTGTTCTCCATTTTTAAATAACCTTTGAGGGGGGAAATTAGCGTGTTGGTGAAAAACAAATAATCAGTTTCATACGACTACAGATTATTATATCATTGCTCAGTCGTTCTCTGTTTGGACAAATCTAAACTCAATTTACAGACTTGTATTTTTCTAAACTGATTGGTAGGACTGAAGATCAGCCCGAAGGTTGGGGAAGTAATAATGTGACTGGAATACTGATGGTTTGAATCCTTGGACCAGATGCGTGTCTGTTTTGTGTGTGTGTGCATAAAGAGACACACCCACACACATCTCTATCTGTGTGTGTGTGAAGGCAGGCTGAGCTTTAAAGCCTAGCTGCAGGGACTACTTGGTACAAGTGATGTTTGGGATTTGAGGAAAGAGTAAAGCAGGAACAGTACATCAACCCAGGACCCACACATGAAGCTCGAACACATCACAGGCTGGAAAACATTTACCTTCTCAGGAACTCACCAGGTCCAATTTCAAGCATGACCGTTCCTAGTGACTGCAGCTATGTCCAAAAAAACTCCACTAACAACCTGGGTCAACAAGGAGCAACTACTCTACTGAGCAAAATGTGTTGTATAACCAAATCACAGTTTAGGTTATAACTAAGACTTGTTTTTCTCTGAACTAAAGCTGGAATCATGCTTCTTCAAAGATGCACATAAATTCCTCTACAGAACTGTGCAGAGCACTGTGTTATGAGTGAGGCAGAGGAGCCGAAACACACACCGCTTAAATATCAACTTCATGATGTGCAGAGCTTTGTTGTACTGTCTGGTTCAAAATGGCCCCTTTGCATGCTCGTCTGTGTATTGCCCGCACAAGTATAGTTCCAGCATTGGTGTGGATGTGTTGTTTCCTTTACTGTCGAGAAGATGAAATACAACTCAGGATGGCCTGTTTGAGTGATGCGTCCATGATTTTGAGGGCTTATCAGATACTTAAATGCTGATTAATAATATTATAAATCTGGATTGCAGAACTCTATGAAAGTTATTATCACGTATGTATTTGCACCTATTTGCTTGGCTAACACGGCGCCACACTTGTGCACGATGTCGCACAGTGTTACGGCAGAAGGTGGGCAAGAGGATCATGTATTTTCTTTTGCAAAAGCCTCATTGTGGTGAAAGAAGAGAATGCAATTTGTTTGAGTGCCGATGTCTATGTGACAACAGTGTTAAAGCAATAGTTTTTTGGGTAATAGCCGACACTTATTGACTTTTTTACCACTCACTGTGTCACTGCACAGTAAATAAAAGGCTGAGAAGTAACAAGGTAACAACAAGTCGAAGATAGTAGACAGGTTATATCTCATTTATTTAAGAAACCTACAAACTGTGGCTTATGGGTGGTTATGTGTTGGACTATACCTTGGACGGGGACAAAGTTAGTTAGTGTTTATTAGAAATGATCAGCAGCTTTATGGGTGAGCGCAATTTGGGTTTCACCTTCCAATAAAGTGCTTTAGTAAAACTGTTGGCTTGTTTACAACCTGTATGATCGTCTGACTGCTCGTGTTCGTTGGACCCATTTTCAGCGAGACTCTACTTTCCGAGATTTTAGCAATTACTTTGATAATCACATTTCAAATAAACAAAACCTTCCTCTCAGGGTCTGACAGCTACTCTTCCTGGCTTGGTGCTTTCCCCTGTTCCCTGGTGGCTGTGGTACATTACCAGGTTTAATTCACACTGCCAGAGACTAAAATGGAAGCATCAAAAACTTAATTCAATGCACACACTTTCTGTACACTATGATTTAGCTGTAATAGAGTGGAACTTACTTTCAGTGGTGCAGATGCCAACATTTATACACCTGTTTCTGTATGAACTACGATTGAGGCATATCTGTAAAAAGAAAACTTCACTTTTATGGCAGTCGTACTGAATATTGCACATTACAGCTCATTTTGGAGTTTGACAGTTTGTTGAACATTTTCATCATAATCATAGAGGCGTCTTGTCATAGGATGCCAAACAGTCGCTGTGCTCTTGCATTCGTGTACTCAATGGTCAACCATCGCTTACCTTGACCTCTGTTCCCCTCTGGACTCCCATTATATGCTGATGGAGCTCAGTGTCGGTGTTTGACGGACACACTGAAAGCTCGACTCAGAGCTTGGCAGCGGTGCCGATCGCTGGCAGTGCTGCTGCTGTTCAGTGATTCACTCAGGTACTCGCTCCAGTACTTGCAGCAACAGCTTGCCTGTGGGATGGAGCCGTATCTTGGACCGAAAGAGAACACCGACACTTTCAAAAAAAAAAGCTGCTCCACGCTTCAGGCAAAAATCATCCTGCTCTGCTCCCGCTACAGTGTCACCAACAAACCACCAGTGTCACTGCAAATCAGGGATATGAATGTCCTGAGAATAGATGACCCTGGAGTAATTATGGATAAAAGAAAAGTGAGTAAGATAAGGAAGTAAGAATTGAGGAGATTTTTTTTTTTCAATTACCCAGGAATATTTCAGAGCTGAAGTGAAGGAAGATAGAAAAGAGACAGACATGAGGGGGCATAATGTAGCTGAAATGCCAAGCATATGGGAGCATGCAATCTCCTAGAGCAATTCAATTTTGTCCTTGACTTAGCAGCAGCACATGAAGGCTGCAGAGTGGCTGCATTAACATATGCTCTACTTTAATGAGAGAAGGACAGATGGTGGGCCATCGTTTGGAGTTTTATCTCAACTGTAGCTCAAACTGGCTCCTGTGACTTTGCAGCAGAGAGGGAACAGTGAAAAAAAACTCAATCAGTGAAGGCAAGGTATTGGCACACCACAGTCCCCTCACATTGTGATTTGGTGTGGCTGGTGCTCTGCTTAGCTTAGGTGCAGTTTAGGATTTAGGATGTGTCTCTTCGGAAACTGAGGTTTAAACTACACCTGTGATTTAGTCTTAACTGTGTTGCTGCGTCCATTAGAAGTCATGGTACTCTAATACTAGGCAGAATATGGTGATCTAGAAGCAGCAACAAGTGCGAGTAAGATATCAAAACACAAAAATGTGTCTAACCTGAAAATAATCAAAGTGAAACAATTTTGATAATCACGAATTTAGAGTTGTCAATTGTAATTGATTACAAAAATCAAGGCAAGAGATGATGAAGGCACAGATGCAGTGTAGAATACATCCTCAGATTCTTTGAGGTTATCGCAGTTATTTTTGCTAATGATTTTTTTAAATATTTGAGGAAATCATTGTCATCCAAAATGACAAACAATTTTTTGGTGATTACATTCAACCTTGCGAAACACAAAATGTAAAAGATGAAAATTCCTTCGGGGAATCAGGTCCAGTTTGACTCCATTTTTAACTCCCACACATTCCAGTTTAACTGCACCTGATCTAAACTGCAGCTGAGCTTGAGGGATGCTAAGTGACAGACCAACAGCCTCCTTATGTTTAAGCTTGTTTCGGCGGTTGTGCTGCCACTGTCTTTGCCAAAAAGTGAAGGTTCCCTTTAAAGGCCCTGCACACCAGCGCAGGTGTTTTCACCTGTCCTCTGCTCCAGCTGAAGGTGGGATGCTGGGAATAGTGTGACGTCAATGGACTTCATGTACCAATATGTTAAAGGCATCATTTGTTCCATCAATGTCAATCACACGATCTGTGCAGGCCCAGACAGCCCTAAGGTGAATGTAGGTGTATCATGAGTTTTGTAGGGCCTTGAAACAGCACTCATCTTTCCCATCTTTCTGTCCAAGTTTAACAGTAGCATGTGGCGTGTGATGTGTTTGGATATTTGTATTTTGATGAGAAATTACGCAATCAACAGCATATTAAGCTGTATGTATGTAATTTCTATCACCCATCCCTATTAATTATTACTATAAACTACATTTTTAAATTTAAATTAATTTAAACTCAGAAGAAGATATGAGTAATCAAATAATTCAAATGGAAAGCAAAGGAAAAACCTGCAAGCCAAACCTTGCCCCTTTCTACTTTAAATACAAACTACACCCAGAGCTTTTAGCATGTGCAGCAGTGTCAACTCATATTACAAATGGACTCTCAAAGTGCCCTTTTCAGGACAACTCTATATTGGTCTTTAGAGCAGAGTGGTTGCTTATATGAATCACAGTAGCCAGACCTCATCTGAAGGTCAGCCATATAGCGGCTGGATCAAACACGAGGTCCACACAACACAGAGCCTTATCATTATTCACTGCCGATGCTAAAACCCCAACATTTATTATGGCTGCCCTTGACGCTCCACACAGCCGGTATAAAGTCATTGAGCATAATAAAAATGACACCCAGGAACAACACACATCTGCAACTTTCTGGGCTCGATGCACAGGAGCTATACACACTTACATTTGGGCCAGTGGGGTGACAGCATTATGCAGAGAAGCACTTAAAGTGTGTTCAAGGACACACAGACAGTACACAGAATCAAACCTGAGACCCTCCACTCGCAGGGCAATCTGTCTGACGACCGGGGCCCCCGGGCCACTGCACTCGTATGAGCACGCAAACAAATAGGAACAAGACACGCACACACACACATTCAGAAAATTACCTCCCTCTAATGTCCTATCCATTCATGTACAGTGGCACTGTGTGTAATGAGCAATGAGCTCAATTGCTCTGCTTTAAAAAAAAAAATCTCTCAAGCCTCCACTGAGCTGCAGTAATCAAAGCCACGGCTAAGAGCTCGGATTTGTTTCGTGGGAGCAGAGCTACAGTGTTTTCTCTTTCAGTGAAGAAAATATCAATGAGATGAATTTCTGAATGTGAGGCTACAGTAATCTCGTGTCTATGACGCCATGGGCAGTGGCATTTCATTTTCCTCACTGCAGCATCCTCCACTCGGCGGCGTGGATATTTTGTTCTTTGAAAACTGCTAAATTGAGACGGACTGAGGGAGACTGGGACTGGGGACACGTCTGGTGTTAAAGTTGGTCACAGTCATGGGTGGTGTGGAGTATTACAGCAAGTAATGCTAATAGGAAAGTTTACTTTAAAGGGGAACTAGTATTCTTTTTATTTAGCAAGGTGAAAATAATGGTGTGGGGGTCAGGATACTGCAAACTTTCACATAAGAGATTGTTCACTTGGACAGTTCTGATGGCTTTTTTCGTAATAATACCTTTATTATAATATATATACCATAACCTTAAAACAGCAATAACTGATTTTTTGGTCACTGATCTTCACTCCACTTTTAGTTCTGTTTTGGTCTCCTCCAACTCCTGGGGGAACTTTGCTTGCTGTTTGATGCTGGAGACGTAACATCCAGCAGGGATATCGCTCATTAAAAATAGCTTTGCATGAAGCATCTGCCAAATAGGAGCATTGACATAGCATTGTCATAATGACTAATACCAATGTTTCGTCTCGTAATAAGGTTGGATTTTTCGAATCGAGCTCAGTTTACAAGTCGCCGGAGGGGATTATCAGCCTGTGAAAACAGCTGTGTTGCAGCTTCTTCTGGAAAAGCTTTGCCAAGTCTGAGAAAATAACTCTGAAGATGGTTCAGGGTTTACAGAGCGTTAGCTTGGAGACAGATCTTGTGAAAAGCTTGTGTTACTAACTGGAGGTGTCGAGTTTGGGAGGCATGGATGTTTAACAGGTAGGGAGGGTCTGAGAAGGATGTTATGGAGTCGCATGATGGGGAGAGGAGGATTGGAGGTTGGGAGGCCACACTGAGGACTAATGTAAATATTCATCAAACTGTCTCTATTAACAGCATTACACTTCAAATCTGTTGTATCTGTATTGAGGCTTTACTGGCAAACATGCACAGTCTGTATTGCAGATTGGACCTATGAGCTTCTCTCATATTTATTATAACTCACATCCTCTCGAGAGCATCCAACACTCATTAAATTCCATCTTCACAAAACTGGGGCACATACGACAACAGTTACAAGCACATCTATACCCATTGAAAGGTAAGTGTGATTCCTGAGGGCTCCATAAAGTGAACAGCAGTGACAGAGAGAGCGAGCGTTCGTCTCTCCTGGCATTTTCACAGGCTGCATTTATAACACAACACATTTGCAGCTCTGAAGAGTAATACACAGGGAGATTCACTCGCTGAGTAGAGCTGCTTTTTACTTGATGAATGCACTTGTCCCTGGTAAAATGTTGTTGCTTGCAAAGCTATTGATTTTTGCTTCTGCAGCCTTGGTCCCACAAGCCCCCTGCTCTGAAATCAGGGCAGCGTAACAAAAACCCATGGAAACTAAAACGCCACAGTCCCACAGGAAAAACGTGCACAGTAATAAAAGGTAGCAAAGAAACCAAAAAAACAACACATCCACATCGCACAAGGACGTCCTATGAAGCAGCTCACACGGAGTAGATTTCATTTCGGTGGCTGGAAAATAGCTCCTGTAATCCGCATTCTCCTCAGCCACATTGCGACAAAAGCCTTTTCCATTTCCTGCTGCGATAATGTAGAAGCTCTTGTAATGATATGGAGCAGAAAAGGAGACCCCAAGGTGAGCACGGGAAAGCCCATGTATCATAGCCCAGCCGCTATCTTCACACCCATTCACGAGCCATCAGGCCCCAGTAAAAATAAATTGCTGCACTTCACAGTTCAGTGGAGGGAGAGAGGTTTTTGTGTGAAGCAGAAAACTCAGCTGGTGATCCAAAGTGCTGCCTCTGGAAGGCAAGGCCACACATGCACATGTACAGTATAAACTGTGCGCACATAAGATAACACAAAGCACTGGAATTTCACTGTGCTTTAACACTCACAATGGGCGTGTTGCACACTAATTGATAAATTGTACCCTGCAACTTATGAGGGAGGCGGTTAGAGAGACAGGCAGGCAGCCAATCAGCCTTGCAAGCCAGCTAACAACCTAGCCAAGCATTCATCCATCCAAAGAGTAGCAATGTACTGTAAATGTCAAGACAACAGCCAGGACTTGTCATTATGCACTGAATGACAATATTCTTATCTATCAGCAAGTACTGTCAGGAACAAAGGTCAGAATTCCACATGCTCTTTTCCAGATTTCCTGGCTTCATGTTCACACAGCGTCCATTCGCAAACTCCCAGTACAACAACAGCACGTTCTACTGGAGCTGTTTAACATGTTAGCATTAAAGGGCTGGGAGGACCTTTCCTGCCTCCTTGGTGCTGATACTGATGGCAACAGTTTGAGGGAGAAAAGTACTTTATACATATTTTTGATTTGTGTGTACAAAAAATTAAAAAGTCAAAATATCACCAAAAGGTTTTGGGTGAGGTGGAAAAGTTGGCATATATCAAAAGCAACATGTGACAAATTGCAACAGACTTAGCAAAAAAAAAAAAAAAATGATAACACGAAGCATGTGACTTAAACATCCACTGCTAAGACTGAAGATGGCAGCAGATAAGAATATCAGATATGTGTGAGGCTAATAAAACACACATCAAAACACAGCCAAACACACAAGAAGCATCAATTGTTGGGCTGACGATACACTTTTTTTTTTTCCATGTGAGGTTTGGTTTTGTAGTTCAAATTGAATCCTGTTGATGATACTGACATATTTAGGCTGAGTGTGAGCAAACTGGTAAAAACATAGCAGGGAAAAAAGCCTGATACGTTTTTTAATTGGATATTAGAGGAGCACTCAATAGATTTAGTGTCTTGACAAATAACAAATATTGACAAGGCGAGTAAGGTTTCAAAATACAAAATCTATTTGTCCTGACTTTGGCCGGCAGTAGAACATACCCACAATAAACAAAACTATTAATCATTAGACCCTTATTTCTTTAAGAGCTCAGTATATGGATTTATCATGCAGTGCTCTCAATCAATCACTTGAGCAAATCAAACATGCAGATGAAGTTTATATCTCATTTTGTGGTTTCAAAGCACCACTGAGTATTGAGCATCTGGAGCCTTGCAGAGATGATCGCACAGAATATAAGGCTGAATTCAGCTCAAACACAGAACTGACTGGATTCACCATGTATGATAGCATAGCAACAGTTGCCAGGGCAGCCAGCCTACTGCCTCATGTCGTGCAGTTGTGAGGGTAAAACCTGCTGCTCAGTGCTCGCTGAGAATCTTCCGTGATAGAGGATCGTTATGAAGTGACACACCTGGTGAGAAGTGAGGGCCCACTGATCATCAATTACACCTGCGTGCACAACCCCGATTCCAAAAAGTCGGGATGCTGGGTAAAACACAAATGAGGCGAGAATGGGCCAAGGTTCAACATGATTGCATAAAGGATATTACTACATGGTAATATCTTTACACACTCTCAAATGATTGCATTCTGTTTTTAATTTCATTCTACACAACACTTTATGTAACGGACATAGAGAGTGAATAGCTTCATTGTATGGAACAAAGGTTTTGATGAAGCTGAATTAAATTTTGATTTGGGGTTTTGCATTTTTGAAAATGATATTAAAGTTACCTTATGGAGGGTTTTTTGTAAACAAACAAAAGTCACATTCAGTGTTACTCATCAAACGCATTGAATCCATCCATGTTGAGTGTCTTTCCTTACTAATAAAACATTTGCAATGTGTAAAATATTTTATTTTTATAAGTCTTTTATTGTTTATGTCCAAGTTTGCCTGCTTCTTCTCCTTCATCACCACACTGCTGATCAACTGAATAACACAAAACCAACAATAGGATGTAAATCACTAATGTGCGTTGTTGTGCCAATGGACAATACAAACAGGACGGGGAGGCAATCGTAAAGACATTGCTCTATAGCACTACTAGTGGTCGAAAACTCAGCAGGGGAAGTTGTTTAAGTTGCTCTTTTAAAGGAATGGTATCATGCTGCTCCTACTTTTAAAATTCATCTTTCAAAACTATTTCAACAAACAAATGAGTAATTAATGATTTAAAAAAAAAAATGTGAGTAATGTGTTTAACGAAAACCTTACATGTTAAAAATGGCAATCAATTATTAACTTGGAATGACAGTATACAATTATCAGCGAAGCTAATTTAGTCACCACACTTGAGAAATTGAAACTGAAAATGAAACTATTTTAAAGGGATGTCACATGTTTGGCTTGTGTACTGTAGGAATACAATAAATGAAATAATAAAAATCTCCTGATCACTTACTAAACAGGCCATTTTGTCACACTGTCAATTTTTTCATCTTATGCATCGTGACAAAGCTTGTATCTCCGTTACGACATCGCTGAACGTTTCTCAGCACCATCAGTGAAATGAGCACCAGAATGACGTGAGGGGGAATACCTCCTCCTCCTCTGTGGGAGACCTGGGTCCTGTTCTCTTTCCCATTCTCTCTGTGGGTTCCTCTGTGCGACAGCTTAATGCCCAGACTGTTGCTGGACCATTACCCAAATCCATCTCCTCAACATGCCATGTCAGACCTCGCAGGCAGCGGGTGCTCGCATCTGAAAGCAGCACGTCTTTAAAGCCTTCACCGCAGGGCAGAAGGGCTTGTGCACGTGGCCGTAGAGACGGTGAGGTTTACACAGCCGAGGAAGGAGATACTGCTCGGAATGAAGTGTTGCAGGACAAACACTGTATTTGCTGGGGTTTTTAAAGTATACATTCAATTTCATAAATCAGTGTCCTTCTGTGATGCATCAGTCTACTTTCAGATTTTTTTTTTTTACTTGCCAGAAAGGAGGAAAATCAGCTTTTTTGCTCTCAAGCATCAAATGCTTTCCGAGACATCTGCACCTTCGTAGTGTCCTCAAAGCATTGCAGTCTATATATAGAGAGACCAAAGACGCCAAGAGAACAAACAGATGCTGCTGCAGTGACAGCAATGTCAGCGCAAGAGCATGTGCAGGTTCCGTTTCCTCGTACAAACGATCCTCATTAAGCCGCGCGGAGAATAAAGCAAATGGAGGACAGAGTAAGACGGGACAAGAGAGGAAGGCGTGTCAGGACGATCTCAAATAAGCGGGCAGCAACTTAAATTGCCATTTGTTTTGTGAAAAGGAGTAACGACAAGTTGACAGAGCAATCAAAGCACAATGCCATCGATGGAGAGCGCGGCCATTACTGTGTGCGCTGAACCAAGCCAAATTGGTTATTTCAATAGCACAATTTCCCAGGCAGGCGAGGGAAGTGTAATATAATATCTTCAAAGTACAAGCTATTACAATACAAACTGAGACTTCTCACACACCTTCCCTCTGCTCGGCCTCCATTATGACTCACAATACATAATAAGGTTTTGTTATTTATTGAGCCCAGAAAGGCTGCAGTGCTGAACACGACCGTGCTTGTACCAATGTTCACTTTAAATTTGCTTTTGTGCTTTACAATGTCACAATGAATGAATGACTTCTAGCATTTGCTCGGGTACTTGCACACGGCCTCTTGTGGAAGCTAACTTTGGTTAGTGGGGTAACATAAAAACAAACCCACTCTTGAAGTTCATACTTGCTCCTAATTTGAAGCTATGACAGATTCAAACTAATTTAAAGCGGCTATAATCATTATTCTTTATATTAACAAAGGATCACTTCACTACATATGTGTTACTCTGGTAGCACATATACTAAAACTGGAATGATACAGAGAAGATTAACATGGCTCCTGCGAAAGGATGACATCCTCATTTTATCACCGGTACTGATATTGTACATTCATGTTGCATTGATGCTGAACTCTTATCGTTTGTATTTTTTGATATTTCTAACTTAAAACAGCATTCATAGAGGAAATCAAAGGAAGAATCTCACTGTACAGGGAAACTTCTTTAAACTGTGCATATGACAATAAACGCTTTGACTTTACCAAGGTTGCTTGAATTATTAAATCCAAAGATAGTGCACCTGAATCTCCAGTTCCTCTCAGCTCTACTGAGGGATTCAGGTTTTGATTCTCTTTCATTGCTCTGATCAGAATTGTTTCCAGCTGTAGCATGCAAGTTGAAAAGTCTCCAGAAACCCACTGTAAGCTGCTTGTCCAGCACCAAAGAGCAGACAGACAAAAATAGTCTCAAGCTAGTGGAGCATATGAAAACAGCTGAACGCAGAGTGAATATTGGACTTACATTTGCAAGGTGGCAAGAAACATGATTCCAATTGAATGCTAATGTTGCACCGTCTCTGCTGGATGTGTAACAAAGCAACTTTGTGCACATTAGATTACCATATCTTATAACTTAAACCTATAACTTAAAGGTAATTTGGCATCACTGCCAAAGACAATACCAAGTTACACTTCCCTGTTCAAAACACTGAAACCAAATCCAAGCCCTTCAAACTCCACGATGGCTGATGCAGAAAAATACTGTTTAGCTCAACACTAACTCATCTGCACCTCACTCACTTCTGGTGTAGTTACATATTCCATTTACAATTTTCAACAGTATGTCACAGGACTGTATTTGGACCAACCAGCATGATGGGTTTCATCCCAGAACTGAAGTCTGTCAGTGCCCACTTCTGGTCACCTTGAGGCTGCAAATGTCCTCAAACACATATTGTAAACACTTTCTTTACTCAAACACATGTCAGATTTTCCATGCCTGAGTTTAGCTGCCATCACTTCTATATGTCACTCGCCCTCCAGGGTCACGGGGGTCGGGAGCCTCGATGGATGTTTTCCACTGGAACAGAGTGACAACATAAGTGGGTGAACTAAAGGTTAAGGTGCATAAACAGGGCAGAGCCAGAGAGGAGGTGAAGAAGCGAAGGACACAACTTCAAGCTCTGGCTTATGAATATGAACCTTTCTCTGACGAGATGGAGGAGATAACTCACCAGGGGACGGGATGAAGGGACAGCTGAGGAGGAGGAATATCAAGGCCATATGAAGGAGAAATGCCATTCATACACCTGCACTGTAATATGCTCTTCCCTACATGATGCCTCAGCACAACTATCCCTCATTACATGCCTACTGATTTAGCCATTAAAAGAAGCGGGCCCCTGGTCTTCCTCCAGGTCTGTCTTTAGCGTGCTGATTAGATGAATCTCAGGGAGGCTTGATTTGTAAGACAAGTTGATAAGTGGCACATTTGGGCTTTTTGTGGGTGAGTTCTTTGCATTGCTGGCTCACTGTGCTGTTGAAATGTTGGCTGTGCTGGCCGTGGTTCCTCTCACCTTGTGTTCAGCAGGAAGGACAGGCGGGGAGTGGGAGCTGCAGAGCCTGGTGTTGGCTGTCCCCCCGCTTTCTGCTGAACAGGGTGCAGAGATGGATTGTGGGCCATCCTGGACGTCCTGTTACAGAAGGCTGCACATGGCAGGGGGTGTGGTGATCAGTGCACCATTAGATAGCAGAGCCTAATGAAATAGAGCAATGAATGACTATTGAAATGTTGGACTTTAGAGGAGGAGGAGGGTTATTGTTCATGTTTTGCACAGCCCTCGAAAGACTAGACATATTTCATGATCCAAAAAGCCATTTTCTTTGCAAACCTGCAAACCTTTAAAGTTCAGCGCAGTCATTGTGAACACAATCTCTTTGAGGTGTGTAATTAAAACCTCTGATGATGTACAACAAATCATCTGGTGTTACAGTGGTGCTATCACTGTAAAATCCTTACATTATGGCAGCTAATTATAATTCCACCTTAAGGCCAGACAGATCCATTACAGCGCTCGTCTGTTGGCCACAGCAGTAGAACTATGATACCTAACTGTTGTAATGTCATTTATACTGGTAAATAATAGTAATCAGTGATCATGCAACCAATTCAGCAAACTCTTTTAGAAACTAGAACCATCGCCTAGTTTGAAAATGTCCACAACATGTTTCATGACATTGTCCCATAGGAGCATAGAGCGCTCGACAACTGTAAATACAGCAAAGCAAAAGAAGGATGATGTTCATGCTGCCGGACAGAACAGTGAAGTCTGACCTTCCTGACAGAGTTGCCGACTGTTTTCAAGGGAAATAACTGAAGCCTGCACAGAAAGTCGCTGGATGTGGCTAGATCATATCATGCATTCATTTCAATAACAATGGAACTATTACAGATAAAAATGAAAGTTAAAAAAATGAATTTAAGTTAAATTTAAATGTCTCCAACTAACCCTTTCTTTAGCTATTAGTGTATTTCAAGCTGCTGTCATTCTATGAATATCAATATGCATAATATGGAAAGCACATTCACTGACACACTGCTTCCTTTATGATCACATCATGCAGGTCGTGAAAGACGTCAAGCTCCGATTGGTCAGGATCTGATGTGCAGTCGGCTGTGTCTATTGCCCAAGAATTCATGACATGATAATTGCTTCATCATACCCAGAGACCATCCTGATATGTTGCCATGTTGGGTGATAGAAAACTGAAGTGAGAGCGAGTCAAACAGCAGCAATAATCAGCTCATATGTGCATCTTTATCCTTTCTTTCTGGATGTGTTTTCTAAGACACTGTCCTCCGCCGCTTCTCAGGCTTTTTGGTTTTGAAGCAGACTTGCTTTGATTTTAAAAGATAACAAATTAAAAACTGATATGAAACATATCAAAAAAGAGTGGGATGTCACACACTGTAAAAGATGGTGATATTACAACAGTAGGCAGTCAGATATTGCACAAGTACCAGACTGTAAAAATGCACGGCAAAAATCGAGATGACCAAAAATAATGAAATAAATAAAAAAGCAGCAGCAGCAGCTAACAATGAGTTTTCCAAACATAAAAGCTCAGGTCACAGCACACCTGTGTGTCGAGAAGGAAAACCTCCCGTGTAGCTTTTATCAAAGGTTTGAGGTGTGATGGCAGATCAGATATGACAGCTTAGTGCATTTCTGCAAGTAGTAATTGGATGGAAGTGTTGTAAGGGAGATAGTGGTGAGAATGAGACGGCTCGTGAGGCTCTGTCAGGGCTGACAGGTGTGATGACGTGGTCCACCTGCGGGATCAAACATTTCATATGACATGACTCAGCATGAGCATAGAGCGTTAGCATACGTGTCACAAAAGTACACGAGCATAAAAAAAAAAAAAAAAATCAAGCGCTTACTGGCATGAAACTATGTCTCTTCCCTTGCTCTCTTCTACTTAACTCCCTCTTTCTTTCATTATCGCTCCTCTCAGTGAAGCAATTAACAGCTAGCATCCCAGCTAACGAAGTCACGGCTAATTTGTGCTCCTTCTGAGATGCTGCCGCTGTGTAAATGATCAGAGTGCTGCTGCTGCAAGATTCAGATGTGCACACACACACACACACACACACACACACAATAATTTGTTCAAAAATACTGCTGCCTCAAAAAGAAGGTCATTACAGCAAGCCAAGATTGGTTTGAAACGTATTGGTGATTATTAGGTGGCACTTTCTACTGCTTGGTTTTTTTCTAGATTAAATAATTTCAGAGAAGTTAACATTCATCTATTATGACTGATTAGAATTAATTCCAGTGAGCTGTTGTTTATGTATATAGCATATAGCATATAGAGGGCCCAAAACTCTTAGGGGCCCCAAAAGCTCCAGGGAATTTGATGTAATTACAAATATGTAGAAAGAAAATGCAATCCACTAAATGACGACGTCAACTGAATTCAAATGAATGCACATTCTGCATTATGACCTAATCATGAAACTGTGTTGTTGCAGGGCCTTATGTCAAAAACTGCTTCTAATACCAGCATCATTTAAGTTTATATTGCACATATTTCTATATTTGTATAATTCCAGAACTTGTTCATGTCCAGGTGACAGTGTACATATATCAGTGGTTCCCAAAGTGTGTAGTGATAGGGTTGCCAGGTCTGTGGTGTATTAAGATTAAGATTCTTTATTCGTCCCACTTCAGTCATGCACATACAATCATGCTACATGCAACTGGGGAATTTGACCTCTGCTTTTAACCCATCCATAGGTACGCAGCACACAAAACACAACAACACACACAAGGGCAGAGACCACACGGAGCAGTGGGCAGCTATATATTGGAAGCGCCCGAGGAGCAGATCTTAGACGGTAGAATGCGGAAAGGATTGTCCATCTGTTGCTCCTCTTGGGCTTGAACAGATCCATTGTCTGGTCCATCCTGCGGTCCAGGTATCCTGTTGCCAGTCCGTGGCCTCGAATTAGTGACATTCCAGTCGATGCACATATGTGTACATATGTGGTTATTAGGTCGTAATAAATAATTTCATTTCAATTATGGATGTGTATTTATAGGTATTTATAGATATCATTAATGTAATTTGCATGCACAATAGGTTTAACCAACCAGCGCACAAAAAAAAAGAAACATCCTGCAGCAACACTTGAAAAGTAGCCCCATTCCACAGAAAAATGTGGACCTGGCAACCCTGCTGGACGAGGCTAGATGTAAACAAAAATGCATGCTGCAGAGCACGCCAGCAAAGCATGGAGAGGTTTGTGACAGGAGCTCCAGGTAAACGTAAAGCAGACGATGACTCTAAACCAAACCTCACAAGTGGCAAAACAAAGACAAGAAGATATGACGAGACAAATCTCTATGTGCAGGTTTTTGTTTATTCCCAGAGCGTTGGTAACTTGCTATTTCTGTGCAGAGAAAATCCACAGAAAGCAATGGATACTGTTAGATATAACATTAGAAGATGAAGCTGCAGAGGCACTTTGAATGCTTCCACTCTTAAAAGTGATGTGTTCCTTTTGTTTGTTTTCAGTGAGATGTCAGAAACTAAAGTTGCAGTTCTGTATTAATTATTACACAAAATTACAGCAAAGGACGTGTCTGAGAGGGGGCCCTGCAAAGGGGGGCCCTGCAGAAAAAGTTTGGGAACCACTGACATATATAATGCACAGAGACATTGTGTCAATAGGGGCCTACCAAATGGGTTAATCTGGCCATGGCAATGAAATGTACTGTACAGTCTGTAGTTATTCTTTATATTCTTCCACCTCACTATGTGACCACTAATGAAAGAAGAAATTACCATCTGGGCGACCTTCTACTATTCAATGCTATTGTATTATGTTCTACTCAAATGTGTGGTCATTTAAAATGCAGTTCCTGGGAGGTTCTGGACACTCAGGAGTTTGCTTTGCTATCAATGTAATCACATGTTTGAATCTGATGTTTCTTTCTCTAATGTCATTACCTGCCAGCTGTCACTGTGTAATAAAGGCAACAATTCCCAAAAAATACTAAAGAGGAAGAACAAAGCATTGACAGCATCTGAAAATAGTCAGCTAAATATATCAGAACGTGGCCTCAAGAGCGATCAAAGAAATGAAAATCTCCTTGATGCTATCTGAGCTTTTCACTGTCGAGCATGTGTAAGGCTGGTTTGAAAATAGAACACAAGCTATAAAAGACACATCTGACACATCAAATAAGCAATTTTCAGCCTTTTCCAAATGGGGTTTTGAGGGAACAAAGGATTAACCCACAATAATTATGGGTAATCAATAGATACAGTGCTGGATATGCGTGGAATGGGCAGCCATGATATGAGGGGCATCATACAGTACGGACAGTCCCTGGAGAAAGTTTTTACGTCTCTCTTTGTGTCTCTTTGTATCCTTGCCCAAATTACATTGACTCCACCAACCCAGCATCGCACTCCTACAACACTGTTGGACCCTCGATGGACAGTTTCTGTTCACTCCATCACAGCACCACTTTGCCCCTTCTGCTGCTTCATCGTCATGTACCAGTTCAGGATGCTGAAAGCTCACCAAAAGGAAACTCATAAGAAGACATTTACCGTCAGTCTCTCGGCTCCCTGCAGCAGATGTTAGGCCCTCAACATGTTCCACATAGATGCAGGGCCAGACTGCAATATATCTGAGTGATCCCTCAGCACTCCAGCAGTTAAGTTCATGCCTCTGAACATTTATTACTGCGCTGTAAGGTCAGAAATAATGTCATTTTCTCTGCTGTGAGCGCCACAAACAAAATGCAATTCACCTCTGTTGTATTGGGGTGGAGGCACAAATCTCAGGGATGGATACTTCAAAACCGGGACAAATAAAGTGAGCTGACCCTCGAGTCTTCAAAATGTTAAAAAGTATTTGGAGAGTTAGGGACTTAGGGCAGGGCAATACCCCGTTTTAAAATGGAAGAGATCAGATCATTTTGAGAACATTTGACCGTTTCCATACAGGGATTCATGTTCTTGACATCTGAAGCAGCTTTTAGGCCATCGTGGCTTTAACTCTCAACTAAAAAACTATGTTCTTAAATATTGCAAGTTTTCGTTTACTCATGCATATTGACAGCTAAAAGGCTGATTCTGACCTTAAATCTCCCAACAGTTTCCTACTTTTTGACATATCTCTTATTTTCTTTATGTTTTATTTCTAAGCATCAAAATAACCAGATCCAACTTTTCAGATGCAGGTCTCTTATTATGTATTACTTCTCTTATTAAAATGGCAGCTTACAGTCCATCTATGTGGAAAAATGTTGTTTCCAATAAGTGTGAATGAAGTGAAGTGCAAAATCTTTAAATGCAAATGCTGTTGTTCAACAGGTGGCTGAAAATGGCTCCATCCCCAACTCAGAGCACAGAGCAGCATTTCACAATAATGATAATAATAATAATTGTTTTCTGCTGTTGAAAATACGTTTTTCATATATAAGGTAGTTTGGAGATTAAGGAGGTTTTGGTGTAATCTGGAACACACCCATTAGATTTCTTCATTAGAATCTGTTTAAACCTGACAACAGACTGGACTGAAGGGCACTTTCATATGAGATATTGTTTCTAAAAGCTCCGACAAAGAGATGGCAGGAAAGTGATTCGAATGTTCTGTGGTGGGTGATGGACATTAGGCTGTGTTCCCTTTGGGGTAACAGAAACTTTGATGGACTGACACAACCAGCATCACTTTCAGCTGGGGCACAAAGAGGTCATATTTACCAGATGATCAACAGTCTTGAATAGAAATCTGGGCTTATGCTGATGACCAGAGATAAGTTCAGAGAAATATTGCGCTCTTGCATTCTTCACCATATTACTGTAGTGAAGTAATAACGCCTTCAAAGTCTCATACTGTATTTGAAAACCTGATTTCTTCCATCTCCACTCTGCTTTCCTACTTTCCTCCTTTTTCCTATGCAGTGAATTTTATTGTTTATCCAAGGCTGCTCTCTTTGCAGGCTTTGACCTGACCATAAGAGAGGCGATATTATCCAATACAGACACACAGACAGAGATAAAGCAGATACGATAATTAAAAGTGTGCAGAACCTTGAGACACTCTCTTCAGTAAAAATGCAGGAGCACATAGAGTACAGGATTAGACGGTGTTAAAGTCTATGTCAGAGATGGAAATTATGCATTTATGGTCAGACACACATATGTCTATTAAGTGCATGCTGGGAAATTGCACAACCTGGCTGAAAAGGTGTGTGTGTTTGTCCACACAATTAACATGCTGATAGCCCTAAAATTACAATTAACTAACCAAAATAACAAACAATATGCGGATATGACGAAACACAACAAACTTTCCTTCTCTGCCGACATGACTTCAGTTGTCAGCTCTAAGACGGTCATGCACTCCCCTATAACCGTTTGGATGTATCAAACTGGCAACATTAAGAGAAAAGTTAAGAGGAAGTGTCGCTCTGCTGCCAGACAAACGAATGAATAGGAAAGAACATCCATAGAAAATCAGAATAAACATGAACTTATGGTTATCATCCACAATCAAATTGAAGAGAAATCCCAGGTATCCTGTGAAAAGGGAGGCAATAACTTTAAAATCACCGGTTAATCCTTAAATCCTTCATGAAGATCATCATACTCGTTTCAAACCCTCAGCACTGCCAGAAATTTTTAATCAAACAATGCAAAAAATGCCCTGGGACTACTGGAGATGACCTCTGTCCCCTGGTTGCAATTCATTAAAAAAATGTATGTCAAAAAGTAATCCTTACCATTTGTGTCAGTGTACTAGGCTGTGGAAGTGTTGAGGAAGTGGTCACTTGGGTACTATCAGGATAAAGGGCTAGGGCGATTGTCCCCCCCTTCATACACACCACTGTATCACACACAGGACATTAAAATGGATCCAAGATGAACTCCCACATGCAGCCAAGCAGCTCTTGTGTCTCCTAGTCCATGTAGTAATCCTTTATGTCTTTTTTTTCTGTTTTAATTGTGTTGGTGCTCAGAGACACGGAGAAAGTAGATCATGTCAGGCCAGATTAGCATGATTCATTTGAAATTTTGATTCAGTTAATTAAATGCTATAGCGTCCTTTATTTCTCATCTTCTGTTGATGGAGAAAGGGGGGGAGGACAGCCTCTATCGTCATTTCACCTGGGAGCGAGCGAAGATGAAGAGTGGTGGCGGGGTAGAAAGACTGAAGACAGTGAAGAGGACAGAAGAAAAACCTGCATGGTGTGTCTGCTGGACTTCCCAGACTGTGTGCAAATCTTGAACGGACGCAGAAACACATACACCACCTTATATGTTTCACGTTGGCATTGATCAGGGATCCTGGTGTTGAAATTGGAAAAAAAAAAACATGTGGAAGATGGAAGATGTGAATGAACTTCCATGCCGGTCTGAAGCTAGAAAAACACAGACATGGGATTTCCATTCACTTTAAATGAGCTCCTTGAGGTTGATGTTGTGCCTGAAAGTTCCAGTTTCTTTTTCAGATAGGTCTCTTTCACAGCAGACGTTTTGACATGTGACAGCAGGAACTCCATTTAGCTGCTTCAGCTTCAGGGTCCTGGGATTGTTCGTGCTGACTCACTGTCACACTGTCAGGACTTACTGGCACACGTGAACAGAGCAGAGCCATTGTTACTTCTCATACTATGATGAGTCAAGATGTGTGTTGTAAAAAGCAAGCAGATGACTTTTAGATGTTAAATTAGTCACTGTAACCCTGATTAGAAGCTAGACTGCATAACTGAATGAAGAAGAAAAGTTGAATGTGCTCAGTTTGACATGCTCAGACATTTTTGCTGTTGTCTTTACTTAGTCTGTTATGATGTTAACGAATGTTTGGTCATTTTATATACATATTGTGATGTAACTAATATTGCTGAGTCACTTGCTGACTTTATGACTTCTCTACTTGTGCTACTGTTCCATTATATTTTAGCACTTATCATTCCATAATTGCTGCTGTAGCATAAATTACATGGACTTTTCTTGTCAGGTCTTCTTCCAAAATGCACTGGGTGTATCACTGAGGCCTAACATCATATATGTATATAGAAATACATCAGTATGTACAACATATTTCTTAAATATTTGCAATACGTCCTGTATTTGTCATATTTTGAAAGTAGCATTGTTTAGATCCATGTTCGCTTGCTAACAGTCATCTTCCTCCCGGTCTGTGCAGGTGCATTGCTATGTTTCATGGTCTGTTATCACCACAAACTGCACATGCACATGCATGTTGTGCATCTTGTGTGCACACAGACGATATAAACAAAATGGGGGCCGACTCATCAAAACATGGCTCCATAGCACTACTAGTGGTCAAAAACAGGATACCATTCAGACTGACAGTACAGACCAATCATGTAGTCTTCAAGAACACCTATGTTTCCCCTGTGATCAAAATAACACTCAGGTTTTCAGATGCATTATCCTATCAACCAAGTTGCTTTGACAATATTATAGAGTAAATTATTGATGCTCAAAAACAAGAAACATTTTCTGACCATGGGCTAGATTAATATTTCACAACTTCGAGAAGTCACCTTTGCTGGCCTATTTCCTGGACGACACGAGGACGTTTGGATCAGTTTAGAGGTTGTGATCGGGAAACACACCACCCTGCTGAGGATACAGAAAAGAAGGGCAGTGTCTATTAATGGCCAACCCAGATGTCTGGAAACAGAGCAAAACAACCTAAATCTGTAGCAGCAGACATCCGCTGGGGGTGATCGTCTAGACGGTGTCTCGAATGCTGCACCTAAGCACATCTCAAGCACCGCACCGCCTCTAACTACCTTTCACCTTCAGCTGCGACGTATATGGGTGTGACAGACAGCTGTCATCGCGTCTCACATGTTCGCCATGGCCTCTAGGAGAGTCAGACAAACGTGTAAATGAGACGCTGATTAGATGTGATAGATTTTGGATACTTCTCCTTTCGTTCTCCCACATCTGGGGAGGTCAGAGCAGAAGGTCAGCTCAGATCTGGTTGACACCTTCTGCTCTCCTACGCCACCAACCAGCTGCTAACCAGACACACACATATTTTGCACAGGAAGCTGCCTTGGAGAGTTCTGATCCTTGTAATTTGCGAGTGTAATCTAGGTAATACTATGCGTACTTATGTCAGTGTTGGAGTGCTGAAGCACTTAAACGGAGCACTTAAGTGACGGCGCTAAAATGCTATCATTCAAATGATACCTGAGTGACTTGAAAAGGCAGGAAGCTGTAATTTCTTCTCCTGTGTCAAACTGCTGTCACCTGCAATCAGCCTGCGCAAAATGACATCTGACATCACGGATTCATTCAGTTTATGTGTTGAATGCTTCTCTCTCTGATAGAGATTCATTCATGTCAAGTTAGAGAACTCACAACCACCTCGTTAGTCTTTTGGTGATGTTTATTCATCTCAGTATTTTTGAGCTACAACCTCTTGGATGAAACACCACAAAGTCTGCATAACACAAACACCTGCCACGCAGACAAAGTTCGTTTGGGTGAAAAAAAAGGGATTTGGATTCCTGTTTGTTTTATTTCTATTGGAAAATTGTCAAATGCAAATCTTTTCTTATAATTACTGCCTTTAAATGTCAACCCTGTAGACCCTGCTGGATTTGCCAACACTTTTCAGTGACTGGGCGACATATCAGATGTCCTCTGAAACAAACCCTTGATTTCCTTTGGAAGCAAACCAGCTGTAACTGAAGTATCTCAGCAGAAGCTGAGCCTTGATGAGGGATCAGCCTCCTTTTTGAGGATTCACATCCACCTGGAACTGTACATTTCAATGTTAGCCTCATTCAATGATCCAGTCCAAATGTTAACCAAAGTATAGCTTCATGCCAAAATTCACCAAAAACAAACTGCTCTGACTCTCAGAATCGATTGAAAGCTATTTTAATACACTGATTAAAACTGGACACCACTAACAATATACAAAGATACAGTATTTGGTCAAACACACGGCTGATATAGAATTAAAATGCTCGGATGCTGACTCCGAAGTGCTGTACAATTTGCCTCTCATTCACCCAGTCACACACACACTCACACACACTGATGACAGGCCGCAACCATGCAAGGAAGTGGCCTCACCATCAAGAGCAATTTGGGGTTCGGTGTCTTGCTCAAGGACACTTTGACATGTGGACAGGAGGAGCCGGCGAGGATGAAACTAGCAACCCTGTGATTAGTGGATGACTGCTCTACCTACTGAGCCACGGCCGGATTTTGATGCACTGTGCTACAGAAGGCGAGACAGGAACCATACTTTAGGGAAACGCAGCTGCTTTGTGGGTGTAGCTGAGAAATTGAGCTGCAGCCGACCTCAAATCATTACTCACTTTTTTACATTACATTTTTTCCATAAATGTAATGGTGTACCTCACAAGAGGTGAATGATAGGCTCTGTTATTTTTATATACTGTGTATATGAAGTAGTGAGGAAATGAGAGAACAGGAGGGAAGGACTCTGCCATAGTCTGCTGATTATATTCTGATTAAAGAAAAAGGCTTGTCTGTTTGCTGAGGTTTGAGTAATAAAGATCCTTTAAAAAAAATCAGTACACACAAATAATAACATGCAGGATCCACCACTATATAGTTGGTGTTAAGCAGGTTAGTCACCTACCTCACATGTACACACTCCACATGCACAGTGCAACTCATGCATCATTATGTGTGCGACTGTTTATTTTTCCCTTCATTTCATTAAATTTAGAGGGGAAAAACATCACATCCTCCATATTGTATGATGACACATATTCACTGATTGTTTCAATGATATGATTCTTACGACGAGTCAGATACTCAAACCTTACATGCCACGGCCAAAATACAGCCTTGGAAACTGCTCCATTCAGACTTCTATTGAAGTAAAAGTACAGAAGTATTAGCAGTAAAAGTACTCGTTCGGGAGAAAAAAACATTTACATTGTTGTTAATACTAGTGCATCAATGTGGAAGCAGCATTTTACTGTTGTAGCTGCTGGAGAAGCTATTTCTCTACCTTATATACAGTTAGTGGGTTCAGTCCAGTGATTCTCAAGCTAAATATTCACAGATAAATCTGTGGGCTGTCACATCTTTAGGCCTCTAACAGTCATTGAAATTAAACCAAGTGAGAAGTTTAGAGGGGAAACTGCTTAAAATTCATAGACATGCGAGATGTGACGAGGGGCCCCAGTCTGTTTATTTTCATTTATTTATTTATTATCTATTTGAGCATTTTTGCCTTTATTGGACAGTTTTGACAGCTAAGCTCCAGATAGGAAACATGGGGGGAGAGATGTGGGTGTGACAGGCAACTAAGATCCTGGGCTGGAAAAGACCTGCCAATGTTGCCTTTCTATAGAAACCATTCAGCCACCGAGGTGCTCCTTATTTTATGTCTTTATTTTTAAGTATGTAAAGCAATAAGATTCTGAACCACTCCTTAAATCTTCAACACAAGCTGTCAGATAAATATAACAGAGTAAAAAATATTAATGTTTCACTCTGAAATGTACAAGTATAAAGTAAATTACAGGTAATTCAAAACTGTACACAAGTACTTCAGGGGTACTTCTGTAAATTTAATTACTTTCCTCCACTGCTCCACAATGTTACAAGACATTTTCACAGACTTCAGTTCAAAACAGCATTTCACTAAAGTGCACGACTTGCAATGCACAGACCCTTATAAATACTTACAGTATTTTATCAGTGGGAGTGGCAATCTCTCGATGGGTGTCAACCTGAGGTCACTGCCACTCATTTGACCTTTGAACTCAATTCTGCCTGTTATTCTCCAGGGAACTGACGGGGGCCAGTTGAACTATGTGTATGTTTCTCCTGTCAATGAATTACTAGACAATCCCCCGTCCCCGTATTCACGACTGACTGCACCAGTGGATTTTAACTGAGCACTACATCACTCACAGCGTCCAGCTCCCCAGAGACTGTCAGCTACGTCAGGGAGATGATTTAGAGGGCTTGAAGATTAGGCAGGTCGTGACATCAGCGAGGTTACTCAACACAATTAGAAAATGCCTTCTATTTCCTTTCTGATGTAGATGAATTTGATCATGTACAGTGAATTGCTTTTAATTTGCTTTCTTGGGTGTTTATGTTTGATGTAATTTAAAACAATGTTGTAACACTGGAAAATATCCAGGAAATTATTCAGAAAATGTGCAAATAAGTCAGACCTTTGTCTTCATTCACCTTTATGAAATTTCATATGTAATGTTTTTTTTTTCATTTGCTTCATTTTTGTCATTTTCATCACACAAGAACAAAAGGATGCAACGAGATGCAGGTTATTAACAATGGTGGCCTTAAGCATCTGAGGGCCCGTTCAAGAGCTGCTATGGGGCCTTAGCCCCATAAAGAAAACAGAACAGACTTCAATGCATTATGTTTGCTTTCAGCATCATAGAAATAATGAATAGCACTATGTGGTGGCATTGTCATGGTTGCGGGTTATTTGGACTTTTTATTATTGGACCTGGTTTGGACCTTTGCCTGTCAAGTGATTGAAGTTTTTTGCACTTCCCTTAAAAACAGCTGAAACAATTCCCTCCCCAGTTAACAACAAAAGCATTGCCATACTTTGCTTGGGAATATAAAGTGTCTCAAACTGCCAGGACTTTCCAATGGATTTTGCTTTGTGCTCTTTCAGCACCAAGGACAGCTCACTCCAGGCCCGGAGAGCAAACAAGGAGAGAGAAACTATGATTGTGGAAAAGTGGGTCGCCACCTATACACAATGAGTTGAATTAGTAGTTTATGTTATTAGTGATATTATTACAAATGTTGTTTCACCCTCCTCTGTTTGAGAGGTGGGAATGCTTTATAAGTTCATCTTTGTCTAAGCGAACTTGTGTGCGACTGTGGATGGTTTCTTCATTTCCTCTCTTCCATAATCGAAGACATACAGACTGCAAAATAGCTCTGTCAGCTTGAAGAGCTTGCAAATGCTTGTGATAGCAGAGTCCACAGATGGTGTCGGTGTTTTATTATTATATCTGATGTTTTTGGATTATTACCGCTGAATTCACGTGTTTTTGTTGCACCTCATAAAATAAATGAATCAGAAACACAGAGAGTAAAATACAACACACAGCACACACCTTTCTCTGAGGCACGATCGACAGGTGAGAGGAGCAGTTTGCCAACAGCAGGACTATGATACTGTTCACTCCCATCATGTGCTGGATGTGGCCTTGAGGGTCATCTGTGGGACGTTCTCCTTGGAAAGCTCCCATCTCTGTGTTGATGAGCTGAATACTGTGTATGGGTGTTGCAGCACACCAAAGAAGCTCACAGACTCCACGGCTGATTTTGCACCATCTGCAGTGACTAAGTTTGAGACTTTGACTGGCACCTGGCATGAACAGTGCTTTTTGTTGATATCCAGCACCTGGTTATCTTTCCCCTGGCATATTGCTCCTGTTATCATAATGCCTGCTCCCTGCATGGAGAGACATCTAATCCTAAATTTTCCAGATGCTACAAGACGACATCTGTTAAACCTGAACCTGACGTGTCACAACACTGGTAAGAAACTGATGCTCGATACAGTAGCCCCGACACTGACTTGGCAACTGACCAGGTGCGTTGTCGCAGAGAGCTGCTGTATGTGTGCAGCATGAGCTGTGAAGTCCATTATCACCGAGTAGTAATTTGATTATTTGACTCTCTCTATTATTGCTTCCAGTGTTTGGTCTCCAGTAAGTGTGATTAGCTCATTGTGTATAGTTTTCACCATGTAGTGGTCAGCAACCTCTGCTCATCACTGGGTGGATCACAGCAGCTCCACCAGCCCTACAAAGTTCCCATTGTTTGATTCATGTCAGGGGAACTGTGGCCACAAAAGCAAGGTTTTTGTTCTACTGTGGCAATGAACCACTTCATGACATCATCCCAGTATTTTTTTTCCACGATTTGTGCTGTCAGTGGTGCTAACTTGTGTAAGTGTGTTTCCAGCTGTCTATGTTGGCACATGCTCATTTGACATCTCATGATCCTTGAGTGTGAGAGTGAGTCACTCCCACATTCTGAAACCTGTGAGACTTTGCTTAATATGGCAACACAGAAACAGAAGACTGAATCCAATGACTGTGAGTACAATAGCCAGAGGAATGGTTTCTCCATTTTTCATCTCCGGTAAATATCTGCCCTTGGTAAAACAACGGCGTCATTAACTCTTAGTTAAGTTAATGTCCTCTAACTGAACGCGACCTCTAAAAATATTGATCCATTGATCTTTGGTAATATACTTTGGCCAACATGGATTGGTCCATGAATGCTAGTGGCCTTCTCCCGGTGTGGAGAGCTGGTGGTGGCGTCTCCACCACCTGTCTCAGTTATAGGATCGTCATTGTGGGGTGCTTGGTCATCAAACAGTGAGATCTGGTCATCATCATCGCCATGTGTTTGAATAGCTTGCCTGCAGGTGCAGGTGCAGTCGTCAGCAGGCCTTTTACAGATGCTGGAACCACTAGTGGTGAATGAAGTAACCACAGCTCACCAGTCACCACAATATGGATCAAATATCAGGTGGAACATAGCTAACGCTGTCAATGGAAATGAATTATCTCCTGGGAGCAGGTTTCATTAGAAGGGAGGAGAACACAGTTTCATTAGCATATGACCTCTGTGTGGTGTAATAACAATTAAAACAGGCTTCATATTTGCTATGGCGGATGATTTAGGTCGAGCATTTTCAGGTCAAGTTTTAGGAAGCAGCTCATATCGTCGAAAGGTTTTTAGTCTGAACGCAAAGTGAGTTTGGGTTCGGCTGCTCACAGAGAGGGCGCCGTGAAATTCAAGTTCCTCATAGGTTTTGAGTTCCGTGAGATCCATCTGTGCTCGCTCTCTGGTGAGCAGCCACCGCTAACATTTGTACAGTTGGTACATTGTGGAGAATAAACACTGACTGCAAAAACACCCAAATGGTAAAATTCATGTAATTTGTGTTGAGATTCTGTGCACCTGCAGGAGCAGCATCGGCATTCATTTGAAGGTGTGTTTGTGTCCACCTGATGAACTTAAGTCCAATAGTCACTTTACTTTTAGCTCTGTTTTGCTGTCCACCAGTTCCTGAGGGAAATATCTGGCTCTTTAGCTGCTAAATGCTCCATTATGTTCACCATGCTGTAAAACCAAAGTAGTGACCTAAAAGACGCCTCAAAGCTCTGTAGAGTCGAGGTGAAGTGCAGAGTTGGGTGATGATTCTCTGTGGGTTGTTCACTGTGAATGACACCTTTCACATTACAAGCAGTCACTTGATCCACGGTTAATATAGACATATTCAGTAGAACAGCTTTAAGTTTTAGGTTTTTATTCACTGAGGTCATGGGAGCAAGTCAAAGGCAACTGGCCTTGTGTTCTACTGAAGATATTTAGCAAACAGCACTCCGTTACACTGAGTGATAGATGTGTCCTGTCCAGTGATTCATTTGAGATTACACTTTGTTTTGGACAAAAGAAAACCTTTTGAAAACCCTGCTTCGGTGCTGACCCAATGTTTGGTAGAGACATTTTAAAGGCCTGGCAATAATTATACATGTCAGCAAAAGCAGCCTTTAGGTGACCTCACGCTGAGTGACCCCGCTCGCTGGCTGTTAATCAACTTCGACCGACCTTGCTTCCCTGTAACCCTCGGAAGGCGTCACGCTCCATTCGCCGGCTGACCAAGCATGAAATGATTATTGGGTCCCAAACTGTGAGATCTGGTATTCGGCTGAGCCTCTGCGCTGGCAGGTCAGTTTGGTTACTGGCATAAATCAGGTGGAGGGAGCAGAGCGAAGAGGACTATTATCCAGATGCCATCTATTTTTAGATTGATGGAGATGAAATAGAGATGAGACTTATTTGTACAGAAACAGCGAGGGACCGGAAAAGTGAGAGAAAGAAAAGAAGCAAAGAACAAAGAAATGAGAAGGAGAGAATAGGGGGATGTGTAGGGGGTTCAAAGGCTTAATGACCATTTGCACAGCTCATTGGTTGGGAAGAACAACCTTGGCAACCTTGACGCAGCCCAGGAAAAGCTATCCATATATCTGGCACTTTACAAGCCGCATTAGCTACCTGATCCAGCTGTATTACCTGCCTGCCATTGACATGCATCATCAGTCACGGCCGCCCGCATCATCAGCCTGAGACAGATGCCTCAATCTATACTGCCACAGTACTTAGCAGCAGCTGTCAGCCGCAGCAATGGCCGCCTTCATTCATGAGCAAGGACAGTCTCATAACACATACATACCACACGCACGGAGAGTCGTGACGCTTTATAATGCGCAGTATATTTGATATGATTGTTATATGTAAGCATATGTGCCATAATATAATCTCTAAAAATCCTGAAGTGAGCACAGGAATTAGAATCTCAGGTTTGCTATTGTAGCCGACTGCAACATGGATTCACTTCACTAAACTAAAACTGCTTTTGGTTGGACTTAGAGACCAGTGGAGGAATGTAACTAAGTACATTCAGTAAGTATTGATTCAAGTACAGATCTGAGGTACTTGTACTTTGGATGAATACTTTCATTCCATGCTACTTAACACTTCTACTCCACTACAATTCGGAAGGAAATATCATACTTTTTACTTATGTACTAAAGAGCTTGCAAACTATGATGCACTTTTACAGACTAAACTAACCAGTAGATCTGTATATAAAATTTGAGCTGAACTGTTTTAATGACTGATTAACTGTAACCAGTCATTTTTAAAACAAGTTAAAATAGTAGTTAAAATAAACATTAGATGCAGTCCTATACAAAATAGTTCAAAATGACTTCAACCAGCTACAACAGTAAAACACTTCTATACATTCATTTATGAGTAATAATAATCCGATGATATGATATATAATAGTATAAGAGTCAAAGGGGATATTTTTCTTCTTTGAGTACTTTTCATACTTAAATTCATTTTCCTGATTATACTTACACACACTTAAATTACATTTTCAATGCAGGACTTTTACTTGTAACAGCAATTTTACAGATATTAGTACTTTCACTAAAGTAAAGCATCTGAGCACTTCCTCCAACACCGTCAGAGACGAGGGTTGCAGGAGGCTTGCACTGCTTGGTCAGAGTCGGAGTTGCATTTCTCGAGTCAACGAACATGACGAGTGCAAAAATACAGTGATCCATAATCCAGTTATCAACACAAGCTTATCATATGTCACTGATTGGATACGTTTCCATGTAAGTTTTCTCACTTCTTCAAAGTTGCTTGAGTTGGCTTGCGTCGACCGCAGTGCCATTTCAGTCCAGTTCCTCACAATGAATTTGACCTTGGTATAATGAGTTTCCCTTCATGCAACACAGAGCTGTGCCATCAGTCAGTTTTTGCTTAGCCAGGCTGTCTGGCACGCCATCAGGTGCTCGAACGGAGCAGGTGCTGGGGTCTCGGAGCTGTGATTGTGTTTGGAACAGGGTATTTCCTCAAGGCTCCCCTCCCCACTCTCTCTCTCTCTCTCTCTCTCTCTCTCTCTGAGCAGCTGGACGTCTCCATGCTCGCCTGATTAAAATAGTTCTGCTGTCGTCATCTGTTTTGCATTATTTATACACAAAGCTTAGAGTAGTTTTTAGTGGTTTTCGCATAGGGTGCTAAAACCAAATCCAAGGCTCATTCAGAGGGACTGGCTGAGGTAAATCCAGGTAAAAAGCATCAACAATTATTGATGATATGAACTAATATCACATCTCATCCTATCCAAGACATCCTATCCACAGCACTCATGGTGATCAGGCATTGTGTGAGGGGTTGTCAGCGTTGACTGCTCCTCCTATAATGTAATCATGCATTTGAGAAAAAAAAAAAGTAAGTATAGTATAATATATGAAACATTCAGTCACATCCATCGCCTGTGACCAAGTCAGTTCTCCAGTTCTTTTCAGTTGTTCTTCAAAGTCATAATCCTTGACAGAATGTATTTCAGAATGCCATTCAGTTTATCTGTTATTTCCTGTCTCTACAGTACCTTCATTCTTTCTGACGGAGACCTTTCTCATTTAGGATATAACTTGCAAAGCCACACACAAGTGATCCACAGGAAACAGTTCATGCACTTGATGTATAGGACAAAATAGAGTGATTTCAGTGTCGCTGTGTTGGACAGCTGTCTTTTCTACTGTTCCTCATGAAAACAAAGTGAGACTCAGTCCACATTGCGTTTGACTGTGCTGTAAACACAGATATACAGTATGAGTTGTTCTTCTGCATGAGCTGCACACTAAGTGTCTGCTGTCCTTTCAAATGTAACTCTGTGACCTGTATTGTCTTTAAGCTATGGCTGAGTTTGCTCCATGGATGTATTAAGAGAGCTGGACATGGTGTCACCAATCACCCTTGCTGCTAATTTGCCTACTCTGTATCACGAATGTTTAATCTGTGGAAGTTTTATATTTGTAAAACCTTTTCAGAGTCTAGAAAAAGGTATTTTTATGTGCATGACCTCATCCCAGTGTAACACTAATGCACGGGTGCAGTGACCTGCACAGCTCAAGCAAACCAGCAGCAAACAACACAAGCGTGAACTTTTATTTTTTTTTTGGCATATTTGCTCAGTGAGCAATTTTGATTCAAGCGAAAGGTCTAGATTCTGGTATCCAGTTCTTACAATGCATCCATGGTTTTCTTCACTAACAGAGCTCGAAGAGCAGAGGTTTTTAAACACAAATAGAACAACCATCTCGTCAAAAAGATTTGTTGTGTATTTCCAAGCTCAACATCTTTGCCGATACTGTTTTTGGCTTTTACTTACATACCTCAAATAATTTGACATTTTGGGAAATACACCTATTTCCTTTCTTACAGAGATTAAGATGAGATTCTTATGTAACTCTCAGAAACAAATGAAATAAGTCAATTTCCTAAAAAGTCACACTAATTCCAAGAAGTGTGGAGGACATGTCCTTCTATGTGGACACTATGAGCTCTGAGCTGCTCTTTGGTTATTTTGCATGATGCATTAAATACTGAAATATGTACAGTTTAGACATATAATGGATTTTCTCTTAATTATCATGCTGCCTGTAGTTCCACCCTTTCTTCACATGCTTGTCAACCCTAACAACGCACTCATATTTCTCATAATGATTTAGCAGAACTGCGATGTTCCAGCCATTAAGCAGCTGAAGTTAATGTTTCCTAGACGTATTATCCTCCCTATATTTCTGCCTCTGCCTTCCCACCAAGTACATTTTCACTCCAGCCAAGCTGTGTTCACAGATATGTTTGGTGATTACTATTGGACTTTGTTGTGATGCAGCATAAGAAGCCTCTTTCTTGCTTCGATTTTGCCAGGGGCCATTTGTAAGGTTGCCTCACGCACCACCTGTTCTGACATAAATAAAACATGCCGCAATGTCAGCCTCTGCTTCCTATAACTTTGTTTGTGATAAATATAAAATGCTCGTATGGTGGGAAACTGTATGGAGGTTGAAAAATGAGCCGAAAGATGCAAAATGGTTTGTTTGTGAACCTGCTGTGGCTTCACGACAAATTCTGGGAATGAGACTGACGTTGTGGTGGTAATCTGCTGCTCTTTCAGCCTGGATAAAAACGAGCGAAACAACAGTTGTGGAGATAAAGCAGAATATTTCATCTTGTGCAGAGTGTAGCCAGAGGAAATGGGTTGCATCATAATGTTCTGTGTCAAAGTGCGGCACACTGTATACGGAGCTCTTCTCTCCAGTTCTGTGCACTTCTTATGTTTTATTCACTGCCCTCTCCGAGCAGGCGGCTGTAGGGACTGTGTTTGGGAGCCGTGGCACCTGATGTGTTCAGCTCTAGGAATCCAGAGTTTTCTGATATCTTAGTGTTGCCTGATATTGTTTGGTTTTAATCCATTATAATTTCAAACACACTCTGAGTTGTGAGTCCTCATTAGCGGTAATAATGTCCAGCTGGCCCCTCTCGATGCCTACCAATGAGCCGGGGGCCTATTGACAAAGGAAAAGGTGCTGCTTGGTTTTGACTCGGTGCCAGACGACAGAGAGGGAGGGGGGGCGGTGTTAAATGTGCGAAAGAGAAAGGGGTCATATAAAGGCCTGGATGCAGCTGAAGAACAAAAATGAAGCAACGTGTTGAGCATGTGACCACGATAAGGAGAGTGACGTCACCCCAGAGCCAATGTCTGACATTTCATCTCATCACATGGAGTGTGGTTTATTCAGTATGTGTCAAATAGCCCGTGTTCTGTGATGGTTCATGGACGATGCTGCAGGGACGAACACACAGACTTCTGACCACACTGAAATGTAGCAATGAACATTAACGTTCACCTGATATTCACTGAAAGTCTTCTCTGAGAAATGTGTCTTTCTGACCTGAATAAACAGCTTTTCTATCGTCATGATTGTTAGTGCTCGTTCATGTTTGCTTATTTACTTATATACTACTATTTAGTTACACTTACAAGGGTACATTTTTACATTTTACACTGTTAGGCACTTTTTTCCCCATATGACATAACTAATAACATATCTGACAATAATAATTGTATATTAACAATAATAAACCATATTCATATAGAACCCATCTTACACAAAATGCAGCTCAAAGTGCTTTACAAATTAAAAATGAAAACAGCAGATTTGAACACTTTGAACAAAGTAAAATATTAAAATACATCTAAATGGAAGTAAGTAAAATAGTGCTTAGTTGAAAATGAAATAAATAAAATAAAATAAATCTTCAACTCAAGTTAAACTGTAACAAAGAATATATGTCGTCCTCAGATTCAGAGGCAGTTTGAGTCCAGAACTACAGAAAGCAGCTTCACCAGACACCATTGTCTCAGTTTTTGGCAGTCATTCATAATGAGAACCTTCGCTTTTGATACTTACTGTACATTCAGTGAATTTAGCTGAAAGGTAGGATCTGAATGCTTCCTCCAACACTGCACAGAAGCAGTGCACAGCTTTCATAAGAGTCTCGAACAGGAAAGAACCATGACGGATTATGACACACAGTATTCAAAAAGACTAAATGTCCACAACCTTGTCCGTCTTGTGTGAATGATGACATGTGGAAATAAGTGTTGGTAACTCTGGCAGAGTCACAGTCAGAGTTCCACCTATCCCGCTATGCAACGCCAGTGTTGACT
Organism: Holacanthus passer; assembly: GCA_025331565.1. NCBI lineage: Eukaryota > Metazoa > Chordata > Actinopteri > Pomacanthidae > Holacanthus > Holacanthus passer. The sequence goes on from JAFREQ010000145.1 coordinate 323,400, forward strand.
CATCCCTGATGAATATTCATGCTTCATGGTCGTCTGTGTGCTTGTGCTGATGAAGACATTTACAGTGGCCGTGTCAAGGTTGTTGGCATTGTGCTGGCCAGATGTACAGATGCATACACTGAATCTGTGAGTGCTACTGGCTCCTTTGGCACCAGAGCGTGAGAGGATGAGCAAGGAAGACGCGGTGCTGATCTGCCATGGGACCCTTCTCAAATACAACTTCAAATATTTAAATATAGTTAGATAAAAACTGATGTACTATTAAATAAATACACTGGGGACTTTTTAAATGGAATTACAATAATCAGCCCTTCACCTTTCAAAATTGTAATATTGCTAATCTGTTTGTTACTGTGAAAAAAAAAAAAAAAAGCAAATACAATCAGGACACAGACAACTGTCTGTGTTCTTCATACTGTAATATCATACTTTAATATCAGCAATATTGTCAACATTTCAACATTAAAACATCATGAAAGCTGCTATTGCTGTGAAACTGCCATCGTCACAGATCCCTCCCACCACTCCTATTATAGGATCGATGGTCTAATCACCCACCTGCCGTCTGGCAGAAGGTACCAGAACATCCGGGTCTCGACTACCAGACTTCTTCCCTCAGGCCGTCAGGCTCCTCAACACTGCTGCTAAAACAGATACACTTTACTTACACTGTACTGCCCAACGGTTTACACTGTTACAGTCACACTGTCTTTGTCTTACTGTCCTCTCTTATAGTCTGTATTGTTTGTGCACTACACTCGTCTCTTGCACTGTTATGCACATATTCGTTCAGTTTATCATGTGTCCTTACATTTCGTATGTCTACCTGTTTAACTGCTGCACAATAAGCTACTGAGAAACAGCATTTTATCCCAAATGTATATTTGTATCTGGGTTGACTGCTATATTCACATTGCTGATGAAAGAACCTAAACTCTCTATGAAACAAAATCTAAGCTGCATATCTGTCATTCATAAGTGCTCCTGCCTCCTTTTCAAGTCATTATACTTACTGCCTAATCTTTATGCCTAATGATGTTCCTAATGTTTCAGACATCTTGCACAGTGAATCTCGCCGCCCTGCTGGTTTAAATGTGCAGGTTTTTCAATCACATTCAGAGAGGTGAAAATACAACTTTGTACATTTTAGTATCTGTCAAAATCAAAACAACTTGAATTTGAATATTGAAATCATCAGTATTTGTAAATGTTCCCAAAACAGCATGCAAATCCTAAATCCTTCACCTGAGACCGCTGTCATCATTTTGGACCACGGTCGACTGAGTAAACAACATTTTAAAATGCAAATGTGGGTCGCACACTCAAGAAGGGAGAGAGATGCAAAATAACGTGAGAGAGGCACAACTACTGACAGGAGTGTGAAACATGGTGATGGAAAAGACTGTCAGTGTCTTTCTAATGTGTTGTATTATTCATTTTACTATTTATAAAATATTATTTATTTTGTAACATGACAAAAGCCTTGCATTTTACTAATCTGCATTCAGATTTTGTGTTGGTTTAGAGGATCACCAAAGTCGGAGGGATTCATCCTCTGGGGACCGTGAATGTCTGTATAAGATTTAGTTTCAGTGTGGACCAAAGCAGTCATCTGTCACTGCGGCTGTACAGTGTCCACCTCCTCCAATACAAAACACATATCGTGCAGCCAAAGCCATGTTCGAGCCAACACTTTATTTTTACATTTCATTGAACATCATAGTGTCTAAAGAAGCTGTTATATCAGGCCAGATTTGGGGGAAATGTGAATATTAAATAATGCACCAGACATCAGGAATAATTCTATTTGATGTGATGGCGCAATAAAAAAACATAGTATCTTAGGTTTTAATATTTGAACACAGGGTAAGCATCACAGAGCTCGTGTTGGAACAGAGAGATAGAGAATGTTTTTTATCAAACAGTGCGGAAAAATATTTTCCAAAAGGTTAATTTAATGGAAAAGCCGGCTCGAGAGGTTAATGAATTGTTGATAAAATCTCTGATTAGCTAATGTTTCCATGTGTCAAATGAACATTGCTCAAAGTTGTGAAATGCTGTTTGAACATGAATTGGGAGAATTGGAGTTGAAGTCAACAGTTCTGCTTCCTGAATGTCAAAACAGCTCACGTCCATAAAGCTAAAGCACAAGAGCATGCCGGGATTTGTGTTTGCCAGGCTGATGGGTTCTAGTTAGCTAAGGCTGTTATACAATGTATATCAATATAAGTTATACTAAATGATCTTTTTTTTACATCATGATGTGAAAGACAGGGCAACAAAAGGAAGTGCTCTTCATATTATTTTAACTTGTATAAATGACAAGTCTTATTCTCCTGCTGATTAAAATGGTATAATTATTAAATCATGTTTTTATATCACCCAGCCACCAGGGGCAGCGCTGAGTGCTCCGTTGTCCACAGGCTCCATATTGACTTTCTGGAGTGGACCTCTCTGTTTTTTGTCACACCTGTTACACCTGTTAATTGTGCATTTGCTATATAAAGTTGTGTGTACCACTTGAGGCTATGTCATGATGTCCAAAGTGTTTTTCAAGAGCAACTTACGTAATTCTTTACTCAAAACATGATCGGCAGTCTGACTTTTTAAATTCAGCTCCATCAATTAAAAACACAATTAGAATTTTGACTTGAAACACTTGAGAGTTGCACAATCACTCAGTCTTCTTTCCAGGATGTTTGGGAAATGCAAACAGAGACAGTGGGACACACTTGTGCTCAGACACACACACACACACACACACACGTGGCCTCTGTGGATGGTAGGAAATCTCAGCAGCGCGTTCGAGTCACAAACCAATCAATTACTGTGTCCTCTCCGCTTTCCCTCGCTGGGCTCAGGGGCCGGACATCAGCGGCGAAGCCTGCAGAAGTCAATATGCTCAGATATCTGACACACACCACTGACGACGACAATATCCAGGACGAATAGCATGACTCTATATGGATAAGACAGATGAGAGGAATAATCAAAGTCAAAACCTTACCAGTGACCAGACTAACACAGAGTGTGCATAAGCTAATCTGAATACACAGCTAGGCCAATATTAGCTCAGCAAAATGACACTCAAATGACTCCATCTCCATCAAATGTCCCCCATTTTCTTCTATTCACTGTCTTTCTCTCCCATTCACCCTCTAAGTGGCTGCACCACCACAAAATAAATGCTCTTCTGCCGACATAAAGAGCGGCTTCATCTGCCGGAGTGATGTGCACAGGCTGCACTACAAGGCTTAATGGCTGCTCGGGGTAAGACATGCATTATGCATACGGTGGGGTTCATACGAGAACCATGTGACCTGGGAGGATGTTTTGCATTGAATCAGAAAATAGTGTGGTGATCATTCATAATACAGCCTGCAATTTCCAGTGTCATTTAGTTCCATGAATCAGGCACTATTAAAATACTACTTACTGTTACCTAAAAGTAGGTAAAGTGGAAGAAAACAAAACTGCAGAACATCAAGTAACAACTGGCCATTTTAAAGGGAAGGAGAACAAAATTATACTATCATATTACAGAGTCTCTCATTATAGTATTTTTTTTTTCAGTCACTGCTTTTATGCTCTTAACTCATTGCCATTTCCCACTTATTTGAGTTTATGATTCAGCCTCACTATCTGGCTCTCCCCTCAAAAATGAAAGGAAAAAAATATTGAAGGATAAATACGACGAAACCGGAGCTGATCAGAATCGGCTGCAATCAGCAAGGAATCACGGCGCAAACAGCCCGTCCCCGCCACCGGATGAGCAGGCCATGATGGCTTTTCTATTGCAATTTGATCTACCTGTGATTGAGTGGAGAGCGCCATTAAGATTGGGGATTTCTGCTGATTTATTCCCCAACAGTCAGTGTCCTTGAAAACATCTGTCAGCGCTGCCAGGGATGGATCAGCTCCCGGAGGAAACACGCCACAGAGCGATGAGGTCCACGCTGGATTCTGTGTGTGAATTACAGCAGCTGGAAAGTAAAGAGAAGTTGTGACTTGCAGCTGGAGGGCTGCCAGTCATAATCCCAGCTGAAATCTATGTCTATCTATATATAAGTCAATGAAGGCTCCTCTTTGCTGTTGTGTACAGTTAAAGGTGCCCTGGAGCACGACAATTAACCCCCGACTTCTCCAACGGGCCCACTCCGCGACAAAGATGCAGATGGAGTCACCTGGACCAAAGGCTTTAACAGGACAGTTTGGTTTGGGTTTTACTACTAAAGATAAAGATTGTATTAGCTTATTAATTTATGTCTAGTTTATGAATGTGCATATGCATATTCTGGATCAATCCGAATGTAGCATATTTTAGGGTTTTGCTTGGACAGAAAAGAAAGTATTTCGTATCGAGAGATAACGAGATGCTAATTTGCAGGAACAAGATCTTATCTTGTGGGAAGATTTGTAGTTTGTTCCGACAAGTTGTGTACTGTATCTGCATATGTGGATGCTGCTCCTACATTATATTATTTTCCTGCTACTTAATATTTTATTGCCCCGAGATTCAGCAAAAACTGGATGGCGATCATGACAGTAAATATCTGTAAGGTGGATGCCCAAAGTCATCAGGATTTACTGTCTGGGAACCATGAATGTCTGCACCAAATTTTGTGCCAGTCCAGCTACCAAATCTTAAGATATTTCACAAATAATTGAAATTTTTTTGACATGCTGATGGCACTAGATGAAAAGTCAGGGGATCACCAAAGCCTTAAATACAGCCTTAAACACATAAATTAACTGACTTGCGAGTTTTGCTTCCCGATGTTCAGCCACCTCTGTTTGAAGAAGCTCTGTGTCGGCGTCGTATGTTGTCGACCGTGCAGCTGTTTGAAAATAGCTCAACAGCCACCCACCGCGAAAGCAGCAATTTTTGGATATTTTCCCAGCTACGGTGTCATAATCAATTATCAGAGAAGTGAATGCTTGTCACGCACAGTCAAATCGCTGCTGACACATTGACAGCTTATCTACCGGCACCGACAACAATTTTATCACATCTCTGCCCCTCCCAATTACTCCTTTTAGGAACAGCTCCCCGCCTGTAATCACAAGGTGATTAGAAAGTACACTGTGTCATTTCAACTAAACGCAATCACACAGGTCACTGCTTATCTGTGTTCGACACCCTCCATTTTCCCAAATCCAGCAGCATCTTACCCGCATTCAGTCAAGGTCGAGTGAATCTTATCCTTAGACGACACCAATGGAACAAACTGTTGTTACATTTCACGCCTCAACATTGCTACACATAATACGATTTAATGCACCATTTTAGTAACTTTTGGAGGCTTTAATAAAGTAATAAATCATCATTTTTGTCAAGGCAGTGAATCTGACAGTGTCATCTTTCAATGCACATATTTTAAGCATGGAACAAGGTGTGTGTGTGTGTGTGTGTGTGTGTGTGTGTCCCACATCTATGGATGCCAAGCTGTCAACAAAGCTTTTAATATACATCAGAGCGAAACGTTCACATGAGATATTGAGGTGCATATTCTTCCCAAAACTTGTGTTTCGCCTGTGTTTGGGGAGCGGAGAGAAGTGTTCATCTGAGCCAGTTATTGCTTTGAAGCTGCACATATCACCAATCTCAGACAGGCTTTGACATGCAAACACATTTACAGTGAGATTACTTTTGAATCTGGAGTTAATCGTATCAATCACTGCACTCAGCAGATGAAAATGAAGCACTTGCAAATTTACAAATGCAAGATTTAGAGGAATGAAGTTTGGCAAAATGAGCGGCGTGTTTTAGAACGCAAAGAACTGTGTGTGCAAAGAGGGAAAAGCATCTTCCTGTCACAAATGGATCGTTGTTTGATTCCGACTTGCTGCAGAAAGTGAAGGGAAATGAGTTTTAATTAAATGATGCAATCTCTTAATGTCTGCACAGATTTATCCTATCATCTTTTTAGTTCACATTTAAAGCTAGATACCAACTTCATGCACTTCCTTTGATAAAACTAAATGCTGTCTCTGACTGACTGGTTTGGTAGTTTGGAAGCTAAAGTTTTGCTTTCTTGCTGCAGAGATTTAGATGAGAAGATCGATACGACTCATGTCTGTGTGCTAAATATGAAACTACAGCCAGCAGCTGGTTAGTTTAGCTTGGCACCAAGACTGGAAACAGCGGAATAAAATCCATCTACCTGCACCTCTAAAGCAAACTAGTTAACATGTCAAAAACTGAAGTTTGAAAAGGATTTTATGTGGGTTATGTGTTTGACTATTTCTTGGTTGGGAAGAATAACTACCTGGAGTTTCCACCTCATGTTGACAGCAAGGCTCCAGAAAATCAACCAAAAATAGCCCAGCACATGATCCCACATAACACTGCAATGTATCATTTACACTTAATGTTTGTGGAGATTAAACAAACGGAACATATTGTGTAAATGAAGGTGCCGGTGCAGAAACATTATATTTAGCATACTGAACGAGAGTAATGAGGGTAATAACAGTCTTCCCATTCAACTCTCGATCAGAAAGTAATTGCAAGCAATTATTGATACATTTTCTGAAACAAAACTAAACTTTCAGTCCTTTAGACTATGAGGGTTCCCCACCAATTGTACATTGGACATACAAAAAGATTTGCAACAAAGGCTTTATATAAGACGTTCTGCAGTGCTGTTGGGTTTACTGCTTGCTGTTGGCTACTGCTCCAAAGGGACACCTCTGATCTGAAGACGAGTGCTGCAGTTAGTCAGCGAGAGGACCTTCACATTTACTGCTCGGAGGAAAAAAATCTGTTCTTCTCAATGTCAGGGATGATGATGTCACTCCCGGGTTTCCATCCAATAACACATATTTGCTTTCTTATCGAGAGTTTTCCCCAAACCATTGCTTTCAGCAGTGTCTACAGCTGCTTTCTGAAGTATGGACGTCACCCTTTAGAACATATAAGCACCACCAGCTTTGTGTTAGTTTAACCACATCAGCAGTGCCCTCTGTGCTTCTCTCTCACCACAGCACCTGGAAATGCTCATATCCGTGTTTACGGAGAGGAATGTGATGTGATTGAACTTGTTTGGAACAGCTGCTGTTTGTGAATATTTTTTTGGAGAGTGGAAATTTTCTCCACATTATGTCTTTTGAAAGTAGCTACGTCAGCGGTCAGTAATGTACTTACATGGCAGCAGGATGGAGAGGAGAGTTTTCAGTGTGGTGGCTGATGGAGGTCTGGAACTGCAGGTCCTTAACAGTCAGTATATCTACTGACGTGGACGTTTCCTTAATGCTGTGCATGCCTGCAATAGTGTGTGTGTGTGTGTGTGTGTGTGTGTGTGTGTGTGTGTGTGTGTCCAGCAGAAGCGGCTCAGGTGTGGAGCCTCTGAATGACCTATGACCTGGACGCTGCCCCTAACCATCTGGATGATACTCAGAATGCTGATGCTGGTCTTTGTTAACACAGACTCAGAGTGTGTGTGTGTGTGTGTGTGTGTGTGTGTGTGTGTGTGTGTGTGTGTTGTACATGTGTACAGATCTACACGTGTATGCTGTTCCAGTGTCCTCTGAAGAACTGAACACTGCTTTTTCAGGTTGTGATCAGCAGAGTGCAGAGTGTAATAATCCTCCTGGTTAGTACTGATTTTCCTCTCTGCTACAGATCTTTTTCTCTTTCCTCTCTCTCTTCCTTTTATTTCTTTTCCCTCCTCCTCTACTTTTTCCACTTTGCCAATTATAATAATATAGAGCAATAGCTCGCTCTGAACTCCTCCGGCTCTTTTCTCTCCGGGCGGCTGGAAAGAACACATCACAGGTGCTCCTTCCTATTGAGGGACAGGTTTGGTACTAAACAGTGGGGTCATGGAACATGTAGAGCCTCGTGGTTCCACAACAGGAAGGGAGGGCACACACATTTCCCAGGAGATAATCTCTAAACCTGTTGACTCACCAACCAGATGTGGATGGAATTAATGAACACAGAGGGATCTTTGAAAAGGTCTGAAGAGGTAAAACTAACAACAATGAAGACATGAAGGCCAGAGACAAGTCAGTATGTTTTATTACTATTATTTTCTCCTTTCTTATTATTGTGTGACCCCCTGAGCACCATTTTGATCATTTTGATGATCTATGCACATATAAATATTTTCAGCAAATAAGGTCATCATTGTTTTCTTGTATACTTTGCCCTGCATGGCCACAATTTGTTAACTATTCCACATTTTGGGAGATCGATGATTTGCTTTCTTTCTGAGAGTAAGATGAGACGACTGCTACTACGTTCATGTCTGTGAGTCAGATACAGAGCTGGAGCTGTGGAGGCAGGCGAAAACAGCGAGCCAATATAAGCTATCTACAAACACCTCCTAAGATCTGATCCACACATTTCCTATTTGTTTAATTGCATGCACGGAAATTTAAAAATGACAACGTGTGATTTTTTTTTTTTTAACTGTCTGGATTTGTTGTATGCTAACAATATAATTAGGATTGCAAGTTGTCTAAAGAGAATTACCTGAGTAAATTTACTCAAATATACTTTAATACTATTTTGCTGAACTTTCCATGAGTCAGGTAGAAATATTGTACTTTTTATTTCACTATATTAATTTGACATATACAGTTGCTAGTTACTTTTCAGATTAATATTTACAATAAAGCTTTAAACCGGTGGTTGACAGGGAATTTTTAGCAGTTCCACCAGAAAAATGTCTAAAAAATCAGAAACGTCTCAGACAGTTATAAATTAATGTTGATAACTGTATGTAAAGTAGGGAAACTAGCTCCACCTGGAGCAGTTAGTTCTTTACACACTGATGTACCTGCAGTAATAATCTCATACTATCATATCACTCACAGTCAACATTTTTCCGTGGAACAAGTACTTTTGCTTTTGATATTTTATGTATATTGCATATTTTACTGACTAATTTTAAAAAATGACATTTGTGGAGCAAAGTCGAGAGATCAACGAAGTCATTAGTTCATCCTCTGGAGAACATGAGCTCTCAGGTGAGTATTTATTTTAGATGAGTCCACCCTGCACCACACTGCACCTAAACATTAAAGACAACTTTGTACATTTGTCATGAGGAGGCAGAGCCATAGAGAGCTCTCAGCACTCTGAATGCAGCACTGTTTCTGAATGTCTGTTCTGTTTTGCACAATTATAATGACATTTTTATCATCGCTTAACTTGCCTAAATTATATGGCTCTCTTTATTACCACACAAACAAGCGGAGAGACCCATGTGTGAGCAGCACCATGTTGATTCTCATCCAGCTCTTATTCTCTCTCAGACAGCAGGAGGAAGCAGGTTTGATGTAATGGAAAATCAGTTATCACATGAAACAGATCTTTTGGATCATCCATGTGCCCTCAGCATCGTTTTTGTATGGAGCGTCTTGAATGAACACTTTGTATATGTAATTTGGTTGAATTCAACATACATGAGGACATTTTCTATTGGTTCTTGTTATTTTATTTCTTTGGGGACAATTTGCATTTTAACTTAGAAATAAAATTCAAAATTCCTTTTGTTGCTCTCTGACACTGATTTCTGCAACTTCTCTGCAAGAAAAAAAAATCCAAAATCAGTGAAAAAAGTAAACCTCGAAATTCCTCCATGTTTTCCTCTTCATATTCGTGCAGTCCCAGGCGCTATATGCCCTACTTAACATTGCTGGTGAAGAGCCTCATTAGTGAAATTAGACATGATTAGCTCCCCATCCAGTCCTTTCATCAAAGCAGCCTTCCCTCAATTTGGTCAAATTTCATTTCCACTCCACAGAAAAGTTTCTGACAATTTCAACATCTGTGCTCTGTGCAGTTTTGCAATCAAGGCTGCCTCCTCTGCGCCGACTGAACGGGAAGAGGGCGGGAAACAGAAACAAAAACCCAAACAGAGAAAGTGGGACGGAGCAGGAAAGCAGGCAGACGCACAGTGAGGGAGACGTTAGTCCCACATCTAGGATTTGAAAAGATCTGATGAAATGATTGCTGACACACAAGGAGGACTCATTTGGGAATATTATTGATTTCGCAGCTGGTGTCAGACATCAGGAAAATAAAAGTCGCTCGCTGATGCAACACGACAGTCATGAAAAGCTGCTCCACAAAGCTCACACTGCTGAGCTGCATCATGGTAATCAAAATACAAGACAGCTTATTTGTATAGCACTTTTCAGAATTGGTTTAAGTTATACATTTCTTAAAAACAGACAAAGAGGAATAGTATATTCCACAGAAAATACAACATTAAAGAAACATTCAACCTAAAACAACAGTGAAAATGAAATGAAGCTCTTGGTCATCTTAAAATTCTCAATGTGTGTTATTCCAAAGGGCTCCTGTGTTTCAGGACTGCTGTCATGGCTTCTTCTGTGCTCAGTTGCATGACGTCATACCGGTCAATGCAGGCTGCCGCTCAGATCTAAAGTTCAGGTGTAGCCTGCCGTCTCAAGTTTTTTTTGTCAGCAGGCTTTGGTGGGTATTTCCGAGGCCAGTGGTTCGACGGTAATTGGCCAAGTTCTAAAACTTGACTCCTCTTCTCTCTGTATGAGAATTATCCTATTGCTGTAGCGTGTCATGTGTGGGTGAAGTCCTGGAGTTGCAAATGCTTTGTGACAATGAAGCATTCAGGCATCATTAATAAACCTGTCTCAATCAGTACTGTTTGCACATTCATTTGCCATTGCTCAGATGTCCACCATTTCAAACCACAGTATATACGAGCTCTTGTTGCCGGTATCGTTCCCAGCCTATTTCCAACCAGCCTTCAAACTACTCTTCAAAATAGTTTCAAACTATTTCAAAGGTTTAGCCCTCCATCAGTGATAACAGACTTCCTGTTACACTTTCCATATGTATAAATGCTCTCAGTATCGAGACAAGTTTTTTTTTTTTTTCTGCCTATGTCAACTGTCTTTTGGATTGCTCATTTTGTTAGCATTTTATGGGTCTTTAAGATAAGAAAAGATATTCTTTTATTATACAAAAAAAGAGCAAGCCATAGCATTGGCTCTGCGTAAAAAAAATATCAAGCCAACAAGCCATAGCATTAGCTATGAATTAAAAAAAAAAAAAAACAAGCCATAGCATTAGCTATGAATTTAAAAAAAACAAAACAAGCCATAGCATTAGCTATGAATTAAAAAAAAAAAAAACAAGCCATAGCATTGGCTATGAATTTTGAAAAAAAACAAGCCATAGCATTGGCTACGAATTAAAAAAAAACAAAACAAGGGATAGCACTGGCTATGATTTTGAAAAAAAAAACAAGGAAAAAACAAGGCAACAAGCCATAGTGTAGCCCAGGTGAAAAAAAAAAAATAATTGAATGGAACAAATGAGAGAGAGAGAGAGACAATGTTTGATTTCTTTAATTTTTTATTGTATTACATCGACAAAGTGTTGGATGTCCTGTTGTACTTGAATGCACCACCAGTTCTCATGACCCCATGTGGGTGGGTGCCCAGCCCATCAGCCAATCAGGAGCTACACAGGTCACGATCAGCCTGTTAGCTTTGGAGTGAGGTCGCGGCGCGTTTTCTCTCCCGGTCTTTCTGACTTCGGCCGCAAGAGGGAAGGTAGCATTGTGAAGAGGACAGGAAAAAAAAGAAGAAAATCCCGTGTTAAGTGAGAGACGATAACGGCAGCTGACTTACTCGCTGTGAATCCGGAGCCGACTCAACTTTAAAAACAGGAGACGAGTTACGTCGGCTAACTCCCTACCGTCCATCTTGAGAGCTGTGGCAAGCGCTGTAGTGCTCAACCTTGAACGCAGAACAACGGTCAGGTTTTTTGGAGTGGATGACAAATCCCAAGGACTAGAGCCCGATCCAGATGGCGAGCAAACCCTAAGACCCAGGAGAAGAAACCAGGACAATAATCCACGTACCCCCCCCCACACATACATTTACATCCCACTTCCATGAACTTTGGAACCCAGGTGCACCTGCCACAGATTTTGTTTAAGGGCCCCAACGGACACAATTATTTCTATTTTGTGTGCACACTATTTTCTTTAATTTGGATTATTTTGGGTTATTTAATTATATGTTGTACATATTGGTCAATTTGTTTTGTTTTTCTATAAAATATATGAGTTACTTCTCAACCTTATTTTGGTTTGATCATTATTGTTGCTCTTCCCTTGGCTCCAGGCGAATCTGGACCCTTCTGATTCTAGCCCCTTGTTGATTATTAGTTTGCATTCCTTTTTTACATTGTAATCTCTTCTTCCCCCATATTGGCAAGTTGGTTACAATAGCATTGGCTCCAAATTAAAAAAAAAAGCAAGCCATGCCACATGACTTAAAATTAATAAATAAATAAATCATTCCTATTTGCTTGTTGCCATGTTTTCTGTCCTTCTAATTTTAAATAAAGAAATTATCTCTCTTATTCCACTTGTCTCTCCTGGTTGAAAGTTTCACTGTCTGTGCTTTAACCAGTCGACATGTAATCAGCAGTAATGTGACAGTTCTGCAGATGGAGATATTAGTCGAGTTTCCACTGAAATTGTTTTTCAAATTTTAACAGAATTTCCAGAAAATTGCCAAAAGAAAATGCAAATTATTGCCTGTTTCCAGCTTCCTGTTTAGCAAATATCAGAAATTTGGCACATTAACAGTTGGTGGCACCGGTTCTTCAGCTGGGTGCCATTAAAGCACTCCAGAAGAAAAGAGTGAAAGAAGATGACATAATTAAAAGAGCTCCACTCAAGCCTCAAACAGAAAAACACAGATAAAATGTGCAGGAAATATGGGACTTATGTTTGTCTTTTGTACTGTGAAGCTAAATGTTAACATCAGCATGCTGACATGTTCACAGTGATAATACCAACATGTTGATGTTTACAAAGCAACTTAGCTTCAGTTATCAGTAAGCTAACATTAATTAACATTTGTTAATGATAGAATAATAATAATGAAAAAAGAAGTGTTTTGCAGGTATTTGTACGTCAACTAAAAAACAGACAAAGTGAAATTTTCAACTGATGATGGCACTAGATGAAAAGTAGATCACTTAAGTTATTACAACTCATCCTGAGAGCAACATAAAAGTCTGTGCTGAAGGAATGAATGAATAAAACCCATGTACATGTGGAAATACTTCACTCTGGAATGATCATGTAATGTATTATTCTGTATGTATGAATGTGGAATAATTACAGCGTCTGGCCTTGTCGCTCCCCACAAGGAAACACCAAGCTTAGAACAGCAGGAGTGACGACATAAAGATAGAAGTGATTTCCATTTCTAGTGAAGCTGAGCCCAATATCACCTTCTGATATTATTTTATATATTAAAAACTGACACATATCCTCCATTCCCCTTCAAATCCCTCAGTATTGGTTTACAGAACTAAATCCTATGTTGTCTCAGTTTCTATGGAAAGACAAAAAGAAATCATAAGAAGTTGTCTGTGCCCAGGAGAAAAGGAGGAGTGGCTGTACCTGACTTGTGTCTGACTTGTAATTATTACCTCTCACACAATGTCACATTCTCCGTTGTGTGGGTTTATGGAGGTAGAACAGCTGGAAGGACAGATAATCACAGAGCATAACAAACCTATTGTCCCAACGCTGCTGCAAGGCTGAATAATCCACTGATGCAATTCTCTGTTAGTGTGGTTCAGATTATACACACAAGGTTAGGGAGCACGGTGCTTCTCCACCTTCATGTCCACTATGCAAAAGTCTGTTCTTCAGCAGCCAGTAACCTGTTGATTAACAGACCTGTGCAAGGACATAATACATCAGACAGGTCAAATTGTGAATTCAGAAATGAAAACAAATCTGCTTTTCTCTGTAATTTACACTTAAAAACTTTATTATAACGAAAAGAATCTCAAATGGTCTCAAATATAAGTTGTCAATACCATCTGGAAAACAAGGGAATGGTTCTTCTCTCCTCCCCCAATAACAGTATTTAGACACAGAAAAGATGAGAGCAATGCCTGGGGATCACACTCACCACGCTGGAGTGGGACAGAATTTGACGGGAGATGTGTAAGATTTCAGGTAATACAGTTGAAAATGCTGCACAGATCATACACCATCTGCTCTAGAGCAGGTCTGGGATGTAGTTAGTTACACTTTCAAAGATCTTGAACATGGATGTAACTTTATGTCCGGGTACATATTTTATGGGAATCCAGCTCAATGGTGTTGTCAGTGTACATCTGCACTAAATGAAAAAACCTGTAACATTAGACTGATAGATTTTATTCGTCCCAGCCTTGAAAAGAATCCGACGAGGATGGGATTCGAACCCACGCGTGCAGAGCACAATGGATTAGCAGTCCATCGCCTTAACCACTCGGCCACCTCGTCCTCTTCTTTTATGTTTTTTATGTATGCCAACACAACATAATTGTTATGAATCTGCACGTTGGAAAAGCCAATGGTCGGTGGACTGAACATTATAAGCACAGAAGAGGCTGCATCATGTCTCTTATATCTGGACAGTGGAGGTTTATACTACACGTTAAGGTTGTTCCTGGACTCACAACATCTTGCTCTCTTCTCTTTGTCATGTAACAAGGTCATTGTTTGGTCTAACAATATTCACCCCTGGTTTCAACCATCTTGTCTGTTCCTGTAAAATGATTATACATGTTGGCATAAGGCATGTGTTGTTGTGAGATCACGGTCATGTATGTGTTCCTACGGACTCACTGTTGTTAAATAGAAACATATGCATTAAAAAAACCTCTCCCCCTTCCACTGGTTTATCTTGTCTGTGCGCTAGCCATGTTCTTGTATCGTCATACTGTCATTCTCATGTGTCTGTCTCTTATGGAAACTCTACAATAAAATCAAAATGAAAAAAAAGAACATTTCTTTTTCGACATTCTTGACTTCTCCCTTTTGTGTGTGCCCTGCAATCTCAAGCCCTTTTATTGGGATTGGCGGGGCTATGCTAACTCACTTTCAGTTGACAAAGGCAATGGTATTGATCATTACAAGAACATAGGTGTGAAAAGTCTGCGGTTTAAGAACCTGTCAAGAATCTGACGTAGACTTTTGGTGAATGAGGCCCATTGTTTCCCCCAAGGTCCTATTAGGGATGGTGCTCTGGCAGCTCTCTCGTGACCTTTGACCTTTGCAAACAAACATACAGCTTAACCCACCACTGCCACTACCAGTACATACAGTTGAAAGAGACTAAAAAAAAAAAAAAAAAAAAAAAGATATCCATAATGTTCATTTCAACTCCATTACTATCACATACTTCTAAACTCTTTTCTCACACTGTAACTGTTTCAATAGACAAATCAGACTTGAATGTAGATCAGTCAGACATCAACTGGCAAACCATATGCAACAATACTGTCTCCATGTCATACAGCTCAGAAATGGAACTAATTCAATACAAGGTCCTACAGACAGCACAGCCTGCACACACTGTCCCACTGCAATAGACCGTCACCTCCATGCAGTCTCAATCTACACACCAGTTGGCCGGTTTTGGTCGGAGGTCAAGGCAAAGCTGTCGGAGATCCCCAACTTCATCATCCCCCTCCATCTCTCTTTTAGGCCATTTCCCCTCACTTACAATCCCATAACATCACTTTCATCTTAATCGCCTTAACTGTGGCCAAGAAAACCATATTACAAGGACATATTATAGGACGATCTGATCCCGGTCCATATTATCCAGCCTCCTTTTTCCGAGGTTCATCCAGAGCTGATTCCTCTCTGCACCGCCTCGCTCAGATCTGCCTAACCCCAATTTGACAAGTCAGAACAACAAAGAAACGCTCCACACTGCCATCATGGCTGGTACCCCAACCCCTTTTCATGTCTTAAAGTCCTTGTGTTTTTGCTCTTATGGGTGTGTGCACACTGAACACCACCTGCTCTACCAGGTGATGGCAATCTGGACTTTACCAAGTGCGATTTGAGGGAGGAAGCAATGGGTTCTTTGTGTTTTTGTGTGTTTGACAGCCCTAGCAACATTAATTCTGACCCGAGTGCGATGTTGTGGAGTTACTGTGCGGGTTACGCTTCAATGAAAACCTAATGTTGCATGACAGCTTTAATTGTTTGCTTTGTCAGACCCCTGCTAATGTCGAGGTGGTTTTGACCATGGGGTATTTAAAGTTCCTGTTCCAATTTGTCATGCTTTTGTCTGCAGGAGCCCATGTTTGTCTTTTCTTTCGCCGTGGCTTGGCATCATGTATAAAATCAAAGTAGAAAATATCAAAAATAGAGATCTGAACCAAGCTTTATTTCTTGTAACTGCTGGCTCATGTCCTGCTCAACAGTGTTTTGCATCTATGCCCAACAGTCATTTAGTTGTGAACATGTGTCCAGTATCTGCAGCTGCAATAGTCCACAATACAGCTCAGATTATTTTATTTTAACGTATTTTGGGAGAAAAATGTTTTTTTTTTGTAACATACAGACAATCACTAGTCCCTAGAATAATGCTGACATGGTCTTAAGTCTTTGTTTTGTGTGGATTTCTTGGACTACCCCTGGAAAGGCCATGGTCTTTTTGGTTCACCAATATTCTATTTTGCATTTTGCAAGTTCTTGCTCCGAACCGCCTTCAACAACAGCCTGATAATGAGCGCCATCATCGCTGTGCTTTATTTATGGCACTGAGAATTGAAACCCCATGAATGTGGGACAAAGATGTCGTACGGAGCGAAAGAGAAGGAGCAGGCACATGGAAAGATAGAAGGTTGAAAGAGATTTGCATTCACTAAAAAGGAAACTTGGGAGAGGGAGGAGAAAGCGTATTTGATACATTTTGAATTCACTACCCAGAAAAACTGTGTACTGTCAGCCATGACAGATAAAATCTCCATTTCAAAGCTTGTTCTCAGCTACAGCAAGTCAACTTGTAGTTTCTCCCCCATCATCACAGGATGCCATTCAAATGTACAAAACAGAACACCAGAAAAGAAGCCAGCATGCAGAGTACAGTTAGCTGATGTTTGGAAAACTGGCTTTGCTTTTATTAAGTTTAATTAGAATTAGCTTTCCATCACAGTTTGATCAGAAACTGTTGTTGCATATATGCATTATTTTGCTAATATAAAATGGCAAAGTAGATTCATTTACTGTGTACTAACTTTACGTATAGTACATACCATATGGTAATAGTACTGTATGTATGGAATTGCAACACAAGTCAGGATGTATTTTGTTCAAATAGACATTTGTTTGGTGTGAAACAAGTCGAATGCAAAATAGATGCACACACTGACAACACTGCATCCCTTAATAGCCAAGACATCTGAGTGTCCTCAAACAAGCTCATGCATACTGTATGGATCAGTCTCCTTCCTGGTGTTCCGCCAAAGCCTCGGTTCACCAGTTTTGTTGTTTGTGCTTTTCATTTTTTTTCACAGTTGACTGCTCTGTAATACACAGATTTTTCAAAGCCTCAAATTTTAGCTTTTTTTTTTATAATATTTTTTTTTCCGCTGCCTTCTCTTGAGCATCTATGCATGAAAGAATTCACCCCCTCAGTCTGGTGGGCGCACAAGAGAAACAGTGTGTGACAAACAATTTCAATTTATGAATGCAAATCACATCCCAACTCCTCTCCGTCCTCTCTTATCTCAGTGTTTTCCTTCCCTCAGTGTGTGTGTGTGTGTGTGTGTGTGTGCGCCACTGCGCATATGTGCATAGCAGTGTGCATTTTTTTTTCATCAAGTGGCTGTCTGTCTTGCTTGTGTGCACACACACACTCACATTCACAGCCACAGCTGTGCACCAACCTGCGCAAGGTGTTGTCTGACCTGTTATTTCCCTCTCTGTAGCTAAAGAGGAGATGGGATCTGTGCTGTTGATGAGTTTAACGATTTAATCCAGAGCAGACACCAGCTCAGCCCGTCAGTACTCACACACACACATTTGTACACCTATACTTGTGAGGACCCTCGCTGACATAATGCATCCCCCAGCCCCTGTTAGCCATCACAGCTAAATGCTTAAACTAAACCTTGAGAGTCTGAACACTCAAACAGCCCTTTGAAGGTGTGTCAAAACTGAGGAATGTCCTCACAGAGATAGATGTGCAAGTACACACACACATTGTGGCATTTACATTATAATGAACTGGAGCGCTGTGGAAATGCAAACAGGTGGAGATGCATTCGGACACCCACACACCCGTCTCCTCAGCCACCGCTGTGTGCACAGACATACAGTACATGAATTCCAATTAGGGACATGTTTTAATGTGAATAGCTGCACATACAAAAACATACATGCTGTATAAAAGCACGCCGTCACTGTCTTGTGTTTCATGTTTCAAGTCTCGTCTCATGTGTCATTATCGCTGACTCATCTATTAGCTGGCTGTCTACCAGCTGTTCAATCGCATTAATGCAGGAGTTCAGTACAACCATCACCTGACACTCTTTACCATTACTGATGCGCTCATGTTGATATCTTCATGCCGAAGCTGCTCGTTGCTGCAGCTCCATCCAGGCCTAGTTGTGGTAAAACTGGACGGTGTATTGTGTCTCTCTGCTGCGACTCAGATCTTCTTTGCTTTGTTTTGTGTACTTCTCCCTCTCTTTTACTAACCCATTCAACGCCCTTGGTGCACAGATACCGTAGTCATCACCATCTTCTCGCCACAGACACGACTTGTTAGATCACATCTCCAACTTTGTCTCTCACTTTCCACAGTCTTGCAGCTGAGCTCGTCATCTTGAGCTCACACAAGATGTCTTCACTCACACAATCTCTGCACACACCATTGAAGACTGCACTGACAGTTTGTTTTTCTTTATTATTAATTCCTATTAAAAATGGTCTTAATATTAATGACTGGCATTGAAAAATTTTAATACTGCAAACCTGCTCCAGCCAGTGCACAACAAAGGTTAAAAGGTCAGCGCTGTGAAGACTTTTTGCTATTGGTCAACGGGGTGAATTTGTGTATCAGAGTTCACCAAGGTTGAACTCATATATTATATGAACTTTATAATGAAGCTCTAGCGTATGTTCAGCCAGGAAGACATCAATGCTTCTCGATCACAAGCTATTTCTCATCTCTCCTACTGCGCATGCTCACGCACATTTCCCGCCGCCAGTGTTTGGGGCTGTCACTGGTAATCAGCTGTCTCATCAGCTGTTCTCTTCCATCCAATAGCACGGTGTCACAGCCTCATCACTAGCCTATCATCTTCGTGCTCTCCTTTTAAAATACAATCTTTCCTTGCCCTACCTCTTTCATGCCGGTGACCTCCACCTCCCCATCTCCACCTCGCCTTCGCAGAATCATCATCCACTTCTTCACCCATCTGGCTTCACAGTCTCCAGTTGCCACCACCAGTGTCAGGACTCCGGGGAGTTTATCCAGCGACGACTCGGATAGTAAATCTTCAATCAAGACGTCTCCCCCCAGAGTCCAAAACAACAAAGACTCAAGTTTCAATATCAATATCATCATCAATGTCACTCGTTGTAATAAATTATCTTTCTTCACATACTCATCTCTCCTGGTTGAACTGTATTTATCCTCTTTTTAACATTTGGGACATGGGGCTGAATTTGTCTGCCTGAGCTCCATATACACGTATACATATATATATATATATATATATATATATATGTATATATATATATATATATATATTGTGTTAAGCTGCCTGGAAGCAAAGGTCTAACACCTTATGGTCTTTAGAGAAGTGGTATAGAGGTCAAACCATGAAAGTACAAAGAAATGAATCTAGAGGAGATCTGGAGCTATAATTCCTGCTGCTCTTTAGTTGGTATAAATAATTCTGATGCCAGAATATATCTTTATTTTTGAGCTATCTCAAATATGGATGAGCAGGAAGTGGACACTGCAGCAAACAAGCCCAGTTTGTCAGTCAGATCTTTACACTGAGCTGCTTTTGTGTCTTTTCCATTCATCTCTTTTTCAGGAAACCCCCTCCAGATACGATCTATTCTTTATTAAGCGTCTTCCCCCTGACTTAACCATGGATTTATGCTGCTGTGAGCCCAGCAAAGGTTATCCACTCTGTGATCGCTCAGTCCTCCTCCTTCCCCTCCTCCTTCTGTGAACCCCACCCCCCAACCCCAAGACAATCAAATGACCTTAACCTAGACAGATTGTTTCAGCTACATGATCAACACCGGGCACAATGAGTCACCTCCACCACAGTGACGAAGGAAGGGGAAGGGGGAGGAGGGTTGTTTAATGACACATGGAAAAAGGGAGGGGAAAGGCAAGTGTGAGGGATGATGGGAAGACAGGTATATGGGAAGGAACAGGAAGCAATGGATAAAATCTCATCCCTCTCCTCCATTAAGGCTGCTGCATTATTCACCATCAGAGAGGGGGAGAAAAATCCTGCCCAGGAAAAACCCCCAGTCAATTAATTAGCAACTTCCCACATGTGTAAGGAAGGTGGAGAGCAGGCAGCAGAGGTGTGAGGGGAAGGTTGGTGAAGCCTTGGGGAGCACGAAGGGAAACAAGTGGAGGAAAAAAAGAGAAGAGGAAAAACTGAGATGGAAGAATGGAAAAAGAAGAGGTGTAATCTCTGCTGGGCAGAAAATGTTAACGTATGCACCTTTTTTCAGACTAGGCTTATTGACACCTTTGTATAATCTATCAAAGAGAAGATGTATAAAGTGTTCTTCATGGAACATTTACAGCACATAAGCAACTCCTCCAAACTCTGCAGACAGCTGTTATCATCTTTTTCTTTATGCATGGATGAAACGCAAGTCATTTTGTGTTAAAGGCATAAGCAGGCTTTTTTTTTTTTTTTTTGGAGAAAGCCAGGCTAGCTGTTTCCCTCTGCTTCCAGTCTTTATGCTAAGCTAGGCTAATCGGCACCCGACTCCATACTTAAAGCACAGACGTGAGAAACATCAATCTTCTCGTCTAACTTTTTGGAAAGAAATCAAATATTTCCCAGGTGTTGGACTATTTCTTCAGCTTTATTTTGGAAATATAATTTGCACATAAAGCTAGTGCTAGTGCTCCAACTAACATATCAAAGCTAGTTTTGTTAGTAGCTGTGTGATTGTATAAGAAAGATTTGTGTTCATCTGACCCAGTCACATTATGGGTCCCACTATTGTTCTTGGTTGGTTATATATTTCTACACTTTTCTCTATGATTGCACTATTTAAGACTATTATACAATGCACAGATACACAAAATTACTCTGCTGAAATCATAGGAATAATAGTACTACTACTACTAATAATAATAATAATAATAGAAGAAGAAGAATTGGTATTTTTTAAGATTTGTTGACAAGAAATATACAATATTACCTGACTTATTGTTGAATGAACAAAAAAAAACCAACCTAAATCTACTCTATGCCCTTCTAGTGAACTTTTGGTAAATACAGATTTTTTTTTTTTTTTTTTTACTTGTCCTTTGCAACAGCACCACAACGCAGCAGTGGAGCAGCTCATTCATTTTAAAGGAAGCATTCCCTGTTTGGCCGATGGCCGATGGCGGCGCTTGATGCTGATGGCTGTGTTTTGACTTGAGGGTAAATAGAAGTTATGTTAAAGGAAATTACAGCTTTTATGGAGGGAGGGAGGCGGCTAAAGGTGGAACTAAAAGGATCAGAAGAACAGGTGGAGGGGAGGTTCCGAGTCAAAAATCAGAGCAGGTGATGGGCTGGAGAGAATAATCTATAAGACTGATGGAAGACATGGGTGGAAAATGGAAAGAGGGTTGCACAGAGAAATCCCCTTCAGCCTGGAGGGTGATATATTTCCAGAAATGCCTTGTCAGCACGGTGGCGCATCGGCTGCGACAAGTGTAAGTGATTAATGAGATTGGGAACGACTGCTCCGACGTCATTTAACGAGTAGCTATATTTTCTGACGGAGGCCGCTTTGCAGTGCGTTCCAGAGGCGGTTAGATTCGTAGGCACCTCGTACCTCCAGCTAACACAATCAGCCCTACCTGTTATTTATGTACTCGATGGTGGAGAAATATTGCATGACAATCATAGATCGTGTCATAGATCAAGGTTTGTGGATACAGACGTGCAGTAGAAGGAGTCCTGGCTTTCTCAAACCCACTATGGCATCACATATTCCAATAAACTCCCACTCATGACCTGTAATATTTCAGAGGGCTCCACTATGTAAATTTTAATGAAATCAAACTGTGACATAGCTTATTGTATTGAAGTCACAGCTAAAGAACATGTGCAACGAGAACAACATTTTAGTGCGTGGGCTATAAACTGTATTTGTAATATAATCGGCAGCAGCCTCACAAATCTCAACCAAACACTGAAATACTGAGCAGACAGATCAAGAGGCGACGCGACTGTCAAGGTCCTCCACACTTGTGAGAGAAATCAGCACCACTGGAGACTGACAAGCCTCCACTGAGCCAGACTTCAGCACCAAAGACAGCAGCTGTTTCCTGCTCAATGACAAAAAGTAAAGTCATCTGAAGTCTGTCTTTGTTCAATGTTCAAGTTCAAGATTCCATACTCGCATTCAGACAAGAGATGATCCCTGGCTGATTAAAAACAGATCGGTTATAAATAAATCATTCAGAAACAGTGAATGCTTTAAAAATCCATGGAATGCTTTCTCCTGTGCATTTATGTACACATACATGGTGACATCACTGGTATCTATATTAAAGCTTTTTTTTTCTCTACTGCAGAGTTATGAAAAACCTTTTCTTCCATCAAGCTGTGTTATAAATAGTTTTCCATTTACATTTGACTGAGGAGTGGGAGAATAGATGAGGAGCAAATATAATGAACCAGCATTACACCTGCAGCTCTGGTGGCAAATTATGTTTCTATCTCACCAGAAATGTTCTTTTCATATATATAAAATTTCATAGCATGACTTGTACAGTACATACAGTGATGGTCAATTATCCTGCAACCATTGTTCAAGTAACGCTGTGCACATTATGCAGGCTTCCAGCTTAATCGCAATTGCTTTGACTCTTTATGAGCCGGTGCATAGTTCCAGATCCTGAAGCACATTCTGGCAAGGTCAAAGTCTGGTAAAAAAAAAAAAAAAAGTGCAGAGGGGATTGGGACTTTGCCATCCAGGCTCTTAGACTTGAGAAGCTTAGGGCAGCAAAAGCAGTGTGATCTTTGACATCACTTCTCAAACAGATTTCCAAACTAGCTTTTATATAATTAATTCTGTATTTTATTTTGACTAGGTTTGCCTGCCATATCATTATTGTCATCAATTTATTCGTACTCTAGCATGAGCTGTTTTTCTTCAGCAGATTAAAAAATGGGCTACAGAAACATCCTTTGTGTGTAGTGGAAGAAATTTCTCATTAGTTTGCCATTGTGGTACCAAAAGCAGGCTTTTGGTAAGGTAAGACAGCAATGATTAGAAAAAGATGATTAAGTAAAATGAATAAAGTAAATTTTAGAACTGTTACAGAAATATATTTATGTGAGACATTTCTGATCTTCTACCTCCAAGTGAAGTTTGGTTGAGGTTATTCAACTAGGACCACTGGGTAAAGGTCAGGGAAAGACTGTGGTCATGGTTCAAAAAACAGGAAAACACACTTGATTAAGCTGATAAAACAATCTGAACTCAAAATCCATTTAGTTCTGGAGCATTCAAACGTATCATACAATCTCCTTCAGCAGATGCAGATGGAGCCCAGTTGCCGTGGAAAAATAGATGTTTAAATACAAATCTAAAAGGGGATGAAATATGTTTTCTTCTTTTGTGATTAAGATGGTAAGCTTCAGCCTTCATTCAAATGTTCCATTTTCACAATTTTAATATATTGTAGTCCATCTCATTACTGAAATTAATCCATTGTGAATGCTGCTACTGAAGATAAGTTGTGAAATGTATGATACGATACAAAAGCAGCAGAGCTTAACTTGTGTTGTTGCAGTCGCCTGAAGGATAAAGAACTAAGCTCAGGAATTATTGCTGCCCCCTGCACCGACTGGGGAGCTGAGGGTGAGGTAGGTATATTAGTATTACTCCCTCTATACCACTTATGAGGCTTTGACAAAGCCACTGAGGCCATAGGTGCTCCAGTGGCGTTATGCAGTAGGCCCAGCTGTATATAATAATACAGTTGTGGCATTTTCCACATATGAATGAATCGGGTAAAATACCAGGAAGCCTGTTTTTCATGTAGGATAAGATATTAAGATAAAACACTGAGAATCTGTGGTTGGACCTTGAAGAGCAGATGGATCACATTTGGTTCTTCTGTTTACTTTCTAGATTTAAGACCGAAGGCTTAACCGTTGTCGCTCTTCTAGGAAATACTGTGGGATGTAGTGTAAATCCCCCTCCCACTGTCACTCCTCTGAATGGAAGAGCCATCGAGGAGGCCCACTGCCAATTAAAAAGGACGGACTGACAGATTGGAGTGTGGCGTAAAATGGGTGGACGCGCTGACAGACAGCTGCTCTGGAGGTGATTCATGGTGCGTGCTGTGTGTGTGTGTGTGTGTGTGTGTCAGCACAAGTGCAAGGAGGAGAGGTGACAAGCCCTGCTGCATTCAGGGACTACTGGTACAACTGCTCGTAACCTACAAAGAACAGACGGGGAGGACAATCTGCGCTCGGGGAGTATGACACAGAGGTATGTTTTATCGAGTTGAAAAATCCTCCCTGCATGTACTGTATCTGCTCCCTGTAAGTCCGCTCTCACAAGGATATTGCTCGGTGCTTTCTGTTCTCCCTGCAGGTACAGTGATGTGATGTTTGAGCGCCAGTGAAGCTCAGGGGCCAGGAAGATGCTAACTCTGCACAGGGTTTCCTCCATCCCCCACACAGCAGAGGTTGACTTCTATCATCTACCTTCTTTTTTCCCCTCTACTCCCTGGTTCTGCCGCTCTGTCTCTGTGGAATAAAAGCTCTTTTCATGTGGGTGAGTGGTGGAAGAAACCCAGAAGGGTATCTCTCTCTCTCTCTCTCTCTCTCTCTCCTGCACAACTTTAAATCCGGCCCTTTGGGGAGTTGTTACGTACTGCATCTGCAGATTCATAAAACACGCTCCTCATCGTCCTGAAGTGCAAGCACCGCTGCATGTTCATGTGCATCCTACATCAATTATTAACACCATGCATTTGTGTTTCCACAGTTATTTCTAAATGACAACACTGGGAACAAAGTCAAGCAAGAAAGGACGCACCCTGCACAGTTTAATAGACATATGGTGCATCAGAAAACTACAACAAAACAACATCAGATTAGACATCCGCATGTTTAACTGCTGATTGTAGTATAAGATCTGATGTCAGCAGTTAGTCATCAGATTTTTGATAGTAATTCTTTGGCAACCAAATTTAGACACTCCTCTTGTGTCCATATGGCATTAATTAATAATGCAATTTCAGGCAGAACATTTCCATAGAGGAAAAGTTGAGGCACTAGGAACCTTATATAAAATATAATAGAACATTTCCATGACCCTTGTGTTTTGTTTGTTACAGGTAGTAGTTTTTGACCACTAGCAGCATTACGGAGCAATGTCTTCATGAGCAGATCCCCATTTTGTTTGTATTTAGTCTACATACATTTTCACACATGCTGAAGTGTTGTTCTAATGCGTTAACAAATAAAAGAAGACTGCTAGATAGCAAACATGACTGTAAATGTTGAAAGTTTAAAAATATCAAAGAAATCAGCTTTGCGTAATTTTTTATGGAAAGTTCAAAGCGAATTGTCAGGCCTCAAGTATTCACGCAATGATTTCTTTTGCGAGAATTGTAAAAAAAAACAAACAAACAAAAACTCCACATTGCACCATTACTGTGGCATTAACACTTTGGAATTCTGTGTACAAGTACAAGCATATTATTCAGGATTTCACAGCATGATTTATAAAGTACATACAGTAATTGTATTATTTCACTGTTGTTTGAGGAAAAACAAAAGCTATATATCTTGTAAGTCAGCTTTGCAGTTGTTGCTTGGTATATATTTATATATATTTTTTTCCGATAGAGCTAGCTGCCCTCTTGCCTCCAGTCTTTATGCAAATCTAGACTACACACAGCCACACTATAGTGCCATACTTAACACAGAGATGTGAAACAGACTCAGAGAGGAAGGAAATAATTGTACTTGGATAACTCACAAATGGGTCAGAAAGATATGTAAAGATGCTTGTTGGTTGTATGAGGAGCATTTTGATTATAGACAGCAGACTATAGATGATTACTTAAGTCTAGCAGAGCAGGGTGTGAAGGCCAGTTAATGACACCCAATTTGGGTTAAGTGGGCTTACTATGAACAGTGGAGGACTCATTAGGGTCAAGTCTGCGGGGAACAGTGGAGTACAAGCAGAATCAATCAGTGACATCCACTACCAAACCCTCATTAAGCAAACCCTGTAGACTTTTTTTTCGCCAAGTCACATTTATAGGCAGATGAGAAAGTTTTTGTCTTATTAAGATTCCCGGAGAACGAATGGCTGCTAAATTTAGCCAAAACTGGATGAAGGCTTTCACTGAAGATTAATGGTCATTAGAGGAGAAGCTGAAGTGAATAAGAACGTGAATCCAGTGACAAAAGGTCTGTGTTTTTGTTCTTGACATAATTAGTCGGAGTCTGTGTGAATTTTTGGGGGTTATTAACTTTGTCAATCAGCCAATAAAGCCATGACAACACCTGCCATGCACACCATGCAGCGCTCAATTGGATGGATTCGGCAGATTTAGATGTGCTGTCATGCAGGAAGGAGGGGGAATGCATTAACTGTCACTATTCCCCAAAGTTCCCAATAGAGCAAAGACTCATCATCATAAACCCTCATTGTGTGCAGGTATTTTTGGGATATGAATGACATTTCGCTGACGTTCCTTGTGCTGACTGTGAGCTATTTTCAGGAAGCGTATCCATTTGATTTCAGTATCGGAGTCAGCTGCTTTTGTGAATCACATGCAATGAATCAGGAATTAAGTGTTAGCTGGCATTCAAAACTCAACAAGGGACAAGTAGTTGGACCACAATATTCTGCATTGTTTTATTAAGATTGGATTTCTAAGTCGTGGCACATTAAGCGAATGAAAATGCTTTTTTTTTTTTTTTTTTGCAGTGAAAAAGCATTTTGGTTTCTGGTGAGGAGTTAGATGAGAGGATCAATACCACAAACTTAAGAGTTTGATTAATATTAATCCTCTCATCCAACAAAACCAACAAAACAACAACAACAAAAATGACAGCTGTCTGTTGTGGCGTAATGAACACAGTACAACAACTGTAGGCCCCCATGTTCAAAAATCGTGTCGAGTAGTAGACAAAACATGAGAAAGTGACCTCTCCGGTGGCCCAGTGTGCATGAAAATGTGACAAAGTGCAACCTACTCCTGCAGATGAACTCTCCACAACATCAGGGGGATGTGTCCATTCATACTGCGCCTTGGCCCATAAACAAGAAATAAATAAAAAACACATTTTCTCTATCTTTTATTCTCTTCTTTTTCTAAATGTAGCACTTGAAACAATTCAGCTTATTTAATAAAGTTTGGTGTACTTGCATGATTCTTGGGTTGTATCCACATGGTTGAATCCACTTATTGGAAGTCACGTTGGATAAAAGCGTCAGCTAAATGAATGTAATGTAATGCCCTGTAGGGTGCTCTTAATAAGGAGCGAACAAGATGCTGTACTACACAGTACAAGTTGAATTAAACCCAGCACATAACTTTTTTCATTCCTGTGAGCCCAGTGGTTCACACCACACACAGACATGAACACCGTCCTCTGTTCACTCCCACTGCGCAGACTGAAGCTATTTTCTTCTCTGGCAACACAAATGATCAACTACTGCCACATTTGAACCATTAGAAGATTTAATGGACACAAGGAAACATTGAAACCCAAAATGTAATCACATTTCCTCATATAATATGGACACACTTCTAAATTTACGACCAGGGTTTGGTCACCACTAGAAGAACTGCCGTGCCTTGCTGAAAGTCCCTGGCCAGTTTCTGTGTAAACCCATATTCATAAAGTAGAGTATTTTAGAAATGGCTGACGAGAGGGGATATCACCGATCCCTCATAGGCACTCATGTATGCCCTCATAGGAATATTCAGCTATAAAATTTGCAACGAAGGTTCATCCCAGTCAGTGTCATTTATATAATTACACCAGGAACACAATATTGTTTTCAACAAGAGATATATTGCTGCAACTACATCTGTGAAGGCTCTGCCACCCAGGTCATGATATTCAAATGAGAGTTGAACTGAAGGCAACTGAATTCTCACCCAAGAAGCTCCTGCAGTTCTGAACTGAAAGAAGAACTGAATAAGCTCCTCATTACTCTATAAGGGCTGTATTTGAAACTGAGCAGCTGAAGCTCTACAGCGAAGAAAGTAGTGCATTTTTATTTTTTTGTTTTTTACCATAATCAACCCTTCAGCCTGAAAAAGCTGTAGAAATGAAGCCCTCATACAGTATCTTCTAGTGTTAAAAAAAAATGTAGCAGTCTAAAATATTAAACAGTCCCACCAACATTAAGGTGCCAACATAATGTTCATGTGACCTGACTTGCAAGTTTAATACAGAGATACAGATTGTAGCAAGTCAAGCCATTAGCCCAGTTATGCAGGAGAACCAGTGTCAGTAGGAAATAATACGGCATTTGTCAATGCACATTTTTAGATGTATGCATGAACATTCTTTGTGCTTGCACATGCACCTGTCAGTGTGTTTCTGTACATAAAATTGCATCCTAGTCTAAGGGCTGCCTTGTGTGTGTGTGTGTGTGTGTGGATTGTGTGTGAGAGTCTTTGCAGAGGTGCTGATGAATGGCTCTGATTAGCACTGAGGACGACACCGGAGCCTTCAGAGCGCCCTGCAGGATTACAGGACATCGCCAGCGTTTGCCACTCAGGCAGAAAATCCCTTTCATAAAGTCACACAGACCCTACATGCACATTCACACACACTTGAAGGCACACAAGCCAACACTCTTACGGAAGCATACCTCATTTGAATGATTGAAGCCAAAACAAATAATCACACACTAATGCACATATACAAACACACACCTTAGCTGGAAGCAATATCACACAATACTGTACACAATATCGTAGTTGTCTCTGATTCTGCACACTGGAACAATTCAAATGAGACAACAACAACAACATTTTTTATGTTTATATCCATTTGGTGCCAATACCAAAATACCCATGCTCATATAGGACGTTTTTTAAAAAAAAAAAAAAAAAAGTTTTTAATGATTTATACTTTTAAATAGTTTTGCTTATTTATTGCAGGCCTATATTGTGATTTATTAGTATGACCACACCACTTCCTCATTTACCTTGTTATTGTCTCCTTATATAAAAGCATCTGTTACATTTCATTGCATTAAAAAATCATGAAACATTTAAAAATCCCAGTTTATTTTATTTATGAACTATACTGATCAGATTTCACCAGATGGATTATCATTCCTGTTTGCCAAGTAATTATAATATTAACAATTCTAACATTGATGTAAATATTTCATTTGTCCTTGAAATTAAAGGTATGCACTGTAGTTTCTGACCACTAGTGGTGCTGTAGAGTCTGATTTTTATGTAGTCTCCTATTAACTTCTAATTATTACCTCTAATAACTTTGCATTCAAGCCTCTTTACATGTGTGCTTTCACCTGGCTCCGATGTTTCTCATAGTCTAACGAAGGCATTGATATATTTTCATCTTTTTTATTCCTGTGCTGCTAACTTGTGTATTTAGATAACCCTATTTCTTCCCTTGGTTTGGCTTGGATCCAGAGTCGTGAAAAGTTTATGTAGGGTATCTCAGTCCCAACATCCACCATCAATTACAGTAAAAAAGATGTTATGTACACACTGGTTTACTGCAGAACACTATCATAACACTATCGGGTTACCAGTAGCGCCCCCTCTCCCTGCTGACCACAGACTTCGGTTTCTGAAGGAGGCACTTGGCATCCAATCAGAGGCTAAATGGAATGTGGTCACTGTGTGGCCTTTAATTAAGTCCTTCCAGTGGGGAGGATTTACTGTCCTGGAATGAGAAAAGAATGAGTACACAGTATTTTCTCACCCACTTAGAGCCGTAATCCATAAAGCATTTATGTTACCGCAAACTGTGCGTACAAATGAGGACTCATGCATTAGTGGATGCATATGTCAGCCAGATCACAACATTGTATATTTACAATGGCATGAATGTGATTTTTTTCTCTCAGAGGGTAGAGCATTAAGATTTTATAATACTACTTTTAGAATGTCTTGTGACCCATTTCTGACTCTTCATGGCACCGCGTGGGCCACTGAAGATGGGCCGGATGGCTGTGCCAACCATAAGCTCTTTGATACCAGTGCTTTGTGTCAAGATAAAGGCCTTTTGTGAAGGCTACTCCAGGCCGGCTGATAGTGGGCCACAACAGAACCTTGTTTATCTCCAGCCCTCAGCAGCGGAGGCCGTTCTGACCAATGAGCTTTTTGGAAAGTCGAGCAGCTCGAATTTCTAATGATTTATTCAGCGAAAGTGCACAGACGTGAAGTCTTCAGTGTTCTTTGTGCAGGTCTGGTGAGCAGGGCCCGAGCTTTGTCATTTAAATCTGCAAATTCATCCAAACGGCTGCTGACGATCAAAGGGAACAAATAAGAACAAGTAACGCCGTCGCATCTTTGGCTCAGGAGGCCTGTTTGGCAGCCTGGCGAATGAGGTTTTACTCATGCCAAGAAATTATTCAGGTGCAGAGGTAGCGACTGTACATGCCCTACTTTTTATGCTACTTCTCCACCGCTGCCGCTCCGACAGTAAGAGGTGCTGCTTGGAAAATCAGGCTCCATGAAGGCAGGATTAAGGTCTGGGTCATTAACAATGACATTAGTTTCCAACAATTATGCAATGGGATCTTGGTTTGGGGGATTCTTCACTGGCTTCCTTTGTATACAGACTGGGAAGGGGCTTCAGTGGTGATTACCCCTGTAAACCCAAGCGTATACAAATGGTATTTACAGTGTAACAAGCATGTGTTAATCCTAATCCTGAGCTGTAATTGATTTTTCAGTGATGAGATGTTCAGTAGAAGATGTTAGACCAGGACGAGGTTTAATCCTTGTCTGTGAAACTGGTCAACAAGCAGGCAGTGACTGTGGCGCCTATTGTTAACAGCACAAAATAATGTTTTCCAATTAAGAAGCAAGAATTTAAGCGGAATGATTAAGGAAAACAACATAGTCATCCTGAGGTTGGATTACTAAGTGGGCAAAGCGAGCGATAGCCTCAGGGTCCTGAACTCACCTCAGAGGGCCCCAAAGGCCCCAGATTGACTGTGATTTATTTTGTGGTAATTTGAATACAAACTGAAATAATTATGGGCTTAAGGTGGCTAATGGTGGTAATCTTATTGTTCTATCTTGTAATTGGGCCCTCTGTCAAAATTCAGTTTAAATGAGCACTCTTCCAATTTTACAGAATAAAGCATAAAACATTGTGGCTCTAGATCATCACAAACAGCATGTGTGGAGTTTAAAGAACATGGACATTCACCAAGAAGGAAGCATCTAACTAGATGCTATCTAGCTGCATTGTGGGAAGTGTAGGCTCCCTTGTTTTGGAAGTCCCTTAATTCTATGCCAGTACAAGACTAACTAGCCGGAGTGCCCCTTTATACCTTTAATGTTTCAGCTGGTGTTACGCTCACATGCTGCATATTGGAGAAATAAGTGTGTCTTATTTGGGGCAGGGTAATATTCCTTATACTGGGTGGTTACTGGCTCTCTGGGCACAATGGGTGGAGGAACATGTACATGTCCCAACTGTTATGAAACCCTTTTAAAAATTGTACTCATAGAAAAGAAGAACCTTGCAAGTACATCTTCAAGGTGCAGTATTGATAACAACTATATTCTAAAAGGGATCCGTGTCATCAGGGCCTTGGTACAGTGCAGTGTATAACTGTGACCTTCACCTGATGACCGAGCCCCGACCAGGAACATTGCATCTTGGTTCTGGGTGGATTTCTGTTGGAACCTGATCACTTCACTCACTCCGACATTCATAATATTAATCCCACAGAGTTATGGGAGGGATTGTGCCATATGATGTCAACAGCAGACGCTGGATTTGTCCTTGACAGTCAAGATACAGTAGTTGGGATGTGCTGATGATGCATTAATATGCATCACAACACCAGGAAATAGACAGCGGCATATCCTGGAAATGCCTAAAAACAACATATTTTCATACAAAACAAACCATACAAAGACCTCTAGCAGCTGTTTGGATTATGACTCTTGTCTATCAAAGGTGGAAATAGAGAAACATGGCTATAGATTTTTTTTTGACCAGCAGAGTGAAGTATGTTATATATGAAACATGCCAATTTGAAGATGGTACGGCTCAGCAGCAGTGCACTCAGTGCTGCTGCTGCTGGTCGGATCAGGGCCGCTGATGATGAGTCAGACTCAAATACAGTGGTTTCAAAAGAAAGTTGCTCTCAACACTAGCGTTCCTGAAGCTCTGACACTTCTGTAACAGTCCAGACAAAGAGATGACTCAAGGTCAAACCTGGACTTTTATTAGAAAATACAGTGTGTCTGCCACCACTGTCACCTTGTCCATCACAACGCACATCATTTCATTATCTTGTCCCACCACATAACACTCTCACACTGGAGATAAATCATGTTAATCAGGGAATTGTGTCAGAAATAGGCTGCAGGCTGCCACATGTACGCACCTGCTCTATTCATCTAGTGACACTGGCACAATGCATGGAGCATTACTTGAACGGCAGCATCCACTTTAAACAATGTACTTGATTAACAGAAGTGGTGACGACTGGGTTTTTAGTGTGTGTGTGTGAGTGTGTGTAGGAAATAATCAGCCACTGAAACAGGCATGTTATTTGAAAAACAAATGGGTGTGTGTGCAGGTGGTGGGGGTCTGTGTTGCCTGTCACACCACCCTGCCTGGCCTGCACACACACACACACACACATACACACACACACACCCTCAGCATGAAGCCCAACACGAGCTGGGTTTTCCCCATTCATGCAGCCAGCCAGCACTGACTCATCCCTCTGCTCATTCAGCCACCTGCAGGAACATTTTACAACTCCCATGTTGCCTGTTGCCTCCACCGTTCCCAAAATAACCACCTCCCCTCCCTCCCTCCCCTCTCTCCTCTCCTCTCCTCTCCTCTCCTCCTCCTCCTCCTCCCACCCCTCCACATGCTCCCGGTTAAGTCCATAAATCAGGCGCCGCCGCCGCCGCCGCTCGGAGCGCAGCACGCGGGACGCACACATGCACCTGACGCCGCCGCGGCTCGTCGCTGCCACTGCAGCCGGTGCAGCGACACACACACACCCGCAGCCTCCCCTCCTCCTCCTCCTCCTCCTCCTCCTCTCCGGCCCACGGAGGCGGAATGGCGTGAGATCCAGCCGGCGCGGACTCAGTCTCGATCGGCCGCCGCACCATGATTTTATGACCGTCTGCCCGTCTGCGTGCGTGCGTCCGTGCGTCCCGCCGCGAATTGCTGCAGTGCTGTTTTTCCAGGTGTGTGTGCGCGCGCGCGTGTGAGTGTGTGCGTGCGTGCGTGTGTGTAATTCTCTTTACGAATTGGACTAAGCCCGAGTCTGATGTCACATGTGCTTCATCGGAGGAGACGGAGCATCTGCGAGCGGGATTTTGTGGAGGATGCTGCGGCAAGTGATACACAGAGGGCTCAAGGCTTCGTTCTACTGGCTGGGCTTATTCGTTAGCAGGCACCCCGTCTTCTTCCTCACCGTCCCCGCCGTCCTCACCATCATCTTCGGATCCACCGTGCTGAGCCGCTTCAAGCCGGAGACCGACCTGGAGGTGCTGGTCGCCCCGACTCACAGCCTGGCCAAGATCGAGCGCAGCCTCGCCAACAGCCTGTTCTCCATCGACCGCTCCAAGCACAAGCTGTACTCGGATCTGCACACGCCGGGCAGATATGGCAGGCTGATCCTGCTGGCCAGGTCCGGGGGGAACATCCTGGAGCTGGCCGACCAGGTCCTGCAGGTCCACAAGCAGGTGCTGGATCTGCGCGTCAACTACAAGGGATTCAATTACACGTTCGCGCACCTGTGCGTGCTGAGCCACCGGGACAAGCGCTGCCTGCTGGATGATATCATCACCATCTTCGAGGACATCAGGCAGGCTGTGCTCTCCAACAGCACCTTCCACAAGGTGCCCGTCAGCTACCCCAACACCACGCTAAAGGTGAGGCTTTTAGTGCAGCTGATCTCACATGCATGTCAGCCGGGCATGTGCACACACCACCCCCCCTCCATCAGAGGTGACAGTGCAGCAGCAGCCTGGCCCTCTGCTTGCCATCATTTCTGAATGAAGGCTTGTGATGTGGGGCTGCAGATTGCTACATACATCAGGCTGAGAGGGAACCCTCCACTAACAGCTTTGCAGGCTTCACCCTCCCTCGTTGGTGCAGGTGAATTGATTGGCTGCATGTAGCCCCTCTGTTTCTACACACACACACACAGAGGCAGGGATATCCTGTCTTTTTTTTTGATGCAGTGTTTCCCTCTTCCTGCACATGCACATGCAGCATGACATAGCTCCAGCAGCTCCCTCATATCCTGCTCTGCCGGGCTCTTCCTCTCAGTGGGATCTGACTGCACACACACGCAGCCATGGCAATCACACACAAGCTGTCAGCAGCAGCAGCAACAACACAAAGAAACATGTCAAGATTGTGCATGCAGACATACAGCTGCACATCCACAGCACACATGCATCAAGTGCTCTGCAGATGGAGCCTGGTGCTGTTTGTCTCACCAGACTTTCACACTGAAACGCTGTTGCACACATGCATGATTTACAATGAGTGCTGTTTGCAAGGTTTTTTTTTTACAGATACAGATAGACCAATTGCAATTATAAGCACAGTGCAAGGTTATAGGTGAACCTGCTGCATGATGTGTGCTTTTTGTCAAGGGATGAAGCATTTTCATCATTCTCTTTGTGCCTTGAAGTGCTTTCACAGTACTTTGATTTTATATATACATAAGCACACACAAAGCACCAGCTTCTTCAGCACTAGGCAATTAGATTATGAAGTACACACCACTGTAAAATGCCTTCTCCCCATCTGTCACACACGCACCGGAGGCTCAAGCTGACACACGCACATATTCAATGTATCACAAGCTCGTTCTCCAGCACGGACTTGTTGTAACTTCCACTGAGAGCTGCCACAGCAGTGCGAACCGTCCGAGCAGCATCAGTGTCTGAGTGGAGCAGGGAGGCCATTCATCGTCCTGTTGCAGACTGCTCGGCTCCTCATATTCAAGTTAAGGGACACAGAGTGTGTTCTTGTTTTGGATGAGAAGTGGGAGTCAAATATGGGTTGTGAAGTTTGCAGTTTTGTGTTCAAAATTAGCCTGTTTATTCCATTTGAGAGCACTATATCAAACACAAATAGCTTTTTTATTGCTGCACGTCGCTGCTGTCCAGTGAAAACCATGTATCCTCAGTTTTGGTGATTTGGACTTCAGTGTTTCCTAAGGTTGAGAAAATTCTGCCTCTTGAAATAAATAGACCATTTAAAAACACAATGAATTGTGTGAAAAGGCACACATCTAAAACAGGACCATGGACCTATCAAAAGTTGACATTCTGGAGATGATTTTAATATGATTTTATATCATAGACCTGCAGACATTTTGACTCGTCATAGCAGGAACAGCACAGATGGGATTAATAACATTAAAGATGGCCCTGTTCCATTAAGTGTCCCAGTAAGCTGTTCCAGTGAGCCAGCATGCAGATCACCAGGACCTCCTCCCAGTGGAATCATGGCAGTAATGATGACATCGTTAATGTCATTAAACAGACCGGTGCTTTTCTGCTATAACATGTCAAAAGGGCTGAAAAGTAATATTGCTTTACTGTGTCATGATATTCAGAAAGCTGCACAATTCATGCACATACAGGAATGATTAGCATACAGATTAATATAAAGAGAAAACAGAACCATGCAATTAGAGTGAGTCACTGTCTTATCACAGAAAGACTCAACAGCCACGAAGGAGAGTCAGGACGTTTACTATATTCTCTATGACATTCATCCTATACACATGTAGGCAGGAATATGTCTTTATTTTCTTTAGTTCACCTCAGAGCACAAATAGATTTTCTCATTTACCCTTAGTGGTATCGAGCCCAAACTGTCCCAGTGCTGTTGAAGTGACTGGAGTTCTGTCTGTGTTGCCGAGTGTTTGAGGTTACGTAAGAAGTAGTTCCAATGAGAGCTGTTCACACTGAAGTCTGAAGTTCATCCTCTGGACTGGGACAAGAAATACAAGTTGCTGTTGAGTATTTCAGATTCCATTGTGTGAATTTTTATCAAGCGAAAAATGGCAAACACGACTTTGGGAATTTTGAAAAATTGTGTGGGCCATTTTTTCCTTTCCTATGTTCAAATGATTGAGAAAATAATCATTTATCAACTAATGAGTAATGAAAATAACCACAATGGCTGCAACTAATAATTACCTTCATTGTTGATAGATCTGCTGATTTTTTTTTTTGACTAATGATTATGATTATTGATGTGAGAACACAGTGAAAATAATCCATCACAATTTTTCAAAGCCCAAGCTTCAAATAGCATTTTTTTTCCTCTCAAAAAAACAGTCCAAAACCCAAAATGGGTTGGTTTGGTTTACAAAGTTGAAGTGCTAGAACCAATTAATGTCGTCATTAGCCTTTCATGTGAGTTTTTTTTTTTTTTTTGTAATTTAGATGAGCTGACCCGTAAGTCTTAATACATACACATGCTGACACGCGCCTGTCATACTGTATGCTGTCTACACTCACATTATCATTAGCTCCTCTCCAACATGGATTTCAGTTCTCCTGTTCTTGAAGGTTGATGTGACCTCCTTCCTCTCCTCACTCTGTATCAGCCGCTCTGCACCCTGCATGTTCCTGAATCCTTCTCCTCTCTGTCTGCCTGTTTGACGAGCTGTCTGGGCTAATTCATTTGCCTGACTTCTTATGCCTCATCCTCCTCTTTGATGTCACAGCCGGGGTTTATTTCTGTGCTTGTTATACAGACGTAGTCTTTGTAAAAAAAAAAAAAAAAAAAAAAAGTCCTACTTTTTGCTGAGCTGAACTTTAGCTCTGTTCCCAGGAGAAAATGCTTAAAATATATATTCTTTGTTTTTGCTCTGTCTGCTGTATTTTCAGTTGTGTAATCTTTTTTTAAACTGTCAGTTATTGCAAAAATAAAAATACATCAAGGAATTTGATGGGTAAGAAGAGATGCAGCAAATTGGGCCGCATGATCAGTTTGACAATTCCAACATTATTAAGGACAACTGTATTTAATATACAAATAGATGTCGATTTAAACAATATCAAGAAGTACAAATAAGCAGCGTTCTAAGGAGAAATAAGAAATATGAAAAATACCTGCCAGCTCTTGTGTTGTGGTTCCATCCTGCATTCACACCACCAGCAATCACATGGCTGTGCTAATATCCGACGGTTAATTAGAGCTTGTTGATTGCTGGTTGAAGTGCCAAAGTTGTTAGAGCAACAGATTGGACATATGGCAACGCCGCTATGTGATTATCTGCTGATAGCCAATAGGGCCCAAATATTTGAGTTTTCCCTTACTGACAGTCAGGGCACAGTTTATCTCAGGTCACACAAATACACACTTCTGTTTTGCTGTTGCCCAAATGTTATAGATTGACAGGGATTGAAGTTGGATATGGACGCTCAGAACGGCTGTGGTTGTACATTTTCTCTACATCCCTGTTATTACAACATCTCACCTTCATTATCTCATGTCTGGTTACAGCTTTGAGTTATGTCTTATGTGACCTGTCTTGTAAGTAATATAGCCAGATACTGGATTTTTGAGCCTGATAGAGCACAAAACATAAACACGCATTTTAAATGAGAAACCTCAAGTTTACTTTGGTCCAAACTGAAATATTAGCAACTATATGATGGACTGCCATGACATTCGGTATATTCATGGTTTCCTCAAAATTGATCTTAATGACCCTGGTCTTCCCTGACTTTTCCTCAAGTGCCATCATCAGGTTCAATTTTCACTTTCTCCAATACTTTAAGTTTGTGCAGGTATTTTGCTATAAGGCCAATGTTGATCAGCACGTTAGCTCTGTCAAAGCACTGCTGTGCCGAAGTGCAAACTCACAGAGCCCCTAGCGTGCCTGTAGACTCTTGGTTTGTCTTGTTTAATGACTTTTGATCAAGATATGAAATTCATTAATACATTATGATAATATATGAAATATGATAAACAAATTATTGCTTCAAAATTACTGCAAATATATTGTTGGCATTTCTGTATTAGGCCTATAACCAACAATTATTTTAATTATACATTAGTCTGTCATTCACCTTTTTGTATTGACTGATTCATAATTTAGGTGATAAAATGGCTGAAAATGTTGAAAAGTCCCATGATTAACTTTTCCCAGAGTCCTTGGGAAACTAGGTGAAGTAACTGTTTCAACAGTCCAAAATCCAAACATATTCAGAGAAAAAACAAAAATAGAGAAAAGCAGAAAAGTAGAAAGTAGAAAAGTGGAACTGTTACTGCTTAAATTTGACTCAAATGATTCACTGATTATGAAAATTATTCCCAGTTAATTTTCTGATGATTAACTGATCACCTGAACAGTCGTTGCAATTCTTGTTCCTTATTAGCCGACATATGTGCCCATACTTATATTTTTCTCTTACCTAATATTGACCAGTCGGGCCCTTGTGACTTCTGTCCGAGAAGCAAAGGTCGAAGTACTATGAAGGCGTTATAGTGAGAGAGCAAGAGCAGAACCTCTTAGAGAGGAGACCAGAATGAATGTTTGGATGTACAGAGCAGCTTGTCCACGATTAGCATATTTGTTTCTGACTCTGGTGCAGATGAAGATGACGTCCTGATTTTGAATCTCGCCTACAAAGCTCTGATTGGCTGGGTTATTTCGCCAGCTGGGGAGCCAGGTGAACAGGACACCAGACCTATTTGAATCACAAATAAAATAGATAATGACATATATACATTACAGACTACAGAGAATGTTTGACGTCTTCAGAGAATATGATTTAATCTATATCTCAAGATAATGGGCTTTAATATGAATGAGAACCACAAAATTGTGTTTTGTGATCACATGGTCGTGATCAAGATTGTGATTTGTCTTGATCAGATTTTGTGGTACTTATTGTTTCAACCCATTATCTTGAGATACCGGTCATATATCAAGATAATGAGATAATTAAGTTGTGATAATGAGACCTTTATAAAAGAGCAAATCTGGCTGGTCTGGGCTTCCAAAGATAAAAGCTCTGATGGACTAAATGGATTTATGTAAAAAGGCAGAGGTGTGCTACTTCTGCATTACATTATTCCAACGCTAATAATATTGTGTTTGACAAGATCAAGCTTCTTGTTAGATTCATGAGAGGACAGTGAAATTGAGTGCTGGATTGAATTAAGTTATTGGGCAGTTTGGGTTGAACGCTGCATGGCAATGTCAAGCTAAGGTCAACGCCTGTTTTACACCCCCCATTCTCTTTAATAAATCATAAAATTGGAGGTGAGAGCGGTTGCAGCGGCGAGAACGCAGGAAAACAGCTGATGTGCAGAAGGAGGTCGGTGACAGTTTAAACGCTGCAGGAGAGGAGCCGTGATTGGAGGATGGGAGGACGACAGGGAATTGGCTGATGGGGATAGCTGTATGCGTGTCAATAATTGGCTCGCCGGAGGGTGCGTTTGGCTACATGGCAATAAAAAACAGTCAATACAATCCTAAGATGTCTCCTGAAACCACAGTAAAGCCCTTCATCAAAAATTTCAGCATAAAATTGATTTTTTTTAAATATTACAATTTGCCTGGAGACATTAAGTTGAACAACAGAATTTTGTAAAATGAAAACATGCCCCGCTTTAATTGAACTCCCCATAGTTAATTTACATCCAGGTAACTTTCATTTTGCCTTGATCATTACTGAAAAGGGTCTTTTCACAAAGAGTCTTTCATTAATTCTAATAGAGAGCAGTGATTGTGTTGAGCAGAAGGTCGAGCTGGCTTCACTTTCAATAGTCTCCATGGAGAAAACACGAGCAGCTCATGTTGACCAATCACAGTCCAGGGGCATCTCCATAGCCCTGATGTGCAGTCACATTTTTGAGTAGGCTCGTGTCAGCTTAGGCTATGATATGGCTGCAGTGGTTACGTGCCTGTGCTTTAATCCCTTGAAGGACAAAGGATTCACATTTTTTCAGTTCTGTCTTAAAACAATATGGACAAGGTTGAAAAACTGAAAAGGTTTTGGTAGTAGTTCTTCTTGTCAATACCGACTGCAAAGAAAGCCCTTCTGAAGCAATTTCTCTATGAGTGATGGGACAAAATCCACAGTCCCCATTTTGTTAAGTTCAGCAGAAATTAATATGTTGCTTCAGCAGCCTGAGTTTGACAAATCAAGTGGGTATCTTTCAAAGTTACAGTCTTTTTAGTCCCACTTTGTGCTACTGTCTCTCTGCTGTGGCTCAGTGTCAGTGGAAGGACACAGGCAGAATTTAATAAAGACAAACCTTTGAATACACCCTACCTGATTTGTCTAACTCATACTGCCAAAGCCTCATATCAGGTTCAGCCAAATTTTGAAATTAAGTTTTGCACAGAATGAGGACTCTGAATTTTGTCCCCAGTCACTTACACTGAAACTGCATTAGACCGGGATGAATGGAAAGACCAGCGAATAACGTTAAACAATGTAAATCCATCTTTAGTCCCTGGTATGCTCAACACTTGATCCTCCAGTTCCCATAATGCAACTCTATGGCATCATAAGATCCTCCCTGCCCGATAAACCTCCACATCCTTAAGACTCCATGTATATTTCCTTTTTAGTACATTTCATCTTTCTTAATTCAAGGCACTGTCCATAGTGTATATACTGTTCATACATATTTCATATATTTCTCCTGTAAAGCTGTTAATACTTTTGGTCTGTTTAAATTGTTAATACATTTATATTTCTTTCAGTAAAATTGTTAATTTAGACCTCTCTTGTTTTTTATTGCTTATTTATCTACTCTATGCTCACAATTTCCCCATTGTGGGATGAATAAAGGAATATCTTATCTTATTTGATCTAATAAGAATCCAGTTTGTAATGCAGTCTGTTTCTCATACTCCTCCTGAGAGAGAGTGATGGATGTTAATACACGAAACATATCAATTAGAAATCAGTAATAGCATGTTAACGTTCTTGAATTGAATGGTTTCTCTGTTTCTCTTGTGAAACCTTGGAAGCTTCTTCCTCCACCTCTTCCTCCAGTCACCTCCATCTCATCTCCGAGAGCTCGAGAGGTGTCACTTCCTCCCTTTTCACATATCACTCAACCTCTCGCACATATCACACTCACACACATGTTGCTTTTGTGTGGCGGCCCATCCCCCACATATTCTCCTTCTTCCTCTCTGTCACACACACACAATGAGAACTACATTTTCTCTTTGCTGAAGTGTGACAAACACTAGAATAGAAAACAAAGCATGAGCATTTTTTGCACAGAAATTGTTGCCCTGATTATGTCTAATTATTCACCGTGTTAGAACTTGAAAGGTATGAATGTGTTCCAGCGCTGCACACAGTCTACGCATGTATTGGCTCAGACTGTGATGCAAAAGTTTATAGATAAGCTGTGACTATTGAGATCCATTTGAAATGCTTTAATGAATTTGGAAAGTCAGTCAGTGGTAGATTGATTTGAGCCTTGTGCAATTACACAAGTGAAATTAGAGCTAAAGCTTTCCGAGTTCCCTTAGCAATTACTGAGTGATTACATTACATAAACACACTTGTACACTGTCATGCAATGACAAATTTGAAGCACTGAGTGGGAGTGTTTTGAGAGTAATAATGTAGCACAAAAATAATGTCCAGATCTCGCCTAATAAATTAATATATTAGAGGTAGCCAGTTATAAAATGCCTGACTCTAACAGGAAATCTGGCTGTTGACATATGAATGTCAATTCAATTATGTGGTTTCAAGGTGCAGTGTCCACCAGCAGTAATTTATCTTGGTGCCCACATAATGCCATGGCAGAATAAGTCATCCATTTCTTTGTCTCACTGCAGTAAATTGTTTAGAGGAATTGAACCAAACAATCAGAGGGATTTATTTATCTAGAAGTGTGAGATTTATATCAAGCTCCCCACTGTGAAACAGCATATTGCGGCTGTTTGATTGTGCTGGATTATTGTCTTCCTAACGAGATAAATCGTATCTACAATAAGCTGCAAATTAAAGTTGACATTGTTCGGGTTGCAACAACGAACCAGTGTCATGCAGGAGTTCAAATTCACATTGCAGTGTTGTGTGGGTGTGTGTCGTGCTTTCCTGATTAATTGGACTGGGGGAAATATTTATTATGTTAGTGTTTTCAGTACAGTTAGACCTGGTGAATAAGGCTATAGCTTTGATACTGTACATAGATGAGTGAATTAATCATCGTGACATTGTCGTCCACCCAGGTGGCCACCGTTATCCCTGAAAGCTAAAGCTAGTGTGGAAGTGCATTACAATGAAAAAATATCATGCTTGTCTTGGTCAGATGTGTTCAGTGAATTTACTAATCACACTAAATTCTCAAGTTAAGCTATATCACTGCCTCAGGATCAGGACCAGGTTTTTTGCACTGGAGCCCCTGAAATGGTTCCATTTTCAGCTCAGCTGTGATATTCTGCCTCCAGGAAGTGCAAAAGTCAATTTGACATACTGGCCAAACTGTGTAACTACAACTTTTTCAAGCCTTTTCCCATAGACTTACATTGTGGAATAGACATCTGTAAATCATCGTATAACTGTTTTTATTTTTTTGTTCTTTTTGATCATAAGTTACTTTCCGGTATAATAAACATGCATCAGAGCCACAGAACTGTGCATGTATGCTTCAGTAACCCAATGATTAAATTCACTTATTTTAACTTTCACTATATGATATATATATATGTAAATATTTATTTGTGATGATCATAAAAATTTGAGATGGTGAAACATGTCATTGGGAATTTTCACAATAAACACCTCAACATCATTTCAGGGAAGAAATTCAAAAAACAAGAAGTGAACATTTGAAGAGATGGTGGACTCTCATCCCTCTGATGGCTGCCATGCCATCATTGAAAAAACATAAATGACAAAGAATGTAAAGAAAGTTCATATTGATTAAAAAGATTCCATTCGTAAGTTCAGTATCAAACATAATCAACAGCAAAGATCGGGGAAGGCGAGGTATGTTTTGTTGAGGATGAGGTCAGGGCACATGGTTCGGTGAGTCAGACTGCGTAGGGGGCTGAGTTCTTCTATTGACTTGCAGGAGACGGCCGTATAGGATTCCTGGGAGTGGAGAACGCGTCTGAGGGTTAGAGGTCAACTGGCAGGCAATGGACAGTGACGAGTCAGCAGTTCAAACAGGAGACCATGTGACAGGAGAGGTGGAAAGACAAGAGGAAGTGTTGTCAGTAAGATGTAAACACAGAAAATCCAACTAAAATTAATTATAGTAACACGCCAGGTGACATGTTAAACACTTTAAGAGTGTCACTGTGTCCAGATATGATATTTGAGCTAAAAATAAAAATGATAGTTTCTTGAGATGTGCAGGGTGTCAGTGAACATGTTGTTTCAGTCTGTCAGCCATGTCAGCTACCTGCGACAGTGATTTGTGTCACATAGCGTAGCTGTGGTTGACAGAGAGTTGGAGGGAACGTCTGTTTGTTTCTCCTACTGGGAGTCTGAGAGAGCTAACAGCACAGTTATGTTCGTACGTATGTTACAGGATTTGTTGTTTTGCTGTTGCCTTGACAGCTTGTGTATTGCT
Source organism: Holacanthus passer (assembly GCA_025331565.1). Taxonomy (NCBI): domain Eukaryota; kingdom Metazoa; phylum Chordata; class Actinopteri; family Pomacanthidae; genus Holacanthus; species Holacanthus passer. The sequence goes on from JAFREQ010000145.1 coordinate 367,219, forward strand.
AATAAATTGCCAGTGAAACCACACAGCGTGTTGTCGTCCTCTTACTGAGGGACTCTATACTGTGAACAGCCAAGTGCTAACAAGTGATATCAAAGCTCAAAAGTTAGCTAGACACCTTCGGAAATACAATCATTCCCTAACTGTCAGTAGGCTAACGTGCTAATAGGCTTCGTTTGTACTGAACCATTCAAAGCAAACAGACTTTACAATCCAAGACTGAAGATTGTCTGAAAGCAGCAGCTCAACGTCACAGTGGTGTGAACATGGTTTGTGCTGTTGTGCATTTCAAGGTTTAGTCGATTTAAAAATGTAGAAACTGCGGTCAGTGATGATGAATCTTTGTATTGAACTGAATGAAATTATTTAAAAAAAAGTTATTGCTCTTCACCTGTTTTCTGTGTAACAGTAGTAATCCATAATTCCGGGTTGTGAAACGTCCCTCCTTTGGAGACTTTTGGACGAAAAGCAATTTATGAATGTACACAAGAAATTCTTATTCATTTTTACCGTTTCAGTTTGTGTCAGGCCTTATTTAGGACATCTTTCTTTGGTCGCCGTCTTCTTTTTACTGCTACATCAAAATATGAAATACTGTAACTTGTGGCATAATGTAAATCTCCAGCGCCACCTTGGCAACATTCTTGGCTTAAATATGAGAAAGGTTGTGCCAGCAATAACCTCACAGTGCCATAGTTAATGTATTTCTTCCTGACAGACTGACGGAGGCGTTTTTATTGTCCCAGCCGCCTTACTGAACTCTTCACTGCTCGCCGCTATTCTTCTTGCACAATTGTATTATCCCCAAACTCTTGTCACTGTAATGTCGTGCATGTGCTATATAATGGAATTAATTTACTCGTTACAATGGAGCAGCCCATCAACCTTCGCAGACGTGTCTGTCCACAGCTGCAAGGTGGGTTCAAGTGAAATGGTAAATCAAGACTGAAGTGCAGAAGAAAACTGCTGCACTGCTCTCTGTGGCATGAACTTACTAGTCTGTTGTACAGCTGCCTGCAGAGAAGGTGTTTTCTGCTGTCATTCAAGTCATCAAAGGTGTGTTTTTATGAAAATTCTACCCTAATGTGAGATGTCTCTAAACCCCCTGCAGGATGGCCGTGTGTCCTTCATCGGCCACCAGCTGGGCGGCGTGTCCTTCTCGCCCAACAGCCGTGACCAGCAGGTCAAGTTCGCCCGCGCCGTCCAGATCACCTACTACCTCCGCAACCACGGCCCCGTGGTGCAGGATGCCATCGCCGAGCGCTGGGAGAACGAGTTCTGCGCCCTGGTCAGCCGGCTGTCCACGGCCGAGGTGCCCCACGCGTCTGACCAGCTCCACATCCAGTCGCTCACCTCCTTCAGCCTGTGGCGGGACTTCCACCAGACGGGCGTGCTGGCCAAGGGGGAGGTGCTGGTCAGCCTGGTGCTGGTGCTCCTGGCCGCCACCATCTCCAGCTCCATGCGGGACTGCCTGAGGGGGAAGCCGTTCCTGGGACTCCTGGGGGTGCTGACCATCTGCATCGCCAACGTGACTGCAGCAGGGATCTTCTTTATATCGGACGGGAAGTTCAACTCCACGCTGCTGGGGATCCCGTTCTTTGCCATGGGTGAGTGGGACTGACTGTGTGTGTGTGTGTGTGTGTGTGTGTAGTGGTTGGTTAAGGGGCTTATCAGGGGTTGACACTGACATTGGGTTGATTGGGGAGGGGATTAGCAGAATTGTGATGGGCTTTTCCTCGGAGGGGATGTCGGCAGTTCATTGTAGTTTTTGCAAAATAGGCAGAGTGGCATGTGTGTGTCCATGCGTGTGTGTGTCTGTGTGGACCTTGCAGCTGCTTTTGTGCAGCACATCCTTTTGTATGTTGTTTTTTTTTTCCTGTGATTTTCGCATTGAGGACAGATTCAATTGTTGTGCAAGGTTTTTTATTATTTCACCGAGCTTCAGGAGATCTTATCCACAGTGTCGTGGATTTAATAATAAACTCTATTACAGTCTATATCAACCATGAGGAGCAACACAAGACTAACACACATCAGAATCCCTGAGTGCTGTATGGAGAAAAAACCCTGTTGGAATCCATTATGAAGCCTAATATAACTAGATTTATTTCATGTTCCAAATTTGCATTTAAAGTCACTGGTGTCACACTGTCGTGATTTGACACATTGTTTGCAGGCGTCTTTGCAGAGACATAATATTAGGAAGGAGTGTTATGAATATGGCAGTTTCAACCAGCAGTAAGCAAAGTAAGCAAAGTGCGTGACTCAGTGTTTTGTGCTTAAACTTGAACTGATAAAACCTCTGAAATCATCAAAATTCATGACCACAGCACAACCATGCTGTTTAAGGAAAAGGCATTAGGGATTTCAGGGGTGAGCACGACTTCTGATGGCAACAGGAAAATACAAGCTAAAAACGTGCTACTTGCCTCAATAAAAATAATGATATAAAAAGAGTCAATGTTTAACATGAAACTATATTATTGTGACTTTGTGATAAAGGTATTATAATTGGACTTAAGAAGCACTAATCATTTTTTCTGATTATTGCAAAAGCTGATTTTGATTTGTTTTCTGTGTTTTTTGTATTTGCATATGTTAGATAGTGACAGTGTAGATCCAGACAGGAAGCATGTGCAGAGAGGACGGGGTGTGACACACAGTAGTCTCCAGCCGGTGTCGTGGGGACGTTACAGTTGTACAGTAACCACTAAAACCAGAACATTAAAGGTTCCATCCGCTCGCAACAAAGTCAATACAAAGACACGAGTGGATGCAAACAGTGGTGGATTTGCTGTAGGAGGCACAAACGGAGGACAAGATGCATCTCCAAAGGAAAACAACAGAACTGGTCAGTTGTCAACAAAACACACATACTACAAACACATTCGACACACACAGTCAGTGTGTGCTTTGCTGGCTAGTAGGGGTGTGTTTTTCCCTCTGTGTATGTAGAGACAGATAGATATGTAACCATATGTTGTGGTTCGAGTCAAAGCTGATGCACTTCATCAGTAAATGTACTGAATCAGAATACTAAAATGAAATAAAAATACAAATAAATACAAATGAAAAGCACAGCCTGTGATACTCAGAGTAACTTTCTAGTTAGTCTCTAATCAGGATGCAAAATGAAAGAGTCCTACCAATATCTTCAGCTCATGGATGAGGGTCAAACAGGTCGTGGCTTCAGTAAATGGGAAGAGATGGGACCAGGTGGAAGTAGCACTGGCTTCAAATGCACATGTTGTCTTCTTAAGTAAGTATAGCGGTTAGAGGTGGCACATTTTATTTATGATACACTGGCACGTTTTGAAGTCAGCAGATGCAGTGTAAAGGTTTCAGGCAGACGTCTTTCTTTCAGTGTGGGAATGTTGTGGATGGATTGAAGCAGATACTGTATTTCATTGGGAAGCATAGCCAGCCAGCAGGAGCAGGGTCTTTCCATCCATCTTGTGTGTGTGTGTGTGTGTGTGTTAAGGAGTGCAGAGACTGAGTGAGTTTGGAAAGATCCGTTTTTGACAGCTGTATCGATTTTTTTTCTGAATTTAATGCAAAATTTTGGGCAGATCTGTGGCCAGCTATAGCTAATGTCTGTGCAGCTGTGTGGGGAAAAAAACATGGACTGCAAAAACACTCGAGTGAATAAATTTGCCAAATAAAAAATATTGTATTGTGTCTAAATGCCTGTTTAGGAGCGAAATTACAATAAAAGGAGATGCATTGCCAAATAAAACTGCACATCTACATCAACAGGCCAGTGTTTTTTGTAGTTACTGTATTTGTTCCAGTCAACAAACCAAACCACAACAAGTCCAATGTCATTAAAATGATATCCTCTCCCTCTCTTACTCTTTCTCCATCTGCATTATCCCCACTTTCTTTTTCTTCCTCTCCTTGCTTCTTCAGATATACTTTGTCCATTTACACTACAGTATATCTTGCATTTTCCTCCCTGTGTGCTCCTAAGGTCACTGGATCCCTGGGGCTTTGGTCCAGCTCTGCTGCAGGCTGGCTGACATAACCAAACTTTAAGTAAGACTCAGGAACAGGAGGCTGGATCTGCTCCTTGTGACCTAGAGGCAGGGGAGGAGAGGAGAGAGGGGGGGTGTGATGGGGGGAGGGCGAGAGAGGCTAAAAACGAAAGTCAAGGAGAAAAGAGCGAGGAGGGAAAACGTATGTGATGTATAGGAGAGGAAGGGTGCAGAGGAAGAGGGAACAGACAGAGAGAAAGTCACATGAAGGGGGAGGAGGTGGAGAAGGACGAAGGAGATGGAGAGGACTTGATTAAGTCTGTAATTTCATGTGACAGGACCTCGGAGGCAGCAGATGTCCACCCTCCTCTTGGGAGGTCCTGACTGAGACACACCCCTATCACTATATCAATGCCACATCAGGGCACTGAGAATTGAAATGGATACTGATACCCAATCTGTAATGGCAGTGCGGCGCCCCCTGTTGAAATGTCATCACTTTTTAAAGCTTTGTTTGGTTTAGTTCTGAAATGAAAGAAACATGATTGTGTTCGCCATTCACACATTTCTCTTAGTCTCTCAATCTGCTTCTCTAATTTCACTTTCTACATAATTTTCCCAACATGAATTCATTACTGACGCAGACCGAAAAGTTGCTCTTTAATTCACTTTTCCCTGGTTAAAATTGGTTGTCTGTTGGAGACGCTGTTACAGTAATACAGTGAAGTATCTGATGGCATGAGATGAATTAAAAGGCCCAGGTTTAGTTTACGTTCATTTTATTTTCGTGCTAAACTGCTCGTGTCTGTTGAGCCACATAGTTAACAAACACCTTCAGAGTTAATCAGACAGAGTCCTGGTGATATACCTCATAGACCTAATTATCTTATCTGAATATAGTCCCATGGCTTCTTAGTTGTTTCTTGTTCCCTTCATCTTCTCTGTGGAGGCTACAAGAATGCTTGGGATTATAGTGCGCTATTTAAAGCTCCGATGTGTAGATTTATTGTTTCATCACAGAATCTTTCAAACTATTCTGGTGGTGGAGGTTTTCCTTAGTCGAATCATATGTGGTTATGTTTTCTTTTCTTGATACCGCCACTGGTTAGTGCCAAAGTCTTAATTTTTAAAAATCCCCTAACTGGACTAGGGTCTGAGATCTTCAGGTCCAACTGAAATTACAAATCGTCTTCCCTTTTTACCCTCAAAATAGTCGTCTTGAGGAATATATCAACTGTGATCCTTTTGGCTTGGCCTCTTAAGGCGTGTGTCAGTGTTTGTGATTGATTGAAAAGTAACTTTTCCAAGTGGGTTGTTAAGAGGTTTTATGTTTAAGCTGTTGCATGTTGTACATAAAGATGTCCTTCCTTACTTCCTTCCTTAGTTCTTCTCCTTGCATTTATTAAACCCCAACACCCCCCCAAAAAAATCATCTCTGTTCATTAAAATTACATATTTGGAATTTTTCTTGCATGAAAAAAACCCTTTTATGCCTTAAAATGGCTAGATAGATGAAACTCTATACCTTCACCTTCATTTGGAATGCATGGATCTATGAATATGCAGACGGTCCCCAGCTTTATCTCCACCCACCCCTCCGCTGCTCGCCTGCAGCTCGAGCAAACCTGCTCAACTTGTCAGTGGTCAAGTATTTTATGTGTTGCTGTCTACAACCTTAGAAGCAGAACTGTAATAGATAACATGAGCTTTTGGCTTGAGAATGTTATCATGGTATGGAAAGTATGAAACCCTGGCTGTCTAAATCTGTGTCCCTGAGACTGTCATTGGTTCACTGCAGTTCCACAGCAGAAATGGTTGGTCGTGTCACAGTTCTGCCTGCTAGGCCTCTGTTTACCATAGTTTTTGTTTAGCCTTAGATTTTCTCCTGCCTTAGTTCTCTTAGTTTACCTACCTTAGTTTTCATGTCATAGTTTTCAGTCAGTGTCCTGTCATAGTTCCATCTTAGTTCTGTTCAGCCTTAGTCTAGTGTTATAGTTCTTTCAGTTCTGTCGTTCTTTTCATAGTCATGTCGTAGTCCATTCTGGTCTTAGTTCATTGTCTTGGTCTTAGTTCCTTGTCTCTGCTGTCATGTCTTGTCCAAGTTCTGTTTCTTAGTTCTGTGTTGTAGTTTTGTCTTAGTTCTGTTTTGGTTTTCTGTCTGTGTTCTGTCTGCTATAGTCATGTCTTAGTTACCTGTCATTGTTTACCTGTCCAAGTTCTGTCAGTCTGTCACTATTCACCTGCCATAGATTCTCACCTCAGGTCCCGGTACTTCTCTACTCACCCCGCCTCTGTCTCACCTCACCTGTCAGCCACTCCCACCTCATCTAGTCACCTGTGTTCCCAGCTGCAGCCAACAACTAATCAGGACATTATATAAGCCACTTCCTTTCTGTTAGCCCTTGCCGGATTGTCTTTTCTGCTCCTTGTCTGTTGTTCCCTCATGCCCGTGATTACTCTTGTCAGTTTTTGGATTTGTCCCTGTTTTTCTGATTTTCTTTATGAGACCTGTTGGACATTTCTGGACACTATCTTTTCAGTGAGTTTTGTTGTTAAGATTTTCTTTTGCCTTTAATAAAGGCCATTTTCTACCAAGAGTTTAGTGTGTTGCACTTGAGTCCTTCCCCACTCCCCGTCACAGGTCGGGGCGTTGACTGCTTATTACACTCCTGATATGTCCTGTAGCATTTAAAAATATCCTGTGGACATTATAACAAGGGCATCGTCTTTAATCGGGCAGCGTCTTTAATTATAGTTCTAAATTGTTCTGAGAAAAAGGGTCACTGTGAAAATATTTTGAATTTGAGCCATTCGGTGTAATAAGAAAATTGTGATTTACAATTAATATACGAACATTGTAATATTCTTTACATGACAATATGCCATTAGTCTTACGAATAGACACTTTAATTGTGTAGAGGCAGATCTGAAACAGCATGCATGAGCACTGAAAGTTTCCAGCAGCACACTGGGCTCCATCACTGTGAAGTGTAAGAGTTTTGAACTACCAAAACTACATCCACCTCTGTATCTATCAGGTCTGTGTGGCATATTGGCCAACTGAAAGCCACTCCTGAGTAAAAGCTAACCACACCAACCATGCAGTCACTGTGTGACTAAGCTACATAACATGTTATCATGTGCAGCGGGTAAATAGAGTCTGCAGACACACGATGCAGCAGCAGAGCAGTGAGTAGTGTTTTTACAAGAGCAGATAACACTGAAAGCTTCACTTTACATTACTGGCAAGCTATTAGCAAGTTAGAGAAACCATGACATTTCCCCCCATTCTGAAGTCCCCACATCATGCATTGAGCTAAAAGTTCACTTACCCTGCATTCACTGTAATGTAGTGGGTGGTAGTCGTGACTCATAGGAATCTGCATGATTCAAAGCGTTGCCCCCTTTCACAGCGATTTCCTTTTGGCATGTTCTGAACACAGGGTGACCATCTTTGATCAGTTTTTCTCAGCAAGCTCATTAAAATCAAAATACGGCCACACTTCAGACTTTCTCCTGTGTCACTGCCTTCCACCATGTTTCCATTGACGTAACACAAACCCACCATGCATGCTGTGGCCTACATATTGTTGCTGACTTTTGTTGATGCTGGACAATATTTACTGCAAGTCTTTCAAAGCCCAGAAATCAAACATGGTTTTAAAGACATTTAAAAATTTGAGACAGTAACACTACGTGTTGGGAATTTTACTGGGGTTCATTGTGAAACCAGCAACAGTTTTATCCCTATTGACAAGGCGGGAATTAAACTCTGACCTAAATGTGCTATGTGTGATGAGGTGCCACTCATCACTGTGAGACGTTGATGGAAACATAATGCAGCCAGGACAAAGACAGCAAGACTTTCAGTGCTTGACAGGTTTTGATACCATGTGCCATGTAGATAAATTTCCATCAGTAACTCAGCCACAGCCCTACAAGCCACATGACTATGACACTGTAAAGCTTCTGAAGAAAGTGGCAGGTGTGAATCCCAAAGCACAAATCAAAGACAGGCAATAAATGCAATAAAGTTCAGTTTACCTGGTCAAAGCAGGCATGGGTCAGAATACCAGATAAGCAGTTCAAAAAGGAACCAAATCCAAAGGGGCAGGCAGGAGAAGCAGGGTCCAAGGCGAACAGGATCAAACACAGGCAGGTCAGGCAGAAACGGGAACAAAGGAAATGCCAGGCTGAACGCTCTCAACAATCTGGCGGGGAGCAAGTGAAAGAAGGCTCGTATATGTACTGGAGGTTAAGGAAAACGAGCTGCAGGTGCGGCAATGGATGGTGAAGCCAGGTGAGAGGGAGAGACAGGATCTGAAATGACAGGAGAGGTAGTGAACGGGCCTGAAAGCAAATGCTAAGACGGTTATGAGCTGGGAGAACTGGCATCTCTCAAAGAACAAACAAAACGATTTTTGCACTGACAAAGTTTAATAGCATCCACATATACAAGAGGGAAGTTTCTCTTCTGTGAAGCTGAATGCGGCTCGTTAAGCGTAAGGCTGTGTCACGGCTTCCCTTTATCTGCTTCATCAAAGCCTCCTTGAACACCATAGTAAAACCTATCCATTATGCTGTCTGAACAATGGAACTAATGCCATCTTTGGCCTTTGAGTCATGTCGAGGAGGAGGCTCAGCACGGGGCAGGTACCACCACGTGCACCTTTGTTTAATATGGAGCAGCTTCTCCTCCTCTCTGTCTCCCCCGCGTCTATCTGCCTTGTCATCTGCGAGCCGGCCAATTACTGCTGAGCTGAGCTTGTCACTTCCTTCTCCCTCTTGATATGTGATGGCTGCTGGAAGTGTAAAAACCGGCAGGGAGGGGAGGAAAGGGAAGAGAGCAGAGCAGGACTCATGAAACATGCATGCTGGGACAGTACAGAGGAAGTGACGTCTACTTCAGCTCAGTATATTGATTTTCCCAAACACTTTTTATTTACTCACCACAATGTGCAGTTACAGTCCATCCCACTGGGACATGATGCTGCTCCATGGTGCAGAGCTGTAATCTAATCTCTTTCACCTCAGCCATATTCGACTCACATGGAGAGCATGAATTGTTTCAAATGGCTACCTTGCATGAAATGAAGCTCTAGCGCAAGTTCAGCCAGGAAGACATCAATGCTTCTCATTCACAAACTATTTCTCATCTCTCCTACTGCGCATGCTCGCGTACATTTCCCGCTGTCGGTGTTTGGGGCTGTCACTGGTAATCAGCTGTCTCTCCAGCTGGTCTCTCTCAGCCAATAGCTCGGTGTCACACCCTCATCGCTAGCCAATCATCTTCATGCTCTCCTTTTAAAATACGATCTTTCTTTGCCCTAGCTCTTTCATGCCGGTGATTTGCGCGCCCCTCCACCTCCCCATCACCACCTCGCCTTCGCAGAATCATCATCCTCTTCAGCTCCCATCCGGCTTCACAATCTACACCACCTCCACCAGTGTCAGGACTCCGGGGGGGGTTTATACAGCAACGGCTCGAATTATATTTCTTCAATCAAGACGTCTCCCCCCTGAGTCCAAAACGCCAAAGACTCTCTGTCAAGTTGCAATATCAATATCATCTCCTTTGTCACATGTTGTAATAAATTATCTTTTATTCACATACTTGTCTCTCCTGGTTGAACTGGGTGCGGGTGCGTTTGTTTCATTTTAGGTGCAACGTCAAACAGCAGATACCTTCCACCATAATCAGACACTAATGTTCTTTCTTTCATATTAAAAATCCCATTCGTGGTGCCAGCAGTATTGAGTTTATGTAGTATGGAGGTGCAGTGGGAGGTGATGTAGTCACTTGAATGTAGAGATTCATTCTCGAACTTAGGGACGCTGTGGTAAACATATAAACAAGGCTTAATTACTTAGCTAATTCACCAAGTTCTATTTGATCGAGAAGGACATAGGATACAGTTGAAAGTTGAGGGAGCAGCTAATTAAGTGCACTCACTATATATGATTTAATATGAATTGTTTTTTTTTACATTACTACTTTGTTGTTGGTTCCAATGCGATATCTAAAAAGATTGCATTGAATTGAACAATAGAATATTATTATTACGTATTTAATATAATGTTCGAATAGTGTTTGAAATATAATAACTAAAAGTTGACAAACAAGACTAAAGGAGTGTTCACACTGAGCGCAAACGTGATGTTCAAAGTAATTTCATACAAAGTCAATGAAGAGAGATGACTGAATATGAATCTGGCAACTAAGGCAATGATTCATCCATGTATGTTGAAAATGTCCAAAAGCAAAAAAAAGTGTGCTCATCCCCAGGAACTATGACTCCATGAACATTGCTTTGTGTTCACTCTGAACGTACACTGAGAATCTGGTCAAGCAGCAGTTATGTCCTGTTAGACCTTTCAGCTGTGTATCAGTCGAAGCATCCTTGTGTTTGTTCACTGCTCAGTGAGTAAAAGTTATATTTGAGGGGAAAATCTGTTAAAGTAGACGGAGGAAGTAAGAAAACAGAAGTAGCGACTATTACAGGTTTAAATGAAGGAATGCTTCAAAATCCCACCAGTGATTATTTAAAAGTCGTATGTTTTTGTTGTGATACAGTGTGTTTTCAATGGAATAGTTCAGTGTTGTCGTCACTGTGAGATTGCCAGGCGTCCAGCAGAGACTCCAGTACGTCACTGCGCCCAGCCGAGAAACAGTCCTGCACAAAACCCTCCGTGAAACCACAGAGAGTTGTTTCTGCACATCAGTTTTTCATATAACTTTGTCATTTTAGAGGTTGGCTCAAAGTTTGTGCTAAGTTCAGCCAACCAGCTGGAGGTAGCTTCGCATTTCGTGTGCACACATAAGACCAATATCAATCTTCTTGTCTGACTCGAAATGTCGAATTATTCCTTTATCTATTCAAGTTTATATCCTCAGTGCAAGATGATTTGCTCAAGTTGCTGAAATACATCTGTGTAAAAAGGTTGCTTTTCTATGCACAGGATTTTTTCTTCTTGATACCAACATGTCTGCCCATGTGGAAAATGGTTCATAGAAGAGCAGGAAAAGCAGAGGCTGAGTTAATAACAGTTCCAGGTCTTTGCTATAGTGAAGGCTCACTCGCTGACATGGCTTACTGGGACTCTTAATGGAATATAGCCTTCATGGATTTCTTTTTTACACCTGTGCATTCTGTGAAAATGGACTGTAATATGTCCTGAATGGTGCCTCCTGTGGGAATAATGCACCAGTTTATCAAAATATACAGTAAGTAGAGTTGTGAGATATTCTATCCACATACAGAACATAGCAGTTATGTTTGGGTGAAGGACGGGTCATTAAAGATGTTTTTTCTGCCACGTCTATCTGAGCCTGTGATGCTCCTGTCTGTTTCTGCATGATTTACAGGCCGTTTCGAGTTTTCTCTCTCTGGACCTTGATGTTTTTATGCACTGTTTTTTTTTTTTTTTTTTTTTTTTTTTTATCCTGCGAGGCCAAGCTGAATCGTGACACTCAACATTCGCAGGCAGTCACGTGCAGAGGCCATCTCTGCCGACGGTGAAGTGCCTTCTGGGAATTCCTGCCTGTTTCAATAAGTAGGACTGGATGACTGATGATCGATCTATGGATGTTATTGCCGTGAGTGGCTCTGGGATGATGGTGGTATGACAGCTTCAGGGTTGTTATTAAAGGCTGCAGGGAGGAATCATAAACCAGCTCCATACATCAATTAATAGAGCTCTGTGATACGTTCCAGATGGAAAAATGCACTATTCCTGGAAGAGGGAGCCACTTGGAGTCCATACAATATACTATATATAGTATATTGTATATATATCCTGATGTTAACCAATACAATTATTGGTTGCCGTGGGCAACAGGATTTTTTTTTTTCTGGGAATTTATTCCTGGTCCCATTCGCAGTGTCATGCTCTCGCACTGATTTTATGTAGCTTTTCTGCTCAGTCCTTCCACTTCACAATTATAAAACCGGTGTTCAGAATTCAGTAGCGTGTCTCACAGCATCTTTAATTCAAGACTGTGAAATTTGCACTTCGCTGTATTTATAGGAGCGTGCGTGTTTCCTGCAGGTAGAACTGACTGCGGTGGCGGTAAGGAATCACACAGTTTGTGACGGAGCTGTGTCTCCACATCCCATAGTGATCTGATATATGGGTAGACTCAGGATGTTTGTTCATGTTTCCTGGAAGGAGCAGGTTTAAAAAGTTTCAGAAATTTCAAAGGTTAAACTAAATCCATCTGGTGAGTTTGCTGTCACAGAATTGATCTCCATATGTATGTTTATGCAAAGGCTTGTAAACCAGGTTAAAACGTGAACGCTGCTGAGTTTTCTGATCAATCAGAAAGTGAGAAGGAATTAAAACAGCAGCGTTTTGTGCTTGTGTGCTACTCCATCTATTTTCAAGTTTCTCATTAAAGGTGACACACAGCAACCACACAGGAACTACCTACTCATAATACTACGGTGCAAATGCTTTTTTTGTCCATGTCCTGTTGCAGTCTCGCCTTATAATGATAAAAGGTTATTGTTAGCTTGTGTGACTAACAGAGAAAAGAAACATGCACATTAGTTTTATTGCTCTTGGTTTGTTTATAATAAGTGTGAGCACAAAACAGAACTAAAAGGGCAAAAATGTATGTATTTTTTTGTCCTTCACACAGCAAAATAACTTTTCTACAGGTATGAAAGTTGTGTTTTTTTATGTCTACTTTAGGTCTGTTTGGGATATGATTGAGAATCATTTCAGACATGTTTGAGAGCTCACTTACTCTAGAGATATTTAAAGTAAAGTTGGGCTTTTTATGTATTTGCATTGATTTGGTTATTGAGCCTAATATAATTTTTCCCAGCTTATTGTGTGCAGTCAGATTTTAAACAAGCCTCCAATTTACTTATTATATCTTAAGGTTTACAAAGGAATTAACAAATTTTATGGACATTTTTGATTCTTTAACTTCACCAACTTACTTTTGTAAGTAGTCTTACTCATTTATAGCTCATTATTTAAAGCCCCTTTTATTTATCATAATGGCGTATGAAAATCAGATTTGGTTCGATGATTCCTGTTGGGATGGTGAATTTGTTGCATTATTTATCTTTGACACAAACTTTCAAGTTCCCCAAAATACGACTGGCTATTCTTCTTTTCGCTTTTCCTCTTATTAGTTTTATGTGATATATTATAACAAGAATCAAAAAAATCAAAATCCATTTGGGTCCCGTCTGGTTTAAGTAAGACGCGATAACATCATCGTCGTGCAGGAGCTTGTGTTTTTATAACCAGAGCTCAGGTACAGCTGTTCTCTCCCAAGCTTGAAGAGTTTACTTTGATAGCATCCTGTTCCAAACTTCTGCCTCTTAAAGCAGCCTCAAAACGAACATGAATTCCCAGCGGATGTCATCAGACGCTGTGCAGTGTCTCTCAGGCAGCAGCTACACAACACAGACACAGCAGATAATCTGCTTTACTGCCTTATTTGTCAGCCCTTTTTGCATCGCAGGAGAGTCATTTGTATTCCCGACTGCAACACTGCCACCAACCTTGACTCAGATGACCCAGCCATGTTGTTGTGTGTGTGTGTGTCTTATCTTACATGCTTATAAGTTTACCTCCGTGCACACACCTTCGTACAGTCAGGAGACCTGGGTTGGTCAAACGCAGGGGTGATGAATGAAAGCCTGGAATAAATGAAAAGGCCCCGTGCATGTATAACAGCCAAAGTGTTTGTCCATGTGTGTGTAGATTTATACACGTGTCATACGGAGAGATGTTCTCCAGTAACCTACCGCGGCGGCTCCTCCTCATTACGTCAAAAAGTATTGATCTTTACATTACTGTCAGAGTTCCCTGCTCAGGAGATGACTGATAGATAACCTACACGCACGCACACACACACACATGCAGCATGCTCTACTCGACACAGCCATGAATGTGCCTGGTCATGACAAATAGGCAGATGCTGGGAAAACCAATGAGCAGAGATCAGTATGCCTCTCACACACAGACACACACACGTCACACACGTAGCAAAGTGAGTACATGCCTGGATGCAGGATACCTTCACACATCCTCATGCTTTGTCTTTCAAAGATACAAACCGGTCAGTGCATCTCTGAGCTAATGCTGCTTGTATGGTTTAACTGTAATCTGTTGATAGACCAGTATGCAGTAAAATGTTGCCGGCTTCTAATCAACACTTGAGGTATCCTTACTGAGTTACTTATTCCAGATCCCTCCGAGTGTAACATATTGCATGGCATTAATCGAGCAGCTGTATAATTCTCCATTGATGAGTGTGACGGGGAGTAATGGGGCTTTGAGACCACTGCTGCAGCTGATGGCTTCAGGTCTGTATCATGACAGAACAGCACTCACGTTTGACCCTGAAGGGAAGAGACGATGATACACAATCATTATGTCTTGTTACTTTGGTCTTGAGATGGATGAATAGTTAATAGTTTTTAAAATCTATTAAAAACTGTGCAGTTTTCAAGTCAAGCGAGACACAGGTTTGACTGCGTTGGTTGATTTGCAACTTAAAGTATCTTAAACTGTAAGAGAAAATTTTAGTCTGCAACCATTAATTTTGCCAACTTGAATGACAACTGTTGACAATCAATCAAGCTCCTCAAGCTGTCAGAATGAAGCTCTCGGCTGTTGACTGGTGACCATGCTCTCTGCCTGCTGTATGGATTATATATGCTTGGTTTCCTTGATAAGACACGCAGCTCTTATCATTTTGATTAACCATCAGCTGGCTTGGTCGGCTACTCGTCCAGTGTAAATGACTAATCACTTGCGGAAAGTGAGCAGGGATGATGATACATAATGATTAAAGCTTCCTTTTTAATTTGATATAAAGACAGGCCTAATTCCAATCTGACAACGCTTAGCTGTTCAGTCGTACCGTTGGAAAGAGCATAATATTGAAATTACAAGAGCCACCGTCTTGAGTCTAACTTGCATTATTCATCAAGTTTCAACAAGATGCAAGAGGTTAGAATTTTAGTCAGCTGTCAGTTTTGTAGTTTAAATGTCAGCTTGCTCTTGGAAATGTATTTCTAATAGTTGCCAAACTGAAAAATGTCTGATTTATGTGTTTCCTTGCATGGAGATGTCTGAACCATTGAACCCCAAAGAAACAGCACTCTACGTTAATTTGATGTTTGAAACGGTTGTGGATTTTTCTGCTATAAAAAAAAAATACTAATAAATAAAGTAATTGATTAAACAATTTAGCTGATTGACAGATAGACTGGTAGTTAAAGAGTGTGATTGCCAACACTATGGAGGATAGTGATCAGTACCTAGTAGGAATCTCTTCATTTTAGTCTGTTATGTTGTTTCGTAGTTTTCAGCTTATCAGCTTGAATTGGGACCTTTGAGTTTCAGAGCGGTGAAGCAGCTTGTACTGTCATGACTGGTCCTCACTGACATATGAAAGTTTGGTGCAGGTCATTGTCAGATGTGACAGCGGTTTGTCATTGTGATCATAAGTGCATAACATATTTATTGTTAACAATAAACTTGATGTCGCTAATGAATGTAATTATTTTAGAAAGTTTAAACTCTTATTGTAATGTCTTAGTAAATACATTAAATCAAGATGATCAGAGCCTCCATCTTCATTTCCATTTAGGAGATGTAACAGCTTTGCAAGGCCTTTATCAGAGAGGTATGGCTGAATTAAAATGTTGAGAAGTTGTAATGAACTGAAGTGTATTTGGTTTTGTCAGCCTTCAGTTATCAGTCACTGAGTGTTGTGTTTTATTAATTTCAGTGACACTAATTGGAAGAATACGCTGATCCATGATAAAGCAGCCTAACTTTTCATTTGGGAAAACTGCCCAACAGCTGACCATAAACACAGCCTTTAATATTAGTCAGGAAAACTCAGAGAGTGTTTCCAAATCAGCTCTATGGAATCATAATTGAAATGTATGTGCAGCTTAAACCCTTTTTGAATTTTGATGCATTGTACACTTTTTAACCATTTCCATGCATGTTGTAATCAATACATTCTTGATTGTGCCCAGTATGAAAAAACACAGCAATAATTAAATGGAAGAAGCCACGTCATGCTCCCCCTCCTTTTCACCTTCTCATTAGATTTGTTCGAGTGTGTGAATATTGACCGGGTGAGCCGCTTCCACCCATGAGAGTCAATGAGCAGGTGTGCTGGGGGCTAATCCATTTTTAATGGAACATTCAGCAGGAAGTGGGGTCTCGAAAGGACCCCTTTTAACAACGCTAAATATAGCATCAAAGAGCGGTGAGATCTTGCATTTTTAATGGACCAAAAGCAAAAAAAGGTCGAACTTTTGTTTGCATCATACTTCCTGCAGCTATATATATTAGTCTATTGTGGTATTTTTGTGCACTGCATGTCACTAATTGCTTGTGAAGTCATTTCACATCAAAGATGAGAGAGTGACAGCAGTGTTTTTTCTCTTCTGTTATTTCAGCCTCGTGTTGCTAGATGTGGGTTTGACAGTTCTGTGAAATGTTAGTCACTTGAGAAAGACTTTGAAATAAAAAGCCATTTGATTGGTTAGAAGGCAATAAGTTCCCCCTGTGCTTTTTGTGCTTTGACATCTGTTGTCATCTTGAAGAGTGACACTTAAAGGAAAAATGCATCAAATAAATGCTTCTTTGATTTAAGCACCCAAAAGCCCTTTTGCACTCCTCATTTTATTTTTTCAGAATTCAGTCAAAACAGCTCAGCACCACTCCAGCAAAACGCTACACAGCAAAAACACACTCACTTCAATGTATTATTAAAGATCAGCATCTCCAGTGAATTAATTAATGCTCAGGATCTGATGTAACAGACCTTTGTGCCAGAGTCAAGGGCAACTACATAACTCTGAGTGCATGGACAGATGTAATCTGCCTCATCAAGCCAGAGAAAAGCATGTTTCAGCTTTTCGTGATTTCATGATCGTCTGTGAGTTAGAAAATGTCCACCTGTGGAAGTGACACCAGCAGCTGGATACAAACAGATTCTTATTTGTAATGGGCATATCTTGTTGGACAGCTTGGATAATTAACTCGTCCCATAACTATAAATGATAATGCTTTAAGGTGCTATTTTAGTGTGGTGTCATGTGACTGACGGAGACCACTTTGTGAGTTATGTATTTGCAGGCAGAGACAAGCAGAAGCAAAAGCCTATAAATAAATGGAGACATGCATAACACAAATGCAGGTAGATCACTCGCCTAAAAATAATAATCACACAGCCTCGTCTCAACGCTGCATGAAGTGAACAGACAGAGAGGCTGCTTCAGTAAACTACAATTTACCATATCAATGCATCCAGTGCATTTTATTTTTTACAACAAAACCTGCTGCTGCTGGAGAGAGACAAAGAAAAGCCACGCACATGTGAATCCCATCTTTTGCTGCAGAGAAGCTATAGCAACGTACTTTTCTTCCACAAGGAGAGGACTTGAAAATGCAAATGACCAAATTTGCTGTTTCACACCTCGGGGCAATTCCAGAGAATCTTTTTCAAACCCAGCCAGACTCCCACTCAAAATCCAGGATAGTGTTGCTGCTGAACTGTTCTATGGGAGGGGGGGTTGTATCATACAGATACAACAAGGGCAATCTATGCGGTGGAGCAAAACTCAGGTATTACAAGCAGAGCAGTATAGAATTGTTGTCTTTGGTGCAAAATTAATTTTCATGTGGTTTGCATGATTCTGTCTGCTGTGAAGTGACCCTTATTTAATAACCTAGCACACATTACAACAACACATATTGATCATGACACAGGCTTAAGCAAGTGAAATTACATTGTTATTCAGGACGGAACATTTATGTTAAAACCAACCCTGTTGCCAGTCAAGAATGCAGATATAGGACAATTCTTCAAAACCACGAGTTGTGTTCAGTGACGTTTTTTAAATTCTTGCTGTCTGTAACAGCATTTACAGGATAATTAAGGTTAGGGTAAGATGGTGTTTATGGCAAATGAACTATGGTTCGGGAAGGTTGAGACAATAATAGCAGATGATAATAAAACACAGTGAAGAATATTAACATGAAACAAGCCCAAAAATATCAAAAGTGAAGCTGGTAAAAAGATATAAAAAGTATGAAAATATTTGCAAGTCTACTTTAAAGCCACTGCAAACTTGGTTACAAATGTCTCGCTATGTTTCTGTATAGCATTAAATATGAAATCAACAGACTGTTGCCACCACGAAGCACCGCAGGAGATCCTTCCTTCCTGTGGCCGTCCAACTTTACAGCTCATCTACCTCATGGCGAGAGACGGACAGCAGAGGCATGTGGTGCTTCAGCTCTCTTCTGCTGCCTTACTCTTCCTCTATAGATCACGATTATTCACTTTCTGACTTACGAACAACATGGGTCATGATTCACGCGATGTCATGGGCGTCACCTTTGACTCAACACTTTCCTGTAGCTATGGCTGATATTGTACATACGTCATTCCCGTATATCCTACTTTCTCATACATGTCTGTGATCCTTGCTGTTCCTTACTGTTCCTGTGCACCAGTTCATATTTATTATCGCTTCTGTAAACCCCTGAAAACTGTTTGGCATAGTGTATATATCACCTCACCCTCAACCTCTTTACCTTTGTGATCATTACTGTTAACTTGATTAATTATTGTTATCTACATACAGTTAAGTTACAGTTTGCACTTTCTTGATAATCTTTACTTTCTATATATTTGTTTATATTTGCACTCTTTCCTACTTTGTACTGCAGGCATACAGTTTCCCTTTACATTGTTCTTATTTAATAATGCTTATAAAACGCTGTGCTTCATCAGGACCAGATTTGATCGACAACCTAACAGTTATTATAGAACTGTCATAAAGTTTTGATTCAAACATTGCTCAGGATGTGACATCACCTTTTCTCACTCAACCACACCCACTTAAAAGCAGTGAGAAAAGCTCAGACAAAAGCACAAACACAGACATCTCTTGTGTGGAAAAAACCCAAACTGTTCTAACTTGAGCAGCAAATTATGTCTTTATGCAGGAGCCTTTTGCCCTGAAGAGAAAAAAGGTTTTTCAGGGCCTTTAAGTGGGATGTGAAGCCAAAGAAGAATGAGTCCGTGAACTTGTTAGTTTTGGTTAATTGCAGTCTGACGCTTTGCCTGCGAGCGGTGTGTGATTCTCATCGTGCAGTCTGGGTAATGACACTGTCTTTCAGTAGTCATTATTTTTGTATGTAACCCGCTGCAGCAGCTCACCTCCAGCTGAAACGGTGTATGAGCTGCAATTAACCAGGCCAACAAATGTGGGTAGCGCTGCTGAAATGTGCATTTAAAATTAAGACTTAAATTGGAGAAACATCCTTCTTGGTGGCCAAAAAAAAAGAGCGTTATCGCCAAAATATTGATTTGGATGTGCAGATTGCTTTTGGGCTCCCCTGTGTTCGTCCTCACTTTCGCCGCCATCATCCGTTTTTATTGAGTTTGGATCACTCCTCGGCTGCGAGACCTCCTCCTTGCGATATTGGCTCCTCTGTCATCCCCACCTGCGTGACAAGCCGGCATGGTTAACTGGAGGAGTCCACGGTGGGCGGGAGCGACTGGCACGCTCTCCGCCACGTGATGGATGTGTTTTGGGGGTCTGCGTGCCACATAAGTTTTACAGCAGTAATTTAGTTTAATGACTCGGTGGCTTTTTGGTGCCGGCCAGGGGAGGAGGGCAGGGCAGCCAGGGCCTCCATTATAGGAGCGATGTGGTCAGGCTGTGAGACGATAGGGCTTTTTTTTTTCACCCCCACCTCTCTTCTCGGCAGAAAATAGTCTGCAGGACAGCCGGTGACAAACTGCCCTCTTACAATCCATTCGGGGTTGTACCTGCATGTGGGAGAAGCTTGAGATCCAATGCCTCTTGCCTCTTCATCCTTTCACTCTGTGCTGCAGCTTCTCATCTTTCTTTCTCTCTTTATCCATCCTTGCTCGCTGACACATTACTCTAGTGGCTGGGGGACAACACAGGCTGTGCACCCATTAGAGGGAAAAGGGAACAGGTGATAAAAGCTTGCAGAGGGTCTGCAGGAGCTTTGTTTTACGGCTGGTGTCTTATCGCAAAAGTTCATCTGCGTTGTTGGTAAAAATGAGCAAAAGGTTATCACCAGCTAAGCCTGAATTCATGATCACCAGAATTAAGTGGTCCACACTGAAAGAAACAGCTGGAGCCATAACCAGGATTTTAGAAACACTGAGGTCATGAGTCTAAGTGCCTCCTGACGCTTGAATAAGGTGTGTAACAATAGTCAAGACCGGAGGAGATAAAAGCAGCCATAACCTTCTCCGGCTCTGCAAATGAGAAGACCGTGACCTGATTTTGGTGATACGCCTCGAATGAAATAAGACTGCGCTACTTTAGTGACCTGAGCATCGCATTACAGCTCCGAGTCAAAAAATTACACCAAGATTACATTCTTCTCATTTAGATAGAGCACCCAGACCAGATGTTAGACTGCTAATAATGCAGGTAGTGGGACCAGGGGAAGGAGCAATTAGAAGGATCTTTGATTTGAGACATTCAGCCGGACATTCAATATTTAATAGCTGCAATTGAAGAAAGAGAAAACGGAGGACAGATCCATTGTACCAGACTACAGTGGGAAGTCGACTCAAGCTTTCTCGTCAAATATTCAGTTTACAAAGCATGGCAGATTTACCACCTAAAATTCATTTTAGAATGGGCCCTTGATTTCAGACAAAAGCAGCCTTCTCATTTTTACTGCTGTCTGGAAAATCTAGCTGACTTTTTAATGTTTCCAGTGAAATCAAATTAAAATGCAAACCCAGCTAAAGAGTCTTAAATATCAATTTTATGGCTATATACTCAACATAATTGTGTTTTATAAAATATGATTATGATAGTGTTATAAAAAAGACTGAGGCTAAAGCGGCATGTCCCAGGCAAAAAAGTCAGCATCCTAATGAGGTAATGAGAGAATTGTCCTTGTATTATGAGATACTAGATACTAGAACTGTTTTTTATTTTTAACATAAAAACAGATGTTTACTATAGAAACACATAATTGAACAGGACAAACAGCTCAGAAGTTAGATATAAATCTCTTTTCAGGCAATATGTTTCAGGGGGTGTTTGAGATGAGAATGACCAACTGATGAGTTTGAGAAATTAGAAAACCTCCCTACATCTCAAAAAAGAACAGATAAGACAGATATAACAGTCACATCCAGGACACTGGCTCCTACGCAGCAAATGTGTCAATCCTGAATTGGATGTAGAAGTATGGCTGACATCATGTCCACACAGAGAGTTTTTTAGTTTTAGTTTTTCATGCAGTCTTCTCACGCATCAGACAAAACAGAGATGCTTTTATTTTGTACAGCTGTCTTCACAGGCCACATAATGGCTCGTGTTTCACTCAAGTAAAAGCAACCCAAACCATATTTTTACAGTTACAGTCTATTTTCTTCAGTTTTGTGCTTGTATTTCTGGTGTTGGAAATGCAAAAAATAGTGCGTAGTTGAGATGACTTGTCAGTTGCTGTTTCAGGGAGGGGTTTACGGATTGGACAGTTGTGTAGCATCCATATACAATAACAGTCTATATTGGTTTCACAGAGCAGCATATAGATCGAGAATAATAGGAGACCCAGGATTGAACCATGAGGGACCCCATAAGAGAGAGGCACCTCCGACCAAAACAGAGGACCTGTCGGACAAGAAACAATTCAATCTAGAGCAACATTGCTGATGCTGACTTAGCTTTTGATTAATACAACAATTGTACAATTGTTCACTATGTTGAAGAGATCACAAGAAAAAATCTAATTCAATAAACAGGTAATTTAGAAAGAAAATTTACATTGTTAGGTTTAAGTTGTAGAATGTGAAACCTCAACATTTCCACTTACATGACCTCACTGTCCTCAACAGCAGCTTCACTCAGGAAAAAGCCATAGAGCTTGAAAAGCACATTTTGATTGTTGCAGGTTGACATTGCTGGAAACAGGCTGTTATTATCTAAACACAATCACCAATCAGTACACTGGGCTGTTCACAGAGGACTGAGTACTGAAGGCCTTCGCTGCAGCTTCCAGAAAGTGTATTTTACCACCTGCAGACTCATATATAGAGGAAAACAGGAGGTGAAAGAAGGCAGACTTGTTCATTTGCTGTCTGTACATGTGTGTGTGTGTTTGTTCCAGAGTGTGTTTGAGTGGGGGTGTCTCTGTGTGGGTGAGGATGGCGAGAGCAACAGCAAATGAGAGTCTGGTCTTCCCTGCAGACTCGTAGTCGTGGCTATAAAGTTCTAAGAGGATAGTTATACTCTGTGTGTGTGTGTGTGTGTGTGCTGTTGTTTAGGGGACATCACAGTGACACTGGTTTAGTTTTATCACAACAATAATCGGGAGTGCAATCTCCCTCTGCCTCTGTCGCTCACCCCCGCTCTTCCTTCGTCAGAAACAGTCAGAAAGGCCCAAGTAAGAATTTGGACCTTCAGTTTTGCATCCATCAGCATTCAGACATTGAGAGAACTGTCGCTTTCCTCCAAAGCTGATTAGCATTGAGCGGCGGTCATGCTGCCAGCCATGTGCTCCTCTCACACCGGCTTTTTTCTCTCTGTCATTGATTAAAGCTCCTGCACTGTCCACAACAAACCAGGCTGTTCCTTTATTCGACCAGTGGATGACATTTTTAACACCTGGATTAGGTTGCACCAGCTATTCTGAAATCCATTACTAAGTCTGTGTGTAAAGTTCTTCCTAAGTATTTAGCTGCTACCCAGTTTACTAACTAGTGATTCACTAAATGACATGAAACATCTGGAACAGTTCAGTTCCTAAAGAAGCTTCTTGGGTGAGAAGTGAAACGTCTTCAGGAATCTATAATCAAGTCCAGCGGCTGTCGATTAAACCCTTTTTTGAATATCATTACCTGGATGACCGAGAACATTCACAGACATATTTACAAGCATTTTGGGGTGAACACCCTCAGACTGGTGCTGGAGAATGAAAGGACAGCCAGGAAGACTGCAGATTACAGAAATCACGTTCGATTTAACTGGCAGCACTTTGAAAGACATATTTTGTATGCATGTATATACGGTATAGAAAATGAAAAGAAAGTAATTTGCAGAGTTACTAGCACTCGAGCAGCTTGGAGTGAGGGGAAAATTTCCAATTATGCTTAAGGTTCCCATTGAGCCAAAATTGATGTCTTGCACTGTATCTCACCTATACACCAGTATCTGGCTGGTAGGTATTCTTTATGGTATTTTGGAGTTTGTCATTTTCTGTCCAATGAAATGCTTTTTTGATTTTTTTTATGGCGCAACCTTGGTGGAGACCATTTGTTTCGCACATCTAACGGCACAGAACTAGTGTGTGTGGTGCAACCTGTTTTAATTTTGTGATGTGTTAATTTCCACTTGGCCTAGTTATAATTTAAATTTTAGTTGCAACCAGTACCTTCAATCCAACTGTGTCACTATTGTGTAAGGAAAAAAGTAGAACCATCAGCCAAAGGATAAACCGTTCACCTGACGGCAACACTTGCTTCATACAGCAATAATATTTATATCTAATAGTCCTTGTTACAATAAAGTCATTATGTCAAATGTCCTGATAAATTTAGGACAGTATGTGAGAAAGGAATGCTTTCTCTTCATTTGGACTCAGCATGAAGAGATGCAGGGTTCTGTCCATGTTGTTCTCGTTGCTCAGTAAAAACATGTTGCCCACTGGAGCATCTGTCTCAGTTTGACACGGGTGTGAATACATACTGTATCACCCCAGTGAGCGTGTTTTTGATCTTTGCCTGCACTCCTTCACTTCTCTTTCATCCCTTCTAATTGGGATTCTTCTCACTTCTGAGCATGGAGCTTTCAAAGACAAAGGTAACTTCACAGAGAGACAAGACAGGTGTGAAATCTCCCAAGTGTTTGTCTTTAATGAAATGCAGGGTGACCATATTTTCAATCCCCGAAACCAGGAAACCTTAAGTGAAACACACGTTCATGCAAGCACATGCATGTGCTTATGCACACATTGGACCATTTTGACCATCTTCAGCATGACACCTAACTGTTAGCACACTGGTTATATTAGAAAGAACTGCATTTGATTTGATTTTAATTAACTTCAGCTGAACCGAAACAATTAGTCAATGGACAGAAAAAACAACCTGCAGCTATTTTGATAATTCATGAATCTTTTAAGTGTGAGAATGTGCTGCTTTTCTTTGTCTTATGTGATTTTAAATGTAATATATTTTTGGGCTTTTTTGGACTGTTGGTTGGACAAAAAGAGTAATTGGAAGACAGCACCTTCAGGTGTTAAGATTAACATTTTTCACAATATTCTCACACTATTTTCTATTTTCTGTCCTGAGATTCATTGATATTAAAAAATAATCCTCAGTCGCATCCCAACTCATATGTAAACTTTATATTAAAAACAGACATGATAAGTTCAATATCATACTGTAATGAAACAAATGTAACCAGTGGTTTTCTTGAGGTTGGAAAAAAAAAATTATGACAGCATCCTCTGAAAAACAGAACTCTGGAAAAGCCTTTATATGAAGAGTGGAAACAAAGAGAAAATCTTTTTTTTTCTAATATGCAATAACAGCGTGTGTGAATTTAACTTGTCTAAGATGTGACAAGCCAATTAAAAGAAAAATTCAACTTGCAGAAAATGAATTATAATCGATAACAAGTGTTTGTTCCAGCCTCTTCAGTGTGACAATTACTACTTTTCTCTGCTTTGTATCATTGTATGTTTAATCTCTTTAGTTTTGGACAACCAAGACATTTGAAGATTGGGCTCTGAAAACTTTTATTTTGCATCGTCTTCTTCTTGTTATCTGGTGGTTGGGAGATGGACCATGAGGCTATACATGCTTGTCCAGACCTGACTCACTCATTGTTTAAGCATTTTTAAATGTTTGACTCTATTTTATAGTATGTAGTATGAATTACTGGTACAGTCTATTGTAATGTAAGTGAATATATAAAACTAGGGATTATGAATATAGATATAAATAAATAAATAGTCTGTAAACTGATTTTTGTTAAAGGCCTTTAACAAAGGTTATTTTGCATTTCCACCTGCCACTAATCAATCACTGTAATGAATCCCAGAGCCTTTCCAATCATGTCGAGAAGATGACACACTCGTTAACGTCTTATTTGGTAACTGGTGAAGGGAAACGCACGCAGATGCCCCTGGTGTAATGTTGGAAAAAAACATGGGGCGTGAATTTCCTCTCTTTCTCCAGCCTCTAAACCAACTGACACTAACTAATTGACTTGCAGCACAGCTTAATAAAACTAAAAGCAGGAAGAGCCATCTAGCCGACTCATTACATAGGACTAATCCTTTATAGTTAATTAACTTTTTTTCTCCGTGTCACACAAGGGGAAATTTATAATGCTGTCAAGGTTAGCAATCCCCCTCTCTTCACTGTCCACCTGCTAGATTTGAAAGGAATATTTCAAAGCCGATGTCAGCAGAGAAGAATAAGGATGAGCCAAATCCAGTGTTGACTTGCGCTGAAATATTTACGTGGTGGACTTTCAATCCCTCAAAGTCCCACCACCACCACCACCACCATTCAGAGATGCACCGGCATTTCACAAATAAATGAACAGCGTGTGTGGGCGGGGAGGGTGGGTGCTGTGGGAGATTTTGCAATATGGAGCATATGCCTTTGAATGTTGTGTATTCATGTCTATGTTTTTGACAATCCTACAGATTTGACTCACATGAATGGATGTGCTGCAGACAGATTTGGCTGCTGTTTACTGATGCGTGGTAGAGAGGACAGTGTACAACTCTATCTCAGATGTGAAGAGAAAAGGAAAGCGTGTGTCCCCATTAGAGGAGTCAAACCAAAGCTGTTCAAATTGATGTTTTAAATGAATGTTTTATCTCTCTGGTCATAGTGAAACTGTTTAGCAGTTTGGTAGGTCACTGGTAGTAAAAATACCCATAACATCAGTACATTTTTTATTCTCCTTGACAGATGTGTATTGAAAAGTGTACTTAACATTGCAGCACCTAGGAGCCTCTAATGGAGTCTGACAATCAGAGGATGTCCTTTCATGTTCACTGCTTTTATTGACACACTCCAGGAAAGTGTGACACCAGCTGGTTGATTACACAGCCTGCAAAAATCGTGCAGTTTATTACGAGACGTTCACTTTCTTTCACTTATTTCCATTTCAATGTTCCTCAACAAAGAAACACAGGAGTCACACACCTTTTTTTCTGTCTGTTTGACTGACATGGTGGATGATTCTAAATACGATGGTAAACATGATCCTCAGTCGCCAGTGCTCAGTGTCGCAGTTGCTGATTTCAAGATGTTGAAAGCAAATGTGTACTAAATTATATACTTAAGCTTTTGTTTGTGGTTAGTGGCAGAAAGGGTCAACCACTGGATGCTCCCCTCGCTCTTGGCAGTTGACTAGTCCAAGTCGTCCCAGCTTTTCAGGACTTGCAACACTTAATTTTAGACATAGAGGAATAGTACAAGAACTGAAACAGAAAACTTGAAACAGCGGGGTCACTTTCAGTCCGCTGTAACAGCTCATTTCTTGTGGACAATGATTTCGACCTGTTCAACACTCTTTTCAGTGCAGTGCAGGTGTGTTTATGAACCTTGGTCAGCCAACCCAGCAAATCCAACAGCAAATAAAATGAAAAAAAAAAAGATGTTGCCACAGAAAGAACAAGATATTTTATAGCAGTTGTTAATCTTTTGTACTGATAATTCAACAGGAGAGTTTCATGCCCATCCAATCATTGGAACTATTCCAAATGCAAGTCACCCAGCACTGATGTGCAGAAAAATGGTGGGACTTTTTTTGGAACCATGAAGTAATTGCTACCACTCCACAAGTGGATAACACAGCATACATTGCTTGCAGGCCACAGATAATTGGAAATGGTAGTAGGATGCTATGATGCTGAAAGGGTGTATCTTCATGTACGTCAGGGTCAACTTTTGTAGCTTGCTTTGGTTTGCGTATCAAGCTGTGCTTCTTTCAAACTAGCGAAATGTTAACATATGCATTAAAATTATATTGTTTTTAAAAATTATTTTTTGCATTTTTGCCTTTATTGGCTAGATGACAGGAAACCTGCAGGAGAGAGCAGTATTAAATGCAACAAAGGTCCCCAGCTGAAATCAAATGGAGGGGTATGTGGGATGAGCCTGGGGTCTCCAAATTATTTTTAAAGCAGTTGTTGTGGTGGCATGAAAGTTTCAAAAATGGAAAGAAATCAAAATTTGTCTTTAGTGCTTATCTTTTGTTGATGCTATAACTAATGAAATTTTGTTTTGTAATTCAGGTATGGTGTAGCAGTAACAAAAATTGAGTTTTAGGAATCTGGAGTATTGTATGTTACTCAGTTGTACAAAAACCATTTCACTTCCTAAGAATGATTATGCAAATGGGAATGCAAATTTTCCAGACCGTGTCATTTTTGAAGTACACAGTGTTAACAGATGTGTGCAAACATAATTCTTACTGCGTTCGTTCTCTCTCTTTTCTCTCTAGGCCATGGAACTAAAGGGGTGTTCGAGCTGCTGGCAGGCTGGAGGAGAACGAGGGAAAACCTCCCCTTCAAGGAGCGCGTTGCGGACGCTTTTGCTGACGTGATGGTGTGCTACACCATGACCAGCTCACTCTACATCATCACATTTGGCATGGGAGCTAGCCCTTTTACCAACATTGAGTCTGTGAAAATTTTCTGCCAGAGCATGTGCGTCGCCATCCTGGTCAACTACTTCTATGTTTTCTCTTTCTATGGCTCCTGCCTAGTGTTTGCTGGACAGCTGGAGCAGAACCGCTATCACAGTGTTTTCTGTTGTAAAATACCCTCAGTGGAATACCTGGACCGCCAGCCCACATGGTTTAAAACCATGATGAGTGACGGCCATGACTTGTCCACGCACCATGACAGTGTCCCCTACCAGAATCACTTCATCCAGCACTTCCTGCGTGAGCACTACACAGAATGGATTACCAATACTTATGTCAAGCCCTTTGTGGTCATTCTTTATCTCATCTACGCCTCTTTCTCATTCATGGGATGTTTACAAATCAGTGATGGATCAAATATCGTGAACCTGCTGGCTAGTAACTCTCCGAGTGTCTCGTATGCTCTGACCCAGCAAAAATATTTCAGTAACTACAGTCCTGTGATTGGGTTTTACATTTATGAGCCCATCGAGTACTGGAACTCCACGGTGCAGGAGCACCTGAAGACTCTGAGTCATGGCTTCAACAAGATCTCCTGGATGGACAACTTTTTCCACTACTTGCGGGTGGTGAATGTGAGTGCATCGACCAAGAGCGACTTCATCACCATCCTCAAGGGCTCCTTCCTGCGCAGCCCGGAGTACCAGCACTTCACTGAGGACATCATATTCACCAAGAACCGTGAGACTGATGAGTACGACATTATCGCCTCACGGATGTACTTGGTGGCACGGACGACAGAGAAGAAGCGCGAAGAGGTGGTGGAGCTTCTGGAAAAGCTTCGTCCGTTGATGCTGATCAACAGCATCAAGTTCATTGCCTTCAATCCCACGTTTGTGTTCATGGACCGCTACAGCTCCTCTGTCATCTCGCCCATCCTGACCTCAGGATTCAGCGTACTCACAATCCTCATCCTCACTTTCTTCCTGGTCATCAACCCCTTGGGTAACTTCTGGCTCATCCTCACTGTAACGTCCGTGGAGCTGGGCGTCTTGGGTTTGATGACCCTCTGGAATGTTGGCATGGACAGCATCTCAATCCTGTGCCTTATTTATACCCTCAACTTCGCCATGGATCACTGTGCACCACACCTGTACACTTTTGTGCTGGCCACCGAGCACACTAGGACGCAGTGCATCAAGTTGGCACTGGAGGAGCACGGGGCGGCCATCCTGCAGAACACGTCATGCTTTGTGATCGGGATCATGCCCCTGGTGTTTGTGCCTTCCAATCTGACCTACACACTGTTCAAGTGCTCCCTCCTCACCGCGGGCTGCACCGTGCTGCACTGCTTCGTCATCCTGCCCGTCTTCCTGACCTTCTTCCCGCCATCCAAAAAGAGACACAAGAAAAAGAAACGGGCCAAGCGTAAAGAGCGGGAGAGGGAGAGGGAGCGGGAAAGGGAGAGGGAAAGGGAAAGGGAGGAGATAGAGTGCATCGAAGTCAGGGAGAATCCTGATCATGTGACAAACGTCTGAGTAGTTTGTAAATTCAGCAGTGAGTATCAGTGGGTATCCGTCAGTTATTGGTGGATTAGAGGTGTTCTCCAACGGTGAAGCGCCTCTTGAGGTGCGGGGGATTGCGAGATGTCCCCTGAGGAGTGGGCACTGGTCACTCCCAACCAATAGCAGCTAAGCTGGCCAGAGTAGAGCGCAGCCCCACTGGTCGGTCATTCAGCCCTTCAGTCTGGACAGTGTATCTCATTTGCACAAACTGCAACACGCTCATGGTTCTAAAGCTCTTTCCCAACTATTTGGTATATAACAACAAGTTAGTTACCAGAACGTAGGCTTGCTAAATCTGTAAGTAAATTCTAAACACACACTATGTTAGTCCTATTAAATATTAGCAACTCTATGTTCATCTCCTGCAACCCTTATCTCAGAAGAAGTGAGTGAGGAGCATAGCAGTCTGTTAAGCCAAGGACACTCAGACAAGTTGGCAAAAGAGGTTAGTGTGATCATACAGAAGTGTACAAAATAAACTGTGCAGGAGATGATGATGTGCTTGCACCTTACTCCGCACAGCTTGATAATAGCAAAATGAAATGAAACCAAATTCTGTGGAAAGAGAGAAAGTATGGAAAGAAAGCACACCGCATGCTTTTCTGTAACATTAAAAATAGCTGACCAGCTGAACTGGGCAGATGGCATACACTGTGTCCATTATGAAGAATTATCTTGCACATTGCATCGTGTGAATAGAACTGTCTAGGTTTATAGTAGCAAGAGGCAAATATGTCTGCTTTATACCAGAGGTCATATGAGGTCTTAGGCAATGGCAAAGGTAACTGCAGTGGGCTGCAGCGTATGAAGAGGAAGTGATAAGTGACTGTTGTGCAGCGGTATTTGAAAAGGCAGTAAGCCTGAGTATGACTTAAGTAAATCCTAAACTGCTTTTGCACCAGACCAGTAAAACCAAAAGTGAAGAGTATTTCAAAGGCTTGAAATATTGAACTTTCTAGCAGGTTGATAACATTGAAAAGTTTCCGTCAGAGTATGAATGTCTCTGTGATCCACTTATAAAAACTTGCTGGCATGGCACTGGTAATTGGAAGGTCTGAATGTGACTCAAAACTAGTAGTGGTGCCAAATGGTGTACAGAATTTTTTTTGTTTGACAGATTTCTATAAAAACAAAATAGTCTCAGTAAGTTTGAACTTTCACATAAATCAACCATGAATCATGAATTATTCAAGCTAATTTAGTGATTGCTGTTTAATGTTGTTCAGGTCTGTGAAGCAGATTATGAAGCAGGCTTTCAATGAAACTCTGAATTGTGTGAAAAACTGATAGAGGGCTGAAGTCCAACTACAACTTCCAGGTTTTGTCCCTCGGGAGTCAGTGGAGATCAAAACAGAGCTAAAAGAAGAATGGATAGTGGACTTGCATTCATCAGGCAATCAGAAACATAATGTCAAATCAATACTAATGTTGGGATTGATTGCTGCCACATTTGCCACAGCAACGTTTTAAGGCGAATATTTGTCAAGATGTGTTTTCTCAATGTTCTACTGCCCCAAAATGAGCAAAATAAGTTAATGCTGCTCTAATGAACACCATTTCCCCTATAGCTAACAGCCTGGATGTGATGGATACTAGCTAATAACAAGTAACATAAAAAACATTAATTGATCTTAGAATATGGAAATCCCAGAAAAGTGTCTCACTTTGTCAGAAAAGCCAATTAAAGACCCCCTAAATCAGAGATTCCAGTGAACTATGGAAGCATCTAACCTGGAAGTGACGTCAAGACTTTGGCTCTCTGTTGGAAACATTGAAAAAGTGAAGGTGCAGACCACTACTGCCGCCTGTAGGCCTGGAAATGGTTTTGTCCTTGTAGTATATATATTTTGCCCTAAATACTTCAAATGACATTCCATCAAAAAAATAGAGTTTTACTCCTCAAATACCCTTCTCCACGACTCGGTCTTTGAAGTCCTAAATGGCTGTTGTCTCCCCAGAGGGTAAACAGTATTATCTACGTGTGCCAAGGTCCGATAAGAATCTCTGTTGCAGTCCCAAAACAAACACACTCAAGGTCAGCAGCCCCGACAGATACCAATCTCTCACCGACCCCCGGCAGGCACATCTTAGCTGGTGGCATGTGATAGAGAGGCCCCATATGTGAGGAGATGTGGCTGATTGCAGACCAGTCGATACCTTCTTAGGGGATTGGCTGGTTCTTAAGGGCCTGTCATTGTGGGGACACTGCTGTCTGGTTTCTTTGTGCTGCCACTGAGAATGTGAATTGCTCTCACACAGGACAGCTAACCAGGCAGCTGGGGGGAGATTAGGCTGTTCATATTGGACCAAATGTTGTTGAGAAATATGTGTTGATGTTTGACAAAGGAGTATCTGAGGGAAGATTGTCAGCCAGCATCGAGTGAGAAATCACTAGTTATCAAAAAGGAACCCACTTCTTATGTAAAATAATATAATTGAACAAAAAAACAGACAAAGATGGAAAAGAATTACCTGTCATAACTTACAACAAACTTATTTCCTGCTTTTGTGGAGTGAGATATTAATCTTAAGTGCTGAATTGTCAATGACAAAACCCTTATAATTTACATCCAACAAACATTGCCCTACTTAATGAGAAGTTTTTGGCAAACTACTTCCTGCAGCAGCTGCAGTGAACGTCACATTATGTAAAAGCCGTGTCATGTATGTATAGCAAGAAGGCATGAAATGTTTGAAACACGGGAAAGAAATGCAAATCTTAAATAATTTACTTCCCAAAATGACTGTGTTTGCATGGCACTGTATTGTATGTATGCATGTATTTAATTTTCCTGTATGAAGTCTGCGTACTTTTCATTTTTGCTACACTGTAGTGACTTACGTTTGTTGTTTCGATGCATATTCTGTAACACCATGTGCTGCAAAAGAACAAAACGAGTCATATCTGTTCCAAAACAAAAGCCAGAGGATATTTCATGTGTAAAATACCTGTAAATTACTCTTTTTCTATATTTTCTAAGAAAAAAATATACTATAGAAAGATTTTTAATGACAGAATTTTCTTAAAAAAACAATAAAAAGGGAAAAAAGTTGAACACAGTAGGCCAGTAATAAACAGTGGAATGTTACCAGTATACTAGATCTTATTCCTTGCACACTGCAGTGTCAATGTTCGTTGATGATTCATGTTTTTATATGGGAAACTGTGGCTACCATTTTATTGTTTGTTTGTGTGTCTTGACTCCTTCATATTCTCTACTTAGGCCCTCACACTTAAGGCAAGACACTACAGGCAAAAACATTATCTTTTCATCCACTGGTCAATTTGGAGATTTTGGACTTTTTTGCCTCTATGATGTGTCTTATTTCAGACTCTTCAGAGTAGAAAGAAAATGTCCAACATACACATTTAGGTGTTTATTTTAGTTCAGCCATCTGTTTTGTAATCGAATTAGCACATTTAAATTAAATAATGCATCATTTGCATTTAGAAATGTGGTGAAAAAAAAGTAAGTGTAAGTAATTGTGGAGAAATTTCAGGGTGATATCTTACATTTTATCCTATTCTCCTGTAGTGTCTTGCCTTAAGGAAATCTGTCAGACAGAACAGTCTATCAGGCTTTGTAACGATCACTTTAAACAAAAACGTAGGTTAGAAATTTCCAGAATATAGATGTACTCTCCAATTTGCGTCTTAAATACATCGATTACAGTTTGCTATATGCAGGTTAAGCTTAGCAGCAAAGATTTCAATATTTAGCTTTATTATTAACTCTCCTCAAACATCACCGCATTCTTACAGTTAGCATCATTCCCAACGCCAAGTCGTCTGATTGGCTACTGTGTATTTAAATAGCATCCTTAGAAATTAATAGAAACTATTCTCCTATAACACACCAAGACTTACCAACGGGTTATCGAAACAGCATGTGATATCCGATATTTAAAAGACAGCTTTTTCCTAATGTCAACAAATCTGTTGACCAAAGACCAAAAGCAACAATGTGTTAGTCTGTCTTGACACTTTCCAACTTATCTACCCTGTCTGAGCCCAAGCTCGTTCGTTCCCACCTTTAGTGGGAACCAAGCCTATTGGTTTCAACTGAATAAGAGGAATAAGATCTATCAGGCTTTGGAAACACACATGATGCTTTTAATAGGATCAGTTCTTTGGTGGTTTTGGTCTTTTCGTGAGATTTGTTGACAGTAAGATTCAGAAAATTGTCAGCCTTCTCCAACCAGATACTCTTGAGGTTGACATGCTTCCTGCTCTAAAAAGCCAAGCTTTGTGTGTTTTTTTTTTCTAATTTTCATCTGAGTAGATGTTTGAAATATGATTTGAATCCTATGCATTTGTAAAATGAGGTTGTTTGAGTCACCTGCTCATCATGTAAAAACTAATCTTCATCCATAAATGCAGCATTTCTTCTCAAAACAGATAAACAATTTTATAGTCAATCATACCTCTTCAAGTGTTGCACATTTTCTAATGTTACAAATCAGTTTCATTGGATCCATTCTGTAAGCTCCTGCTATATGGTGTGTTGTAGCCCTTTGCTGTCTTCTAAGGGGATATAATAACTGAAATGTATTTGATACTGACATTACAGCTAAAATATCCATTTGACAGATGGGCTTCAAATGGGACGATAGGTGAGGCTGACTCAGAATCTATTTTTCTCTAACTAATGAGTACAATGCATGATCATGAAAAGGCAAAAACAGAATTATAATAGAAATAAATATGCTAAAATCTTTGGTGGTATTTTGAAAGTCAGTGTTCGGGCAGGTAGACGGGTGAACTGTAAGTCTCACAGAGTCCTTTGACCATGCACCAGCACATTTTCAGTTTGTACAACCAGGGACAGCACAATATTTCCACAATACAGGGCAATAAAAATACGTAATCACCACTTTGCTTGTTGAATAATCTACATGGCAGATCTGTTTTCGACCACGGTCTCAGAGGACAAATTATGGTTTTATTGTAACTCATCTATCTTCTGTGTCGACTAACTGAGGCAAAGAAAAAAAAATTGGCTCTTGTCGCCACCATTCATCAAACCTCTTATTTAACGGCATCTAGTTCAGACTTTTTCATAAAGTTTCAATATTGTGCAGAAGGTAACAATCATAAACAAAGTGAGGTTATTTTAGCAACCTCAGGTCACTTGAGTTCAGTTCTTGTTGGTGAAACAGACAATTTTGCTTCATACACTGTTAATACTATCTATCTATCTATCTATCTATCTATCTATCTATCTATCTATCTACAGTATGTTTAGATAATGATTTGTTTACTCCATTATTCATTTCAGATTCTAATATATAACAGTACCTACAGATTTGTGTTGCTGTCACAAAGCTATTTTTGTATCCTTGCCCATACAACATTGTCTAACTGATGGTCTTGTATAACTTGCCTGATTTGACTTTTGTGACCCAAACACCTGGAAAAAGGATAGCATACATGAATACAATGTTATATTATCATAACCATGTATTTGGAGGATTCTGGTCAGGTGGATTTTGCCAAAGTCTGAGCCTTATATACTGTATCTTAAAAGAGTATACCACTCAGTTTAAGAAGGTACGTATGTGGCTTCTGTGGAAAGTCCAGTCAGTCTCGGCATGGTCAGCTCTCCCTCAAACCACAAATGACCCTGAAAGTAATTGTTGGAAATGCTCTGTGAAATGCTTTTCAAGGTTAGAAGTATGTTCACATATGGTTACTAAGTAATGTTTCTACACAGATCCCTGAAAATCCTGTGAGATAGACATTGACTACATCTTAGATCAAAGAAAGACACTTCAGAGAGTCACTCCAGTTGAAAACGAAACGTGTGCCTTGTGGAGGCATTATCATTTGCAAGGACAGTTTAATACATAAGAAGTGTCTTCAGCGGTCTGTTCAAATTGTACCATATTATTACTTGTTCTGCAACATTGGTATCAGACCACAAATTATGCTCTCATTATCTCTGCATCTCGTTTCACCAATCTAATCCAAATTAAGTCTGGTTGAACTTTACAGACTACAGCTGCAGAGTGTAATAGAAGATGTGACTCCTAGATCATTTTTTAAAATGATGATTTTAAACTGAAACAGCAGCCACCATATCTACAAGTGGCAGCTGTGGAAATAAAGGTAAAGTTTCCTAACATGAGATAATATTTGCCACCAGAAGACGGTCTTACCAGAGCAAGAAAGTGCAAAGTGTATTGAGCTGCATTATACATTTTATTGCTTTTGTTATTAACTTTTTATTTGTAAAAGGAAGAATATGTTATTATCTCAATCAAAAGTTCAAGTGTCCTGTGGAGATCCAAACCAAATATAGATCATTAATGTTCTCACAACAAACTTTGAAGGAGGTAAGAAGTTAACACAAGGGAATATTCCATACAGTGTTTGGCAGCTGTAGAGAGATCAGATAAACCTACATTTTTTACAGTTCATCTACAGAACATCTTAGAATGTAGTTCAGATTGGACAACTCAGATTTATTCTCTGGTTCTGCTGAGCCGCTCCAAACTTCACATTCTCTTCAGGTCTGGTTTCGAGGTAGTCGTGCTCACGACGGCTGATCCGACTTTCTGTCCCTGACAAGACTGCTTTCTCAAACTGGGTGCTGTTCCTCTTTTAAGTGGCCTGGTAGCTTCATAAGTCTGTGCTCTTCACAGTGGCATTGCCTTACGTATGTTCTCCAGTATTTCAGTACAGATGTTACAACCTTAAAGGCAGAGTATTTTTCTTACATTGTGACTGAGATATCAATGTGTCTTTAGAACCAGGTGCAGTAAAGATACACTGTGACGAGATGAAAACGTTGTCTAATGTCATTGGTCATATTGCGTGTTGTCGTGTAATAGGTGAATGCAAGTGTATTGAGTTGGACGGTGACTTGTCATTTGATATTGTTGCTGTACTGTGGAATTAAGGCTTTTAAATGCTGTTCATTCTTAATGCCTTTCTCATAACTGTTCATTACAGCAATCGCTCACACTCACATGAAGTTATGTTGTTGCTATGAAACTGAGAGAAGAGCATGCATGTGTGTGCCCAGAAATTATACTTCACATGTTGGGATTTTGCTGAAGAATGAATCCTAATCCCCTTCTCACCACCTCTCGTCACTGTTAACATTCCCTGTGTCGTGTAAATGCTAATGTCACTCTGCTGTTAGCCCAGTGTATGGCTCTGCATGGCGGTGTATCGTTCTCAGACACATGTGCACACATGTTGCCAAGGTATACTCTTCAAAGAAGAGCAGGGAAATTACCAGCCGGGGTCTTTGTTGTTGCCTGTTTTTCTGGTCGCCTTCTTAGGTGTTGGCAGGGCTTGAACT
The DNA here is from genome assembly GCA_025331565.1 of Holacanthus passer. Taxonomy (NCBI): domain Eukaryota; kingdom Metazoa; phylum Chordata; class Actinopteri; family Pomacanthidae; genus Holacanthus; species Holacanthus passer. The sequence goes on from JAFREQ010000145.1 coordinate 403,743, forward strand.
CTGTTTTGCTAATCTATGCCTCTTACCAAGCAGCAGGAAGATTTAACCTCGTTTGACTGAAGTGACAGGGAGAGAAATACAGGGGGAAAATAGAATGAGAGTAAACGTAGGCAAGGATGAGAGAAGCGTTAGAGGGAGGAGGAGATAAAGAAAAAGGATGCCGGCGAAACAGGAGGTAAGCCCTCATTTGAATTTGAGAAGATTCCAGCAGCAGGGATGATGGGAAGTTTTCGGGTGGAGGGAGACGTCACCTGAATGGGGGGTGACTGCGGCAGAAATGTTCATGTTGAGTCCTTTGCTGGCGTAATGAGTCTTACCGGCTTATTTGACTTACAGCATGTAGGAAGCTGCTGTCTGTCGTGACAGTTTGCTTGTTTCATAGCAAAGTGACTCTGTCTTGCAAATGGCAGATTTCTCTACTACAGTCAAGGTGATGGCACTTTTCAGTCATTCTTGAATCGAGTTCAGTTGCACAGGAAGAAAATGGATTTACCTCAAAATGATGTCAGATTTTGTTGCATGTGTAAAGAAACATTTTAAAGGGGTACTCTGGCATTTTCTGCAAGAGAGAGAATGGTCAAAACGAATGAAGCAGAGGCCAATATAGCTTGACTTTTAGTTCCTACTATGCAGGGCCGAATGAGCTCACTAGGGGCCTGGGGCAAAAGTGAGCCCAAGTTTAGCTCTAGCACCAAATTTCAGCCAGAAACTAACCAGTATTTCTATGCTGGAATATTACCCAAGGTTTGCTGTGTGTCATTTACTGTCGTCTGAGAATTTGACTAACTAGTTCGCTTGAGGACATGCACCATTTAAGTATAATATCAAATTAAATATGAACTAACCTAGTATTTCTCCTCTTGCTATGAGTATAGGGTCCTTGATGATCACGTGCACAGGGACTCTCCATAAGATCAGGTCTGAAGTATGTAAAAGTAGAGGAGACACCCCAGGATCTTAACCATTCCAGTTCAAGCCCAAAAAACACTGGACACTACACTTCCCATAATGCATCTTGATAACATCTTTCTTTTGTCCCTCAAAGCCTGAATGCCCGTGTCTTTCACACTCCACACTCCCACTGTATAATGTGGGTTTACCATTGAATAATTATAATAGCCGAAGCCAATGTAACCCAGATGACATCATCAGGGTTTTTGTTTCATTGTTTTTGAATTGCTCCCTCTCGAGCCACAAAACACATCATACAGCTGTTATCACATGGTGAGCACCTCTCTCCATTATAAGTACACTGAAACTGATGTGTAAAATTGCTGAAGTGCCCCTTTAAAGATCAGCGAATCACGTTTTGAAATTGATTTTTGGAGTTTGATTTTAGAAAATCGTCTGTGTGATTGAGGACATTTTCAAGTGCTTGTACAGTTTTTCCTACACTTGCTGTTATATTTTCCAAAGATTCTGTGTTGTATTTACAGGCACAGTGGGGAAAGTAGAAGGACGAGTGTGACTCAAGGCTTTTCACTGCATTACACTGGAAGTTTTACTGTACACAGCGACATCATAGTGGCTTTTTATAATCCCCCTAACGTTTCACTTCCTGAGCCGACGGAGACTGGCAGCAGGAGTGGCTGCTGTCGTGTTGTGCTCCGTTGCAGCGTTATTGCGCCAAGCTGCCTTGGCCGGGGATATTTTTGGCTCCCACCTTGTCTTAATCCTGTCGTGATTCTCCGATGGATTATTCATGCTTCCTCTCTCTCCTCTCCTCCCCCTGCTTCTCCCACCTTCTCCCCCTCTCACCCCACCTCCTCTCTTTCTCACCTTCTCTCTCCTTCCTCCTTTTACACTTCCCCATCCTCTGCTCTCCTCCTGAGCGCCTTCCTTTAACACCACCACTCTTCCCCTTTGCACATTTGTGCCATCATTACTGTGCCTGCACGGTCCCGGCCTGTGGACCAATCGCTTCTATAATTTATTCCTTCATTAGGTTATATAATATATCTGCACTTCTCCCCATGCCCTCCAAATATATAAATAAATATATGACGAAATCAATAACCTTGTTAACACCACTACCCACCTTTTAATGCATCCTTCCACTCTATCCCCTTCATTGAGATTGCTTTTCTTGACAACCTATTGAAGAAGTCTGAATTCCCTGCTGAGGACTGCTGTGATAATTACTTCCATAGAATTTGCTCTTTCTCTCTCCACCTAAAAAGAGATCCGCAAGACTTTTGGCAATGAATAGATTTGAGAAGTATATGAATATATATTTCACTAGAGGCTCCAAGTCCATCGGCTTTTGCTGAATGAGGGAGTGAACTGTGGAATCTTTATTATTTTATTTACAGTTTGTGACGCTGTGCGAGGTTGCTGACAAATGATGGAATGATGATAGAAAGTTGTTGGTAGGAAAAATAAAAGGGTCAAAATAATGTTCAGGCTCAGTTGGTTATCCAAGTAATTCCAGTTGTAATTCTATATCTTAGTTTATCTTATGCACAGGTATTGCAGTTTTCTGACCATTTATCATTTCAGAGTACATCCACACTAAGCCAGCTGAATTTGAAACTGCACCATTGTCTCTATTTTGACACTCCATCCACACTAACAGGAGATGTTTCTCTCCCGTTCTTCAGTCGTCTTCGACCAAATACTCTCCAGTTTGAATGAATCCAGATGTCTACACAAGTCCCACTATACAGCCATAACATTGCAATTTTTTTTGTCTATTTCCTTCCCTTTTGCGAACTTAATCGCAGTCATTGTGTGTTGGGCTCTGAGCCAAAGCTCGGCTGACCTACACTTGGTATTGTACCTGAATGCATCCTGTGTGGACACAGAGCACTGAAGCCGCTGCTTTCACCACACAGTCTGTGTAGACATTGTGTCAGCCGGTGTGTGTTTCTAACAGAGCTTTTGAAAAATGGCCTCCTAAGTGGAGACGTCTGACACCAGCAGCGTGTTCAAACTGATGGATAAATGGTGCTTATGGATTCAAAATCTGTCAGGGGAAAAAGATTTGCTTTGAGTGATCAGTCAGGTTACATTTGTGGAAAGACTTTTCATATGATCATTTAATGAACAAACTATAAGAGAGGTAGAGGGGTTAAGGTCTTTTATACCCACTGAGTGAAGGCATGGATTAAAAGTCTGCGTCAGAAAAATACAACACTCACACATGGGTCCTTGTATTATTAGTACAATAACATTATTGAAAGTCGCTCAAAGCTGAGTGGAAATTGTGCAGGTCCTATTGATGCACACATTAAATGTGACCAGCTTTATGCCAGGACAAGTGTTTTGATGTAATCAATCAAAGAGAAGTTGTACAGTGGCTAACACGCTGTGACTGGATTGTTTCAGGCTATTAAGTACAGCAGATGGAATATTATAGTATGTTCAATATTCCTCTAACAGCAGTTATGAGTTTGTGCTTTTATTTAGCTGGTTTGGCAACTACACAACAAACTAAATTCACCACTTTTTGTTCTGAATTCCATGCATATTTTGGAAAGTCTATTTCCCAGAAACTGTGTTCACTTTAGCATTCCAGTTTATCGATCCCTACACACAGATTTTCATGCACATACTTCGAGAAGCAAGTAACTATTTTTATGCTCATTCAGTTTAATGGAAACCGAAAATGATGTGAATGAGAACAGCACCTGTGTCTGCCTCGCTATGATACACAGGTTTGTCGATTTAGGTTTCCTACTGTTCAGGGTTCATATGTTGGATGGAGGTTTTTAGGAAAATTAGCTGGCTTGGTCTGGCCGTAACGTCTGATGGCTACAAAGCTGCTGGTGTGGCTGCATTGGTTGCTGGTCTGTAGTCTGAAAATTTTAAAAGTTCATCACTTCCAAGTCTCTAAAATAAAGGAATAGCACAAAAAATCTGTCAAAGAATTCATACAGTGATATTTATTGTAACATAGAATCATCTCCACCCGAATCTCCAATTGCAATCAATAAATGAATCCAAAGCAACTGCTCATGTACAAGCATTAGCAACATCCTGCATGCATGATATAGCTGCAACACCAACTGTATGTCAATGCGCTTATATGTATGGGCTCTGTAATAGAAGTTGAACAAAGTAGTTGCAAGTGGTCTGAAACAAACCCCTGATTTCCAGTGAGGATGAGATGAAAGCATCTGCATTACATCAGTTTGTGTATAGTTTGTGTGTGTGGCTCCTGTTGCAGTCGTGCTCTCATGAACTCACCTTTCCTCTCAGATGTCAGCTATGTGATGTAACACAAAGCTTCACGGCAGCAGCAAATGAACAAGCAGTCTTCCATAAATGCACACATCTAGGTGATAAATGATGACCTCTCGGACATCCTAGCTTTGCCATCTCCACTGACAACACAGAAACAGGAAAACAGTCAGATGTGTCAGAGTGAAACCACCTGTGGTGAAAGTATTATCCTCAATCCTTAAGCTTTTCACGCTGATTGATTGAGCTCGCCCAGCACATGAAATCATCTTCCTAACAGCCCAGTTCTGGCACTGGTCTGGACGTACATGAGGAAGGATTTTGGATAGAATTTTAGCCCAGGCCTGCATACTGTATACATTTCTCTTGTAGCGAGGAGCTGAACGCCACCGATCAGACCAGCCAAAAGTAGAACCGTAGTGAGTCAATGATGTACGGGAATGTCTCAGTTTCAATTTATTAGAAGACGTATGCTTTTGAATGCTCTGAGTATTTTAAATGTAAACTCTTTTTCTACTGCCTGCTATGTTAAAGCTATAAATAGTATGCATATGATCAATCTTTTTTACTTGACAGAAAAAAAAACATGATTTTCATTAAAGAGAGCTTTTGTCTATGAAACACCTGTGAGTGGCTTCTGTTGTTTGTGTTGTCAATTTCATTTTCATCTCGCTAGTAAATTTCCATCAGAAACTAAAATCACCCGCCTGTTGTTATCTTGAGATTGCAACTTAATTATTTCATTATCTCGAGATCAGACTGTTTTGAAAGTGATGTAATTATTTCATTATCATGGTACAACAAATGTTGAGGGTTTTTTTTTTTGCCAACAATGCACTTACAGTTGCTGCTGGCACCATTAACACTAATGAATTACTAAGAAGTGAAAGAAATAAACTGAAGCATTTTGTAATTAAATATGAGCAGTGTAGTATGTTTAGAAGCAGTTAAAAACTACTCATCTATTCTCTATTTGAAATGTGGAAATGGGTCTGGGCAGTAACGACATGTCCGAGCCAGAGGATGTTTGTGTCAATCAATTCTAGAAGACTAAGGCTTGGAAGAGTAAGATATGTACATATTAAACAAGTGTTATAACCAAAAACAGCATTCAGCCAAGTCAACGCATGGGGGCGTGTCCCCAGTCCCTTTCTGCAGTAAACATGTGGAGATACTTTTGAATAATTTTCACTCATCAGAAATGTATTTCATCCTCAAGACGATGCTCATCCAACCAGAAGTTTATTTTTTAAGCTATCTATCAAACTCAGCAACTGACTTTTAGCTCTGAAAGACGTACTGTAAACAGACCTGGGACGGGAACACCTGCTGTTGTGGGTTAGATAAATGTCTAGTCCTTGAGCCACTCGTCCAATAACAATAGCCAGAAAAGAGTCTCATATTCAGGCCAGTACAGAAGTAGCTCTGTTAATCTACAGCACAGATCCACACAGCCCATAACAAGTGGAGAGTGTAGACATCGCACACAAGGAGCGCCAGCCTGGAGTATTTACAGCAGCTGTGTATATACAGGAGGTGAAGCATGACGACTTCGGAGTTACAGGGAGGTGCATTTCTCCTCTTTCTCCTCCGGTCTATGCACCAAGCTGACCCCACACAGACAGGAAACTGATATCAACTGGTGAGACAAGAAACTGCCACTGATCGAGTGAGTGTTACTGATGCGGATAAGTAACTGGAATCACTGAATTTCAAATTGTATTCCACATTGCTCTAAAGCCTAACTAAGCATTACATTAGTGCCAAACACTTTATAACATAATGAGACAGGATTACAACTCTGGAAAGTTGTCACGTCAGCAATCATCACTGTCTCGACAGTTGCAAGTTAAAAGTAAAGTAATTAGAGTCATTTACTATTACAATTGCCTGTTGACAGCACATTATGGCACGGCAAAATGTGAGCCAGGTTCAGCTGGGCGTCATCATCCCCACTGCAACAACACCGAGGTCTCATTGAAATGAATGAGGGGGCTGCATTTTTCTACACAATGCTAATATGGGTGTGAACATGGCCTTGTTGCTGCTGGAGGGTCAATAACAGCTTTAGGTGAAATATGGATTTTTTTTTTTTTTTTTTTTAGCAGGATCCTGCTCTTTTCATGATGTCACACTCTCAAGGTCAAGCTCTATGTTCTGAGGCTTCGGCCTGGTGTCAATTGAGACTCTGCTGGCTCTGTGTGCAGCTGCGCTTCCCTATTTCACACCACTTATGGCAATCACCAGATTGCTGGTAAGTGTGTGTGTTTTACAGCTTTTGTCCCTCTGTTGCTGCCTCCGTGGCTTCATGAGAGACAAGCCTAGTAAACCTGACGGCGTAGTTAAGAGTTTAGACTGAGAGCAAGCGACTGACCAACGCTTCGTGTTTTACCGTAGTCAGCAAGCGGGCAGACAATGCAACCAATTTCCATTACCTAATTAATCACAAAGAAATAAAGTTTGACATCTCAAGATAGCTGAAGTGAGGCAAAAACTAGCATCAACAGCTTCTCATGACTTCCCCATTCAACAAATTACATCCATCAAAGTGTCCTTTAGCAAATTAACTAACTGCTCCAGTGGCGCTGCTCTTTGACAAATGGAAGAAAACCGAGTTTTACTGGGCAGCTTCCATGTGTGAAAGTGTCAGATGATTAAAGTGGGCAGTTGGACAATGTTGAAACGGGTTGTGTGTACTCAGCAAAGCTTCCCCGGATAAATCAAGGTTAAAGGCAGGGATGGGTATAGTTGGAAATATGCTAACACTGGGTAATAAACATTCAAGATTTGTTTCACTAATTATCTAATGCATGTTTCAAAGACCTTCACACTGTAACTCTGAGACAAATGGACTGTAAAAAAAACTGCTACACTGCACACGACATGAACATTACATGAAAAAAAAACGTGAAAAAAAAAAAAGCTTTGATAAAAGCTTCTATTCATTTAAAGAGCCAGTTCAACCAAAGGACCAGTTGTTCTTCCTTACTATAGCAGATACATGGAGATCCTACACTCGCATCAGACAAATGAATGCAGATGCTTCCAAACAGGTCAAGAGGGCTCACTGCACGGTTGGATGAGTATGAAAGTGGTGTGAATCATGTCAGCTATGTTAAACAGCGCTCTCCACCAGCAGCACGCTTGTAGAATCTAAAGCACTTAATTTGTCTTGGACATACGTATATTACTTTAAATTCTATTCTCCACCCATCTGCATGTGTGTTTTAGCAATTCTGACCTGTAATGAGGCAGAGAAAAGGATGACATTCCCACATCTGCTTCTACATTTATTTCATTATAGAGAAGCTCTTTGGTACTAATTGCAAAAGCCAATCAGATAATGAAAATAGCCCATCTGGCGTGGTGAGAGGAAGGTGAAAAAAGCAGTAACAGCAGACACAGACAGCAGCCAAATCTGTGAATTCTTCTCAATCTGCCACTCCCCCCCCAAACTCTTTCTCACCCTCTCCTGCCTGCTCGCGTCTCTCCAGAAAATGAAATATTCATGGAAGCCCTGGATTTTTATCTCGTGCTTATCATCCTGCCAGCCTCCTGCTCTGCCGCTACAGCTGTGAGCGCTACTACAACAGCAGCCACCTGCATCACCACCGTCACCAACCAGCACCGACTGCAAGTTCACGCTGTTTATTGGAGGAGCTCCTGCATATATGCAAGGGCTCTCTCCAGCTCCAGCTCCAGCTCCAGCTCCAGTCACCCTCCTTCTCTTCTTCCCACCCACACTGAAGACAAGGAGAAGAGCAAAATGGTGAAATGGAGAATGAGGGAGAGGGAGTGCAGATATCACAGAAATGGGAATGGGGGAGGGAGGAGATAAGGAGGTAATAACTGTGAAGAGGAAGGGATAGATGAATGGAGGTGGGCAGATACAGTGCAGCGTGGTGCACTGGGAAGAGCACCATTATATGTCTGTGGTAACTCCTGTTGGCCCCAAAACCTCCTGAAATCATAGTGTCTCATGATGTTTCCCACAGAGAGCAAATATAGAAAATATTCTGTATCACTGAGGGCAAAAAGAAGTGACTGACTCCATTTTGACAGCATGAAAAATAGATTCAGAGACTTGCTAGTGTCCATGCTTGTGATGCTGAAGCTGCATCTGTGACGCTGAACAGCCTTGGAGCTTTAAAGGAAGAGCAATTGCTCCCCCTAGAGGATTCTGTGAGCACAACAGTGTTTTTTTTTTATTGAGGAAAAGTGATTATAGTCATTTTTTATATTGTAATTAAGCTGTTTTTGAGTATTATATGCAAGCAATTCTGAACAGGACCCCCCTGCATCTATTGAAGTGCATGTTTGAGACACTTGAGCACATGAGTGAGCACTGATACCTACTTTATCACACTTTTTTATTTGATCATTTTTTTCATTTTCATTTTTTTAAGATAATGTTCTATTTTAATTTTTCCTGTTTTTAATTTGTACGTATTTTATTTCACCATTACTCATATTTTATATTAAATATTTTGTACAACTTCTACTCAGATTTTATATTTTGTATCTTATTTCATTGTTTAGTTAAACATTCAAAATATTTAAGTGCTTTGTGCCTGTTACTGTTATGCATTCCAACACATAATACATGATGCAGCAAACTGTGTCAAAGAAGTTCATTACTTTCTAAATTCATAAAAGTCATTTCACTGAACGTTTGTAATGTTGTGTTTTAGTGTCACTGCTTTACTTCTGCTCTGTCAACTTTATTTATATCATTATTTATTTGTTTGTTTGTTCATCATAGCAGTTTGTTACTTACCATACTGCCCAAATACTAACACACGTCCACATGAACTCAACATCAGCTGGCTGTTGCATGCAGTTTATGTTATTCATATAGTTGGCCAGTAGAGGGCAGTGTACACCGCTGGTATTGAGAGTCTCAGTCAACTAAGCCCAATCAGAAATTCTCCAGTACTTTATCATCAAGTGTCTTCTGGCCATGTCTTGAACCACTTTGACAATGCCTAAAGTAACTAGTAACTACAGCTGGTAGATAAATGTAATGCAGTAAAGAGTACAATATTCCCCACTGAAATGAGTGGAGTAGAGTATATAGTAGCATAATATGAAAGTACTCAAGTGCTGTATGTGTACTGTATTTATGAAACCTCCATGATTGACTCCTCCCACTTTATCCTACCACTCTTTCACCCATAGGAGCCCACAGGGGACAGAGAACAGCAGGTAAGTCCTGCTCCACAGACCACACTCCCATCCAGAGTCAACCAGCTCCGGGTTCTTGTCTTTCCATCTCACACACATCCTCCTCAGAAGATTTGGCTGCTATCTGTGTCTGCTGTTACTGCTTTTTTCACCTTCCTCTCACCACGCCAGCTGCTCAGCCTCCTCAAGGAGGAGCCAGGTTCACAGATTGTAATTTGATTTATGGAAATTGAGTTAATTGGAAATGTGTTTGAGTATATGTATTACTAAAGTACAACAACAACAAAAATAAATAAATAAATGAAGCTCTCTAAGGTCTAATATGCCCCAATCTGCGGACCCTGTCTTGGAGAGGGGCCCTTTCACACAATCTAGTTTGAAGAGCTTCATTATTTAACTTTATATTGTGTTTACACGCTGCATTTCCCTTAATAACTTGTTTTAAATTAAGTGAACACATACTAATTGACACCCAGCAAACCTGGGACCGGTTTACTATTCTGCTTTCTGGGACTCTGGGCAAAATATAATGAAAGGGTCATGTTGTCTGATTTGAGCTTGGGACAGTGGAGGGGGGGCAGAGGTCAGAAGGGTTCATATTAGCTCGGGACTCCTGATGCAGCCATGGGAGAGAAAGAAAGAGAGAGAATGAGGTCAGAAGTAACACTGCTGTTAGAGCGTTTGTTTGTCAGAGGAATAAAGACTCATTTACTGGAGCAGAGGATCTAATCTGATGTTTAAAAAGATGAAAGAGCGCTTGTTGTTTGACTTGATGATTTGGAGAGTGCACTTGGAGAATTTAGAAAAAAATATTTCTTTATCAAAGATTCATCTCTCTTCAGTTTGTGTATCCAGCAAAAATGTTATTACAGTTGTGATGAATAAAGAAACTCTCTGGTCAGTCTCCCTTGAGTTATTTGAATGTATTTATTATTAAGTACTGGAACCGGGAGGCATACAGTATTGTATGGAGTAGTATCAAGCTGTCAGCATGATAATGTTCCATTCATTTATGGAATAACATCATGAAGTGAGGCTCACGTATCTTCTTTTCTAGACAGCAAAACCCATTAAGAACCAGTTTCCAACAAGCATATCTAAAGAAACTGAGACACCTCGAGGTCTGAGAACCTCCTCTGACACCGAAGGTCACGCTGCTGCTTTTAACTTCAACAGATGGTTTAGATTTGTGCTCGAGGACAGGAACTATGTATCTATATCTAGCGAGGTTATTTCAATATATATATATATATATCTTTGGACTATCATTCAGACATAGCAAGCTGTTTGAATGTGAGCTCTGTGAAAAAGCGATGGGCATTCTCCACTATTTACAGTTTACAGACGAAATGATGAATCGATTAATAAAGAAACAGATTGACAGATTAATCTATGATGAAAAGAACACCAGCATTGGCAGCAACACGAGACCTCATTGGCCTGGATCCTCATCCAGTCTGTGCTTTTTGTCGAGCTGTGTATCTCAGTGTCACTGGTCAGGGAGGCCACAGGACTGTGTTTGGAAGTGGAACAAAACTGGCCGTACAAATATAAAGTAACACTTAGACTCAGCTTTTACTTCCATAAACTTTGTTCTGATACAAGCGGGTTGCCTACAGTTCTGAATGTGGTGCTACTGTAGTGACAATCACGTGTTAAACTCTTAAAACAGAATAATTAAAGTCAGTTGATTCACAGGTTTTTGACTCAAGGGAGCAGCTGGATGATATGTGTTGCAGAAAGTGTGAAAGAAAGAACACATTTCATGGAAATATATGTGAATTGTTGCACCTTTTTTCGCTCTTTCATTCGAGACTTCACACAACACAACAGATTTGCAAAGCAGTGCTATATGTTTTTAATAAACAGGCGTAAGAAACAGTGTGGTACACAAACAGACAATAATACTGCACTGGAGCAATACAGAAAAGTCAACACGCATTTGTCACTCATTGCTACACATCCTGTTTCTGGACAAAAATGGCAGATATCATGTGACTTTTCTTTCGCTGTAATGGGACTCTGTGTGATGCCATATGTATTGTTTGCAGAGTGTGTGTGGATTATCCATCAACGTCGCAGTGAAGAAAACAGTGAGTACTTACAAGCAGTCAAAAAGTTGAATTTAAGTTCAGTTATCAAAAAAAATTAATTTAATTCTTTTTTGAAGCCTACAGCTCCCAAGTCATATTAGGAAGGTGCATGTCTAGGAAAAAGTTTATTACACTAGTGGAACATTAAATGAAAAATGATTTCCCATTAACATTCATGTTCTTTTTCCTTCATTTTTTTCAGCAATAAAAAAAAAAATCACAAGTCACCCAGAGAAACAGTGTGGTTCACTGATGTGTTTTTAATAGTTTTGGGAAAACAGTGGAGCTCTGTGCCACAGAGGAATCAGGCTTCAGGCTTTGGAAACACCCATCGGTGGTTTTGGCTCTTTTCATGGGATCTGTTGGAGAAGAAGAAAACTTGAATGTCTCCAGGAGAAAACAATACACCCTGGACGAATAAAGATTCAGGGATTCTCGGTCATCCAGGTAATTTACAGCATGTGGTTCCATATATGGAGCTTTACTCTGAAATGCCTTTCCAGCCAGTTTTTTCACACCACAGATGACTGATGACTGTAATTTGACTGGTGTGTGACCTCAACCACCCTCAGGTCACGTTAAAGCAAGAACAACCAAGCTACAGATTTGAATAAAGTGAAAGAGTTTATTCTGTGATTTATGTCAGTGCGTTAATGGATTATGGTAAATTATTAATGTCATGGCTTTCAATATTAATCATGAAACAACTTAACACTGTTTGTGAGTTCACAGACTGATGTGTTTGACAAAATCCAACATGGCGGATGTACAAAGTGAAATCAGTGTACAACAACAATTACATGTGTACATAACCATGAAAAACAACAGTAATTTACATCATAACTTCTGAAAACAGTATTTATGTGCAACACATTCTTGCCAACAAATGAAACCCCATACGTCCTCATTGACCAGCTGAATAGAAACAGACCCAAACAACCAACGACCAATACCTGAGATTCAGTTTGACGCCCAAAACATGGACGTCCTCGACCGCGTTCACATGCACACTCATTTTCCATGATTTGTCTGATCATGACAGTATTGCTAATTTGATATGGATCGTGTAAGAATTAATTTCATTTGGATATTACAAAATAGCCCTTATCCTGAATGTAGCATTTTCTGATTAAAACATGTGGGATATGTCGATATTATTCAAGTTTCGGAGCATTCTGAACATGTATACAATCTCAGTGAGGTCTTTACCTTAGTTTTCCATGCTGTTCTCTTTCCTGTTTTCAATCAACAGGATTTTTTATATGTGCAAATATCGCAACACCTCAAGAAGGTGGTTGAACAAACATATGCACAGCAGTATGTACATTGGAATATTAGTGGAATATTAATATTATTTATCCATATAAACAGCTTAACAGGAATATTATCTTTTTTCAGAATAAGGGCAAAAACATTTTCCACATTTTGTCATATTTTGCATGTAATGCATGTGCATGTAAACGTAGTCATTGTAGTCTCCACCACCACCAACAGGGCAACAAGCCGCTTCACCGTCAGTTTCAAACATTTCTTCTGTGAAATCTTTAGGCTTCTTCTGAACCTTTTTAAAGATTTGACATATGAACTGAGGGCAAACACACTCCAGACTGTGTTATTATTTCTATGTGCATAAACAGCAGTTGCATCGGTCCTGATTCAAGGTTTCGCAGTACAGCAAAACTTACTGGAAAACTAAACATCAGTTCCCTTCTACATTAACATCGGCCTCGTACACACTAAACTGAGATCATTTGATCCACCAAAAAAGGAAGCAAGGATAAATATTCTTAAAAAAATATTCGATAAATCAGTACAACTATAACAACTGACAATCTAAACTGATATTTGGATGCAAGCAGCAGGTCATGAGGGTCAAAGTAGATTAGAGTTTAACACAGTAAAATATTGGGACAATACAGACAGTGCGGAAACAAAACAATATTGAATTGGTGCAAATAGTTTTGGTGCAGCAGTGGAACCTTGGTAGATTTTGTGCAGAGAACACAAGGACTTTACTGACAAAACATATCATAAGATAAACCTTCATTCATCCATCAGTGGGGAAATTCGCAACAATAACAACATATCATGAATAACACCTGTATATTATATAATGTGATGTAATCCAGTATAGCCCTGCAATAAGTAAGCAATTCTGTCAATGTACATGTAGTATTTGTAATATTCTCTGCAAGATTTGCTCATTTTTCATTGGTTCCTGACAGTCATACTTTTTCCTCAATCATCCTAAACTGACAAATATTTTTTTTGATTGTGCTTGATCAATTCAAGAATTTTTTTAATATTGCGGCATCTCCAGTGTGCAAAAGTAAATACGAAATATGATTCTCCATCTGATGATGTATGTCAGGTTAAGGTTGTCAAGCATTGAACGTTGCATGCTTGTTTGTGCAACACCCTGGAATTCACTGACAGTATGGGCTGCTGAATTAGGAGAAGATTTGGATTGATGTGTAGCAGCAGTCAGCAAAAGATGTCCTAAGTACAAGTTTATGGCATATTTGAACAATATATTATTACATGGATATTTTCTAAAGGAATAGCACAGACTGAAGCTTATTAATGACCTATGGTGACCTCAGAGACATTGCTCTTATACATTGCTGTTACATAATATATAACCCCTCTGAGCCACTCCTGTCCTGCTTGGGCAAAAACAAGAACTAGCTTAGCACATTTTGTAAAACTGTTATAAATATGTCAAGGTGCAAATTGAATAACATATAAAGGTGCTTCTTAAAGCGAAACCATGTGACCAAAGCTTGATTGATTTTGGGAATATTTTTGGACTCAGGTCCCAAAATGTGACCATCACTGGAGGGATGGTGCCACGGGTGGAGAAAAAAAATCATTCACAAACACATAAAGGGAACAGGTAGATATTTGCCCCAAAATGTGGCCTATAGAAAACTGTGTGTATGAGAGTTACGGCAGATTAACGACTGTCCACAAAAGGAGAATTTTGGTTACATTTTGTGACGTGAGTCGAATCAAATTCCCAAGTTTCTCTCCATATGATGAGTGAAAGAAGAAGAAGAGAAAGAAGACGCAGGGATATTTATAACAATACATCACAGTCACTTGTAAAGAAGCATGTATCCACTGTGCCTAGTGGATATATTTAGACTTAAGGGTTTCTGGAGAATCCACAAAGTGTCTGACTGACTGACCCAGGCTGCAGTCATAATAGAAGCCAGTCAGGTGGTTCAGACAGTTGGACATGTCCAGACACTTGGGCTTCAGAGAGCTGACACACGGAGGGAAACAAGAGGCCCGATGTGGCACGTTTACAAAAGATTCAACTAGACAAAGACAGACAAGTTTCAGCAGCAAAGGGAGCATCGCCTCGCTGGAGAAAGTCTAATACCAGCAGAGAATTCAACTAATTGTGTGCTCATTTTTAAAAACCACTTTGGTGTCAGGAATGTTGCTTTCAATCACAGCTGGGAGCAAAGTGTTATAATGGAGCTTTTACTGAAGAATCCTAGAAAAGAATGACTGCAAACATTCTGTAACATTGACACTTTGAGAATGAGCCAGTTTGCATGATGAGCCAAAGTAGGGCTGAGCAGTGTTAAATGCTTATCTAGGTATTTTCAAAGCACCATTTATATTTCCCAGGATGTCTTGTAAAACCTTTTAGATGAAGTAGTCAAATGGAAATTTCTGCTTGGTCAATGCAATAAGTGAACTACTGGTGAGGTTAGTGATCAAACTGATGCGAAACCCCTCAAATGTTCAATGTAGCATAAAGCTTTCTTGCTCATGGATATGTATCAGTCCACAAAGAGAGACGCACAAGCAGAGATATTTAAGGAAAGTTGTAGAAACATTTCTGACATTTCAGCTTCATCTACAATGGTTGTACAACTAAATCTGATCCAACCGGTGGCGAGGGAAGAAAGTTGTATCACAGAACCTGATTCATGGCTCTCAGGTCTTCACTTGACATATGAACTTCACGCGCTGTAGCATTTCCAGCATGATTATCACACCGCGACATTTCAGCCGACACGATTAACACAGATGAACCTGAGCCACTTTGTTCTGAGGACTTTCAGCAGCCACAACACTGAACTCATTTAACAGGTGCTATGCCTTCATTCCCGTGCGCCTCCGCTTTAGACGTACGAGCAGCGACCTTTGGTTCACCCTGATGCTGCAAGCCGCTTCTTTCTTTTTGGCTTCAGACAGAAATCTTCCCACTCCACCCGCTTCATTCCAGCTAACCTTGCTGTTGAACTTTGTGAGTGCTCATCAGCACCTGCGTGTGTCAGCAGAGAATCAATCCCCTTTATTAACTTCCTTCCTTCCACCCACCGGATGATATTCTGAAAAGCTTCACATTAGCACTCATTTATGATTCATGGAGTGATGGTGGTGCAAAACAGACGTGGTCAATTTTCAATAAGCTCCTTTTTATGAATACTGCTCATCTTCATTCCGGAAATGTGCGTACATGAAAATTAATTCAAAAAAAAAAAAAAAAATTATGAATGAGACTCGAGGTGTGTGCAAAAGGGAAAACATTCAAACAAGGAAATGTTCACTCTGTGTTCTCCAGAAACACACTTATTCACTTTCCTTAAAAGAGTTTGATGAAAAGATCTTTGCTGATCTCAACGACCTGCAAAGCAACAGCATGTGATAGACGGAGACAGGCGAAGGCGTCAGTAGGCCACGTTTCTGTGGTTAACTTGTTACGTGAAGTCCCTTAAGACAACAGTGAAGGACATAACTATCCTCTCCTTGTATAACTAGTATGATCCCCATCCAGCAAAGGGAAAGACAGAGCAAAGCTGCTACGTTTCTTTATACTTTTACCTCTTTTACCTCTATGACAAATTGAGATTGGAATTGCTCATTAGAGTCACATCACATCTCCCAGTGTGCAGTTTAACAGCTGATGAGAACATAAGCTGAATTGTATGCAAGCCACAGGTGTAGGAGTACAAAAGACAACAGCCTGTACAAACAGTGAAAATACAACTTTGAGCTTGACGGTTACACCCAAACCTGATTTGCCAAGTGCTCAAGTCAGGTTGATTGTTTTCTGTTTTAATTTGCAGCTCAGGTTTAGAAAAAAAATAAAATAAAATCAATCATTAAAAATTGTGCATCAATTTCGAGCTTTTGCAAGATTTGGATTTACAAAAGGTAAAAGCTCCAGACGTCACGTGACTTTAGTTGAAAACTTCTCAAGTTTTCAAACCTGAGTTGAGCTTTATTATGAGAACAACACTGTAGTTAGTCAGTCAGTAACACGTGTGTTGTCCCTTTTATAGCCTTGACAGACAGTGTGTGACAGACAGTCAAGAAGCTCACACAACACGTCACTTGTATGTTATAACCACTGTAAAGACAACGCAACTCCACAGATTAAGGTAAACCTCGCAGGGTGAGATGTGTGTCCGAGGGAGCGGAGGTGGAGGGGGGCACACAGCGATCCAGCGTGGGTGCAAAAACAAGCCGCGAGACTCCGGGACCACCGGCGACACAGGTGAGCATTTGACGATGTCATAACAGGTGACAGGCAGCGTGTGACTGGGTAAGTGTAGGGCACAGAGGGCAGGGGACAAGGCAAACTGTCCGCAGAGGAAGGGACAAGAGGGTCACACAGTCTAAAGTGCCTCGTCTCACTTCTCGATATGAGCTTCTTTGGCTGGTGGAGTGTCCCGTAATGAGCCAGAGATGGTGTAGAACCTGCCACGACATGAAAACAAGAGGTCATCAGTAAGAAATGTCTTTGTTTTTAACTCTGAAAACCATACAAATTTAATTTAAGACACATTTTGCAAATTAAGAAACAGTTAAATCATGTGGTAGTTTTAAGTAAATCTTCTCAGAACATATTCAAATCCTAGAACATAATGACTGAAATAACATTAGCTGTGTCTGAAAGCACTCCCTCATTCACTCTCTCACCATCATTCACTGCATGATTAACTTTCACACAGGTGCTTCTCAGTCAGTATCACTGACAGCGTTAGTGTCTGCAGTGTGGTTTATGCCTCTGTCGTCTCAGCTGCAAAGTGTGGGAAATTTTAGGCCTTAACATAGTCCACAAAATGCTCACTTTAGCACTGGTCTATTATTGTGTAAGCTGTACTGCTACTACCATTTGCAGCGGTGAAGTAAATCCATGCAGTTTTAGGTCAAGTTGAAAGTGAAATTAACTTCATCATGCAAATTCACGACCTCTGAAGGGTGAAACCTGTGCTGGAGTCTACAGAGGATTTAACATCAGTGAAGACTTTTTCATCTACTGCAGCCTGCTGTGAGGTGCCTTTGACGATGAGATTGAAGTGCATTCAGTCAAAAGCTCTGAATGATGTTCGTCTTCATTGTGACAACAGCAGAATAGAAATATAGAATAGAGCTGATGATATTCATACTGTGGATATTGTTGTGTTTGTCGTTTCCATTAACATCAAACACATGTTAAAGTTAATCTTTAGTGTGAAATCAAAGATATACACTGTGTATGTAATTCAAATAGGGACATTCACATTTTCATACTGAATTTAGGTATTATTGCTTATTGCTATAACTCTATTCTTTAGATCTTAATGGAATTCCTGAAACTGCTGTAATTGTACTGTAGGTGCAGACAGAGCCACCACAAAACCAACCCTTGAAACACCCCTGTATGTGCCATTCAATCTCTCCAGTCTAGTTTTCACAGCTATGCAGAAATGCCATCATTTGATGTATGAGCGGCGGAAAAAAACACACAATTTACTAGTTGTGTAAAATGGAAAATGCAAGGCAAAGTCCTGTTTTTTCAGTTCACATTATGCTTTGGGTGATGGAAACAGGAAGTTTAATGTTGTAGGCCAGGAACTGTACCAGTCTGTGAGGGGATTCTGGTGTATAGTGACCACAGTCACCTTTTGTAATGTTTCCATGCGTCACATGGAAACATTACAAAAGGTTTAAATCAATAAATACACTCAATATTATATTCATTCATTCTATGAGCAGGAGGCCTGAGTAAAAATGCAGGAGCCTATGAATTTTATTATTAAGACCCTTATCATTTTAGTTAATAACATGCTTTAGTTATGCATATTCAGAAACAAACCAATCAAATAAACTAATTGTCAGACAAGGAACCCTGGGGCCCAGGGTCCATTTGGCTCAGCTGATAGTGCAGTCTTGCATGTTGCCATATTGTGTCTGAGTTATGACACTGATAGGTTGAATGTGTCAACTGGCAAAATGAACTCATTCAGTTATGGGGGTAACTCATTTTGCTCTTTAACAGAGCTCTAAAAGAATCCAAACAGCAACAGTGCATAGAGAACTACTCCCTCCTAATAAACACACACACACACACACACACACACACATATATATATATATGTCTGGTCAGCTGGTAGCCACACAGCTGGTGCATGAGCCTATGATTATGAAGCATGAATGAAACAGCTGATACCAGTCAGCTAATGCAAGCTCAGCTCCAGCGCTCTGCCTGAAGCAACGCTAGACTTCATCAACAATTTCACAGGAACGAAGACTAGAAGGAGAACGCGCTCTGTTTTACCTTGACTTTTGAAAATGCGTGCGTTCCTTCCGGGCCTTAAAACAGGAGGATTTGGTGCAGGAATTTTTCAGGTCCACGACCTGGTAGATGATAGGGTTGTACATGGCTGAGGACTTGGCCAGCAGCGTGGGAATGACAGACACAGGGATGGGCACGGAGTCCGGCTCTCCAAACGCCGACACCACTGACACCACTGCATAAGGGATCCAGGCTATCAAGAAGCCTGCACAGATCAGCATGGCCACCTGGGAGAGGATAGAAAGCAATATTCCGATCACTGATTTGTCCTTGATACAATGCAACAACTTCTTTTCTCTCCTTCCTTTGTCTATAACCTGGCTTTGTCAAGCTCTGTTTTCTTCCCACACCTTCACTCCAACCTCTCACCCACCTTTGTGAGTTTCATCTCGAGGCTCTGGCTGTTTCTGATGCGAGCGTCAAAGTGGGAGATCTCCTTCGCAGAGGACTTGACTTTGAAGATGATCATGACGTAGGAGAAGACGATGATGCCTGTGGGGAGGACGAGACAGAAGAACAGGATGGCCATGACGAAGCTCTGGCCGGACACGGAGGCCTGTGCCAGCCACCAGTCCAATGTGCAGGAGGTCCCGAAGGGCTCCGGGGCGTAGCTTCCCCAACCAACCAGGGGCATGGTGGCCCAGAAAGCTGCATAGACCCACACAAAGGCCAGGCACAGGAAGGCATGGTGGCGTTTTAGCCATGTGCCTAAGAGTGAAGTATGATGACTAGTGGTGAGAGAGACAACAAACACTTGAAATGCTGCTTTCTTGAATATTGCACGAGGATGAGTGTGTCTCTGAAATACCCAGTAAACTTTTTTGTGGTTGGGCATTAATCGCTTTTGGGCCAGAGATAATTTCTGTGACTTTAACAGTTGGTTCTAAAATGATGCACTGTGTCAATAGACACTCAAAGAAGATAATTCATTAATTCATGGCAACTCAGAGAGACAGGAAACCCCCATAGGTCCTTAAGGGAGTTCAAGGATTCATTTCACTTTCAATATGTAGAATATATGAACATATATTCTAATGTATATGATATTTAATATTCCAGTCATGGGTTTGGGTCTGCATTCTGAACAGTTACTTATTTTTATTCAAATCAAAAAGTCAACCCATGCACATTTGTGACTGCTGGCAAAAATCTTCAGTCTGTGGCCTGATTTGTCTGCATGAGCGTACATGGGATTCAAATGCTTAGGAGACCCTGTTGCAGGAGATCATGACGTACCGTATCTCAGATGGCAGATCTTGAGGTATCGGTCCAGGCTGACCACGGTCATCGTGATGAGGCTCCCGCAGCCAAAGAAGAAGCCCGCCCAGCCGTAGAAACGACAGCCCTCCCAGCCGAACAACCAGCGGTGGGAGAAACTAGATACAATGAAAAAGGGCTTTCCTGTCACTGCCAGGATGGAGAAGGGGAAGGATGGAGGTGAGGAGGAAGAGGAGGAGGAGGGTAAAGGATGTGACACATGAAACGGGAGCGGGAAGGAAAAAAGGAAGACAGAGGAAGGAAAAAACAGATACAAAGAGAATAGGGTGAAATATAATATTAAAGTTTCTCAGAAAACTTTCATTTTATTTATAAAGCAAAAGTTGAAATCACCCACATGCAAGTGACCACTGACTCACACAATTAATAATGATAAAAATATATACCAATAATCATGAATATTTCTGAAATTAATATTACTACTATTATTCTTGACCTTTCACCACCTCCACAACCATTTCTCCACCACAGATCACATACTGAAGCAACATTTACTTTGCATTGCATAAGCATTTGGCAGCCAGTAAGATTGTTGCTTAAGAAGAAATGAGGGAGGTTTTTATTATTCATAAAACTATGCAGAGCACAATTCATAATAGCCAGATGCAAACTGGTACAGAAACTATGTAACAGATATGATAGATTAAAAAATAATAATCATCATTTTCATAATCAGATTTTCAGACCTTCATGTGAAACAAATGCTCTAAATCACGGACAAAACATGACCTGTGCATTACAGAAGAAATTGTTATAAATACCAATAAAATAATCCATCTTGCCTTCTTCTTTCCAGTCTTTTGAGACACATACAAGCAACACACACAATCTGTTACCCTCCTAAATGTTTTGGAATCTGGCCAACCTCAGTGGCCAGAGGAAGAACACCAGTTCTCAAAGATGCAATTTAAGATTTTTGGCTTCCACATAACTGAGATGTAACGTGATTCTTCTTGTAACACCCCAATTTCCCCCCAATAGCTTTTCTTATTTTTAATCTGGTTTTGGCAAGATATTTTCCAGCCAAAGCCTCCATCAAAACTTGATTCTTACCAACAACTAATAACTTTGAATTGAGTCATAAGTGGAGAGAACAGAGTGATTTACTCCACATACTCATTTTTATTAGATATTTATTTAGAGGTGACAACTAACAAAACAAAAAAATAATGACAAACATAATGATAATAATAAATACAATTATGCACTAACTGTCATGCACCACTTGAACTTTGCTGACTCTGAACACTTATATTACTAATAAAAAACAAGTTTCCTCATTTGTGCTTTTTGACAGTTGACGATGTAGAGACAGACAGTAAAGGTAATGTTACGTGAATCCAAGCCTAAAACTGCCTCTGCCATAACACAGACACAAGCGCTGCGAGCTTGAGCCACAGTCTGTTGAGATGAAAGTTGATCAGTGTCCTTGCCTTGAGACTAAATAGGGGCAGAAAAATCCCAGTCCGTGTCCTTATGACAAAAGCCTCTTTCTCCATCCCCAGCAATTCTGATTCATGGGATAAAAAAGCAGGGATACATGTGACAGCTCTTGTGACAACTTGTGACAAGTGGCTCATTACTGAACAGCATAAAGGGACGTGAGAAAGGAGAGGGGGGGGACTGCTACTTGCTGATCTGTTGAATACCAGTGGTCCCAACACTAGCCATTCTTTGAAAGGTAATGGTCCTGTCTTATAAAGGTGTGACTGCTACAGCAGCTACTTTCATGGACCTTTAACAAGTCACACACAACAAGGGTTAATGAGCTCAACACAAGGCTCAAGTGTACTCCTTTATTGCAGGAAACCACAGTGACTCTCTAATTATAGCGGTATGTGTCAGATATAGATCCCTTGTCCTGGAGAGCTGGACAGGCCAAGAGCCATGTGGCCTACCAAGCCCAGGCGGCATAAAAGGGATAAACATCCAAAGCTCTCGAGGCAAGATTGCATGAGACGTGATGAGCCAAATGTTTTCTTGGAATCACTGAAAACCCAGCGGGGCATGCACAAACGCTTGCTCACATGTTCGGAGGCTTAATAGCATTTACACAGTTACTCTGAGTCACAGCAATAACAGTGAGGAAACTCCACAAATCAGGCAATTGTTGTATTTTCCCCTCGGCCTGTCTAGCCTAGTGACAATGAAAATCGCTGTTATTTATTTTCCAGCTCATGTGGAAGGGATTATTATATAAATGGAGAATATTTACCGAGTTAACTTTTGGCATCCAGGCTTTAACCCTGTCACTGCCAGAGAGCAAGCACAGTTAGTTCAACTTTGCGCCAACTTTTCCCACTTTTAATTTACTAGTCTACAAGTGGCTTTCTGAATTACTATGAGTGACAGCAGCAGGAGCAGGCAAACAATGGCTAAGCACTGCTCTGTTTGAGCCTTCAGGGCTGGACAGAAACTGTAGTGTGTTAAGTGTGTCATATTGTATATGTAGTAACATACTTGCATAGTCTGACTGAAGTAGCTTGCAGGGATTGCTCCATTTTCTCAGAGTCATTTCCTGGAGTTACTCTCTTCCTCAGTAACTCCAACAACAGGTACTCTCATTACTCAAAGAAGGATAAATAGTGCATTTGTTGGGGAGAATATCCAGCTGCAGATTTGGTTGGCTACTGAGTATTTACCAAAGCTCGACAATATACGTCAGACTTTGAATAGATGGTCAATACTTGTCAGTAGTACCAAGTTATTGTATTGGTTTTGGTCTTTTCATGGGATTTGTTGACAATGCTTAAATTTAAAAAATAAGGCCAGACTTATCCTTTAAGGTAAGGGGACTGTTTCAAAAATCAGTGGGTATATTTCTTAAGAAAACTACATGATTCAAATAGTAGGACTGAGACATAACCTCTACCATGTCCATGATGCATATAAGGTTGAATGGTCCAGCAGTAAGCTGCATCTTCAGGTATAGAACTGAGAAATGGATTTTGAGTATGTACAAAATTACAATTACAAGAGGACAAGGATCAGGAATGGTTGCTCCAGTCAGTTTCTCCGAAGCTCTCAGGCCAGGTGGTGGGCTGATCCGAAAATGAAATACTTTGCTTGTCGGCAGCACCAGGCGAAAGTTCACTAATCACTAAACTAGTATTCTTATCAGTACTCATCATTAATATGCACAGCCAGCAAGTTACAATGAAATGAGACAGTTTTTAAGATGTCGTCTGTAAAACTGGTAAAAAATGAAAACAGAAAAAGGCTTTTCCAGTAGAAAGATTTGCAGTCACCACTCCGGAAACACCCTTTGGGAAAGATGAATATTAATATTAAATTTCAAGGTAATCTGGTCGGTAGATGTCAAGATGACTTGCTCCAGACCAAAGAGTTAGACGGACAGGCCGACTGAATCAATCAATCAGCCAAATGACCTCATCATCTTTAGGTCCTACAGGGCATAAACTCATTTCAATAATGGGGAATATTCATAATGTTAATGTATTTGGCCTCTCTTGATCCGAAGAGTGTCTGTCCTGGATCATTCTGTGCACTTCTGGACAAGATGAGGTTATGGTCAGCTTCGACTAGTACTATTCATTTTATTTACTCTTACTAGCATTTTTTGTCTTGAAATGGCAAAAATCTGCAACATGATTTGAGAGACATTAGCCAGTTTTGGACACCTGACAGACTAGTTTCTTGTAGTGGATTATCACTTTCATGATGATCAGGAAGAGCACAGCGTGTCCTTGTAGTCCCACAGAAAGGCTTAATGGGAGAACAGGTCAACTAGGGGAGGATTAGTGAGGATTACAGCGCAGAGGGTGATCATCAAGTATTATGCAAGGTGAAAAACATGTAATTACATTATTTCAGTTGCATAAGTTCAAAATATATTGAGTAAAAAATGTTTTACTCACTACTACTACCACTACTACCACTTAGTACTTATTTACTTACTAATAGTTGTACTTCCTTTTAAAATATATATATTAAAACATTTTAGACTTTGCAATTGTGATTATCTAAATGTTTCTGTGTATGTATGTTTGTCAGATTTTTGAAAAAGAAATTCTCATAGGTTTCCATCATCGTCCTGTCCCCATTTCCATAAGGAGACATGGCTGCTATAGTTAATGACTAACAGAACACACCTCAGTCAGTCCACACAGTAACGACATTAACCTACAAAGCCGTCCATTCATTTGTTTCTCTGACCTCATTTCACTCAGGCCAGTGAACTTATATTGACTTCAACAGAGTCTCTGTCAGGTCATGTGCCATGCATGACAAACTGTACGCAGACAGCAAAGAAATTTACCGCCATGGGGCAAATGCTGTTCTCATGATCAGCAACTTTAAATAACTTCTATATGCTCAAGAATGTCGAATTTCGTGCATTCGTCACATAAAGATTTATATCACTATTTTATTCTTATAAGAAATGTTAAACTATACCTTTCTTTCTGTGTAATGTACTTATTTTAATTCTCTGCCTCCAGCACCATCTGTACAGTTGCAGCAGTTTTTATCGAGCTGATCAACGCTCAGCTGGAGACGATTGTCCATCCTCACTAAACTGATGTCTAGATTATGTGAGATGTAATAATTTGAAAAAGCAGTGACAAAGTACAGTGATAAAGATACAGTTCATCTTACTTGTTGTTACTAAGGGCCTCAGAGCCAAGTCTGTGACGCATTCCCAATGATACCTATAAATGCTATAAATGCAAAATGCTACCTTCAGCATTCTAACATGCTCACAATGGCAATGCTAACATGGCGATGTTTACCAGGTGGAGCGTGTTAGCTTGCACATATTTGCTAAATAGCGCTACACACAAATTACATTTGAGGTCAATGGGAATGTCATTACTTTGGAAAATTAGGTGATGACCAAATTCATCAGGATTCGTCCTCTATAGACCACGGATATCTTGAACAAATTGGATATCCAACAGTTGCTGAGACATTTCAGTCTGGACAAAAATGGTGGAAGGACTGACCACCTGACCGACGAGCATTGCATCCCTAAAGCCACGTGGCTAACGTGGCAAAAGAAATTACACTTTGACTATCAGCAACAGATCCTCTGCAAAATGCCCCAAGTCACTTACTTGAATACCATGACCTGGATGACAGAGAACCTTCACAGACAAATGGTTAGAATGTTTGCTTTTGGCAGTTACGAGGAAGGTACAATAACAACTGTAGTTGCAGTAATTTGAAGAAGACAACCCTGCTCTTATGTCAGCAATGAGAGCAACGTAGGGTGATTTCAAATTTTCCATTGTGCGAAGGGAAAATGTGTTAATAAGAATAACTGAATGGTACATCATGTTCAGGCTTTTGGGTGCTGTGCAGGGAAACTGGAGCTAAAAGCTGAAAGATTCCTCCGGTCTGAAAGACACTGAATTCAAATTTGAATCCAGTGGTTCAGTCAAGAAAGTGTATTATTCTGTTTTTGATCCTCTTTGATTTTCAGCATCACTGTCAAAGTCCCTTATAGATGAGACAGAAATGACTCCAGAGCATTGAAGCATTGGACTCCGGCACCTGCTGGTCAAAGGAGATGTATCAGCCTCCATCTCTCATCATCTCACTGCGAAGAGCAGTCTTTGGAAAAACAAGCACTACAAGCATTTCATATGCAAACATCAAAGTATGGGCCTTTTTTCCGAGCTTCATTCGAGAGCGTGGTCTTTTGACAGCATTATTTCATGTTCTTAGAGCGTAAAGCCTTGGTGGGCAGGAGTGGATGAACCCCGTTAAAGAGTAACTGCCCCTAAGGGACAGTCTAAGAAGTGAAGAGAGCGCACACACAACGAGGCAAGGATCATTTCATTGGTCGACATTGGTCGGTTGGGGAGTTTTGATATTATTGGTTATCGCACACACAAAAAATTAAGAATCATTTTTGCACAATGTTTTTCAAACTGGAGTGCAGAAAATCTGTGCAACCATATTTCTGAGTGCATACATTCTTAGCTGAAACAGAGCAAACCTAAGTGCAAAGGAATATTTGAGCGCAGGGTTTTGAGGGAAAGCATGACAGAATCTGAAGGTGAACTCAGTGAGTGGTGCTCTCAAATTGAAAGAACACACTCGTGAACAAAGATATATCAAAGGGACAAGGGTGACTGATGTGTATATACATTGTCTTGATATTGGAAGGGAGGGATTGGGAAAGAAGTGCACACATCTCACACATCAGATAGACAGATATAGATGGAATAATTTCTGAAAGGTTATACGGTTATATGCTGTTTCATTCTTATCTCAGTGTTGCTACAGCAAGAAGACACTGCGAGGACGTAAGCTCTCAAGAAGATTCAACACAGCGCTGAATGGAAGCTGCTCTTTATGAAAAGTACTAGTATGTGTCTGACATAGCACACGCATAGAACAGCAGTGGAGATTATTCCTGCTTTGCAAAATTCTGCTTTCAAGGATTGCAATTTCTGTCCCCTACAATTGCGAATCAATTCACAAATGTCAAAAAGTGTTTTGTTTTTTTCAGCCTATTCACAAGGACACAATACGGCACCTGGACAAAATCGACAACAAACACACTACAGTTATCTTGTAGATCAATCAAAAAAGGGCAAGCTTTTGAACACACAAAGGTGAAGGATTATATTTTATATTTAATGATTACTTCATACACCATCGCCCACAGCTTCATGTTCAAGGTAGCGGAGTGGAGCTGCGTACTTTCACACACGTTTCTCTGTGTTCATCTGTTCGGTCAGACAGTGACCTTCATCCAGATCAGCTAGCTTGACGTCCAGTCATTTTTTCTATTCATTCAATAGAGAATCATTTTTTCAAAATAAAGAATCATTTCTGAATTGAATAATGTCAACAAGAATCGGGATTTAATCAAATAGCTAGATTCCAAAAAAATCCTCCAAACCATGCGTACATATATGAATGTCATTTTGATTATGTCTCTGTGAGCAACGCAATCACCAGCATCCAAAGTGGTCACCAGTGTCTGTATGATTAAACAATGTTGAAACGAAAAACACACTCATCAAACATATAGATGAAGGGGTTTTTTGGCTTGTTATTTATTGGCAGCAGTATAAACATTTGCATCACACATACTGCACAGTATACGGACCCCCTGCAGAGAGCAGCACCAGTGAAGCACGTGTCAGTGTGTTCAGTGGATGTGAGGGTGACGGCCTTTAAATAGACCACTGCATCACTGAGATGTGATCAGAGTACGTATAAGGTACCGTGAGCCAGCTGTCAAGATGAAACAGTAGGGATGTCCGACTGAATCCATCTGATTAGATTAACATCTTATCTGATACTTTTAGAGCTGTCGAACATTTCAGAAGAACAGAATTTATTCAAATCAAATCATGCACGGCAAGAATCTCCCTCCAATCTTACATAAGCAGCATGACTCAGTTGGTGATGTTCTGACCTTTATTTCAGTTCTCAAATGATGGGATGACCCATTTTGGAATAAAACTCCTCAGTTATACTCAGTACGCCGACGTCATCGTTCACATCACAAGGCAAGTTTGATAATACCTAATGGGAGCCAGGGCTACTGTATACGCTGCTACGGGGCAAACACATGGACTGATGACCCACTTTTGTTCACTTTCAGGGCAGACATGGTATCTGTTTCCTTGAATTTGACCACAGCAGGGCATCCACACAACAGCATCCCCGACACTGAATTAGTCTAACTGCTGTGGCCCAATTCTTGAATCCTGAGATCTTGTCTTAGTTAGATTTTTGCATTTGCTGAACTGTGTCTTGAAAGAGAACCAGTTAATGAGGGAAATTTTTTGGCCATGACCTTGAAAGTTCTCTGGTCATCAGCGTCTCGTGGTTTCCTGCATCGGGACTCACATCAAACTGGAGACGGCCAAACCAACCAGATGACCCATAGTATTGTCTCATTACTTCATCCTCTGATGATCATGTTTAACTCATCGGAACGTTGTCCAAGCTGTTACACTTCCAATTCAATTATTTCCATTTGATCTACTGGTTGATTTGTGGTTGTTTTGACGCTATGGAACGTCCTTTGAGCGACAGCGTATGAATCAGAGGTTGTATAGAAGTAGTCAGCTGGCTGACGCACTTGCTGAAGCATTACACAGCACGCTCCTCTGAAAATCGATTGTATATGCTTGCTGTCTGAGGTGAAGGGATGCATGTCGCTTCCTGTATCTGACACAATTGAAAAGACACCACTCATACTCTAGGTACTTGTTATCAGGCTAGCTACTTGTGTGAACAGAAAATGCTAGCAACATGGCTCTTGGACTGACTATGGTGCAAACTGAAATATCTTGACAACTACTGGACAGTGGAGTGGATTACTGGCGTTCCAGAATCCAAGAATTCTTTACAGACATTCACGGTCCCCACAGGATGATTATTACTGTTGTGAGCCCATGACCACCACAAGGTCAACATGTTTGTTTTTTAGGGAAATGTGTCAACAAGTATTGGAAAAGCTCCTGAAAACTTAATAAATTTGGTGATGTCTTGAATTCTAGCGTCATCTGCAATTTGAAATATCAATTTGTTCAGTTCTTCGCTTTATGAACACAATCCTCTAAAATTAATCACATTCCCAACAGCATGCATATTAGCATGCTCACTAAAATGGTGAACATGGTGATCATTATGCCTGCTAAACATTGTCGTTTAGCAGCTTAGCATTTAGCTCAGAGCACTGATGTGTCTCAGTACAGCCTCAGGGAGCCACTAGCACTTTTGTAACATGGCTAAGCATTCTTTGGAGATTTCTTTTTTCGAAGGATATTCCAGTGATTGACTATTGCACTTCCATAAAGTTGGAGGACTCATGAGACATGATTTGCACAAATTGATGCACCACAGGCTGGGATATCTTGAGTTAGTCCATAATCACAAATTGCACAATCACAACATATAGTGCAAAGTGTCGGGTTGTGTTGTGTTGTTGTCGCCAAGAGTACCTGCTATTTCGGTGCAAGTATATGCAGCAATGCAGAAGTACACTCTCCAGCAATCACATCAGTGGTCTCATAGCTCTGAAATAGCTGAGCCAATTACAGTTAAGCATGACAACTATAGCTCAAATGAAGAATCAGCTTCTCCAGGAAATCACATTATTGTCTGGGAGGAGAGGAGCAGCACAAACTGAGCACACAGCACCACAAATCTGCAGGCAGATGGGACAGGCTTTGCTGTTATCAAGGACAATGACAGTACCCAAAAATAACTGCAACAATACTATCTTTTTAAGCCATTTGAATGGCTGCTAAAAACAAATGTGCTTCAGCAATTTCTATTCGAAGTGCACCTCCTTCGACCGAAACTCACTTTGCACTGCCTCGTTTGAATGAACCTTCCACCTGTTTGCACCATGAACTCTGAGTGTGTCGCACAAAAATCTCACACAGGCAGACAGAGACAGTTTTAATGTCAAGAAAATAAAAAGTCCTGGATCCACTTTCCTGCAATACAACTGGGCAGCACCTTTTTAATTAGGGTCTCTCTGTGTGGTAAATGTTAACATCTTGCAAACTAGAAGCCTTCAATTTAACACTTAGCTTAAAGAAGCTCCTCCAGAACCATGAGAGATATATTCAACGGCTGTCGCAGGCTGGGTGGTGTTCCCTATGACGACTACAATGACCTTTACATGGAGGAAAAAAGTGTTGTTATGGTCCATACTGGTACCATGCAACAGTGACAGTGTGCCCAGTGATGAGGAAAGATAGAATAAAAATATAAATGTCAAAGCATCCCTCTGAGGTCAAAAGCGTGGGCTAACAAAGGAGTAAAAAACAGACATCAGTCTCCAAAAGTGTGGAATATTTTAGTGAAATACAAACACAAAATAAAGTTAATGAAAAAGCAGCCAACGGATAGAAAGTCCCATCTCATCAAGAGTGGAAACAAGAGAAAAGAGCTGACGGAGCATGTCAGTTTATATTCAGGCTTATTGCACTTGTTGCTGAAGAAAATGAATAAAACGTTTCATTATGGCTCTTGCTTGAAGTGCAGGAGCCCTGAGAGCTCCACACACTGCAGCTCAGCAAAACACATACGAATGGAAAAAGCTCAGACAAATCAAGAAAACATCTCTCATTTACCAACAGACACGCAGCATTTCAAAAAAGACCATAAGCACGTCCTGCTCTCAGCATTTCTGTATTGGGTTGTGTTTTGGCGTTTGGTTATGTTTTCTGTATTCGCAGCATTTTTTCTAAACGATGCACAAGTGTTGACAGATTGGAAGGTGTTTTCTCAATTCACTGGTGTTTAGTCTGTTTGCATGTGCTTTCCTAAGTTGCAGTAGCAGTTGATCTCTATTTTATTAAAAAAATATTTCATGTTTTTACCTTCACTAGTGGTTCTATTTTCAGATTTTTAAATATCATCACTATTTCAGCTGATCTGATCTCCAATCTGATATGTTAGACTTCTTTTTTTCTTTACTTATATGTTTCCATCATTTTTTCTTACATTCATTATTTTTGAAATTGTGTAGTCACTGCATTTTTCATGCAAGTACATGACATTTGAGTACATAACATTTCTTGTAAAGTAAAAAATAAATTGCTTGTCAATCAGAAACATCATCTTGCTGTTCCTATTATAAACCAGACGAGATAGATTTATTTAATGAAATGCAATTGGTTCAGAACAGAGGCTTATTAACAATGTAATAAATGTGTTACAATGACTCAACTACAAACCTTGTTGGCTGACCACAGTACCTTCACACATACTGTTCATACCTGATATACAAGTTCATACCTGATATGCCAAAGTCGAAGATGGCTAGATTAACAGTCATGAGCTCAGGTGGCTTCAACTTGGTCTTGCGTTTGATGGTCATATAAATGACATAGCCATTCCCCGTCGCAGACATGATTCCTGTATGAGAGGAAAAAGAGAGCGACTTTGAGATAATGTATGTATGTAATGTACTTCTGAGACACCAGTCACAAATGTTTGGACATGAATTTGAATGCACTGTGTGTGCTTCACTCTTAAATGGGATGTGTCAAAAAATGACAGACGTCCCTGAGCTGATGTGTAAATATATATACACAGTATATTCTGGTCTTGGCAAGAGAGGGATGAGCTGAATACAGATAGAGCAGAACACTGTTACCAGGCTTCTAACACTCTCCAAGAGACGTGAGCACATTTCCACGGTCCGTGATTTCCCTAAACAGCTGTCTGTCAATTTGAGAATGGATTCCAAGATTTCATTGCTGATATTAAGGCTTAAGAGCTCCTCCACATTTCTTTGATTTGTTACCTCCTTATCAGCATGATGACAGCTCGAACTCCTCTGACTAGAATCGTGAATCTCACCTCGTCGGTCAGGTAAATGGGAACTCCCTTCCCTTAAACACGGTCAGGTTCTTAAATCAAAAATCTTAATGCATTCTCTCAATTGTTTGAAATTGTTTTTAATGATCACCTCATTAATTCACTACTTTATTTCACTTCATTTAAACACTTATTACATCACATTTGTTTGAACAATGTACAACATTCTAACATTGATAAGTAATATATACGGTGATAATTACTAATTGAAAGCCATTGTCACACATTTCATACACACTGATTTTGCAGCCACACTGCTGACTCTGTTCGACAACAACAAGCATTTAGTGAATAAACTGTTGCTGAGATCTGCTGCAAAGATTTCAGTAACAATGGTTATTGACTCAAAGGCCTGAAAGCTCGCAACTTGTAACCATGGAAATCTTCCCCATCATCATACCTGTGCTGTCAATGTATCTGTTGTTATCTGTCTAACATGAATGCTGCATTATTTCTGGGGATAAATTAAATTATTGGTTTGTAGCTGAAAAAAACACACACACACACACACTAGGAGAACAAGAGTCTAGAAAATAGTGGAACGGTTGACACGAGGTAGAAGGACGAACGAGAACAGAGCGAAGGGAACACACACACTAAACACACAAAGGTGCCGCTGTCTGCCACTACACCTGGCAGTGATGACAAAAAATGATTATCTGTCATTTCAATTTACTGCTCACTATAGAGTAAACTACTGACTGTGTTAGGGAATAGTAAACGAATAAGAGAGTGATTTCAGACACAGCCCAGGTATTTTCTGCCTAATTAGCCACCTGATTAAATGTCCCCATGTTTATAATGTACTTATGTAGGAAGGCCAGACAGGGACCCACTGCATGGTGCTGTTTCATTTTTAAGAAAAGCAATAAACCAAGAATTGTAAACTGTAAAATGTCTTTTTATTTAGTTTTCATCCATTAATGCAACCAAGAAGCATTAAATATGGGTCATAGGTAGAAACTCATTCTCACCACATCTTAAGAAGGTATAAATGCATCCATGTCTCTAAAACGCAAAGTTAATTTTTGCTCTTCTCAAGTGTAACTGTGACAGTAAGCCCAAGCAGAGTAACCTCCCAGCTGTGTGCCCTGTGATAACAGCAGCTGAAGTGAAACTGACATTACAGTGACATTTGTCGTCTTTCTATCTGAGTCCTAAATCACTGCCTCATTCTCTCATTCTCGACTCGAAGTCAGGTTTCCAATCAAATGTCGCACCATTTTAAGTCAGTCCAGTAAATCATTTTCTGTCTGTTTCAGGTAATGTGTATGTGAGGAAGCTTACAGTCCCTTCGTCACCTCACACAGATGTGACGTTTCCATCTATGTTTTGTCTCTTCAGTGGAGAGGAGGCCTCAGTGGACACATCATCATGATTTAATCACTACGTCTGTTTCCATTGCACTTTGACTTTGACTTAATTTAATTGATGCACCAACTTTTCCACCTTCCACCAAGCGTATACATTTGCAATATTTTGACCTTTTTCAAATTTCAAAAGTAAAAAAAAAGTCTAAATGCACAAAATGAAAATGTGCATGCCAAATTCTTATTTTGGGTCATCACCGACAGGTCTAGAGTTGCACAATAGTAATTTGCACATCTGTAAAATGTGCTAGCAGGCATTAATGTACATTCTATGGACAATACTTTTTTCATTTCATTGTGGGACTTTTCAGGCTACTATACACAGTAGAGTATAAATTTCACACTCAGAATTCTGACACTAAAGTGGGACGGTCAATATGTTCACTATAGTCAATAGGGAGTCATTTTGGACACATCATCTGTCTACGTAAAGGCGCAGAAAGAAGACTAAGAAGCAATTTCAACACATAATGTAGCAAACTACTTTATTATGTGATCAGTTTCACCTCTTAATCATCTGTGCGGCCGAGTGTGATCCTGTATAGAAGAACTCTTGCTCTTGCTCACAACCCATCCATTTGAATCATCACGTGTATTTTTCTTCAGTTATACGATATCTGATTCATGAGAGACTTTTAAAACTGCAAGCGTAAATAGGGGCCCTGACTTTCATGTTGGCTTTGTTGTACCTGTCAAGGTGAGAGAAATTACACGAGTCCTTGGACATCTTGTAAATTCAGCACAGAACCACCTCCCACCAACTGCATCATATTCCCATCAAACTACAGGAGACATTTTTGATGTCTAAAATTAATGTTACCATTACAACAATTTTCACTGTCACCACAATGACTCAGAGTAAAGGAACTGATGATGTCTGATCTCCTGAAAAAATGTTTTACCGCCTTTTCTAAGGAAAGCAAATGTCCAGATAGAGGATCTCTTCTTGATGTGTGATGGTTAAAATGCTATAAATGAAACATGACAAGCAAAAGCTTCAGGCTGGACCATTCACATCAGGCAGTCACCCACTGGCAACAGCACATTATTGCCATCAAATCATCTCTAAACAGAGGGCTATATATATTATATACAGCATAAATAGTAAAACATTATAGGAGTCCTTTTCCAGTGCACCAGAGGCTTCATTCTCTCATTCAGCCATAATGAGGGAGAAAAAGCAGAGTGGTGAAGGAGCCAAACATGACAGCATGGTTATGAAGCCCCAACCCCCTTCTGCATCCACACTGTTAACACTGGAGCTCCGGAGCCATCATCTGTTGGCCTCTCCAGAATGACTGAGTTGATTTTCATGGCTAATTGTGTGTTCACTTAGCCTCAGCTTTTACAAACAGTTCAGTTTACTGCATACAACAGCGAGACAAGCATGCAGCAGGGTCAAGAGGCCAACATATGAACACATGACATTTTGACTTTACACTGATTCAAAGTGTCTTTCTGTGCAATGAGCACATGTCTGATGTGGACTGACAGTGAACGCTCACAGGCTTTGCCTCATTCTTCAACAACTGAAGTGTAAAATCATACTTTGGAATTAGGTTGATCGACTTTATGCTCCTCAGTATACAACACGTAACAGTATGAGATAACCAGAGGGTGCAGTTTTCTTTGCATCTTTGAAAAACAAACAATAAATCAAATGGCCATCTGCAATGTGAAGACGCTATTCACATTTACAAAGCCACAGAGAAATGTCAACTACAGTTTACAGCCTCTTTAAACTGCTTCCAGAAATTTACTACTGCTCTGATTAACCTTGTTTCCACCATGCAGCTGTTTTCAGAAAAAAAAAAAAAAAAAGTAAAGAGACAAAGTTTTTTATATTTTATATATATATATATTATATAATATATATTTTTAAAATATATTTTATTATATATTTTTCTCTGAAGTTAGTGGAGACAAAAACAGAATGAGGAGAGAGAATAACTGGACGTTAATTTGTCAGGTCAGAAACACAGCCCTGTCTGTTGGATGTGTAAATAGGCAACTGTTGCTGACAACTCAGTGCAGAAACAGATGTCCTCACAATTTCACGCTGATTTGCAGCTGTGAAAATGCATGATTCTGTCAGAGCCAGCCATTTCTGCAATGATGCTTAAAGATAATGTGCGTGACGAGGGTCCTCAGTAGCCAGGTTTCCATCCAAATGTAGCACAAACTTAAATTCAAATTTGAACAAAAACATTTCAATCTAAAAGGAAAATGTGAATCATTGCCTGTTTGCATCCACGACCGCTATGTGATTATTTAGAGTTTTGCATTTCCAGATAAACCGTGCTAATTCTCCAGTCTGGGGCCATTAAACCACTGCAGAAGAAGAGGCCCCAACAAGATGATGTAATTCAAAGAGCAGCAGTCAAACCTCAGAAAGGAAAGCAGCTGTGGAAAGCCATGTAGGACATGATGGAAATATGACATTTCTCTTTCTTTAATGTATTCATTTGAGGAAGGTCACAGTTTCCTCATCACTCCACACACGTCTTACGTTTTCATCTCTAAAGTTGATGTTAATGCCACATGCTTCAGGTGACTTCATTCTCTAACTCATCCAAGAATAAAACCTTCTTTGCAATATTTTGATTTCTTTTTTTAATTTCCTGTGTTTCCACTTTTTTATGCACAAATTGAAAATATGCACAAACATTTCACTCAGCTACAAATTTCACACAGTGGAGCTCTAAAATTTGGGAGATTTGTTCATACTGTTATAAATGATTTCCCAACAATGGGTG
This sequence comes from Holacanthus passer, assembly GCA_025331565.1. NCBI lineage: Eukaryota > Metazoa > Chordata > Actinopteri > Pomacanthidae > Holacanthus > Holacanthus passer. The sequence goes on from JAFREQ010000145.1 coordinate 439,519, forward strand.
ACACTGCAGAGCCTATCAAGTAGAAGAGGCTTTTTTGGCTTTAGTTTGCTTTTTCATGAAGAGCTGTGGCCATGTCAATGACTCTGTTTACTGAGTATTAGCAACATACTTTATGCATGAAGTTAATTTACATATAAAGAGCAAAAAACCTGGATGAAGCAGATCACTGAAGCACGGGCACACGGTGTAGCACTGTTCTGAAGAGTTTCACATCAGGAGTAGACCTATTTTTAACACACACACACACACATGTTAATGTGATCCTGCTTTCCCTCTGGAATTGTTTACCATCAGTATGCTAAGGAAATAAATGGAGGTGGCCATCGGGCATATTACTCTTACACAACTGTAACACGATGGTAGCTGGAAACAGGCTGCGATCTGCTACAGATCTTGAATGTTCGTGCCTACATTCTATGATTATTTGCTGCAGATACCTGCTTAACCTTTCCTTTATTTTAGATTAAATTAAATCAGCTGATCAGCAAATGTCAGAATTGCAATGACATAGACACCAGTTCCTCGTACTGTAATATGTCTAATGCAAACTGTGCAGAACACAACAAACAATAGTCATCCGTGTCACAAAGTCTTATTGGCAAGTCATTTTCCACCACACATCTTGCCTTGCTGATGTTGAAGGTGAAGTGTCCATTAGTGCCACACTGCCAGATATGAGGTTCTGGCATCGTGAGCGACGTCTGGAAAGCACGTTGCATTCACTGTGTCACAGAACACACTAACACATTGCAATACCATCGTTATGCACACTCTGAACCAGTGGGCGACGCTGCAGTACTCCAACAGTGTTGCCAGCTTCCTCACAGCTATCTGCACTCTTTTCAGCAAGGGTGCTTTACAGCGACACGCAACGCGTTTCTATAACCAAAAGAAACAAAAGACTACATTTTTTGTTATGCAATAAACATTATATAGCATGGATAGAGTAGCAAAGGTCATGCACGCCAGCCAACTTATTTTGAAGAAGAAGTTTGTTTATGCACCAACTGAACAATGAGTTCTTGTTGGCAGCAGAGGTTAGACTTGTAAGCGAGCACAATATTGGTTCTTCTTCTTTCTGTTGTCGTTCTCTTCCAGTGTTGAATGGGTAGCTTCCTCTTCCTCTTTCTAAATCCATGTTGTCATCCTGTCTCCAGTTTTCAAACAATGGATGGGATGGATGTCAGTGATAAGTAACTGGCAACCATCTGCACAGTGCAATAGTAAACAGCGTTAAACCTCATTAAAAGAAGGCACTTCTTTGAAACATTGACTTAAGACAAGTGCATCATCAGTTGAAGACGCACCTTGCAGGTAGCCCTGTTTTAATGGATGCAAATCCCTCTGAGTCAAACTGAGTCAAGCCAAGCCAGCACATGTGTGTGGAAAAGGGCGACCACACTACGTCTGCACAGCACAACTGATGGTCATCAGTACACTGAAATAAAGCACTAACCGGTTTGGCTGATTAATCTACACTGATGGACATTTGACTAACAGCAGAACTTGGCTCCAGTGCCACGCAGGGATACACACCACCGTTTTGCATGGAGGCTCCGTACACAAAGTAAAGATAATGCCTATGTGTACCTCAGATCATTTACATTTAAATGAAAGTTAGCTTCATATAAGACAGCTATGTTCTTACATTATGAGCATGACATTACATTTTCAGTATTAACTCTTCAACCAGCAGCTGCGTGTTTGATGTTCAGTGAAACACACACACCGAGCTCTACAGACAACACACACCGAGCTCTACAGACAACACGCACTCCAGTGAAGAGAGTCGCTATCCGTGAGTATGTGTGACCAACAACACATTGTTTGTTTCAGAACGACACAGCTTAGTGACGAATCAGCCATACACCCAGTTTTCAAGAGACAAGTGACAGAGCGACACTCAGATCTTCCTGCAACCTGTTGGACACTCGTCCAGATGTACTGACAAATGGCAGCAGTAGCACACTGATTTATGTTAAAATGTGTGTGTGTGTGTGTGTGTGTGTGTGTGTGTGTGTGTGTGATGCTGCAATTTAAACACACTCAGTGTAGTGTCAAGGTACTTTACTTGAACATTTTAATTTTGGGCTACTTTCTACTTTGACTATATTTCAGATGGAAATATTGTACTTTTTAGTCCACTATATTCATCTGACAGCTGTAGTTACTGGTTACTTTACAGCAGATTAGGACTTTAATGCATGCATGTTAATGCATCAGGAATAATAATCCATTAGTACAACATTTAAAAATCATCCCATTTGGTGTGTAATGAATGCTTACATACTTTTTTACTTACATAATTTTACTTAAGTAAGGTTTGGAATCTAGGACCTCTACTTGTAACAGTATTTTTAAATTGTGGTATTGCTACTTTTACTTAAGTAACAGATGTGAGGTTCACTGTTACTGGTTGACATGTAAACCAACATGAAGCAGGAGGAGTTCACTGAGCATCCCGAGCGTTTTGATGTAACTTTAAATATTGAGAGGGAAAAAAATCAGGTCTCTTTTTGCTTTTGAGGGCTTTTGATGACTGGTCATACAATTGACTGGGCTCTCGATCATAGGAGCTTTAAGTAAACTTTAGTTCGGAGTGGGGGTCAAAGCCCCATGTAGCTTCACTGACTTTCTGATTGCTTCACTCAACCAACAATGGTTTGTCACTGTCGCTTTTCTTATCACTGTCAATTATAGTGTGACTGTGCTGACCTATGGACCCACACACAACAATCCCTCACAACCTCTCGATTCTTCTAACCCTGCTGTTATATCAAGGCTTTTCATGCTCCCAGTGAATTTTTGTTCTTCTGTGTCTCCATGAAGGCAACAACCAGTGTTGCTAAGAGATTTATAAGCTGCTGTGGTTGTATACTACAGGTATTTAACCATTGGCCATGCTTCATGTGTATAATCTGTGCACATAATGCATTTGTCTATCACTGTTATTCGCTCTGATTGGATAACGATGGCTAAACAGCCAAGCCGAAAAAGAAACCGAGGACAGAGAAACAGAGGTGATAACAGCCTCTTTGTACCAAGGGAGGCTTGATGATAACTAAAAGGGAAAGCAGAAAGCACAGAAGCCTTTGATTTCCAATAAGAGCAGGTCATCAGACCTCCAACCAGCCCATGAATAAAAAATAAAAAAAGAATTCTTGTGAATGTGTTGTCTGTGTGTGTTTACACAGGCCAGTACATAGGTTTAAATGTTCTTGTCAAGCCTTTGATTTAATGAGGCCTCTTTGGGATAATTCTCTTCCTTATTGGCCCTTCATGTGAGAGTCAGGTGTGTGTGTGTGCGTGTGTGATGACCCTAACAAGGATAACCATGCAAATTCGTGTGTGTTAATGAGATGGGAGGGGGCACATGTGGCGTAAATGATATCATACTTTTAAATGATACCTGTTGCAATGCAGCAGCAGCGTGATTTACATACATTTACTGATGATGTTCCAATGTAACAAAAGGCAAATTTAAAATTTCAACCACACTGAGCAAACGCTTGTAATGGGAATGATGTATCATCCTCAGTTAAAATGGGAGCTGGATTACAACAGTATGGCCAAACACATCAACACGTCTTTACTTGAGAGATCAAATCTATCTATACCACACTTCTAATCTTAATCAGATTCAGTGAAGCGTGGGTCTCTCACCCTGTCTCATCCAACAGTACATTTTAAAGACTCTCACTGTGTGTTTCAGTCCCTCTCTCACCCTTTCAATTAAATTCAGAAACCTGCAGTTTAGAGGACTCCAGGTTGTGAGTTCATATAAACAAGCTGCCATTCATCTCACTTGTAAACCTGCATGTTAACAATGTGACGGACTTTTCTTTTTCGCATCTTTTTCCAGAGAAGGTGTGCAGGAGATCTATTTGAACCTGTGACATATTGGAAATATAACCAAGAAATATCACTGAAACAAAGTGTAAACCTGTGAGAGCAGGCTGACTAGACAGGGCCAAAAGTGAGCTGTAAAGTCTTATCAGACTGAGCCTCTGCTGGCCTGCATCTGCCACAGGCTTTTCCAAAAGTTTCCCGGCAGAAATCCTCTTTCACAATTTCATGTTTTGGATTCTTATTAAAGAGGAACTCAACACCCTGTTTCATTTCTGGGAAAATTTGTAAAAGTAGAATGACATTTAAAGACCCTCATTCTTGGCAATATGAATGATGAATAGTTACCTTGTTGATTCAGAATAATAACTGAATATAAAAATTGTAGCTGTCTCCTTGCTGCTCTGGTTGCTTGACTTTCCCGTGGTGAAATGTTAGCAGTCCCATCGGGGGGGCAACATTGTCAGAAAGGCCTAATACAACCAGAAATGTTAACGGGAGCTCTACCTTTGCATAGAAAACATGAAAAAACATCACATCAATCATCATATCGTCCAGTCCTACAAACCTACTACAGGATGAAATCACACACAAACTGACCCAATCAGCAATGTTAAGTATATGTTCATATTATTAGCTGAACAGAGGCGTTACATGGGGCTCAGTCTGGAAAACTGATTAGTCGCTTGAAAATATAACTGAACCTAAGTTCATGCTCAACCCCAAAGTACCTTCGATTGTAATCTCCTCTATCAGTGTCCACAGATAAAATACTGAAGGAGGTCAAAGGGCAGCAGCTTGTTGTGTTTTCCTTATTTTTGCTGCTCTGAATAAACCCCATTATCCTGTAAATCCCCTGATTGCCTTTACAAATACGTCTACTTGACGTTAAAATGGGAACGTAGCAAATTTACATACTGTAGGTTTGTCAGTCAGCTCTGAACTTACACGGTAACCAAAGTTCATCTCAACAATGACCCCCTCTCTATCCTGCCTGACCATCTGCGGTGGAATTTCATAACCAGGAAAGGTCAGTAATTAGTGTGGCTCCAAAAACACTCTGCAAATGTCTATGTCAAATAGAAGTTTGCTTTGGTGTTGAACAACAGCATTTGCAGTCAGTCATCTGCACATTAAGAAACTCTTCTGAGGGATCATACTAATCTAATGAACATAAGCTATTACAGACAAATATAATAATAACAATAATAATAATAATAATAATTTGATTTGAATTTAATTTTAATGATTGCCATCAATTAAGCACACAGGGAGAAGTTTCTTCTTGTTTTTGTTACCGGTAGATTGTTAAAGGTTCTAGCATTTTCTCTTTTGTATGAGCCCAGTGGATGAGAACATTAATGAATTGCAACATAATGAGAAAAGCTGACAATGATAACGACAGTCAAGGCTGAATGAATATGACTCATCAACTTATTTTGATTTTGGATGGAGCCGCGTGCATTTGCATGTTTATCTTTCACTTCCATAAACCGAAGTTAATGATTGCTTGGCATTTAATTCGTGTGAATAAATTAAGTAATTTGTGAGCAAACATTAACAGAAAATGAACAGTTCTCAACTCACCCTTCTTTATTTGCTTATTATTATGAATATCCTTTACAAGTTTAACCACCCTTCTCCCATGCTTGACTCCTGTGTAGCCTTTTGCTCTATTTGCTGCCTCCATCTCAACAGTGTGCAACAGGAGGTGTTATTTTCCATCGAGTACATCACATATACATGGTGTTGCAAGGTGTTGTGGAATTTCCTATTTTTCCTAGGAACCATTGTTCGCTTCCTTAACGGTCAGTAAATCCAAAACCTTGAAGACAGCTTCCTCCCTGTCCTGCACACCTACATCTGGAAAGTTCATCCAACATGACAAATGAAACACTAAACCCAACTGCTTCTCAAATTGTCTTTTTGTTGTCAATGTGGAAGAGTCAGTTCAAAAATCAAAGACTTTTTTTTCTTTACCTTATTGCCTCACAGTGAGATGCTGTCGTAAAGACCCTATGCTGTACAACACTGGTATTAAGCCTGATTGCAGTGGCACTTGACGTCACATTCGGTGAAAGGGGATTATAAAAAATATTTATGAAGAGATGATGAGAAAGTGTTCTTCGCAATGAGAGACTGACCTATGATGCAGATGTAAAAAGCTGCAACGATATCTCCCTCTCTGGAGAGTCTCGACACGAAGGGGTCACCACGGAGGAGATAATGGGGGACATATGAAGGGTGCGGCCACGTCTCGTTCTCCATCACTACCATCAGTGGGGAATGTCCTGTGAAGTGGAGGAAAAGGCTGAAACAATGAAGCCGCTTCCTCAAATTGAAAACACACGCACATATAGGCATCAGGTAAACAGGACACATAGGGTAACTACACATGAAACATAAACACATACATGCATGCGTAGAATAATTCATGAACCCATATCCACATTAACGCGTTTCTGCTCTACATCAGTACGACCAAGCCAATAATCAGACAGATATCACAGGTGCCAACAAGACTTTCCTGTGTTTATTCACAGCCGCTAGCCCGTAGATGATTCAGAAACATTTTCACATTGTTGCTTTTCTAGCTAACAAGCACAAACTGGCCAAATTTGGTAGAAGTTGTAAAGCTAAGGAGACAATAAGACAAAAAGATCTTACATAGTTTCACAAATTATTCTTTCATTTATACATTTTACACAGTTTATTTATATAATTATTTTTGATCTGTTTATTCAATAATCCAGAACAATAGGCTGAAAGGCTTTATAAAGCTCTGTGAAGAGAGTGGGGTGATAATTCTCTGTGGGTTTGTCACTACAAGCGACACTTGTAACTCACTAGTCATGAGTTTAGCCACTTTAAATAGATACAAAAAAAGGACTGACATTTACATAAAATGTAAAAAGTGCTAAATGAGACATCAGTTTTTCTAACTCTTCAGACAGAATGTGAAATATGGGGGGTCTTGGACACTCTGGTTAATTCATTTGTTTATTTCTAAACTTTATTCAATTCTCCAGGCTGGATTTGATTACAGGTCAGTTCAGGTCAAGGCTTCCTGCTCCTGACTTGACTTGATTTTGATAGTTTCGGGTCAGTTCCAGTTCTGAGATGTATGTGTGCAAAAGGGGTACAGGGAGCCGGTCAGGGAACAGGACTTGGAGGATTTCTTCAGCCAGTTTGCCAAGACGAGAACCAAGAACATACTGTATACACGCGTTTCAACAGGATAAGATATAGAATCTCATTTTTTCTATCCTATGCATGACTTCCAGTATACTGCCTGCCATATCCCTGCTCTCTAACAACTCGGCACTACGAACAATAAAAGAAAAACGGAAATCAGTCAGGGAGGCTACCCTCAAAGTATACGATGTATACAACTGTCCTTGGTATAACAGCGTGGTTCAAAGCCTGATCAGAAAATCCTCTGAAAGCAAACGTTGCTTCTCCCAGCGGTAATAAAGTGAAGGGAACTAAGGCATGACATCATGCTCAGTGTAATCTCTTCATACTGTATATGATGAAATGATGTTGAAATTAATGGTGCATTATAGAAATAGTGACAAGGTGAAGCTGCTTACTGGAGCCACATGACCAAATAACAGTCATTAGCTTTGTGGAGCCATGCATTTGCAGATTGCTCCATGATGTGGAATGTGTGTGTGGGTGGACATTTAACCCACAAGCTGACTGCCCTGATCAAATGCCAGGGTTAGTGATTCCACGTCCCATGAACCTGTGCTATGAGCTTCATTAAAGATTGACTGAGACCAACAACACAACCCGCGACTGTTTTCAGTTTAGTAGATGTCAAAAAGCATTAGCACATTCTGTTTCGTTTATGTTTTACACACCGTCCCAATTTTTTCAGAATCAGGGTCGTAGAACTAAAATAATACACGTAGTCTGTTTGTTGCTTGTGTCTCTTGTCAGTATTCCTGCCTGTGTTCCTCGTACCACACTGGTTTGTCCTTAGATTAGATATTGTATTTCTCCTGGTTATTGAATTTACCTCATCACGCTCCCTCGGTTTCTGTTGCCTGATCAATTTGTTAACTGGACTCAGTTATCAACACTCGCTTTCTGTCTGCATTTGGTTCCTCTTTTGAACTGAATAAAAACATCCATAATGATCTGCACACCATTTGAAAATGCACTGTCAATCTGACCCACTGCATGCCCTGCTGCCCAATCACTAATGCTGTTGTATCTCTGTAAAATAAATTAGCAATGGGTACTGAACAGATAATCATGTTAATGTGAGGAAGCATTTTTCGATTTGAGACCACTGATGGAAAAATTGGGGATAAAGGTAAGGCTGTTGGCTGCCTTTCAAAAATACGACTGGCTTGCAGCAACGTTAGTTTGTTTTACAGTGCATTTTTGAATGTTATCAAGACAATATACTAGATTAGGACAGCTCCACCATCACAGATGTCAAGGAAGCCATCAAGACCTGAAGGGCAGAGAGCCAAAGCCGTGGATCCAAAGTCCCTGTCTCTCATCAGAAAATATATCTCACAAAAGACATTACGAAAATTGAAGAGCAGGTGTAGTTTTTTATGATGCAATTTTCTACAGGACTAAATTTAATATAATCTCAACAAATTATTACCACTCTACCTTTTTTTTTTTTTTTAAAAATCAAACACAGCACATCTGTGCCTTTGCATTATCTTCTTTTCCCCCACTGCCCAATGGAGAATAATTTTTGCTTCTTTGCTGCTATAAAAGTTTTATTTATTGTTGTCCATCGATTCAAAATTATTCAATATACTGTCATTTTACTCTGCAGGATCAACCAGTGAAGCCCTTGCAGCTGACTGCAAGGCGAAGGTCACCTGCTGCCTGGGCTCATTCATGATCTCATTATTTGTGGGACACAGCTGTTGTGGATTTCAGCCCTCTGCGACTTGTTGCTCCTGACCTGCTGTGGTCTTCATCACATTCAGCGAGGAGCATCCAGACATGTTAACATTCATTCAGCCATTCATTGAAGCGGATATTTATACTCTTTATACTAAAATTGCTTTATTTTGGAAAACAAATTGAAGACAGTAAAATACAAAAGTCACAAAAATGGAAAAGGGTACAATGCAGTGGCCATGTGTGCAATCTCAAAATGTTCAATAAGAGCCCCATGAGCCCAAGCAAAGCAGTCTGCTTACCAGGATCAGTTTTCAACAGTGAATCATCCACGATCGCCTCAAGCATTGCTGGTGCTGCGTTCAAGGCCCGGGGCAGCTGGCACGCCGGTCTGTCCAGAAGTCCAGAACGTCCGAACGGGCATTTCTCCGTGGCCGTCCATTGCCGCTTCGCCTGAGGTCCTTCTTTTGGTGCCTGCACTTCTTCAGTGTAAGTTTGCTGTTGATCTATTCGACATTTCTGTCGTATTCCTCTGTAGCCATCTCGTACCACATCTGTTCGAACACTGGTTTTGTTCTTGAAGCTCCCTCTAGTTTCTTCTGAACTCCAGTCGAGGATCACAGTGCAAGGAGACAGTTTTTCTCCTCCAATGACCACTCTTGCTTCGATTTGCATCCATACTGGCGCTGGCTTTTCTTCAACTCGATGCTCTGTTTATTTTTTGTTGCTGTTTGTTAAAAATGGCACTCACAGTTTTAGACGGTCTTGTCAATCACAATAATCCCACCCCCAGCACCTGGCATGAGCACCACTTTTCCAGGCCGAGAGCCAACTCTATAGCTGTTGCAAAACACAGAACTAGTTCAAGATTGCATACCAGCTCTGATCTGGCCCTTTGAACTGCCTTGGTGGGAAAGAGGTAGAGGAGGCATCAGAATCTCCTTCCCCGAAAAAATCCGTCATGCCGAGCTATGTGAGGAGAAATCCTGTGCATCCAGGACTAAATTGAGAGATCACAAGACCATCACATATCTTTCAGTTCCTTTAAATGTATCCATCAGTTCAGTTCATGGCAGCAGTCTTATCTCTAATCACTACAGATAGAGAACCATTCATTCACTCATTGAAGCAGGCCCCTGGAGCCCTCTCACCTCTTTAATCAGGTGAATCTACACTCCCTTGTCTTCCCTAAATCAATTGATTGATGTTCACTGTTTGAATAAAGACCCCCTCAATCTCACGTGACCCCTTCTTCATGCAAACATCCTCACATCAAGAAGCTCCACGTGTCCCCAACCTCTTTCTATCATGTGGGTTAAGAGTTACTTTATCCTCTAATTCACCTCACTGCATACTCAACCTGTTTTTTGCTTTCCTATAAAGCACTGGCTTTTGACTTCAATGCCTTTTCCCGTCTGTTTGCCCATGCTGAGCAAACTGCACCACAAGATGTGCATTTGCTTTAAATAGATCCATGCAGAAGGCACTGAAAGGAATTTATCTTAATAATTAAGACCCCTTACATAGAGCCAGTATAAATGTGGACAATTAGAATTAATGACATATGCTTAAATCTCAGTGCAGTAAAAAAGATTCAAACAGTCAAGATTTAAAACGCACTTCCTAAAAACAAAACCTGAGCTCAAGCTCAAGCTCAACATGCATTAAAAACCTTCACAGATTCTATAACCTTTAGTTTCTGCCTCTGCAGTTAGCCTGAATCAAATTATGTACTTGGGTAATAATACTCTAATGCAACGAGCGCTGGATGTGAATCCTCATTGTGTTGATAGAGCTTTGCAAGCTTGTCTTATCACAATAAAATGAATACACAAGAAATCACAGACCTTTGGGGTGAAAAATGTGAAATATGTTTTTCACTCATACTGCTCAGGGCCAGAAAGCACCACTTGTAGATTGGTCTCCTGTGCACCAACACAGTACTGGAGGTTATTGTGTGACCCTGTAATACTATACTGACATTCCTCAGGGTCCTCCTAGTGAGCCTATATTGAGTTTTCAGAGCAAGCCGAACTTCTCTTCATACTATCTCTCCAAAGAACAAGTGGTCATTGTTTTAGGTAGATTTAATATGAAGAAATGTGAAACTAAATAAACAATGGTAATGAAAATCATGGCAATACACTACTGATAGATAGATGGTGGTCTGGTTTCTTTCAAGATCATCTCCTGAACTGCAGGGGATAACGGCAGGATGACCTCTGAGATGGGTCTTGCAAAAGCTTTGATGCCTGGTGCCGCATCACCTTGACTTTCACTTTCTGAGCAACAATGAGAACGACGTCTCCTTCTTTCAGGGTCGGCATCCTATGTTGCCATTTCTGCTGAGTGTTGAGCTGCAGTTTGGCATGCAGTCCCGACCATGTGCTCCCAAGCACCCCTTTTGTGGAGGGTTAGACACGCAGGTGCAAACTTCAGTTCCTTGGCTGCTCCAACAAGGTTGGTACCTCAGCTGCTTAGGAGGTCTTCTAATAGTCAAGAATTTGCAGAGCGAGTTGATGAAACTTGAGGAGCTCGTGCTCTCTGTGACCTCAACCTCTGTGACGATATGAACTGCCCTAGTTGAAATACAGCTTGGTGAATAAGAATCTGTTGCCCTTAACTTGATCACCTCTGTGGGTGCGTGAAACACCTTCAGCCTTTGGCAAGAGGACATGAAAAAGCAAACAAAAGGAAGTGAACAAATTTGCAACACCGTTTAATGTTGAACGAGCTGATTTGTCTGACAACCAACAACATGAAATCATTGAGGTGCAAAGCAACGCTCGAGTTCTAACCTGGGACAAATAAAGCTATATCTTATCTTATCTTAACCTGGGTACAACAACCTCCCTCTGCTCGAGTTCTATTAACTGTATTTACATCCTGGGGATTTTCTCTCCATGATGAGACATGCACTGAAGTTTGCTTCTCTGTTTGTGACAACCAATTGCTGTGAGCAGTTCTTTTCAAAGCTGACTCTTGCAAAGACTCAGTTCTGCTCAAGACTGACAGATCAATACCATCAGACACCTCATCAAAGAGAAGCAGTTCCAGCTATTACATTTGAGCTTACTATGATACATATGTTCAATAATTTAATATGGCCTTCGAGGGATGATATAGAATCTGTAAAGACCCTTGATAAGAAAAAGGTTCCTCAACCCTGCTACCCTGAAGCTATGTATAAGAAGAGGATGAGCAGACTCTTTTTCCTGAGGAAGCTGAGATCCTTCAATGTGTGCAGCAGAGTGTTGGAAACATTCTACCAGTCAGTCGTGGCCAGTGCCTTGTACTTTGCTGTGGTCTGCTGGTGAAGCAGCATCGGAGCTGGAAACGCTAACAGACTGAACAAACTTATCTAAAAGGCTGGATCCATTATCGGCTGCAAACCTTTGACACTTTCAAGGCTGTGTTGGAGAGGAGGAAACCCTAACACTGGACAAACTGTTATCCATTCTGGATAACCCCGACCACCCTCTCCACCAGCTGCTGGACAGACAGCAGAGCTCGTTCTCCAGCAGACTGATTCAGCTCCACTGTCACAAGGACAGATACAGGAAATCTTTCCTGCCACAAGCCATAAGACTGTTTAACTCTGCAGCTCAGTCTGACGGAGGAAACACTGGACTCACTATGCTGTAGTTTACTGATAGTTTCTGATCTGTTTGCACTGCATTTGCTTTCTTTTGCACATACACCTTGCACTAACTTTGCACAGCCTACTACCTTACTTATAGAGCCAGTGAAACTTCTTAGTTCTTCTTCCTTTACCCTGGTGGTGGTCCAGTGGTTAGGATTTGGTGCTCTCACTGCCGTAACCCAGGTTCGATTCCAGGGTACGTGTGAGTGTGTTGGCGCCTCATGAGGGGCAGCCTGTACGGAAATTTCCCCATTGTGGGACTAATAAAGGAATTAAAACTTTAAAAAAATACATTTAATTAGTAATAGCTAGCTGTTAATTACACTATATGGTGTTACATGGTACGTTGTTAGACCATTATTTAATGTGTTATGTGTTGTACTGTAATTTTCCATTTTCGGACAATAAAGTATCTATCTAGCTATAAAGTTTTGTAAGCCAAAGCCTAAAAACTGGTTTCAAAGTCTAGATATGGAAGCATTTGGAACATTTAAAAGCTGCATTAATAGGTTATATTTGTTGGTCACTAAACGCAGCCAAACAAACTGATAACGCAACAGTGACATATTATCAACTTATAAAGTTGGTATAGTTAACAATTGCATATTTAGGTGTTGGCTGGGCAGGTAGCGTACCTGCATTTATCACAGCTGCCTGTTGCTGCAGCTGGAAATTTGGATTGAAGGGAAAAGTGAGAATAAACCAAAACAGTGACTCAGAACAGACTAAAACCCTTTGTAGAAGTGAGGAGACCTTCACTACGAGCCACCTCTTTCACATTAAATGATGTCATTTGATCAATTATAGATATACAAATATTAACTAATGCAGCATTAAAGACAACCTGTGCCAAACATTTTCTAATGCACACAGCTGCTTTTTTATTTGATGTGTTGTTCCTTGCTTCCAGGAAGACGCTGCTTTTTTTCTCCGTGTCAGTACAGATTAAAAATAAACCTGTAAAGGCTTGAAATGTATTTCAGTAATCCATCACATTGAACAGCACGTCTTCTCTCTGTCAAACCAAAGCTATGATTGTAGCAGAGTTACTGCCTGTAGAAAAGTATCCATCCCTCTTCTTTCTTTTCTAATCAGTCACTCGGAGGAAGAAAAAAGATAAAATCATGTTCTCGATTTTCTAAGCCCATTTTTTTTGGCATTAGACAGCAGCTCTCAAGCTTTTGTCTCTTGCTCTCTCGCTGCCCAAACAAAGCCATCTCTTAATGGAAAAAATATACAGTTACATCTGAATGTCCCAAATTCACACACACCTACCATGTTCAGCCTCTTTCATTTTGCTCTACAGTTTTAGAGTATGTCATGGGTTCCATTCATAAATCTTACCAAATATATTCCTGCCACTGAATATCACTTTTAACAGATGCTGTCCAAATCACACCTGCAGTCATGTACTCAGAACCAAATAGACTGACTTTATTAAGATAAGACAATCCACTTTATTTCCTTGGGGAAATTCCTTCTCTGCATTGCAACCTCAACCTCTTGCCAGTCCGGGGACTTGAACCGGCGACCCACCGGTTGCAAGTTCACTTCACAAACCACCAGGCCACCACAGGACAAAAATACTGTGAATATAGTGTTTTACAGCTTCTCAGAAAGAAAGAAAGAAGCATCCTGTATGTGACGTAATGGGGAAATCCCCTTGAGCGCTGAGACACAAGACCCATTTAAATTTTGAGATTAGCTTTTTTCAAAAACAAGCTGCAACAAACATATTTTCCATCAGCGGCAGCACTCACACGCAGCAGAGCAGACTGTGACTCTGAATTACATAGTTCAGGCGTGCATGCATCACATGTCACCTTTCCACCACAACAATATCAAACAAATGACCCACTTTTCTCCATTGGGTTTCTGTTTTCCCCCTCAGGTGACTTCATGTGCCTGTAGGATTCTGGATCACGAGCCTGGGATGAGCTGAAAACGTCTAAGTTCAAAAAGGTCAATTAATGGTCACTTGTGATAAAGGTTAAAGGCTATCAATAGACCAGCAGTCAATAGCTGCCTCCTGCTTTACAGATGGATCATAATCACCGGCCAACGTGCTGACCCTGGGACCCCCAGGGATGCAGGCAATTGCCGGCCACCCGCCAGTCACGCTGACCAGCAGGGTTCTCGCTGCTACTCCGAGGGGATGCAGCCATGATGGCTGAAGAGTTTCGTCATTAGAAAAGCAGTATTATCATTATTCAGAAGTGCTGTGATGAGCTCCTTGGGTATTGTGCTGTTTTCAGGCTCCACTCTGGCATTTTCTTTTTTTTTTTGCCTTGGTCATCTCTGTGGCTGTGACTGTGGCTCTGTCGCTCATGCACTGCTTTGTCCAGACTGTTAATTGAACAAAGAGACACTGATGACTCACATTATGACACATTCATATTACCTCTTAATATACATACGCTCAGTAATGCTCCCTAGTGAACTTGAAGTCTCCAACAAGCCTGGCTCTGCATTCAGGCATTATGTAATTGGTTTGAATTAATGACAGATAGTCAGTTATCTGATTTCATAAGTTTGCTATATAATCTGACCTAATATTTTGTCATGTTTAGGCTACTTGTAATACAGGGTGCAGTGAAACATATTGCATAACACTGTAAATGGGCAGATTTGTTTGGGCTGCAAGAGACGGAGCTTCGGTCTCATGCCAAAAACTATTCAGTTGAGATCATGAATTATTAAATTGCCATCTTAAGTTAGGCAATTCGAGAACACAACTTTTTAAATCAAGAGACAAATTCCAGAGCACGGGTTATTAGATTGAAAGCACAAATTATGTATTTTTTCTCCATGGGCTCCTTCCATGAAAAGGAACCATTTCTTTTTGATACAAGATTACAGCATTACATTACAGCAGATCAAAAAGAGAGAGGTCTCCTTATCCAGTAACTCCTTCCTCCTCCTTCCTCGACACCTCAAAAATGGCTGTCTACAACACTTTGACATATTTTCTACTTAGACAGGGATTTTACAGAAAAGCTTGAACTTGAATTATATATATTTTTATAAATCATGTCAGTTGATTGAAACCCCTCCCTCTGTCCAGCTCTGTAATGGATTTAACAAAAACATGGATTATACTAGTGTGTAGTAGTAGTGTTTTAGTGGACTGTATTATACTGAGAGGTACGATTACAGTCACAATCATGAATGCAGAACACAACTACAGCCTCATTAATGAACACATAGTTGAATTAACATCTAAATTGTATATCCAGCCTCGGCCTTGAGGGGACTTTCTCTGTGGACTTTGCATGTCTCCATGTATGTGTGGGTTATCTTCCTCCCGCAGTCCGAAAACATGCAGTTTAATTAGTGACTCTAAACTGCCCATAGGTGTGAATGTGATCAATTATACCAAATATGGCCTGGGAGATTGTGTTAAAGGAGGCAAGAGTGTGTTTGCATTTTTCTTCATTGTAATACTAGAACTAACTTGCTCTGCAAGAACAATTTTGTTTTTTCATCTTCTACATGGATCCAACTGTTGAGAATGATGAATGTTTGTCTCATGTACATGTGTGCAGCCATCAAGAGCACATTTAAGATCCTTTATATAATAGAGTTCTCATTGTAAAACAAGTCAGCTGGAAATGTGAAAAAGTTGGCCACATCCTCTATTTGAAATTAAGGACCCATTGTTGGAAAATGACACAGCAACAATAACGAAGGGGGGCAGAGTTTAGCAAGCGTTTGTCATAATTTTGAAGCATTTTATCACTTGATTTTATCAGTAGTTTCCATGGTACTAAACAGATTACTATGTCAAGGAGTAGGGATCAATTAATCAAATAGAGCACCAGCACAGATCAGGAAGATTAAAAAAAACACACACAGTAAGTAGATTATAGCGCATGAGGCTTCGAAGATGTTGTGATTTGCTTCAGAAGGAGAAACATTGGAGTTAAACAGAGAGGAAACTATTTTAATGCCCGCCAAAAATCTGGGAAAGGTCGTAACCACTCTGAACTCTGAAGGAAAGACCTGATGATCCAAACACACTCAAATTAAAAAAAAGAGAAATCCAGGTTTTGTGCAGCTAAGGAGTCAGAATGCCTTTCAAAGAGAGAGAGCTTCCCCACACTGGATTTAATTAGTCTGTTTAGGCCGACCGCTCAATACCATGACAATCCAATGCAGAACGAGACACTCTGTGGTTGGAGATGAGGGCTTGAAGCAGGCGGAAGGGGCAACATCTAACAGCTCAGAGCAAAAACACACGCACCACACACACACACACACACACACACACCGCCTACAGCGTTGCATTAAAGATGTAAAGGAGAGGGATTTCTCTGGTTTCCACAAACACAGATGTGACTGCTCCCTGCATCCAAGAGTACACTACATACATAGTATATATTTAATATGTTGGGAATGTCTGGGACATTTCTGGTGAGAGCTGAACCAAACAAGTCAGCACTAAACAAACAGCAGAATGGCCATAATGAAAAGAGAAGTAAACAGAAAAAATCAGAAGAGAAGATTTTTCACATTGAAGTGAATGACAGTTGTAAAACTGAAAATGGAGACAACTAAATTATTTTCCAATGTCACACTACAGAAACTCTAAAGTGAAAGATTTAGTTAACTACTGCAGCGCAAATTGTGAATGTTGTTGTGAATGTTGATTTATTGGCAAATATAGATACAATATAAACACAAAGCAATTCAAAAAAACAGTGATAGGCTATGATGAGGAAAAGCAGAAAGGTGATGCTAAATTGCAACTTTTTGCTGGTGAGATTAATAACAATCGAAATGAGACATTGCTCAGCTGGAAGTCACGTATCTGATCCTACTAACAGGTATTGTCCTCCAAACTGACATATCTTATTCCTCTGTGTCATAGAGCTTAATTGTTGTTGTTTAAAAAAAAGTTGGTATTAATCCGCAGCTGAAAATAGTGCCAAACAAATGCACTCTATTCCTGTTTGAGTGATGTTTGGTAAAAACTACAGTGACCAGATGGTTTAAGAAATTACTGAGTCTTTTTTATGAAATGAAACTATGTATTTGTCAGTTGTTTCTAAATACATCTTTGGTAGGGACCAATGGGCTTGGGGCTGAGTGCCAGGGTAAGGAGGTCAAAGTATAAATGTCTAAAATATAGAATATCACCAGTCTTATTCTCTAAGTCTGTGGCATCGTCCTGGCCCATTTTTATCTGTGTCTTTAAAGTCACACATTCACATAACTTTTCTGCCATCAGTCAAATTTAATTTCCTTGTACCAAATCCATAACCTTTCAAAACGATTTATCATAAGCCCACCGTGTCTGTCTGTGAAATGTGGTGAAACAGCACATTAAACAAGGGTGGAGACGATTTGCAACAGTGCTATTTTAATGAGATGTTTCCTGTCACATCTGTCCTGGTTAACAATATTAATGCTTTAAAGCATTAAAGCATTAAAGGACACTGAGGTCATGTCAGTGGGTTGTTTTCTGGGAATGTGTAATGTAAATTTAGCAACCTGGGGGACATTTACATCCTAAAAACTAATTCTTAATATTGTTTTCATATACATTTGAAAAATGAAATATTCAAATACTGGAATGCATTACACTTTGGGCAGGTTTATGTGGCTTGGGTTCAGGACTTCTGTTTCAAAAACCCTAGCTGTGACCCTGAGCTAAGTTAATTACTTCACATCAGCTGGTCATTCTACCAACAATGCTATTTTTTAAAAAGCTAAAAACTCATTATGTGTTTGGGGTTTTTTTTAAAGAAAGAAGCCACTTGGATAACTGGTTAAAGTTTAAATTAGTATTATACAAATGAGCTGAACAGCAAGTCTATTCTATTCAAATCACAAAAAAAGATAAAAGTAAGTGAATTCACTTAGTTAAACAAGTATCTTTCTTATGAGAAGGAAATAAATGACGGGGACCCCTGGTGGTCGTGGCCCCATAGCTTTGCCTCTGCTTCAGGCTGAATTTGAATCAGTTTTACTGTAATAACGAACAACAGCCTAACTCATGTCATTTTAATTTTCTGACTTTTTTCATGATCTGTGTATTATTGTTTATTGTATTATTGTAGTTGTGTATATTACAATGTTGTTATTGATACTTATGGATGAATCTATAAGTAATCCCAGCCCTCCTTTCATTGAATGGATTATCAACAGTAGGAGAAGATGGAGCAAGCTGTTAAATGACACTGAAGCACTACGTCTGGTTGCTGGTTATTCAAGCACTTTTTGAGCTTGCTGTCATTTTGTTGGGTCATTTAAAGCCTAGAAAGATCCCTCCAGTTTTTATCCACCCACGACTGTACTGTCTTTGTTCAGATATAAGTAGCCCTCACATGTTTATCTTTGCTGTATCCAAACCATGAGGATATTTTACATTTCATGCTTGAAACTAACCGCACTAGCATGTGATAATGTTTTCTAAGAAACTCTTTCATTTATGGAGTAATTTCCAAGGAAACAAACATTCAAGAACAACTGTAACAGTACATGAAGAGTTGATGTTGTGAACTGATTTGGAGCATCAGAATTCTCTTTACAGAATCAGAATCATTTTTGATGATGGGGGGGAGGTGATGGTTCAGGAGTCACAGACATGTTTCCCAAGCTTCACATGCTGCCTCCTCTTGGACAGGAAGTCAGTGATCCGCCCACAGGTGGAGTCAGGCACACTCAGCCTGGAGAGGTTGTCCTGCATTGTCTACACACCTGTTGGCTCTGTAAGTGAAAACTAGGGGGTGTGGGAGTGGGTCAGTGATGGCTTTGAGGTGGGACAGCACAAGGACCTCAAATGACTCCATAGCTACGGAGGTCAGGGCGACAGGTTTGTGGTCGTTTAGTCCAGTGTTTTGTGGAGATGGAGGTGGAAGCTTTGAAGCAGGCTGGCACATGGCAGGTCTCCAGTAAGCTGTTAAAGATGTGTGGAGACAGCTGATCAGCACAGGGTGGATGGAGAGACAGAGTCTGGCCTGGCTGCTTTGCGGGGCCTCTTACATCCCTCTCCAGGTTGGAGAGTCATCACTATGGGAGAGGGGAGGGGTCACTGTAGTGGGCAGCTGTAGGGAATGTGAGGCTCCTGCTGAGCTGGGGGAGGTGGAGCTGGTGGATGGAGTCGTGGGGGATGGTGTCAAGACTCTCTACCTGTCTTCTAAAGGAACAGTAGTTCTCATTCAGCTTGTTGACGAGGCACAAGTTGTTTATGGAGTGGTGGGCTTTACGTTCGTAGTTTGTGACCTTTCTGTCATCCCGGTCACTACAGTCGAGCTCGCCACTGTTCCACTGCCTTGATGTCCTCACAACAGGTTTAGAGAGCTTTAATTCCTGCACTCATTCCTGCTCAGGTATTTCATAAACTGTCTATATTCTGGACGAGTCCGGGTTTGTCCACACAGTGTCTGGTCAGCTGTGCCTCCTGTGATGGGATGTAAACACCGAAAAGAAGGATTGAAATGAACTCACAGAGGAGCAGAAAGGTTTACAGTTGATGAAAAATGATTCCAGTTCAGGAGAACAGTGCTGCAGCATCACTGTCACATCATGACAGCAGTCAGTGTTCGGATAAAAACAGATTCCTCCACCAGAGTCCAGTATTGATCCACATAGCCATGTCTCTGTCAAGTATAAAACAGAACATGAAGAAAAGCGTCTGTTCTTCCCCTGAAGTCGCTGAAGGTCATCCAGTTTGTTACACAGCAATCACACAATAGAAACAAATATTCCAGGTTGACAGAGTGAGAAAAAAAAGTTTCACAGCATGAACGCAGGTGAGCCCACCTTTGACCAAGTCCAATCAGTCCACTGATTGGAGGAAGTAAGTACCAAATAAGTCTGCTGATGTTGAGCTCTTCTCTTGTAAAAGAGATCCAGAAATCACAGCAAAAAACTGAGGCACGTCCAAGGTGGCATGTTGAAAGGTCAACACTTTGATGATAATCTCTCAGAACTGACCGAAAGCAAACCAGTTTTTCACTCACATGAATGCCGACATTTCAGTGCTTTCACAGTGAAAATAAAAACTCCTGGTCACTCTAGATGAGATGTGTGCGCCCTGTGTGGTAGCTCGCTGCAATCAGTGTGTGAGTGTGTGTGTGTGTGTGTGTGCGTGAACGGGTGAACAAGCAGCAAAAAATCTTGCAAAGCACTTTGGATAAAATTGTTGTATAAATGTAGCCATTTACAATTTACACACATGCATATGACCAACAACAGCTTCTCAGCCACTTACAAGCTTTTGTGATACAAAATTCCATGATCCTTTAAATAAGATATGACGTGTGAAAGAAGCAGACGCTGGTCAGGAAATCAGGGGGTTAAGTGATGGGGCTGGGTCTGGAGAGCTACAGAGTAACCATGGTGAATTTCTGTGATTACAAAGTGGCGTAATGTAACTACACATGTTTACTCAAGTCCTGCACTTTAATATTTGAAGTATTGTCCTTCACTTGAGTATTTCTGTGTTATGCTACTGACCACTTCTACTCCAACACATTTTGCAGGTAAATATTGTGCTTTTTCCTCCATTTAATCTGACAGCTCACTTCTAACATAATGCACTGCTCAGTTCACAAATGTCTCACTTATCAAGTCGTTTTAGTCTGTAATTCAGATCAGTGCATTCCGGCATTTCTTTTCATATTTTTCAAACATCATCTGCAGGACTGAAGAGGATTTTTTGCCGTTGCCTGATTTTAAAGCTGATTATAATAAAAGTAGCCATCATGGCGTTTATTATATATATATAAGGTACTGAAACATTCTGTATAAATAAAGAATCATTATTATTATTAGGATTATTATTATTAGTTAGCTAGTTATTATTAGTCTAACAAAAGAATTGCAAATGCGGGTTAATTTTCTGTATTGTTGTTCTAGCTCCAGTGAAAATAATATTAAGCATAAGGACTGAGCACTGAGACTAAGATAAGGCTGTATTGACATCTTTAGGCGCAAAACACACACACACACACACACACACACACACACAATATAGTCACCAAAAAACAATTCCTGTCTCAGGAACACAGAATTTGACTTACTGGCTTTTAGATGATCATATTGTCTTTATACTAGGTTAGTCATAATGTTCATGCATAATGTTGTTAATGAGTCCATGAGACCCTAGCGACCAATCAATTAATCTATCAATCAATCAATCAATAAGACATACTTTGCATTGTTGATACTGCATGGCTTTTGCTGGCTTTAGTTTTAGAGCCGACATGATTTCTGTTACAGCTTGATACAACAAATGATGCTATTCCTGCTGTTTGGTGTAAGAACAATGTCTTATGGTCATTTCTGTATTTTGATACGTTCAGTAAATGTGTGAGCCCAGAGTGTATGAAGGAGAAGGGACACTCCTTAAATCATGTTCTACACTGCACATTGGATTTTAATAAAGTCGAGGAAGGGCTATCAAAAATCACAAGTTTTCACCTGACCATCAAATATGATTTTTATTTTTCCTGTGGTGAAAAAAAGGCTGTCTCAGTATTTCTCCTGTCGACGCTGAACACATTTACAGGTCCTCCTCTCTGTTTGTGCCTGTTTGTGTCTGACATGCAAAACTCAGGGCGAAAAAAACCACATAAACGAATCGCCAATCTGCAGCTGATTGAACGCGACCAGCTGATTTTAAACTTTTTAGATCGCAACAAAAGTGAAAAAGTGAAAAAGGCACTTTGGGTCTGATCACTTTTTTTTTTTCATATGAAGTGTTTCTATTAGAGATTGTCGTGTTGAGAAAATGCTGCTCTGTGACACAATATTCACATGAAACATGAAGCAAACAGGAGCTGAGACAGCGTCCTCATCATGACAGGAAATAAACACAACAGTCCAGAAGTGGAGGTTTGGTTCATCACCCACCTTCAGATCAGCGCTCCTCAGTCATCCCGAGCGGACTCCGATCCCCACGGATGAACAGCTGAGCTCCTGCGGATCCACACAAACTGGCTCAACTCTCCTCCTGTGCTCCAGCTTCTCCTCTGAGCCTCCACCTGTGATCTGCTGCACCAGCATCAGCTCAGTCCACTCAGCTTTCTGTTATATACACTCACTCACACACTGTGGGAAAAGAAGAGGAAGCACAACATCCGGTCACATCCTTCAAAATAAAGCTCCAGCTTAACTCTCAATGGGACCTTGTATGACTGACTTCAATGGGTCAAATGAGTGTCAGTGACCTTAAAGCAATCTTTTAGGTCACTGAAAGGAAGAAAGTTTTTATTCTTGGTCTGTTTTGAAAAAGAGAGTACCAAAATGAATCAAATTTAATAAAGCACCCATTAGAGCTGCTGGTCCTCTGTGGTTTCACCAGCACAGCAAAATAAGAGGCTTTTATATTCACCTCTCACACAAAAGAACTTAATTAGACTATTAGTCAAAAGATCAAAAGAAGACCTCTTTCAATTTGTTTTCAATCAAATTTGCACAAACCAGTCGATACAGATGAAACCTGAATCTTTACTTAGGTAGAAGTAGCAGGTCCTGCATTCAGGTAAGATTTTACTTTTACTTGTAAAAGTATTAGCAGCAATATATACTCAAAGAACCCAAAGTAAAAGTACTCATTTGCTATTTCAGAATTATAAATATATTATTAGTAGAGATGCATTAATTTGTAAGCAGCCAGTAAATGCAGAGTTAATTGTGGCTACTTTATATACTGCTGGGTAGTTTAATCTTTAATATTTCAACATCATTTATCAGTGTTTCTAGTAACTAAACTAAGCCACATAAAATGGAATTACTCAAGTGAAGTACCTGAAATTGTATATTTGGTCAAGGTGGAGAAAAAAGTACTTCAGGACTGTTGAGCAGTTGGACAATTCAGTACTTGAGTAAATGTACTTAGTTGTTTTCCACCACTGTAAATCACCTAATGTAAAGATGGAAATTGGTGTAAAATTGTTTTTTTATCTTCCCAGTCTCATTATATTTTATAACAAATCACAGAAAGACTGAAATCTTTAAACACAAAACTACCTTGAGACCAATTAGGGAGATGCTTAAAGAAAATCATTTCTTTGATTTATGGGGGGGAGCACAACTTTATTTTGGAGGGAAACCTCAACTTCCTGTTGTGTCTGTGTCTCTGACTTGACCACTGGCTGTCAGTGCAGGAGCCGTTGATCTGTGCAGAAGCTTCCCAGCAGAGACTGACTGAATCCCAGAGGATGACGGTACAGCAGCTTGAAAATAATAATAATAATGATAATAATAATAATAATTAGGGAAATACTTTTCACTGCTGCCACACAAGTCTTGTGAAGCCTGACAATAACACATGACAGTAGAGGAAAAACAGGACTAAACACCAACCTGTAACTGGAAACGACAATCCATCATGTTTTTATATATTCATCATCATCCTCAAAGATCTACGTATCAAAACTGCCTGACTGTGAATCATGATGAATCATTGATGTTAACATTAACACTCGTATTAAGAGACGCCCCATCGGCCACCGTGCAGAGTCAACAAGCTTAACAGACTGTTATTATTATTATTATTATTATTAAATATTTGTAGTGAACAGATGAAGTAGCCTTACTCTTTAAGCATTTTGATATTACTTCAAGTCAAGTTATATAGTATGAAATGAACCACACACATTCATCCATGTTATATTCTCTTTTCAAATGTTTTAATGTTTTATGCATACGCCATTTTTGTTGTTAAATGAAAACAATTTATTGAATCCAATGTTTCTTCTGTTTTCACTGAGATATGCAGATGTAGTAACAAAGCTGAGCAGTCGGATGGAGTGTGTTTGCTTTTCTGATGCAGCCCTGGTGTGAATGCAACAGTCTTCTATAGCCGCAGTCAAAGCTTTGTGCACCGAGCTGCGTGACAGCATTGCTCCTGTGTTAGCAGAAGCCTTCAGTGGCTGCAGCCCCACCCAGGAAAATATTCACTAGCTGCCACACGCTGACTCACTTTATCTGTTACTTTGCCCTGTTGGTCTGATGGATGCTCAAACATTTTGATATAAAGACACTGATTATATTGCAAAGGCAAGTTATGATGACATTGTATCATCAAGTGTCAAGTGTGAAGATTCTCAGTCGTACACATCACAGTTCACCTCTCACGCAATTCAGTACTAACTTACTAGTGGGAAGTTTTTAACCTTAACCCCGTAGAGGTTTTTAGCCTCTTTGGGGGATATGTGGTGTCGTAGACCTCCTTCTTCTCCACTTTGATGAAAATAGCCTCCTTAACTCCTCCTCTTTCAAACAAACAAAATGTACATGTTGTTGTCCTTGAAAGAGTGTCCCCTGTCCTTCAGGTGTGAACTGCTGAGTCTTGACCTGAGGAGTTTGACCTCCTGTGCTGAGCCATGCGTTTGTTTCATGGTTCTTTGGTCTGTGCATTCCTCACTGCATTAGTCCATGTAGATTAGATTGTGATTTGAGACTCAATTACAACAATGTACATTTCACACTCACTGCAAACAGTCCCAGTGTGTGCTGAAGGTCAGGGCCTGATAAAAACAGCAGAATCACATCATCTGCAGAGACGCAATTCTAAGGTCCCGAAACTAGACACTGGATCCTGTCCATGAATTTCACCAACAGAATCTGTGACAAGGGGGAACCCTGGCAGAGGCCAACACACTGGAAAAGGATTTGACTTTGCAGCTCTCACTTTGGTTATCGGCAATGCTGCCAGTGCCCAATACTCCCACAGTCTGGACTTGGACCTGAGTTTGGGCAAACAGCTGGAGCCTCCTTTCCAGCACCCTGGAATAAACTTTCCCAGGTACGCTGAGCTGTGAGATATTCTGATAATTAGATCACACCTTCTGGTCCTGCTTTGTAAAAACAGGAACCACCACTGCAGTGTACCACTTCACAGCTGCTGTTCCCGACCTCCACCCAACACTGAAGGGGTGAGTCAGCCAAGACAGTCCAACAACGTCCAGTGTTCAGTCCAGACCAAACAGTGCAGGTGTGAAAGGGTCCTATTTTTCTGTCTCAAGCCCATCAGAAGATCCCATTTTAAGCTCCAATAATGACAGATTTTCCCACTTACTTCTAGTCAAGAGTTTATCAAACAATGAATCACTTGTCCCTGTCGAGATAAACTTTAAAGTTTGTTTCTTAATGCTAACTGTAATCTTCAGAGAATACAGACTCAATCTCCAATTCTACTTAACTAACTTCCATTTTTCTTGCTCCACACAGATGTTAGACGCAGACCCTGAGAAAGCGCTCCACCATCCATGTTACCAAACTGGGTTATCTAATTCAGACTTATGAATGCGTGCACTTTTGACACTGCTTGAATGCGCAGGCAGACGGTGCAGACCTACAGTTATGATCAAGAAAGGAATTCGTTTCAAGGACAAGTGGGGGCATCCTTTGAGTCCAGGTGCTCTTGGCTTCCCTGACTCCCCTCGGAGGATGATCGCGCTCTCACATGAAAGCTGTTTGTTTTAGGTTGTTGCTAACAATGCAGTCATTCAAACTCTGATGTGGACTAAACTTTGAAGCTGAGTTTCCATCTCAGTTTAGCTCAAATCTTAAGCAATCTCAAATATGAATGAGTTTTTCCATCCACTCCTGTTATGTCAATATTAGTTGAGGTGACGGAATTAAAAGAGCACCAGTCAAACCTCAAACAAATGAATGACAATTCTTCTTCTCTTCAGTGGAGCAGAAGCTTCAGTGAACATGGATGCAAAATCATATCCTTCCTGCACATTGTGATTAATTCACTAATTCAATTCAATTCAATTTTATTTGTATAGCCCCAAGTTGAGAGAGAGACAGAGAGACAGACAGAGAGAGAGAGAGAGACAGAGAGACAGAGACAGAGAGCAACACTACAATCCACAGGTGTGACGATAATGATCATAACAGTGTTAAACAGAGACACGTGTGCAGTCGGAGGTCCAGACTCTGCAGCTCCAGTGACACACGAACCTGCAGAGAGTGACAGGAGGGAAGAGCACAAAACTACGAGAGAGGGAAGAAGTTGTATTAGTAAGATGCATTGATGGATTATGAATGGATATAGGAGGAGGAGAGAGAGAAGGAGAGAGAAGTTCAGTGCATCATGGGAAGTCCCCCCGCAGTCTAGGCCTATAGCAGCATAACTAAGGGATGGCTCAGGGCTCACCTGGACCAGCTCGAAGTATAAGCTTTGTCAAAGAGGAAGCTTTTAAGCCGAGTCTTAAATGTGGATTTGGTGTCTGCCTCCCAGACCCAGACTGGGATCTGGTTCCACAGGAGAGGAGCTTGATAACTGAAGACTCTGGCTCCAAATCTACCTTTGGAGACTCCGTGAACCAAAAGAAACCTGCATTCTGGGAGCGTCATGCTGTATTGGGAAAATAGGGTACAATGAGTTCTTGAAGGTATGATGGTGCCTGAACATTAAGGGCTTTGTTGGTTAGTAGTAGGATTTTAAATTCAATTCTTGATTTGACAGGGAGCCAGTGCAGAGAAGCCAAAATGGGTGAAATATGATGTCTTTTTTGCCTGATAATAGAGAATTGCAGTAGTCCAGCCTAGAAGTAACAAATGCATGGACTAGTTTTTCTGCATCTTTCTGGGACAGGATATGCCTGATTTTTGCAATATTCCAGAGGTGAAAAAATTTGCTTTATATGCACGTTAAAGGACAAATCCTCATCAAAGATAACTCCTAGATTCCTTCCAGTAGTGCTGGAGGCCAATGCAATGCCATCGAGCGTACTGATATCTTTAGAAAATGTGCGTCGGAGGTGCTTGGGACCAAGTACAATAACTTCAGTTTTGTCTGAGTTTAACAGTAAGAAATTGCAGGTCATCCAGGTTTTTACTTCGTTGAGGCATGCCTGAAGTTTAGCTAATCGGTTGGTTTCATCTGGCTTAATTGACAGGTATAATTGGGTATCGTCTGCATAGCAATGAAAGTTGATGAAGTGTTTCCTGATAATGTTTCCTAAGGGAAGCATATATAAGGTGAACAGGATTGGTCCAAGCACAGAGCCTTGTGGAACACCGTAGTTAACTTTAGAGTGTATCGATGATTCATCATTGACAAGTACAAACTGAGATCAGTCTGATAAATAGGACCTAAACCAGCTTAGTGCAGTTCCTTTAATGCCAATTAAATTTTCCAGTCTCTGCAACAGGATTTGATGATCAACGGCGTCAAATGCGGCACTAAGATCTAACAAGACGAGTACAGAGACAAGTCCTCTATCAGATGCAATAAGAAGATCATTTGTTACTTTCACCAGAGCTGTTTCTGTGCTATGATGAACTCTAAATCCTGATTGAAAGTCCTCAAATAGACTGTTGTTCTGTAAATGATCACACAGCTGGTTAGCGACTGCTTTCTCAAGGATCTTCAAGAGAAAAGGAAGATTAGATATAGGTCTATAGTTTGCCAATACCTCAGGATCTAGAGTAGGCTTTTTAAGGAGAGGTTTTAGTACAGCTATTTTAAAAGACTGTGGAACATAGCCTGTTAATAAAGACAGATCGATCATGTCGACTAAAGAAAGACTAAGTCTGTTTGCACCTCAGTCAAGTGTTAAAAGCAAATTTCCCGCATTTTTTTCTGCATAAATTGAAAATTCACATCAAAACCACTGCTTAAAAAAGGAAGACTGGTTTGCTTTCAAGTGGATCTGGTGTTTGCCGTGTGATCTCAAACCGGGCCAACCGCAGGGCTGTGTGAAACATTGATGTGGTATTAGTATGAATCAGTGAGTGTGCAATGTGTAAGGGGCCACTCATATCAGCGTTGTTTCCAGACACAGCAGGCAAAAAGCTCCGACAAACCCTGTGTAAATACTAAACAGCAGAAAAACAATTTTAGGGACCAGCTTGCGAACATAGTTAAGCATTCAGAAAGTCACATATTTTTCTCAGGGGTTGTTGGAAAGCAAAAGACCAGTGATTTGACTTGGACATTTACCAAGTGACTCTAACAAAGTGCACTTTGCAGTCGTGTTTGTACCTGAGACAAAGATCATTTGTGAGGGAAGAAACTCGAACAGAGCTGAAGTCTTCTCTCTAGATGATCGTGCTACGTCATTTTCACGTCATCTTCTTCCAGTTAAACTTTCATTTATGTCAAATCAATAATTCAAGCTCATCCACTTTGCAGTTTTGACCCAAGCCTTCGGTATTTGGATCAAGCACAGTAGTTCATGAAAAATAAGGTGTTCCAAATGTAATGGCTATTAATTCAGTGTGTCAGGTACATATTCAAACAACGTTGCATATGTTCCTTTTTTTTTTTTTTTTTACAGTGTATAAGCACAATTCTGTGCCATTTCATTTTCAAGTTGTAGCTGAAGTGTGCAGTGGACAGCTGTATCATTTAGGTGAGTATAAGTAATATATATGATCAGCCTTGGTATCAGCACATATTCAATACTGAAGGATTTGAATCTGGATTGGGGCCCAATAGCACGAGATTGAGACATCCCACTACCAAAGGCACAGTGAAGTGCTACGTGTCTTGCTGTCAGTCACCCTGATAAAGGATTACAGGTCACCAGAAGTGTCCACTCATTGTGTTCCTGTCAATCCATGTTTACACCCCCCACTGATTAATACATAGTCACCTCTGCTCAGTGCCACAGTCATACACCCCCTTCGGCTCAGGGGGTGTATGACTCAGTGAGACTCTCTGAGCTCTTATGCGCCATACAGAAGGAGTTTGAATATTCTCAACATGTCAGCGTGGGCTTCCTCCAGCTATTAGATGTGTATGCAAGTGTCGGTGCAGTTGTCTCTTAATATTTGATAGACTGGCAAACTATTACTCTTGCCAGGATGGACTGGGACAGATTTCAAACCCCATGACCCTGAAATGGGTGGAAGTGTCTAATGTGCTGTAAATCAGGCCAATGTGATGTAAAGAAGAAAAGAAGTCAGTGAAAAGAATAAAGTAGGTGAAACCTAACAGCTTTCCTTTCCTTTGTAGACATGGAGCTTCCTCAAGCATTCGTCTCCTCATTCATTACTCTGAATTCACAAGCAAGTGGGAGATTGTTCTTTGTTCTAATACTGGGTCAACTACATCATAGGCAGGAAACTCAGGACTTGCATCCTGTGATCCCCGCTTTGGTCATGGTCTCTTACTGGCCGAAATAAACAAAACTTCATCTTGTTTAGTCATTTTGTGCAGTTGGTGCCACAAGGTTAACTTTCTAGATTCACATGTTTGTTATTAAAAAGTCCCAAAATTGAAAATTTAGAACTTAGATCCTTAAGGTGTTGTTTTTGTTTGTTTATGAGCTCTATTTGTAAGATGTTTTTTACTCTTTGTGAGATGTTTCCCATTTTCTGAACTGACCTACTTCTTACTTGTGCTGTCATAAGTAACTCTTTTGAAAGTCGCTGTGGCAGAAAGGAGAAAAGATGTCTTGTGAGCTGGAGGAAAAAAATACTAACAAAGGCAGCGTGAGAGGACGGACTGAGGAGACCGATGGAGGTGTAATCCTGTTTCTGAAGAGAACCGTGACATGGGTAAATAAAAGTTAACAGAGTGGCAGATCCAAAATCTGCTGGATTTACTGAACTGCCGCTGGAATGATGAAGCTGGTTCAACTGCCTCTTTGACCTGCTCAGATACAGCGGTGGACATCTTTGTCCTTGTTGGACCAATGTCTCTCCTATGTACACCTGCCCTTCCTGGACATTAACACTCCTCTTCCAAACACACATGCTCTCCTCTCTAAATTTAATCTAGCCTGTCAAGGAAGGATTACAAATTTATTTATAGAATTCAATTTATCCAAAGTTCCAAACAAGAACATTTTATTCACTAAGAAGCACTGATATAATAATCTGAAACATTAAAATAAATAATCAATACCTGCAAATACTGGCAGCAATATGTCATGTGACCTACACTTCCAGCACCTCACAGGCTTGACAACAGGGCAGATATTTTAAGCTAAATGCTCTTGAAGAATTGTCTTACACACAGCAAACACTTGTTAATGCAGTATAATAAAACAGTAATATACTGTTTGAATGAACACCAGACCAGGACCAAGTCACAGCACTGACTGGGAAACTGTTCAGCTGTATCAGCCAGGAGTCAGTGGACGGCCGGATAAACATGAAGGACAACATATCTGAGCCAAAGACCATCTCTGGACTGAGACAGGGCCTCTAGCATTATTATCATGGCATACATATATTCAAATTCTCTATTTGCATTAAGCCTCACAAATGTTCATATGTTTTACTAACGTGACTGTATAATCTGTCTGATTCATCTCTCTGTGAAACATCTTTCTGCAGTCCATCTCTCATCTTTAACCAGCTGCCCCTGAATACATCAGAAGGAATTTAGAGCTGGTTAAACTTGAAAATAGTCAAACTTCATCCAATATCATATCTTTCTCACGAGACATAACTTACCACAGGAGTTTCAGGGGGAAACAAAACACTTCTGCATGAACTGTAGTTTAAGCAGTGTTGTGCAAGTTCATAGTTCTCATGAACTAGTTCAAAGTTCAGTTCACACAGTATAAAAATGAATAGTTCACGTTCATAGTTCACCATTTCAATTTTGAACTAGTTCAAAGTTCAGTTCATTTCAGTTTTTTTAGGTGAAAAGTGAGAATGAAAGACTGACCTTGTTTTTCAAAGAAAACTATGACATCCATCACCACCTAAAACTGTTCACTGTTTACAATTATGTATTGTCCTAGTGGAATTGTAGAACAATATTGAATACAAAGTGGTTTTCTTTATTTATGCTTTTTAGCCTATGCATGTTTATTTCTTCACACCCTGCAAACAAAAGACACAACAAATTATAGTGTTGTTTCATGCAGTCACATAAAATGGATTAAGTTATTAAGTTATTGTCATTCTATCTCAGCAAGTACAGCTTTTAGGTTGGTGATAACCTCATTGAATTCTTTATTTAACAGTCCCTGCACCTGCCTTCTTGAAGGCACACGTCTGCTTGGTTGCAAACCAGTCACTAGCTTGATGAAGGAGGGTTTTTCAACTTTACTCAGAGGCTGTAAATCTCCAACAATGTAGTCCATTATTAATTTGTCGACCTGTTGCTGGGAAATCATACCCCCGAAGGCTGCAGGCAGTGTGACTTGGGTCGTTTGGGGCTGGCAGGGGGTGTTCTTGCCCTTTCCTGATGACTTTTTTGCTTCGTGGGTAATGTAGTGTGAAGCGAGTCGAGTACCTTATGTGTAGCGCTGCCCGCTGGTCAAATGTGGGCAGTGACAACAACATGCTGTTGCAACAGGAGTGCAAAGATCTCTCGTCAGGAGAAGGGAAAATCCGTAATAATTGGACCTAAACAGTGGCGGGGATTCTCACATAATCTGAACGAGTTCACGTTCAAGTTCTTTATTTACAAATACGTTGCGTTCAGTTCAACGTTCTTAGAAAAATGAACGTGTTCAGTGAACGCTTTCTTTTGAACTCGTTCATGCACAACACTGAGTTTAAGATACCTAGAATAATAAGAATGAAGAGGAGTATTGTTATTTCTTTGTGGTCCAGGAAGAGTTAAGCCTCTGGGACACATAGTACCAACAAAGTATAAAGTCAGTATCCAATTACACATCACCAGATTGCGTTGACATATTCCTATGTAAAAAACCTGCTGTACAGCGATGCATCTGTCAAAAGGTCAGGTTCAGCTTAATAAATGTTTCAGCTCACAGGCCTTTATGGCGTAAGCCTCAGCGAATAAATGTGATGAGAGATGACATGATTACGGGATGTCTATTGCATTTCAATTTATTTATGATGATCAAGCAATTAGTCTGCATCCAGAACGAGAAAGTGTGATGTAGTGTTATTTCAAGTGGAAGCCATTACTCCATTTCCATGATTCAACATACCACCATTTCAGAGTTAATGTATTTATGACATTTTGTGAGACTTTCTTAAAGGGTTGGAGGTCGTTCGCTGATTGATCAATTCAGAGGAGTCGAACAGATGCTGCATGCTGCCTGGGTTGTCTCTCTCATCTGTCAATTCAAGTCTCAGCTACAAACATAAAAAATGGAATGCTTTTCTTAATGTTGCTCCCAGAGTCTGTGTACAAATTTCCAGGGGTTAGACATCACCAGCACACTTGTATCTTTGCGCTGTGCCTGCAGGTGTTTTTGATCACAGAGCAGCCAGCAAGGTTTGATATTTGGCTACAAGATGGTTATAGGCAGTTTTATATGGTGTTACATTTGCAGCTCGGGGTGTCTGCTATATTTACAGCTCAGGCTTCAAATGGAGTGTCTTGAAACGATGTTCAGGGCAAAGGATGCAGCTAAACAGGTCTGTCTCGTGTCTGTTCAAGCAGCAGGCAGCAGGTGCTTCTTCTAGCAGTCATCAACAATCCAGAAGTGCTGTATTCTCACACTTCCGGCATCTATGTGGATAAAGATAGAATGGATGTTGCACTGACTGCTGTGAACACAACGTTTCGACAAGCTGCTTCCTGAAGTAGTCGAAATATTTGTGCTGATTTTTGATTACGCGTGTCCATCGTTAAGCATAAGCATAAGCATAAACAACAACTTGATTCCATTCATGTTTCCCAGGAGGTAATTCCAGTGAGCCAGCATGCACAGCACCAGGACACTGGAATTGAAACCCCAAAAGTGGACGAGAGTCATTTTTAGTGTTATAAAAAATCACTCTTCCTGCTAAGATATGTTAAATGGATGGATATTTACATTTTAGCCTAGTTCTTAGAGGAAAACTGTGTGTTAGACTGTGCATTGTTGTATTTTCACAGTTGAGGCCATGGGCAACCTAAGTTGTATGAAAAATGTGCTCCATATGTATTCCTCTTTCCTTCGTACTTTAAGGTAAATAAGCACAAGCAGAGGCCATTAAAGGAAATTACCCATAATTCTCATTATTGTGGCCGTGCTGACTGTGCCAAATTTTCATTAGCCATCTCCATAGAAGCAATTCTGGGATTGCGATTCTGGAAAAGCAGCGAGCAGTGCAAGCCTCCTAAAGCTCTGCAAAAGGAAACTTCAGTCAGACTCCGACATTTGCATCCACGTCTAGTGTGGTGTTAAAACAGGAGCACACCCGAAGCAGAGATTTTACTGTATTATATTGCACATGTGCAGCTTTATGTTTGATGGCAGGTCCAGTTTTGAAAAGCTCCCACAGTGTCACATCATCCTGTCTGTGTATTTACGAATCCCATTTCCCTCCAGAGGTGCTATTAGCTGGCAGCAGCAGACAGAAGTCGTATTTTGCCCTGTGAATTCACTGGAGACCTGGTGCATCATGCATGAAGCATTTGGCTCCATCCGCCATCACTGTCCCTTTTGCACGCTTTAGTCACTCGGGCCTGCTTCAACACCTTTAATGGAACCTTTCGGAGGTTCAGTCTCAGGTTAGCTCAGAGCCCACTCCGTTTTTTTTTTAACAGCCTTATGAACTGTGAGAGAGCATTGCTTGATTTTGAACCCCACAGCGGAACCCTGATAAAATGCCAGATCAAGCTCTCATTCAAACTCCATCCATCCTTGTGATGAATCTTTCAGAGAAGAGCAGCTGGCAGGTGAAGATGAGGAGGCTCTGGGATATATTCACAAAGCATCCTCAGGCCAAATCCGAGCTCAGATTATAGGAGGTTTAAAAATCAGTCTAAATTAGGGTGAATAAATCTTACTGTCAAATAGAATCACTCAAACTACTCAATTAGATAAAAATAATTTCTCAGGGACTATTTTCATCTGCGGATGAATACACATTTAGTTGACTTGTGAGTATTTCAGGCAGCTGGATGGCGTGTGTGGGACTGAGACAAAATAAGATAAGAGAGATAAGATAAACCTTTATTCGTCCCACAGTGGGGAAATTTGCAAAATAAACTACAGTGTGTGTTCATTGTAACGAGGGAGCATGTGATGCAGCGGAACAGTGTCGCTCATTGTTGTGCTTTATGCTTTCTCTGAAAACTCATGCTTCAGATTGGTTCGCAGCGGTGGATTAAATTCGAGTCACTGGACAGTATAATCAGACACAGATTCTCAATGAGTGTTTGTGTAAACCATAAAAATAAGATAAACAGCTTCTCAGTCAGACACAATCCTTTCTGTTGAGCCTGTGGCCAAGAGACACAAGCAGAAGGAATTCAGATATTTTAATTTGATTAAAAATTGCATTCTGTAGTGGCCATGTATAAGCAGAACAACGCCTGACACGGAGGAAGAGGACTCGCCGCTCTGGAGCAGAGGGGATGGTTCTCAGCCTCCAAGAAAATAAAATCTGCCTGATGTAATCTCTTACTAAATCGTTTTCAGACAACAGTGGAGCTCTGTGGGGCAGATGAATGAGCCACGTAAAGCTCTGTCGGCACAGAAAATACTTCTGATTCGTGAAAGTGGTTGTCATTCATTCCTAAATATTGCAGAACTTGCTGCACAGAAAGTGAACTGGGACCAGTCCTCAGGATTACCAGAGCCCAGTAAACCGTCGCTGTCTCCCTACTGGTTACAGCTAATTGGTTTCAAATTGCTCAGTGAATTCCAATCCTGCTGAGGACTGAGTGGTCAAACACATTAATGTATCACAAAACACACATGTGCACAGACATAACCTTCCTCCAGTCTGTTTTTTTTCCCCATAGATCTCCTTCTATACACTCTCCCCTGTGAGTGTCCTCCTTTGTCCACATTTCTCTCTCTATACAATCTCCACAGAGCTGTGATGAATAACAGCGATGATTCAGATAAGATCCATGAAAGAAGTCGTGGTCGCAGAGTTATAAAACCAGGCTGCACCTGTCTAATCAACACTCCCACAGCAGCAGCGAATGGAAGCACAGGTGCACCTTCATGTTGCGCTTCACCACTTTGTCAAAACCGTGGCGTTTCACTGGGTGAGATTAGCATAAGTCCATATGTCCCGCCTCCGACTGTATGTTTTGTTGCAGCAAAATGTGCACACACATTTCACACAAGCTTTATGTACAGCTGCTTATGGACTGACAATATGTTTGAACTCGCTGCTGCACTGTTAAAGCATTAATACAGGCTGCCGTATATACAGCTGAGAACAGTGGCCCCACGTAGCAACCTGGTAAAAAGACAGCAGTTTATCCATATCATGTACGGCATGCTGCTGTGGCATGACTGCATAAACTCATATAATACAATAACTGAAGTATTTTAGTTGCAACCTAATGATAAAAATGTAACTGGCAAGTTGTATTTTCAAATTATTTATAAGCCTTTTACAATATTTTGTGGGTTTTGGGGCTCATAGAGGCCACTTTGTGAAAAATCATGAGGGCAAAATGGCTTTGGATAGGATCAATGCAGATGTACAAGTTGTTGCAAATTGACTAACAATTTACAAAGTTTAATTCAGTATATTTCTTTCATTATTGTGAACAGCATTAACTGCCCTTAGCAATCCTACCGCTGCTTTTCAGAATCAAACAAAACCAAATAACCCTAAGAAGAAATCAGCTGACACAAGAACAATCTGAGGCCGAATAAATGAAGTGAAACAAAATGGCATTTCAGCCAGATTATTACAGCAAACCAAATACTGAGATGCCTGAAAAGGCTGATTTAAGTTCTGCTCACATGCTGTGAAAACAAACATAAATTTTGGTGATTTATTAAAAAAAACAACACACAATTAACCCAAATAGAGAAGAGCAGGAGGGAGAGGAGGACAGAGAAACAGGAGTCATGTTACATCCTTTTAATCCTGTGACAATGAATGAAGCTTCACAGAGTCAGGTATTAACAGACACAGCTCCATTGAAAAAAAAAAAAAAAATCTGGGCCTTGCTAATTTCTAAACTCTTGCCATGGTCCTGGTTGCTTTCATGTTTAGGGTTCTTACAACACAGAATGAAATATTATATAATATTTTTTGCGATGTTGGTGACAATGGTGTGCATGGGTGCAAACACAGCTGGGGCAATGTGGAAGAGACTGAATACATCATTAGTAAGAGGGATACAGAATGAACAATTAGCTCCTCACATCTTCATTAAAACAGCAACAAGTGAAAAGGATGGAGAGAGAATATATACAAAGTTCATCTCAGTGAAGCATCGAATGCTCCAAACACAAATTCATTTCCATATTGGGGCAACTTCTCTGCATATCTAAAAAGCCTCATTTATGTTTCTGAAGTCCAATAAACATAAACAAGTCAATCTGCAAGATCTCAGTCCTTATTTATTCAATGAAAGAAAAGAAGAATGAAACAGTCTAAACAAACAAATAGAAAATGGGGTTCGGAGATTTGCTCCATGGTGTGCAGAAAAGCTCAGAGGGGCCAATTTATGTAAAATCCCTTGTTGTGTTGGAAGATTTAAATAATTCTTATTGATGTTATCGATGCTGTGTTATCTGTGCGTAAAGAAAGCAGGATTCTGGAGAGGTGTGAGTTTGCGCCTCTGCCGTGAAGTTGAGCAGAATGAAACACAAGTGAACACGATGCAGTGAAAATGTGGAAGGTGTTTCTGCCTCCACAATCTGCGCTATGCATCAGTACCTTTTTATGTATTTTGATTTTAGTCTGTTTGTCACCTCTCACCATTGTGCACAGTATCCAGCATCCTGAGTTTTTGCCTTCACTGTCAAGCAGCTCTGAGCCCATATTTAATCATGTGTCAGGTCAGCAAATCGGGTCGAGTCGGGTCAGGAATTTGTTCAGAGATAAGTGCAGGTTTGCATTGAGCTTTGCCGGTGCAGGGGTCCTATTTGATGATTTGTCAAAAGTAAATGTCCTGAAATCCCATCA
Organism: Holacanthus passer; assembly: GCA_025331565.1. Lineage (NCBI taxonomy): Eukaryota > Metazoa > Chordata > Actinopteri > Pomacanthidae > Holacanthus > Holacanthus passer. The sequence continues at coordinate 476,612 of JAFREQ010000145.1, forward strand.
TCGAGACCAACCCTATGTTGTTTGTCTTCACCGTGTTAATGCTACCAGACTATACCTCCAAACTATAAGAGGCCAAAATGCACTTTGAGCTTCTTGTGGGCGTCTAAGCTCCTCATGCTGTCTCTAAGGGTCTCTCATGCCTGGTCACACAGCGAATGAAACTAATTTCAGCCACTTCGATCTCATGCTTTCAGTCATTGCCTAAATCCCATGACTGTAGGTGAGGGTTGGAACATAGATCAATCTCTCAGATCAAGAGCCTGACAGTCCAGTTCAGCGTCTCCATTAGGGACCAATCAACCACCTGTTGATCTCGAGCTCCGTCTCAGCTGTGAACAAAAGCTCAACCTACTTTTATTACTGTTAAACTGCACTATGGAAAATTATGAAAATAATATTTTGAAGCTCAACCCATGCTAGATAGTAAAAGTCAGTACATCCCAGGCTCTGCTGTTTATTTTTGACTACTCTGTCTCTCGTGAGTCCCTCAACTTTGTGAAAGTCCAATAAAAAATTGGTAGACTACTCCTTTTAAAGTGACTATGTGACAAGTCAAGTCAAAAAGTCAAGTCAACTCCTGTGGTTGCTACTTTTACCTTTGACCACTCTCCTCAATGAAGATTCAATATTTTCATCACTTGATTTTAGACTTCTTGAAACATGAGGATCAGATCAGTGATGGCAAAAGTTCAAATTGCATATTCCCAATGCACAAAAAATATCTGCACCCATATGTACAGTACAGGTCTCGTGGGTAATCCCTGACTGGCTGACTAACTCAAATGTTCTGCAGGAAGGAAATTCCTGTGGTGTACTTAAGTTGAAGCGTGTTAAGTTGATGATGTGAAGCTTTTTCCACCTGATCAGTACACCACCTTTCAGGATGGACATCCCTTTTAAAGAGCCGCTCACGATCATGGGATGAAGTGAAGGCTGCTGCACTCACATGATAAACCAGATACCATGTGGGCACTAAACAAATCACCCCGATTGTTCCAGCGACCTTCAGATGGACTTAAATATGATGCCACACATTATGAAGCAGATTTACCTTGTGTCACTCTCATCAGAGTATGTGCGAGATATAAGCTAAAGAGAAATGTACACTAGTGTCTCTGAGCCCGTTTAATCTAGGAACAGGATTTTTACAGATGCATCTCAGTCCGGTCACTCAGATCAGATTTGTCTTGTCTTGTGAAGTGTCTTTGACATCACTTTCGACAAGACACACAATGATGATGTGAAATCAAGAGTGACAGAAGTGCAACAGAGCGGCTGAGCAGTGTGCATAGTTACTGACGCCTACATCTTTACCACAGCAACCCATGCAGATAGGTTGGTGATGGTCTGAAATCTGACGATGAAATACAATCTGATCACTTGAAATAGCAGCACAGTCTTTCTCAAAGAATGGATTTGAGAAACAAATCTGACTTGCCATAGCCTGAACAAAGCCTAAGACAGATATAGGTAACACCGCTACCACTTAGCGATCTGAGCATGTGTCTGTTTCAGTGGAAGCAAGCCAATCTTCCACTGATTCCCACTAGACATCAGTTGTGTTGTATCAACACCTGCTGACTCATTGACACCTCCAACACACTCAGCGCTGTGTTCACCTCATATTATAGGAAGGAGGAGGCAGCTAGCAGGCTTTAGCTGCCCGTGTTTGATGGCTCCAGTCCTTCTGATGGCAAGTGACCAGATTGTCAGAACTTCCAGCAACGAGTAGTTCTTTAACTTCAGCACACAGTATTATATGTTATCCCATGATCTGAGTAACAACACAGCAAAATATGAAGTGACAAGGAAGGTTTCCCAGCCGGTTAACTGTCTGTTGTAATCATGGTTGAATTAACTGTGCCAAGATCTTCACCGTACCAAGCTCTTCTGGGAGCAGCTCGACTTTATGGCTCGAATAAAGTGCCCAATTAGCCAATCCAGTTTATGAGAGGCACTTCAGAAAGCGCGGTGTGTTATTTCTAAAGATTACCTCGATGGACTGACAGCTGCCAAAGATCTGGAAGGCTGTAATTGCTGCAAATGAGGGATTCTTTGATGAAAGCATGAAGGCTTAAAGCATGGAACTGTTGATTCAAGGGGAATCATTTCTAACCACCTCGGCGTCCTGGCTATGTTATATTTTCATGCAAAGAAATCATAAGAAGCAATGAAGACTGGTAAACACATATTTGTTGCATGGCTGAATCCAAATTAGAAACTTACTGCTATGGCCTCAGCTGAATCTGGAGTGAAGCTTGCACTTGCTCTTTGCATTTTGTGTGTTTACCATAGCATGACCGCACTTTTTGCAATCGGCGAATGGTGCTTCATGCCTCATGGTGTCTGGACACGAGAGGGGTCACTCAGCGTTGCAAAAGCTTTCGGCTCGAGCCCCATTTGCTCTGAGATTTATCGCCTGACTGAAAACATAAGAGGCAAACTGGTGAGATACATCTTTTTTTTCATGATATAGCAGCTGCCCAGTAGGTTTGAGGCTCCCAGCAGGGATTTCCCATCTTCCCAGGGAGTCGCTCTTTTCACATTCTTTCTCTCACATTCATTTCCCCTGTCTGAATCATTTCATAAGATAAGATAAGATAAGATAAACCTTTATTCGTCCCACAGTGGGGAAATTTGCAGTGCACAGCAGCAAGGTGATAGAACAAGAATGAAGATAAACAGGCTAAAAAAAGTATTTACAAATTTACCAAATTTACAAATTTAAACGGGATTATTTACAGATGTACATGAGAAGATGAATATGATATGATATATATGACCAGTACAGAAGGATAAAATATGAAATGTTAATGAAATGCTTGGCTTGACTATGATGGAGTGGAGTATTGCACAAAAAGAGTAATGCACAGATGCCCAATAATTAAATATCAATATGAATATTGCACTTGAATTTTTGAATGGAGTGTTGCCCAGTAAGTGAAATCTGGAATAAATATACAGATATTGCACAGATACAGACATGGTGGTGTATTGCCTATAGGGAGCAGTGCTGGTTGTACAGTCTGACAGCTGCAGGAAGAAAAGACCTGCGATATCGCTCCTTCACACACTTCGGGTGAAGCAGTCTATCGCTGAAGGAGCTCTCTAGTGCTGTTAAAGTGTTCTGAAGGGGGTGGGAGTCATTCTCCAACATGGATGACAGCTTAGCCATCATCCTCCTCTCTCCCACCACCCCCACTGGGTCCAGAGGGCAACCCAGTACAGAGCTGGCCTTCTTGATCAATTTCTCCAGTCTATTCCTGTCTGCAGCCGAAATGCTGCTGCCCCAGCAAGTAACTCCATAAAAAATGGCTGATGCCACAACAGTGTCATAGAAGGTCTTCAGGAGCGCCCCTTGCACTCCAAAAGACCTCAGTCTCCTGAGCAGGTAGAGTCTGCTCTGACCTTTCTTGTAAAGTGCAGCAGTGTTATGAGTCCAGTCCATTCTGTTGTTGAGGTGAACACCCAGGTACTTATAAGATGTCACCATCTCGATGTCCATTCCCTGGATGTTCACTGGTGTTGGAGGGGAGTGAGTGCGCCTGCGGAAATCCACCACCAGCTCCTTGGTTTTCCCCACGTTGATCTGGAGGCGGTTCCGCTGGCACCAGTCCATAAAGTCCTGCGTCAGTTCTCTGTATTCCCTGTCGTCCCCATCTGTGATGAGGCCGACGATGGCAGAGTCGTCGGAGAACTTCTGCAGGTGACAGGTTGGTGAGTTGAATGAAAAGTCTGCAGTGTAGAGGGTGAAAAGGAACGGAGCAAGGACCGTTCCTTGTGGGGCCCCCGTACTGCAGACAACTGTGTCAGACACCCAGTCCCGTGTCCTCACATATTGTGGGCGGTTGGTAAGGTAGTCCTGGACCCAGGATGTGAGGTGCAGGTCCACCCCTGTGTTCTCCAGCTTGTCCCTCAGAAGTGCTGGCTGGATGGTGTTGAATGCACTGGAGAAATCAAAGAACATGATTCTCACAGTGCTCCCAGGCTTCTCCAGGTGAGAGAGGGCTCTGTGCTGGAGGAAGATGACGGCATCATCCACCCCGATGCCAGGCTGGTAGGCGAACTGAAGTGGGTCCATCGAAGGACCCACCAGGGGGCGGAGATGGGCAAGGACCAGCCGCTCCAGGGTCTTCATCAGGTGGGATGTTAAAGCCACCGGCCTGTAGCTGCTGAGGTCCTTGGGGTGCGGAGTCTTAGGGACAGGTACCACGCAGGAAGTCTTCCACAGCTGTGGCACCTTCCCCAGCTTCAGGCTCAGGTTAAAGATGTGCTGAACAACCCCGCACAGCTGGTCTGCGCAGGACTTCAGGAGCCTGGAGCTGATGCCGTCTGGACCCGCCGCCTTCCTTGCCTTGGTCTTCCGGAGCTGGTTTCTCACCTGGGTTGTTGTGAGGGTCAGGTTGGAGCAGGGGGGGCTGTGTGCTGGTGGGTGTGGGAGGGTGGGTTGAGCTGATGAGCTGAGCAGTGGGGAGTGGCTGTAAGCTGAGAGTTGCAGGAGGGGAGGTGGGGGTGGAGCAGTCCACCTGAGGTGTCGATGGGGAGGGTTGCAGCAGGGGGGGCTGGGCCGGGGGAAGGGCAGATGGCTGATCAAATCTATTGAAGAATAAGTTCAGCTCATTCACCCACTTCTGGTCCCCCACAGCCTGGGAGTCAGGTTCCTTGTGGCCAGAGATGGTTTTCAGGCCTCTCCAGACTCCGCTGACGTTGCTCTGCTGCAGCTGTTCCTCCATCTTCCTCCTGTAGTTGTTCTTCCCCTCTCTGATCTTCCTTCTCAGCTCCCTCTGCACAGCCTTCAGCTCCTCCTTGTCTCCTGACTTAAAGGCCCTCTTCTTCTCCTTTAGGAGAGCCTTTATGTCCGGGGTAATCCATGGTTTGTTGTTGGAAAAACACCGTACAGTCCTGGTGGGTACAGTGTTATCCACACAAAAGTTTATGTAGTCCGTGATGCAGTCAGTGAGACTGTTGATGTCGTCCCCATGAGAATCGCAGAGTTCTTCCCACACCGTCGTGTTGAAACAGTCCTTGAGAGCCTCGTCAGCCTCGTCGGACCATCTCTTCACTGTGCCGGACACAGCTGGCTGCCTGTGTACCAGAGGTTTGTACACAGGCTGGAGATGAACCAGGTTGTGATCTGATCTTCCCAGGGGAGGAAGGGGTGATGAGGTGTATGGAGTATGTATAGCACATAGGCCATGCCTGATGATGACAGCAACATATTAGCACAATATGAATACAGTTTCATCTATGAATACAGGGGTTCAGTCTTGACACATTTAAATAGCACTTAAACTCAGTATATAAGTCTTGTGTGCTGTTTAAGTCTTTGTTGAGAGCAAAGTTAACAGCCTGTTGACACAACAGATGATCCTGTTTGTACCAAAGATAGAACAGTCTGCATATATTGTACATTATTTGCACCTCAAGTGTTAGAAAAGAAGACCAAACAACAAATTACCAGATGCCACGTACCAATATGTTAATGTATGTGAGAAAGAGAGAAAAAGAAAAGACGCCTTTCTCATACTGCATCGGCGAAAAGCCACAAGAGAGCAATTACTGCCCATCCACACCGTACCACACCCATCTCCATCCACTGTTAGGTGTTATTAAAAGCGTGTGTGTTTGTGTGTGTGTGTGTGTGTGTGTGTGTGTGTGTGTGTGTGTGTGTGTGTGTGTGTGTGTGGCTAGACGAGATTTATCAAACGTAAGGCACCTTCCAACAACAGCAAAGCTTTACACACTGTATCTCACAACAACCTATTAGTCATGCTCGTACGCTTAATTAATTCCATCTTAATTTTTTCCAAGTAACAGATTAGACTCAAATGATTACATGTAATATGGAGAAGGGTCACTCGCTGACGTCCTCACGGCAGATTATCACCTAATTCTGCTGCCTTTTGGTCTTTTAGCTTCTTGTATTAGTTTCAGTCCCACTCCCAGCAACCTGACTTTCAGCGGGGGCAGAGATCTTTTACCCCGTCCTCTCAGCACCAAACTGCAGACAGACAAAGTGTAACAAGACAGACATCACCTCCACCTCCACTTCAAATGAATGATCATGTTGTGCTGTGTGCAGAAACGGTTCTATCTAGAGCTGCTGCTATTGGATTCATTCCTGTGCACATGCGTAGTTGTGAAGATTTTTGTCTTGCACCCATGTGCCCTGTACAGCCCCCCAAACCACTGATTGTGCCCACACACACACTCATATGGTTGTGCCATCAGTGTGTAAGTGTACATGCGTGGCTGATGGTGGTGGTACCTTCCAGTCGGCCCCCAGTGTGTGAGTGAATGAATGAATGTATTACTAATAAAGGGCTATATGGATTCGGTTCTTGGTTAAGTTGTTATAACAAAGACATCTCAGACCACTTTGCATTAAAATGACATAGATGACCAAATGACACTTAATGACATTCATGTTCATGACAGGAGTCATGTCACACACCTTCAAGTTACCAGTTTTAGCTACCCGATTTTTTTCAATGCAAAAGAATATGTTAAGGCTGTAGGTTTGTCAGTATGTTATGTGGTTCTTCTGTCCCAAGGGGCAATTATTATATTATATACGTTACTGAACATTTTTAAAGTTTAAAAATTCCCCATTTTTTCCATTGTATTAGAAAATTGCATTTATTTATTCAAAATATCTTTTTTCCCCATGCATTCCCGCAAAATAATTCATGCACCGCCACAACATTGACTGAAGTGATTAACTGACCGTCATGCAGAACATTCCTCAAGGTCCAGGGACAAATTCACACCATTATGGCTTTTTCTTTTTTGCACCAAATCAAATACAATTCTAACGTTTGTACAGCTTCTGCAGCACTTTCATCAGCTGCATTAATCCTTTTTCCTCTGACTCCCAAGTTTCATCTCTGTGTGAGTGATCACCCGAGGCAATGCTAAATTAGATCCTGTCAACCGTTACATATTGATGTATACAGTTACAGATCAGTGGTTATTCTGACTGCCAAGAGTCACTCTCCAGTAACCACTGATTTACAAGGGATTTCATTCTGTTTGACATCAAAGATAACATGTAGAGGACTTTATGGACGGTGATGGGGGAACTACACAAATATATTCATTTTACCAGATGAGAAGGATGCTCCAAGCACATGTACAGTCTGGAAGGTGACTGACTATAGTACAGCCTAAAGGCACACAGTTTTCCAAGAAGGCATCAGCAAGCAGATTACAATCTACCCATCTTGTGCTAAAGGGTCAGGGCCATAAAAATCAATATTAAACTGTGACAACATAAAGCAAATAATAAATAAAAAAAAATAAAGTGATGCTATATAAGTTTATCATTATAGCAGCACTTGTTAGCTGTCGGCTCTCTGGACTCTGTACTCTGGACCCGTGTTTACAAGCCTCCCACTGCACGCGTCTCCGTTTCATAGTGTTATCACTATCGTCACACCAGTGGATTGTAGTATTGCATGTTCTTTCCCACTGCAATGCAACCGCAAAGAAATCTACAACAACTACAAAGAGATGCTAAATGACCACAAAGAGATGTCAGAGAAACACAACGATGCAGCCTTGTTGCATCAGGGTCTGTTGCTTCTGTGTTGGAGGGCTTTGATTTACATGTCTGCACTTCATAATCCCTCCAAGCCTTCATCTTCATCACCACCTCCAGTGGAGTTTTCATCAGCTTTCTGGGCTCGTTTCCTCCCTGTTGCATAGTGGAGACTCTTCAGAGTCTGTTCTCTCTGGGCCCAGCGGCTCTTGTGTCTGTCTCTCTTATCAGTCCCTCTGTAACTAACCTCCACAGGCGAGTCCACACAGTACATTTAGTGAAAGAGTGGAGTCTCTTGTATAGATTATTAGATGATGAGCCCCTGATGAAGTAAAGTGACTAGACAGTGAAGTCGGCCCATACTGCATAAACCGAACCAGGCCTAAACATCCTTTACTGTTACTGTGCTGATATTACTGTCCTTATGGCTTGTGACATCAAAGTGAAAGTCATTCCATCATAATTCAGAAGGTAATTTTCACTCTGTAAGTAGAAATGTTAATGACAATAACCTCACTTTGAACAGAGGCTATGGTTTAAGGGCCCCTGGTCCAGATCAATAATCAATCCATGAGTCCTCTAACTGAGCACAGCCGCAGATCATCTACACATTTGCAGGAGAAACAGAAACAGTCAGAAGTCGTCTTTACCCGGTGTTATCGTCACACCACATGTGCCTGGTGCCAGTGCAGAGGACAGAAGTGCAAATTGGAGGGAAATTGAGAGCTTGGCAGGAAACAGGACATTTAACAAAAAAAGGGAAGGGCTCAATAAATGTTCCATCTCCACCACACTGAAACACATTGGCCACCATCTAGTGATCGAACATAACTTGACCCAAAGACCGGCAATGCATTAAATCAATGCATGAAGCTGCTGGTGGGTTGTGAGGCTTCAGGTCAAAAGCCTCGCGGTGCAGTCTGACAGAGGCTGAGCTAGGTTGAACGTCTTGGACGGAATGGACCGCCATAATTCAGAGGAATCATTGGGCTGTGTTGTTCACATGGGGGTAAAGTCAGTCTGAGGGCAGAGCAAAGACAGCAAGACTCCAGGGAGTGACTGTTGATCTGTTGGTCTGTCCATCTGTCCGTCCGTCTGTCCACTTTGGTCCAGATGGAAATATCTTATCGTCTACTGGATGGACTGGGTCAACATTTTGTTTGTTTGTTGACATTCACGGTTCCCAGGGGACGAAGCTGAGACACTTTGGTGATCTCCTGAGCTTCACATTTATGGTTCACTGAAGTGTCTAAAGAAGTGTTTGATTTCTTGACTTGAAATTTGGTTCAGACTTCAGTGTAAGTATGAACTGTAATGACTTTGGTGATCCTCTAAAAATTATATTTTGTCCAATCCAATTATGACCAAATTACTAACTTGTGACATTCCCATCAACCTCAGCTGTTTCTGTTACTTCTTGTTTAGTGCCAAAGAGCAAACATCAACACACTAACATGCTAAAGTAAGATGGCAAACATGGTGAACATTTAGCTCCAAGCATCACTGAGCCTAAGTACAGACTCAGAGCTGCTGGCACGGCTGCAGACGCTCAGTCCTGCTGGTCTTGAGGAAACTTCAGACACAAAGAACCAATTGAAAAGTGCAAATCTCATATTGACGTGAGAGATGGGATTTAATTAGATTTAAAACTTCATGTGGGCTTTTTCTGTGAAGGGTCTATTGACACTTATCCACTTGACACAACAATGAACAGAGGGGTTTGCATGATCAAACCAGGCTTTTCCAGAAATGAAATGGAAGAAATGTTTGTGCCTTGCATGGTCTGTAAATTGTGCCCACATTGGTCCTATGACTGAAACGTTCACCCTCGTGACCCCTTTTCGCATTTTGTCACCATTTGCACACATAAGACATAGATTCTTTTTGCCTCAAAAGAGCCGCTCTTACTTTTGTGTCTTACTTTGGTAAATTCCTCTATGGGATTGGATCTATCCAGGTCACCTGTAACTGTGGTTGATGAGAAATTAACTGACAGATAAATAACAAAGACAGCATGCTGCATTCTCAGAAATACCAACAACCAACACCATGCTCCCTTTCTTATAAATGCATCAAAGCGTAATAACCGGTGAGAGATGGACCTCAGAAGACGAGCCGACGGCAGTCAGCCTGCTGGGTTTCTGGAAGTGTCAGTGGGGCTGAAAAGGCTGATCCTGAGACGAGCAGCGTCTCAGTTGGAGTCTAATGATTGGTTGGCACTGATGTGCTGTGGCCTGAAACGCTGCTGAGGTTGTGTCAGCGTTGGGCGCTTTGATTCCAGTCACTGAGGTCTTGCTCTTTTTCCGGGACACCTGAGAATTATCATGTAAGGAACAAGTTGCGTTTGGTCCATGTGATATGTGGACATGTGCGATGAGGACACACAGCACATGCACTGACAGGCATGTGAGATGGCTTCGAGCTGCTCAGGTGGAGGGATGAGACCGGCTGGAGGTACAGTACGAAAAACCTGCAAACTCAGTACTTTGTTTGATGATCATTTTTTCTCACCTCAAGAATTGATTTCTTGTTGCTGGTGTTGGAAGAGCAGCAGGAGGCTCTGAAAGAGGCAATAATTTAACTTTAGCACCTGAAATGACTTTCTCCATCCGTCTCCTTCCTTTTGCTCATTTGAAGGAATAAACTCATTCTGCATACTTCATTTGTGATGTTTCTTGAGCTATGAATTCCATTCTTGAATGGACAGGTCATGTGGATTTTCAGGTCTCAACTCAGAAATGAAAAGTGAAAAATGGTATGTGTCACAATTGTATAAAAAAAATAATAGACAAGAAATAGGAGGACGCCAGACAACCAACGAGGCACAGCAGGTCTGTCAAACTTTGGATTTCTCCACATGTTGCAGGGATGTGCATGAGGCTCTAGTGGCAGCGATACTCAGTAGACAAAGAGTCTGGACTGTGTCCATTTTGTTGCCTTTTCTGAACTGAAAAAACTGCACAGCAAACAGGTGTAAGAAATGGATTAAACAACAACAACATGCTCTGCTAATGGGTTTATTTATGGTAGTTAACTGGCATTACATTCTATTGTTGGGTTACAGATCACATTAGTAAAACATGTATGTAGCCGAAATGCACATTTATATCATATGTGTATAATGTAACATTTTTAAGTTGATGTATTATAAATTGTAAACACGACCTTTGCCAATAGCTGCCTTTCAGTTTTTTTTAAACAGTATCTTTATGATTAAGTGTATAGCCATTAATGTGATATTTTAAAAAAAAATTACATTTTTATGCATTTTCAGTTTAAAATCAATAAGATAAATAAATAATAAAAATAAGGCCAGTGCCATAATCGTTTTTTTCCTCTTGATAGAGCTGCACTCTTTCTGCTGCGGCGTGTCAAATGTGTAAAAACTCAGCAGAGAAATGTTAACAAGCCCCCGTGGCTACGCATCCACGCTCTCGAGGCGTTCTAAATGAAAATAAATGAAATTGGATGTTTACATGTCATAAATTTCAGCCGTTATTAACTGTGGAGAGGAAAATTGAGCCCTATTAGCCCTATTACATCTGCGCCGAGAGCAACACACAAACAAATATGCTTCAAGAGAGTGAGTCTGAGAAATGTGTTCATGGCTCATTAGTGGAGTGGGTAGACACACACACACACACACACACACACACACACACTTACACTTACACGACCACAATCTAACATGTCCATATGGTTTGATCTCAAACATGACCTTAGGGTGAAGGGTGGCACTGCACTGTAGGCTGTGTACTGGCACATTATTCATATTGTGTGTGTGTGTGTGTGTGTGTGTGTGTGTGATGCCATTACTGTGAACAAACTTCAAGAATGAGCTAAGAGACATTCTCTTGCTATTACACATGGAGACGTGTAGACGAGGAGAGCACAAGCTTGGACTAGTCCAATCTACTAGGACTTTTAGAAGTCTCAAAATTATGAATTCATTTGGTGACCCCTAACATTTCATCCATAGCCAACATAAGGTCAAAGTGTCCCAGTGAGCAGCTCTGGGGTCTGTGACCAGCTGTCTCAAAACCTTTTGTCCTGATTTATTGTATATTCATGGTCCCCAGAGGAGGATTTCTAATCTCTGTTTGGATTAATCGTAGATTTAGCTTAGTCTTGAAATAGCAGCAGCACTACGGGGGGTTACAACGAACCCCACCCCTGGGGTAAGTCGGAACATTTCACTTCCGCCACTTTTGGTGCATTTGCACAAGAACAGTAGGTCCCAGAAACTTCAGTGTTCATTTGTACCACAGATGTGAGTGTTGCTTTCATAAAAACATGATTCATCTGACTCAAAAATTTATTATTTAGCCAAAACCAAAATGTGTAGGACTGTGCCCCTTTCTCCCCAACTGTGTAAACTCATAGTCAGGAACAACTCACTCAATAATCTTCACATCAGTTTCTAAGACCATTTTAGTACATAACAAGAAAATGCAGTCACTTTGTCTCATTTTCCAAGACACCAAGTTTCCATTCTTTCTCAGAGCAAAATGTGTGTTAAGATATTTTATGAGTGCAACATGTGAGCTAGTCCTGAAATTTCATTTCCATAATTATCTGCCTTTGCTTACCTTTTACATTCATTATCATAATAGACCCTCTCCATAAGGCGGGAGCCCCCAGCACCTGTTGTGCTTCCATCATGGGATTTCACTCACAGGGATGGCTGAGCCCGCTGCCCTTTCTGTGACAGTGCCATTATGTCATGTGCTCGTGAATGTTTGTAATTTGTCATTGCTGTTCTAGGTTTTGGTGAAAGTGCAAAGTGAAAATTGTTATAAAGCCGAGAAGAGCTGCGGATTCAGGAGATTATTCTCTGTAGGTTCATCACTACGAGCAGCACCTTTCACATCGTCATTTGATGTGTCGTTGGTATGAAAATATTGATTATAGCAGCATACTCTTCTTTCATGTCTGTATATTTATGCCAGATTTCATTCGCTGTGCAATACTTCCGTTAAATTCAAGCGCAATATTTCATATTCGATATTTAATATTTCATATTTAATTCTGCTATAGACTCCTGGTCATATATATCATATTCATCTGATATTCTCAGGTATATCCATAAAGAATCCCGTGTCAATTTGGTAAATTTGTTAATTTGTTAAAATTGTAAATATTTTTTCAGCTTGTTTATACTCATTTTATTACTATGTAACTTGTCTTTCTCTTTGCTGCTGTGCAATGTAAATTTCCCCACTGTGGGACGAATAAAGGTTTATCTTATCTTATCTTTAAGTCAAACGAATTAAAGATAACAAGCAAACTTTTCAACTTTTTCTTTTTACATTTGTTTTTGCAATTTGCTGTTTGTTCCTTCACTGTGATTTCAGCTGGTTGTTCGCTTGAAAAAACAAGAGCTGAAAAGGTTGCATAAGACAGTGATGGCGTGGAGATTTATGAAAAGCTTACATCATCCTGCAGCAGATGAAACGGAAATGTATGGATTGTATGGACAAGAGTGCAACAGTATGCACCAAAATTCCTTTATTGTAGTATTCCCTCATCCAGCTACATTTAAAGCAAAATCTGAAATCACAACTCTTTCAACAAGCATTTCAGCCTGGACAGTTTTCTACCTGTCTGCGTGCATCTACTGCATCTGTATGACAAACCCTCCTAAGTAAATGTCCTACATCTTAAGACATCTCCTGTGTGAGATTTATACATAGATGGGCTCTACTGTTCAGTTTGATTGACATGTGCAGGCTGCTGCTAATGCGGGTTATCAAAGGATCAATGAGAAAAGGTCATTCAGACCCTGCAGTGATTTGTGATGTCAGCCTGACGAAGCTGCGTGAGCCTTTACATACCAACGCAATGTATGACATCCATGTATGATCCTGTGTGCGGGTTGAATTTACCTGTTCAAGTTTCAAATGGAAAAACCAAAACACCAGCGTGGAAAATTCTCATTTCAAAGCTGAAATGAAATAAGTTCAGCAGCCCCGGCGGCAACATGCGGACGAAAGAGGAGGAGGAACATGAAATGGCAATGAGAAAACGTTAGAGGACACGACTGATAAGAGGGTCAAAGCAGAGACCTGAATAAAAGGAAAGAAAGTGGAAGAGAGGAGAAAGAGGAAATTCACATATCACATCAATTTGTGACTTCAAAAGAATCCTAATTGCTGTTTTGCTGCTTGCCACAGAAAGTCTTAATATCCCCGCAGAGTGCTTTCATTCACGTTGGAGGCCTTTGATCTGTGCTTAAGGGGCCCGACTATCTGAACAAACTTTCACCAATATGTTCGTACACACATGCACAGTTGGCTTTAGCTCATCCCAATCCTTTTGGAGCTTTTTAAAATGGAAAAACAGAAACTGACCTGACCTCCAGGAGATGTACTATTTTCTAATTAAGGGGCCTCTTATGTTAAAAGCCGCCCTCGTGCCAGAGGATGACCTTTACCTGCCCCCAGAGAGAAGCCTGCAGGTGCGGCCGAGCAGATCCTCGCAGCTGAGGGAGAAACAAAGGCAGCAGAGAAAGTGATGGTGAGTTGAGCCATGTCTTTGTTCTGGTTAGGTTTGTATTTCACATTTTCACTGACAGATATTAACTCAGTCGATTGAGGTAAAAATACCTTTCCTTTTCCATGATAGATTCTGGGATTCATCTGTCTGTCTGAAGTGACTTGTGTTGCCTGTTGAATTCTTGCAGACTGACACCCGAACCTACCATTCAGAACAGGAATCTTCTTCATCTGCACTGGAAATCTGCAGGAACAAGTACAGCAAACACAGCAATGCAAGATACTCACGTTATTGCAGGGTAGATTTGCCGTTCACTGTCTCCTTATTAACCCTTTCAACAAGCAGCAGTCTGCTTTGTGCGTCTTCCATTATAAAATCATAAAGTGCAGCATTTTTTTTAAAGCCGCACTCATCAGTATCTTCATATTGTACAGTGAATCAAATATAATGTGTGTTGTGAAATGGGGTTGTTTGCTGGTGCAAACCTACCAAAAATCTTCACTCAAACTCGTACAATTTTTCGCTTTGGTACATTTTGTGAATCGTCCTTAACATTTGCAACAGAATGCACGTTTCTCTCTAAACAGCACCACTCAATGGATCACCTGCAAAAGCCCGACAACAAGATGTTCAGCCATAACTGTGCACTGAAGTGTTTTCTGATGTAAACTATAGCTGAGGTTTTGATGTCAGTGATTGAAAATGCATTAGGCTGCACTTGTGGCTTATAAGAATTTCTATAGTCCAAAGTTACTCATTACTGTATGTGGGAGGCTGATTACGAGAGATTAGCCAGGACTCACATGTATGTCTGTACAGTTTGTGGACAACGTCATTGCGATACAGAAATTAAAAAAAGATAAGACTGTTATGCTGTGCATTACTGTAAAAGAGCACTGCACCCTGGGAATGTAATGATAAGAACCCTCCCTGAGGCAGAGCGTGTGCACTGTGTGGGGAGTTCGAGTCTGTCTACACATGGTGATGTTCCCGTCTGTCGGGCCACGGACTCCCAGCCGCATCACAACAGGTATCTTCCCATGTGATGCAGCGTAGAAAGAAGCTCTTTGAGCGTCTTCTGCTGTGACGGCCTCACAAAGCTGCATCCATGGCAGCCAGCAGGGTCGTCAGAGTATGTGTAACCTCCCACCTCCACGCTGGTTGGTCACACATTCCCCTTCCTTCATTGGTGAAAGTCTAGATTCACCTGAGGACACATTTGCAAATAATTCTGATAGATAAATTATAGAAAATAGATGATAGAAACTATGCTTGACAAGTCGTGACGACTGGTTCCTTCACTTTCCATCTAATGGCTTTGTAATGAAATAAAGCCTCGATGTTTTGGGGGGTAAGTCTATTCAACAGACAACCAGTATAATACATTTTGATCAACATGACAACAATTGATAATGTAGGAAACAGCGGTAATTTGTGCATAATTATTTGTATGAATGTGTCAAAGCCGTTGCAATGTGATCAAAAGACTGAGAAACTGCTTTTATGATGCGCACAAGTGACGAGACGATGTGGAGGTTGAACAAGCAGCTTTGAGTATTTAGCTCTGGCCTGAGAAATATACCAAAGCGAGTGAGAAGCTGTCAGTTCCCCTCAGCTTCGGAGAGCATCTTCACAACCACTGTTTTGGTTTTACGATCCACAGCTTCACTGGTCTGTGTCACCTGCCCAGCACCAAACAGGAGAGACCAAGCTAGTGACTAACTTGCATATACAGTCTAACTGATGCCAATGTTCTCCTGTGTTTAGAAGATGACAAATTGTCCTACTGCTTCCAAGATGACAAAAAGAAAATGGCAGCTTTGAATTCTAGTAAATTTTAGTGAGAACCAAAACTTTCCAAGGAAAACTGATTTCATTTTGTCAAAATGTGTCTAAAATGATGCACAATTTAATGCAGCCATTAAAAAACATGGAGTTTTGGGTTTTAATATCCTAAATCAAGAAGCTTAAAGCTGGTGTTGTCAGGCAATGGGGAATAATTTGATTTTAACAAACTTAAATGTCGGCCCCTTACTATGAGTGATGGGGTCCGACATCAACAGTTTTCTGTCAATCATAAACCTCCGTTGTTGAGAATATTTAATTCTCCTGTCCACTGTGTATATACTTTTTCACATATCCTCATGTAAATTTGTAAAAGTTCTTGTGTAAATGTGTTAATACTTTTTTTTAGCCTTTTTAAAGTGTTAATAATCATCGTATTTCTTTAGTACAGTTGTTAATACTTTCAGTGGTAGCTAGGCTGTTAATATTTTTTTAACCTCTCTGCTTATATCATTTACTATTTAACTGCTCTATCGTCTTTGCTACTGGACAAGTGAATCTCCCCACTGAGGGACGATTAAAGGTAGGCTTATCTTATCTCTTAATTCATATTTTTTCTCTGCAGTCTTCTCTACATTTGAAGTGGATGGGACTCGTTTAGAAAAAAATGTGATGTACTTCAATCTACTAATCAGGATTTAACAATATTCAAATAGGAAGCAGTTGGTAGGTTGATCTCACACAGTCATGATGATGCAGACAGCAGAATTTTTTTTTTCTAATTATGACATGTTAAAGTAAAAGTTAGAACTACTTAATGTTACTGCCAAGTTTTTGGAGACTAGGGAGGTATTTAAGGGGAGATAAAAGTCAAAGACAGACCAGCATGGAAACATCGGGGCACAGTTCTGCCTGCTGGTGGTTGTTAATCATGATCATTAAAATGTTCCACAGATGCAGAACATTGCTGCAGGACTTGGAGAGAGTTTGAATTAGAGCAAATGTCTTGTTGCAGCATCATAATCTACATTTTCGCCCCTCATTTGTAAACTGCTTCACGTTCTCATACCGGGCTCTACATCCACGTTCAATGCAGAATGTATGATTTATTCATAAAGTACACTGATGAACCTTTACCCCTGGTTCGTGTATATAATGATGGTGGGTGCACACACACAGTATGTATACACACAAACACAGGGAGAGAGAGACACAAGTCCATCCATCCATTTTCTGCCCTTTATCCCGGGCTGGGTCACGGTGGTAGCAGGCTAAGCAAGGTAGTCCAGACGTCCCTGTCCCCAGTGAAGCTCCAGCTCCTCCTGGGGGATCCCGAGTCATTACCAAGACAGATGAGATGTGTAACCTCTCCAGCCTGTTCTGGGTTGACCTCTGGGTCTCCAGCCTCCAAAGGAAGGTGCCTCAACAGGATCTTTTTGATGCAAAGGAGCAGCAGCTCGATATCGGAGCTCCTTACTTCATCTCTGAGGCCGAGCTAGACACCCTATGGAGGAAACTCATTTCAGCCGGTTATATCCACGATCTCATTCTTTTGGTCACAACTCGAAGCTCATGACCATAAGTGAGGGTTGGAACACAGATCGACAGGTGAATCGAAAGCTTTGCCTTCCAGCTCATCTCCCCCCGCACAACGATACAACACCCGCCTGACAGAAGTCAGATACAACAGATGGAACTCATCACCCATGTCTAATTTCACTGTAAGCTGCAAAACCTCAGAAACTCTCTCCTCTGAAATGTCAATACTTTCCACTCAATATTTCCAAGAATGTTTTTATGTTTTGAGGAATTCGAGCATGAAAAAGCCTCAAGGACGCTGTGACGCACTTTTAAGTGACGCACATTCACAGGCAAAGAAATGAAAGAAGAAGTGTGACAGTAAATAAAGATGATATTTATTCATTTTTGAGAAGAATCTCAGCTCATGCAAGGATACAGCTCTTGTAAACAAAATCACTTGAAAATATGTTATAAATGTGCACAGATTTCTTCTTTTCTTGGTGTCAAACTCTGGAATGTACATTATGTGGAAGTTAAGCCGCATTACAAATATTACATGAAGAGCTGTCACCCAACCCCCCTGGTCCCTCTTTCCCACATTGTCATCATTTCATTGCCCAGCCATATTGTTGAAGAGCTGCTGTGCTAAAAGGAAGTCTGTTTTTTGTCACGCATCAACATATCACATGAGTGCCATGCTCATTAAGGTCAGATATACAGTATCATCTTGGTGAAAGCACTCTTGAGTCCACAATTTAAAATCATGGTCGCTGTTACACTTGAATGTTTGCAAGCAGACACCAGCGAAAGCATGCACGCACAGGTCGAACACATGCGACGAAGCCTGAGGATGATTTAAAAGCAAAGTAACACTTCTTTAAGACATCCGTGTATAAAGGTATTTAAAATAAAAAACGGAACAGTAACCTTGTACTTGTGGTACACAGTAGTAGATGTGAGACAGTTTGACTTGGAAATGTAACCCGCTGTAAATACTGTGACCAATACTGAGGGCTGAAACATTGCTCTAACCCGCATTAAGGCCAGAGGGGGTCACACTGGGTGCTGTGTTCCTAAAACGTATCTGAACACCGAGATAAGCCGCTCATCAGCGCAGAACCACACACTGTGCTTTCAGAGCTCAGGGCTACAGGTTGGAGTCGACTGAGGGCGACTCACATCTACCATGCGTTAGTTCGACTTGCACTGCCCTCTACATTTCTGTAGCCCTGAACCTTGCTAGCAGTGATAAAAAGTTACCCGGACATTAAAAAAGATTAACATCCAGAAAAGCAGCAGCGGCTCTGTGCTGGTGAAAATGCTTTTGAGAAAAAACCCCCAGCAATGTACAGTAAGTGACCCATTTCCTTTTCTGTTTATGAGCTTCATCTTAAAGCCCCTCTGCGTAGGATTCTACACGTGGGGGTATCAAAGAAGACTAAGAGTCAGCCATCCTTGCAGCTCTGTGCAGCTTCGAGCTAAATGCAACAAAAAAAAAAAAGATATGTTTTGAAACAGCATGACCAATTTGTTTTCAAAGAGCACTTACAGGTATATTTGTAAAATGTTCCACTCAGAGTAAATCTTGGTCACAACTGAGGAAAAGAAAGGAACCCTTATCCAAAATTTTTACGCCGTGTGTTTTTATATAAAAAATTACATTGGCTGATATATAATCAGCTTTTTTAAACTAATATATTAATATCAGCCTCATAAATCCAGTATTGGTCAGGCAATAATACTAACATGCTGATGTTTAGCAGGTATAATGTTTACCATTTTCTCTAAGCTTAGTGTGTTAGAACATTAACATTTGCTAATTACCAAAAAGGACAGCTGAGGCTGATGGGAATGTCATCAGTTTCACATGTATTTGGTGAACTACCAGAGTGACTACAGTAACAGAGTTACTTAACGCCAGCTGAAAACCTGCAGTGTTTCTCGCCTTGCGGCAGTCATGTGGAGATGTACTCCAGGGTGGGTCGGTACACCGTGACATCACTGTTGTGTGAGACTACCCAGCTGCACATGGTCAGAGGTGACACAGACGTGAAACACTGAACCAGAAACCCCGCTTTCAGC
Source organism: Holacanthus passer (assembly GCA_025331565.1). NCBI lineage: Eukaryota > Metazoa > Chordata > Actinopteri > Pomacanthidae > Holacanthus > Holacanthus passer. The sequence continues at coordinate 496,035 of JAFREQ010000145.1, forward strand.
CTGGTGTTGAGTTACTCTAACATTTGAACATTTGAAAAAAACAGGGGATCACCAACATCATGAGGATTCATTCTCTGGGACCATGAATGTCTGTATAAAATTTCTTGGCAATCCATCCAATATTTATCGACATATATCAGTCTGGACCGCAGTGGAGGATAGTGACTATGTAGATCTCTGATGCTAGCATGGCTAGCATAAAGACAATTTGGCAGACACAGATTACACCAGTTTAGATTGTCTCATTTTTTTTAAGAGAATAATCTGAAGGATTATATAATCCTGTTACAATTCTACACGTAGGGGTTTTATTTCTCTGCTCCTCAAAGAGAATTACAATTAAGAGAATGTGAGTCCAATTCATTATTATTGCCGCTATCTATTGTGTGCTTCCAGTTAGCTTAACTTAACGTACTTGGAATGTGGGAAGATTTGCGATTAGATGACAGACATGTACAATAAGGACAGAACGAACGAGGGCTGTGCAGGCTCATGCATAAAACATTACAGAGCAGAGAGACGAGGCTCCTCTCAGATCATATCATAGGATTCACTCGGAATCAAAGAGGGATGGAAGAAAGGACAGGAAGAAGTAGAATGGTCCACATCAGGGATTAGAGGAATGGTGGCCAGATTGAAAACAAGAAAGGAAAAGCAGGTGGCAGAGATGATCGTAATGAGGCTGCTTATTTATGCCAATGTCTTGGTCAGCAACCTTGCTAATGAAAGAATGCAGTCCCTCCTTCCTGTCTCTTCTCTTTAGAGATTTTTTTTTGCATGTGGATTTTGTCTGCATTACCTGCAGACTATAATTCTAGCTAAACCTGTTAGAACATTCCCAGCGGGTGAAACAGTTTGACAAAAATAGAAGAGACCAGCATAGAAGAGGCCCTCTATATAGTATTTGACTAGGCATGTCAGTAGACTTAAAAAATATAGATATACAATATCATGCTGCAAAATTTCCAGACACCATCATGGTATATGTAAGCTCCCATTACAAACACTTAATATAATTTTGTTTTTAACAGGCACAGTAGTGTTACCCTGGATAGGAATGCTAGAAACCATATAAAAGACAAAGAAAAATCAAAGTACTGCTGACAGGCGCCGTGTAGGAAAAGGAAAATAATTTGCTGTGAGGATCAAAAGATGTTAACTGAAATCAAACATTTTTAAAATGAACTATTTGTGCATCATAAAAAAAAATATGAGAAAGAAAACCAGGCGAGGAAAACAAGCGCCCCCTGCTTTATACAATGTCAGTAGTACTGAGAGCGAACCTCCTCCCTGAGGGGTTCAAGGAACGCCGGAGTGAAGGGGAGAGAGCATGAGTGGCAGAGTTGTCCAGCGCAGTAGTTTGAAGTAAGGCCTCAGTTGTTTTTGTGTTGGCAAAATAAAAATAAAAAAAAGAAAAAAGAAACAAAGAGAAACATATACATCTGTAACTTAATTACATCTAGCTTGAAAAAAAAATTTATATGTGCAAAATGTAAATCTTACAAAGATGGGGAGAGTTTATTTTTGTAGATCACTGGAAAAGGATTGTGCTTGAGGTGGTTCATCTGATTCCCCACCCTCTCTCCGTCCATTCTATCCGCCCGTCACCACCCTCCTGCTCTCTGGTTGGTCGACAGGCCAGCAGCTGACCTTGAGGCTTGCTGTTGATTGGAGCGCGGGCTTCACGTCGAGTGGACGGCCTGCTTTAGTTTTTCTATCTCCATCTGCGAGGACACAGTTGCACAGCACACAAACACAGAAAGGAGAATGTGAACACTGAAAACCAACTCTGATAGAATAATACAAAGTGCTGTCCCTGTCAGTGTATCATCACCCCTGCTGTGAAGCGCAGTGCTGGAGGCGTCCCGCTGTGGCAGGGATTAGGAGATTTGAAATGACAATGAAGCCACATGCTGGAAGAGAACCTGAGCTGAGCAGCAAATGACTTTGACAAAGTGACAAAGTATGTTCTAATAACACCATCACCCTTTATATTCAATATGAATATGTGAGTCACTAATGGACCAGATAACTTTATTCTACCTGACATTTATTACCACCAGATGTTGTTTCATCTTTGGTCCTGTGTATGTTAGGTCACAGGATATGTCAGATTTCAGTGAAAGCTGGTGGTGTAAAAGCACGTCATTGTCCCCAAAACTGGACATCGCTACAATGCAACACATCTAAGAAGTGAAAATCCCCTAAAACCAAAGAAAATGTTAAGCGAAGAAATATTATTACTGAACACAGAATCGAAATATAGCTTTTTCTAACTGACTGGAGAGAAGCTGAAACCTCTTGACAAACTGGACATATTAGACACACACACACACCTTATACTCAACAAAACCAAAAGACCTAAAAATACACAGTGCAAACAGAAACCAAACTCGCAAACCTGTATGTGTGTTTACACACCACTTCACTCATCATGGAAGACGACTACTTATTGTGTGGGAAAATTTCAAAACGTTTTCTTACACATAGTTGAGGTGGAAAAGTTGCTGCATTGATCAAATGGACATGCGACAAAGTGCAACAGAAACAGGCGTAGTGAGTAAATATGTACATTAATCATGTAACTTGGCTCGAGAGACAAAAATATTATGGCAGACGAAAAACATCAGATCTGAAACAAACAAGAATATTTCCATCATGTTTTCTACATTTTTTCCGAGTCTGAGGTTTGACTGGTCTTTTAATTATGTCATTTTTTGTGCCCTCTTCTTCTGCAGAGGTTAATGGAGAGTTTAATGAAGAACTAGTGACACCACCTGTTTATCTCCATGAACCAACTTGCATAACATGAACGGACAAAAACACACACTCATGAGAATTTTCTAAATTTGGATAGAAATCAATAGAACCGCAACCACACTATTTTTAGTGTTAAACTGTTATTCATATATGTTTCAAAATTTGATTGTTGCTTATTCAGTCATGATTATTCCGTCTTTCAGCCCGTTTTTAAGGGCTGAAAGAAAAAAATCCAGATTAAACAAATGTTAATTAATAAGTTTTAGAAGCCTGGTAGATGGATTTTTTAGGGGCAAAAAAAAAGCTCTTTCTTTTCTATCACAAAGATCAAGACAAAGCTCAGGCAAGTCTAAATCAAAAGATCAATTGCACTGTGTTCAAGGATCCAAACGCAACCTGCTGGATATATTAAATGAAGGTAGATTTTGACTCGAATGGCATTTATGGGCAAAAAGGAAAGAAGATTTTCTGTGGAAGGGAAATGGAGAAAGCAGTAAATCATCCATATTAGTCATCTACATCAACAACTACTTCCACTACCACGATTACAACCACTACCACAACAGCTGAATGAGAATCTAGAGAAATGCTCTAAAATCCTGAGGGACAATAAAACAAATCTTCTGTGTGTGCATGTGTGTGAGGACTGTGTAAGCCTGGGGCTCTCTGCAGGGGTTCTCTCCTCCTGTGATGTGATTTATATTGGTGTCATGCTGGGAAGGGCCGGGCCACATCCATGCCTGTTTCAGCAGAGAAATCTAATGGTCAGGCTCATAATGCTTGGTCATGGCAGAGCACACAGAGGCTGTACGTGTTCAATGCAGCGAGGGAGACTCTGGAGAGACCCTGAGGTCACCGTGATGGCAGCCATGTGGCGTAAGCGGCTGACCTGGCACTGTGCGAACAAGCTAAGCTAACTTGTAGAAAAACACTGGCTGGAGGTTCAGCTCTGTGTTTTTTGTAATAAAATGTAACAAAAGCTGTAAAACATCACTTTAAATTATTTTAGTTGTAAATTTGTTTTAAAATTGATTCTTGACCATGGAAAAAGTTATTCACAAAAAACAATCACCTTGGTGCCTAGAAGAAGACGACTGCTGGATAGTAAGGAATGCAATCAATGATGTAAAACATGCTGGACTGAAAATACTTGGAAAAAAAAAAAGACATTTACAAATGATTTATGAGGAAGGGTACAACATTCGTTAGACCTCAAGAAAACACACAATGCGTTTCGGTGAGTAACACTGGATGCAGACAAAACTTTGTCTTTGTTTGTTTTAGGCCTGTCAAAATTGACGCGTTAACGCGGATTGATCCATCATCGTGATTAATCCAATTAAAAATTTTAACGCAATTAACCCATCTGCAGCACATAATGACTCAAAATCCCTGAAACGTCTCGGGCAACGCATTTCGGGCAGTTTGTCCAAGTAGAGATGCTGCAGCGCACATGCAAATGGGCAGTTGATCCGGTACTGACAATGTCAACAAGTTAGTTTGTCTTAGTAGCTGGCTGAAGGAGTAACAGGGCCACATAATGTGGATAAATGTTTGATTTGAAAAAAAAGTTGAAAAAAAAAAAGTTTTCTGTTAACATGAACTGTTAAAGGTGTTTAATAAACACGTTAAGTGCATATATATTCCCTTCTTTCTTGAGTCTGTTTGCTCATGCAAAATGAAACGATTAATATAGATTAAAAATGAATGATATTTAATTGTGATTAATCGAAATGAATCCACAGCAACCCTGTGATTAATCTGATTAAAAATTTTACTCGTTTGACAGCACTAGTTTGTTTACAAGAGAATTCCACAAGATACTTTTAATTAGTTACAAAGTGATTAGAAAAAAATCTCCACATTCCCATGACAACTTGGCAGGGTCCATCTGCTAACGAGGATCATGTGATAGAGCCCCAAAACAGCAACTAAATGGAAGCAGTTGAGCTTGTTTCTGCGTGTTTGGGTTTTTTTTGGCTTGATTTGATAAGTGACAGTAGAGATGGACAAGAAACATTGGGAGAAAGAGTTAGCGGGTGAAGACTAACACAAACCTGTGCCAGTACTGAACCAGGGACAGCTGCTGGTTATCTTGGACCACAAGAGCACTAAAATTCTCTTAGAGCCCAAAATACAGAGGGATGGTGGCTAGAAGTCACGACTCCATATACCCGTCTGTCCTGCACTGTGTAAATTGTGTGCATGCCAGTCATTGTGCTTGCTCTGGTCGTCATGTGTCAGATAGTATCAATATTTGGCTAAACTAATGAGAGTAATTAATGCTGACAGCCCAGCATGTGTTGCTATGGGGATCGATGTTACCTGCAGGGCCACGCGCTTTAGCTTTTCCTCATCCAGCTCTCCTCGTAGCTCCGCTATCTCTTTCCTGGGGATAGACACACACAAACATGTTCATTAGCACGTGTGTTTCCCTGCGGTACAAAAGGTTAAAACTCATGATGTAACGACTGTGTGTTCTTTGGAGATTAAAAGTCCCAAAGCAATTAAAAACTTCTTGTTTGAAAAACAGCTTAAATGTGAGCACACTGTGAGTTTAAGTTCCATCAACAAAAGCAAGTATCAGTGCATTTCAAGTATCAGCATGAAGCTCTGCATCTGAATCACATAACTGAATTTATGGTTAATGCTCAGTGACCCACATTATATATATGAATGCTTCTTCTGAGCCAAACAGCTGATTTCATTCTTCAAAACCGCCACAATCAAAATATAGAAACTGACAGCCTGCCCCATATGTAGCATAACAGTACTAAAGGCATAGTATGACATTTCTGCTGCTATGGTTCTCTCAGTCAAGACAATAACAGAAGACAGAGTTTGAGGAAGCTGTGAAGTAGTGCGGGATCATGGGAGTTGTTGTTTTCATTGTTAAACAACCACCATTGCCGAGGAAAAGCTATCTGACTTGATTCATGAAGAAGTCATGATCACGGACGAGGTGATGTTTATGTTCACATTACTTTGAGTCATGTTTGCAGATCTCTCTGGGTTTGAATACTGTTGGAAATGTTTGGGATAATGTAAGTACACAATAAAATATCATCACTATATAACATCAACGTCATTTTCAGACATTTTAAGGTGGAAATGATACATACATACCCTTATGTAACCAACTTCACTATGATGTGGGATATGGGGAAAAATTGCTGTAGGCCATGTAAATGCTCGACAGAACTTAAAATGATTACTAATTCAGACTGACTTGAATACTGTACACAGAAAATCTTAGGCTTAAAACCAGCTTGAAACGTCTGTCAGATCTCATTCTGTCACTCTTGTCCTGTCACTGTCCAAACAAATGTACAGTATGTGTCCATTCAAAGAGACTGACGCAACAGCTCACTTCTACAAGCTTAGATCCTTCCATGACAACTTCAGTTTTCCATTTCTGCTTTTCAGACTAACATATTCAAACCCTTCTGTCATCCACACTGAGTTTCATTACATTTGCTGGGCCTTGAGCAGCTCCACAGTCATCAGCAGATCCTTCATCTGGCTCCTCAGCTCCTCCAACTGGGAGCTGGGCTCTTCGGGCTCCAGCTGGGCCCTGCTGGCCGGCGCGGGGCCTTCTGAGGTCGGGGCTGCCGCGGGGCTCGGCTTGGCCTCGGTGCCGGCCATGGCGGGCTTGTGGAGTAACGGTAACTGGGATAAGGTGTTTGTGGAAGGCTGTGAGGATAAAAAGTGGACAGACATAGATTTGTAAGTGTGTGGAGCTCTACTGGAGGGATGAACAGCATTCTTTCAAAAAATATTTCACCTGTACAATTCATATAATTTTCATACTCATCAAATGACTGAGTGATCCTTTCTGCAGAGCGAGGACTGAGATGTTTCATTACAGGACAGAGGTGATCATTCAGAATAACCAGAAATGATTGGCCAGAAATTGATTGTGACCCTTCCTCCTAAGGGGACTAATGTCATAAATACATGTCTGTGAAGAATGACCCATATCGTGAACTGTCAAATTCAAAACTGTCAAAAACTTATGCACTGAAACCAATACAACACAATATCCATTTCTTTGCAGTTTTGTTAACATGTGGCAGTAAGGTGCTAAGAAATGCAGCAATGTGCCAACAAGGGCAGTGAAGAAAAAGACAGCTAGCAAGCAAACATAGAAATAACAATCAAATTCTTCCACAACAATCGGCAAAGCAAATCCTTCTGAGGAAGGAAATGCTTTCAACATGTTAGACCTCAAGGATTCACATAATGCATTTTTGTGAGAAAAGTGAATGTGAACTTGTGAACCACAGGGTACCTTTCATATACATCATATAGATCAAGGGCCCCAGTTTAACTATGAGCTTTCTAGTTTGACTGTGAACATAACAGCTATGATGCGCAGGGGAAATTAAAGAAATGATTCAACAAATATAAACAATGCCATTTTCTTGCTGTATGCTTTTTTCATCCATTAAATCTATGATATTAGTCAGTTTCTCTGCTCTTTAGGAGCTGTGCAGCTATTCAGTTTGATTTGAATGCTTTGAGTTGCTGAACCAACCATACTTTTTTATGAGATTAAGATTTAAAGTCACTGTTTCTATGAAAACACTTGCCAGCTGAGCTGATAATACATTTGGATGGTTGCATGTACATTTGTTGCTGGGACACTGGTAATAAAACTGCTCATTACTACCAGGACAATGACAGTCATTTTATCTGGGTGCTTTGTCCCCCATCTGTTATATTGGATTTATGTGCTGCGAAGGGATCACTTCATGGCCAGTATGGAGAGGAGGGATGATTACAGTGATCAGTAATTCTCTGGGGGATAACAATGATGGTGGTAAATTAGGGCTGCACGATTAATCGTTAAAAGATCGCGATCTCAATTCACACATGTACGTGATCTCATTTCGAAACACGGATGATTCTTAAGCATTTTATTTCAGGGGCTGCTTTATAAACAAATGGCCCCAAACGCAGCACCGTCGCTGCCTCCTCCCTCGACCAATGGTAAAGCGTCTTTACAACACGTGAGCCTGCTCCTGCTGCTGCTGCTGCCGGCTGCCGGCTGCAGACGAGTGAGTGAGAATTATGGCGGAGGAACGCCGGCGGTTAGGAGAGTGAAATGGATGAAAACCTCAGTGGTAGTGACGAGAATCACCCACCTGAACTCGTGCCCAAGAAAGGTTTGCATGCAGCGGTGTGGAGGCATTTCGGATTCAAGCCAGACGATGACAGTCTGAGGTGCATTGTAAAGTATGTTTCGCTGTCATTGTGGCACCGCAAGGAAACACTACAAATCTCTCCAATCACCTTAAATGCCACCACAAAGTAGAAGTTTTTTGTTTTCTTAAACTTCATCAGTGCAATAAACATTTTGTGAAAAAAATCTAAGCAAAAAAAATCGTCATTCACATTTTTGCCAGAATCGTGCAGCCCTACGGTAAATACACTTTAACAAAGTCTGTGTAATGTCCGATTGAGCCCATGTGTGAAACTGTGAGCTGCTTCGTACTCTTTTCTGCCTGCCTGTATACTGCTCTCCACTCTTTCATTATTATTGTAGATGCATCAAAATATCTGTAGTATTGATTTCAACAGTCATCATTATGGATGTGTCCTTTTCCAGTTATTCAGTTTCAACAAGGACTTCACCTCTTCCCCAGAGAGCTCACATACCGTGTTCCTCTCTTGTCCCTTACTGGAGAGAATGTTACAAGGGTCAGGACCTCATTTTGAAACAACATGAGGGTGACGAGAAGGACACGCAGAGTCCGGGTCCTGTATTTTCACTGGAAGTCTGAAGTGCTGGGTTATGAGTGCTCCAGGCAAGGCTTTATTCTGACTGCTCTGTCTATGTGTGTGTGTGTATGTGTTTGTTTTTAACAATAGGATGGCCTGATACTGCACACCCCCAGCTGAACAGCCTGGTCTAATTAGCCTTGGTTGACCATGACCAATCCAGACTAGATAGCATCTAAGGCAATTAATGAAATTCTGAATGGGAAGACTGAACAGTGGGCGGTGGTCCTCCATCTGTCTCCGTCTCTTCTTGCTTACATCTAGGGCTGCCCCATAATAGTCGCCTAAACCCATAGTCGATGAGAAGAGTCTTAGTCGACTATGTTTTCTTTTGTTGGTTGGTTGCAGAAAAAATATCTTTCAGTGTGTGTGTGCAGTGTAAACGATGTCTGCCTGCAGAGTGGAATTCGGATATATTTAAATAACTAAATGAATATTATATATAATGTGCTACGACTAGGCAACTAATGGTTTGAACTAACAACTACTGGTCGACTCAGAAAATCTTTAGTTGAGGGTAGCCCTACTAACTTCCAGCATGCATGAGCGCGCACACACACGCACATACACAGAGCAGAGAACTGCTTCGACGTCTGGCAGGTACCAGTTGTGTTTGTCAGGTTATTTGTGGGTAAAAACCTCTAATGCCTTTCATGATATGTCGACATACTGTCCCTGTGAGTTGCTCAAACATAGAAGACAAAGAAAACCTGCAAATATCAATATTTGAGAAGCACCTGCGCTTCTCATGTTTCTCCACATTTATTCACCTATTGCAAGTAAAACTGTCCTGGTGGGAGATCCCACTGTGAACCATCCCTCTCATTTCTTCTGTCGAGTAAAGCTTAGCTGGGAGCTTTATTTTGATCTCTCATTTTCTTTTTTGTATGACCACTGAATTGCATCATTTCTGGCCACTGCTGATTTGTTAGATCAAGGCAAGACTGTCTTTATAATTACTTTAATGCTGTTATGAAGAAGAGCTATATGATAAGACCAACAGCTTGTAAGTTGCTATGTCTAATATCTTTGCTTCCACGGCTTTTCCATTCTACATCAGCAGCTCCAGTTATCTCCTTCCAATAAGGAATCCAATGGCAGCAATGTTTTTCTCATGTACTTTGTCCAATTGTGAAAATGTTACAGGGGTCCAAACCAAAAGATATTCAGTTCACTGTCATTGAAGGCAACTAAAACCATGAAAGAGCAATATTTGAGAAGCTGGACCCTATACATTCTTCACATTTGTGCTTACAAAAAATACATCCATTATTAGAAAACCATACATAACATAGCTACAAAAACTGTGATACATAAAATTATTTCTATAATTATTACATGTCAACGTTAAATTATACTTAATATTTAATTTATAATTTATATAGTTGTCTAGTAATGGTGTTAATGACAAACGACTGATAACTCCCATCTGCCAATTAAGTTTTTAAGTTGTTATCATCTCATCAAAATAAATCTACCTCTAATTTCAAAAGCTTTTTACTGGAATAAAATCACTCTTGTACTCTGGTTGTACAGACACCAGTGTGCAATGCAAATAATGACAACAAAAAATGTCAGTGCAGGTTGTAAAAAGTAAAAAAAAAAAAAAAGTAAGCCTGCTAACAGGATTAATTGTGCTCCTGATTTCAAGTGAGAGTTGGAAACTAGAAGTGATGAGACATTTTAAAGAGGGAAATCAGTGAAATACCAGTGCTCTAAATTACCTTTCTGGTGTCTGTTAGCTTTGGTTTGGCTGCGTCCTCTTCATCAGTCTTGAAGGATTTCTCCACGCTCACTTCCTTGTTGGGCTGCAAGGGAAGAGTTTTAGTTATTGTTTGACTTACATTAATATTTTCACTTCATTTTCAGTTTACAGCTTCCTGATTTGCTAACCTGACTTATAAAAGCAAACTTGAGGGAAACATTGAGGGAAGAGCCTATCCACAATGGTGTCTGACAGCTAATCTCACACAATTACTTGGTGCAGCTGACGGATGACTTGACACAAGTCACTTCTCTGAAAGATAACCAGAGGGGAGGAAGGTAGGTGGTGAGAACCCTGTGTGAGGAGGGCTGCCATTAAGGGGGCGTTTCACAACAACTCCTATGGTCAGAAAGTGGCTGTCAAAGTGCAAATTGTGGATTCATGTTTCAATAAAAATTGCTACTGGTGATGGGGAAAAAAAACATGGGAAAAGCTGCTGCATCCTCACACAACCTTCTGTGTGTGAACAGAGCGTGTCAGGGGGTGAGTGAGGGAAGAGAGGCGACAGGTTACAGAGAGCAGAGAGCCATCAGAGACCTCGGAAATCCATGGAGAGGTGTTTCAATTTGAGAAGAGAGTGAGGGGGAAAAAAGATGTGACAAACAATAGATTGAAGGAAATCTGGTACATGTTGTCTTGCAGGTTGGGTTTGTTATGAAATGCTTTTTCGGTAGCAACCACAATGTGTTTGTAGCATTTAATATTAAAATTGATCAAGCAACGCAAGCTGGCATGGGATGTCAAAACAGAAATTTCTTGACAATCTATTCTGCAAATAGATTTTTAGGTTTAGAAATCAACATTTCGCCTGGTGTTCTATTTTATTAACTGCTTCTGATGTGGTGCTTACGTAACACTTGGTCTTTGTCTTGGTCTTTTTGTTACACGACAAAAAAGGGCTTTATAGAAAACACGTTCATATTTCTTAGTGTAATGCTTGAATAATGTTCAGCTTTGGCATCTGTAGTAAAAGTCAGGAATTGTATTGACACTCAAATCAAAAAATTTCAAACAATACCTGGACTTAGTTACAGGTTACCTAGTTACTAATTACAAGCAATTATGTTTAGCTTTCAACTAAAGTTACATATAATCTGAACTCAAAGATTTAATTTAAATCTGTAATAACCTTTTTTGGGCTGAGAAGCCAGAAAGGTGTTAATGGTAGCCTAATTAACATTCAAAATAAATACATACTTTATCAACAATAAAATTTTACAAGATCCCTATGCACATATCTGCAGTAAAATGAAGCTGTGTAGAGACAGTACCCATATGTTGCTTATTCTCAACATGCCAACATGTACAAATGACCTGAAAATAGGGGAACTTTTCACACTTTGCTGATTTGCATAAGCATAGTCACAATCTGTGTGCGAGTTTGCTGGATGCTCGTGTGTGTGCTCACCGAATGTCCTCCACCAAACTGGGCAGGCAGCCTCCTGCCAGGCATCTTTGGTCTGTTAACAGTGGGGTGAGAGAGCTTCTCCGAGGTAGACGACAACTCATCAAAACTCATCAGATCTGTCGAGAACAGACGAGGGAGGCAGAGACGGAGAAAAACATGAAGAAGGAAAATAACTGAGGAAATTATTTTCAAGAGGAATATTTCAGTCATGACTAAGGGACCATCCACGGGGTGAACTTCTAATTTAATTTCATTCAATTTTAATGCAATCTAATCGCTGGTAAGCATCTTGGGCGAGGGCCTATTTCCTGCCAGCTAATGACATTAGCAAACAGAGGAGCAGAAAAAAAGGCATGGAATGCTCATATTTTTAGTGTGAAATGGTGCATCGAGTAGAAAAACACAAAGCTGCAAAATATGTACATTTCTTTCTCCCACGCCCCAAGAAAAAAATAAAACAAGCGTTATAGGCTCTCTGAATACATGAACATTCAATACAGGAATTTTAAGCAGCAGTCCAAAATGCAAAGACTTTCTGGTTTTGTTCTGGTGACTTCACATTTGGAGTTCTCTATAGCTATGTTTACAGACCATAATGCTTAGTTAATTTCACTTTCTGAAATTGTGAGCATAGACTTTCTCAGGCAGAATTTCCCCCCTGTGATGCACTGACAGGTTAAAGTTAGCACCAGTAAGTCACCTAAGCACCATAAAAGAGAATATTTCTTCTGCTCAAGAGGAGTTCTTGCTCACCAGGGTGGGGTTTCTATTCCCTATAGAAAGAATAAGGCTTAAACAAGGTCGAGATGCATGGGGGCTGCACACGCTGAGCTCCCTTGACCTCCCTCGCTTCAGGTTGAAGGATTCATGGTACTTTGGAAGTGTACACATTCATTGCCAATGTTCAAAAGGCTTCAACTCCCATTCCTTCACTAATGATCAGGTGAGTTATCAATTTCATGCATGTGCTTTCTTTCACTTGCGGCAAGGTCGGTGATAAAACAACATCACACTGGTCAGTGCTGCATCTACGGTTGTACATCAGCAATGGAGGAGCTTGAACAGTATGTGTTGATATGTAAGCTGGTGATGCACTGATTGCTGATTGATCCAAGTTTTCCTTTTAAGCAGAAATTCTGTCTTCTTGTACACTTCTACCTCGCTAATTTTTATTGCTGTTAAGCTGCTGTCAACGATACACAGCACACCCTGTGAATGTTTCACTTTAAAAGACTGCCAGTAAAGGAAAGGTCTATGTCCTTTAACCTTCTAGAGATCAGTGGTTTAAGTGTTGGGTTTCATTGACAGTAGCTTACCAGCAGCAACATAGCAAGCAGAAGTGATTGGAATTAATCAATGAACCAAAATAGAAATTCTGTTAAGAAGAGAAACTCAGAGCAACAGACTCATCAGTCATTCCAGTGTGAGCAGATCAGAAAACAGGAAGATACCTCATTAAAACTTGATCAAATGTACTTACAAAAAGAGGGTAATTTTGGGATGAGTGGATGAAAATAAAGACCACTGTTTGAGAATTTATAGTAGTAAAGTTTGTTAATGAGTGTGCACATATGAACGCAACAAACTTAAACTGAGGAAAGAGTGAATCTTTTCCACTTTTATTGTGCAACACTGAAAAACTTCAGCGACTGTGTGAAGTGTAACAACACTTTGCGGCTACACAGTGGTAAACTGTTGACGTTAGAGAGCACTGCTTGTGGTCGGAAAGATTGAGTTTCCATGTTCTGGGGCAATGCGTGTCAGACTGACTTCTGGTGAGAAGTGTGGAGTTTTAGCAGCACTGTATCACCTTTACGAGGCATCTGTCACAAACAGAGGATTCTCTAGTGATATACCTTCAGGTCGGCTCTATTAAACCCATCTCAGATGTTTTTTCTCTGTGACCTTTTTGCCTCCCTATTTGTTCCCAACTCTTCTCTCTCACTCTCAAAACGTCAGCCTCTAAACTATTCATCTTTTCAATCTTATCTGTTCCTGCTCCTTTTCACAGTTTCCTCACCACCTCCCATCATTTTTCATTTCTCTGTCTTACCCAGAGCTCTGCATTCATTAGTCGTCTTACATCTTTCACCATTAAATTCACAAAAATCACCATTTTATTGAAGGCGCAGATCAATGTTCCCAAACTCACATTAACAGCTAAAAATATGCAAAACCTGACATTTGCAAACTGTTGATCGACAATGTTCTAAGGGTTGATGTGAGAGAAGCTAATGAGGAATATGTTTTTTTCATAATTTAACAATTACCATCAAGGCAATCTTCTTCAAAGCTTAACCCCAACTGTAGCTCCTAATTCAGTTCGAACCATGCCACAGGAGTTCAGGGTGAGATAAACTTGTGGCAACTTACAAATACTAGACGTAAATTAATAGATAAATCACTTTAGTATACAAGCAGATCCTTGTCTCCATAAAAGAAACAGTAAAATGAAATCTGTCTTGATAAGAATGCTTGTATGATAACAGTGCACTCAGCTGTGTTGTGACGTTATATCTACAGTAGTGGAGAACTCCCTCTCTGCTGTAACATTAGCTCTGGGGAAAGCCATTGTAATCCAGGCCATTTGAAATAAAAAGACTGACTGTGTTTCTGAGGCCGACCAGAGTTGGCTGAAAGTTTCTTTTAAAGTGCTGTGGCGTGTGTTTGGTTAGCTGGTGTCGTTTATTAGTACAAGAGTTCTGTGCTCCATTCCATTAGCGTTAGCAGTAGTCTCCGGGCAAGGGGGTGTGAAGTACTCATAAAATAATTCACATTCATCTTGCAAAACGAGTTAATAAGTTGTTAAATCCCAAATTCCAAAACAACATGTGATGAACAATACCATTCAGTTTCATGTTACAAGATGAAGAAGCATTTCGAAGAGCTTTCAAAGAGCAGGGGCTGATTTGGGTGCCGCAAACTGAAGTAAAGACACGTAACCTGAAGTCACACATATTAATGAATATTTGTAAATCAGTCTGCCAGCTGTCACACAAAAACGTGCCTGGTGTCACAGCAAAAGCCATTTGGGGAATTTATCGACTGCTTGTGAATGAGAGAGAACACACTGCATTTTATCCTGACTGTAGTTTTAAAAAAAAATCATAAAAAAATCAATAGTAAAATGAATCACCCCATTATTCAGGATTTGGATGGTAGTTTGACATAGTCTGTAGGCCATACTGTACATACCCATATCCGAGGACTTCTCCCCAAAGTCCCCAGAAAGTGTTTTGGGTTTGGTGGGAAATAATGGCTCGAAGTCGGACTTTGGTCGTGTGGAAGGCACCTCTCCATTGTGCCTGCAGGTAGGAGGAAAAAAAAGGAAAAGAAAGGAAAGAAGCATTGATTGTACAAACAAGAAACAAAATAAAATTACTGGACTCTTACAATGTGTGCACTGCCTAGGTCACATCATCAGTCATTGTCTCCTATACATAGCAGACACTTTTCAGGAGAATACTATTTCTCAACAAGAGATGAACAGACACAGATAATAGACTTACTTGAGGTTTGGCGAGGGAGCGAGAGGCTTGTCGGGCCTCTTTGGTGGAAGACTTCCCGGTCTGCCTTTCCCTGGAGGGGGGACTGGCTTCTTGGGTGGGACCACCGGTGCTGCAGGCTTGGATGGTTTGTGATCTGGCGTAGGCCTGTCAACTGAAACAAAAAAAAAGAAGCGTTGAGGGGAGAGTTGGAAGAGGGAAGAGGGGCCAAATTTTGGGTAAAATTGTAAATGATGTACATGATGAACAAAAAGAAACGAAAGAAACGAGAAAAGAGAAAATGTACATATATAGTCAAAAATGCCCTTTTGTTCTGGACAGTCAACAAAAACCATGTCTCCACTGAAACTAAATGTCACCTACCTATAATCAACTTTACAATGACACACAGTAACTGAGGGTAACTTCCTGAGTTACAAAAAGTCCATTTGTTTTTGTTTTCATCCAGAGATCAAATGACCAGTACAAACGGACAATAATCCCCCCTGGATGGTTCTTTTCCTCTTCAGCTCAGAGGACACAACAGATGATTTCCAAAAACAATTTGAAATGTGGACTCGTTCCACTTTGTGTCAGTCCATCTCAGATGAGCTCAGGCTCAACATACACAATGGAACTTCAATTTGCATTTGTAGAAGCAGCAACAAACTGTTTTTACGGACAATGGCTTTCTGAAGTGTTCCCGAGCTCATGTAGTAGTATCCTTTCTACAACCGTGTCAGTTTTTAATGCTCCAGATTCTCTCTAACTAGCTGCACAATAAATCATATTGTAGAATCCCAGGAAGAGTGAAATCTACCTGCTATGGTGCCTTCACTAAAATAAATTAAAGTGTAATCCATGACTAATGACTAGAGAAACTCAGATGGGAATTGCAGCAAATGACAGTCAACATTTATTTTCTATTTTAAGACCTGCTTTACTGAAAACCATGAAGTTTTTATTCCTGACTTGTAAACATTTAGAATGACTCATACTTTCAGCCGGAAGCACTCATTAACTGATGCTGCAAGTCCAAAGCATATCTGTTCTTCCTGTATTTAAAAAAAGAACAAAGTTAGCTAAATGGATTTAGATGTAGCTCACAGTTAATAATTGTCAGATAGTGTATATGTGATTTTATGCTCTAAATGCTCCATCTAATTTGCATCTGAATGGGAGGCTAAGCATATACTTGTTTAATATGTGGGGATAAACTCTTCTGATATGATTGATGCCAACTGACATGGCCTGTGCTGTGAGTTGAAAATGACATAGCTAAAAGTCATAGTTGCCAAATGCTCTTAAAATCTCTTCTGAGGATTAAAGCTGAAATAAGACATTATACATTATAATAACATGATGTAAATTCAGTCTGTATCGGAGAAAATAATAAAATAAAAAGCCTACAACTGTGCTTCTGGTTTAATTCAGTCAGTTTGTGCCATCTTTTATAATTATTTCCATTAATTTAATATTCCTCATAATATCATTGTTTCTCCAGAAACACAAATGTTTTTTTATGTTTACATTTATTATTATATTTCTATTATATATACTATTCATAATCAGTTTAAATATTGCTAAAAAGCTCTATAGAGCTGAGCTGAATTCTAAATAGATTAATTAATCAGGTCTAACATTCTTGCGAGTAAAAGATGTTGCATCAACACAGCCGTTTCGGCAAATTCACACACACATACACACACAACTCATTTCCTGTGTACAGTTCAGCGAGATAGAAACTGCACTGCCAAGAATGGCATGACAGCTCAATTCAACGTGTGATGTGATTACATAACTAAAAGTAGAAGATCACTCAGAGAGCACAGACCACCAAGGCCAATAGTTTTATATTAATGTATTCTGACTTTTACTTTTAGAATCTGAGTATTTCTTCCACCACTGGGAAGGAAAGCAGAGATGAATGGAAAAAAAACAAAACAGAATGTCCCCTGGAATATGGTCTGTCTGCTGCCACCCCAGGCCAATAATGGAGCTAATAGTGATAATTAATAATGACCAATAGGAATATAGTGTCCAAATTTGGAAAGAAATCTAAAAAGGTAGCCTCTGATGTGTTGTGCAAAGCTGTCAACGATGTGAGGAAATCAGTGGATAAAATGAGATGGAGAGGTATTTAAGTGTCCCACCTCTGTCTTCTGGCCTGATGTGATGAGGCTTCCTGTCCACACTGGGAACGTCCGGCTTGAGACCTAAAAAACGAAGCATGGTCCACAGACAGTCAGCTCCTCGGTCTGACCTGATTGATTCAAGACTCACCAGACAATGATGAGGAACGCTCACACTTTCACAAGTAAAATCAGACACAGAAAACCACTGCTCTTTGATGCACACATGCACGCCCACATTACATGCACATAGATCAATTGTCTAACTGTATTTGGCGCATGAACACCTTACTGTGTGTGTATAGCACACATTCATTTGTGGTTTTGTTTGTGTGACACATGCACTTACAAAAAAGAATCACTGACAGGAAGTTTTGTACATATACAGTGGTGTCTCAGAAAAAGAAATACACACACCAAACTGCATCACAATGGAGGGTAGAGGGGTATGAGGGCAAACTCTGTGTTACTTCCTGTACAAACAGGAAAACAATGATGCAAGTGTGTGTGTATGTGTGTATATATATAATGTTTATAAATTCTTAATTTAAGTCTTAAATATTTTCTCAAATTGACTTCATAATTTTTCATTGGTTAATCCTTCCATCCACTTTCTACCACTTCCCCAGGTCCAGGTCATGTTAATGTTAATGAAACTGACAAGTAATTAAATACTACAATTACAAATTCCATCAATGCACCTCTGCATACTTTGAAGCAGTATAAGGTAAATGTACTCAATATTAAGTGAGCTTTTGTTGGAGAACCACAGCAAGACACATCAAGTAGCACCACTGCCTCACACCTACCACTGACTTGATAACAGTTAATGAGGTGGAGGGTGCAAAGTGTTGCTTACCTATGCTTTTAGATGGTGGAGGTGGCTTCTTCGGCTTCTGACAGGAAGAGAAAGTGGAAGATTAAAAAAAAGAAAAATAGGTCAGAGTGACATGAAAGTGGATAACAACTCATTAGCACACTCTGACATCTATGGCCTCAAATACAGAAAGACAAATGTGAAGAAAAGGAGGAAGGGAGAACAAATTAGGTTTGGTCTAAACTAGGAAAATCAAATCATATCCAATATCACATCCTAGAACTCAAATGACTTCTACGATTTTTATAGTTTGAAAATTGCAAGGAAAAACAAGTACCCCATGAATCAACCTAAATTTTAATAATCTGTTATTTACTATAAATATGCCAGATCATGTACAACCCCAATTCCAAAAAAGTTGGGTTGCTGTGTAAAACATAAGTAAAACAGGATGTGATCATTCTTTTTGACACATACTCAGTTAAATATAATAATTAAATATTTGCTTATTCTGAATTTGAAGTTTCAAACAAGTTGGGACAGGAGCAACAAAAGACTGTGAAAGTTGTGGACTGATCCAAAAACACCTGTTTGGATCATTCCACAGGTAAACAGGTTCATTGGTAACAGGTGATAGTATCATGATTGGGTATGAAAGGTTCATCCTGGAAAGACTGAGTCATTCAGAAGCGAGGATGGAGCGAGGTTCACCACTTTGTCAAACACATGATTGGATAAACATGAGCTCAGGAACACTTCATAAAAACATTGTCAGAAAACACAGTCTGCGTTGTCTGCAAATGATTGCATACTGTTTTTTATTTATCTTTTACCCAGCATCCCAACCTTTTTGGAATCGGGGCTGTCATACACATTAAAGAAGAAATATGACTTCAACCGTGTTTACCAGTCTGCATATGAATAAGCATAAGCTACTGAAGTAGCCTTCCCTGCATCTTCAATACTACCACCGCTTTGCAATTTCAATCCAAAGCAAGTTTAATCCAATTTGAGCCAAATCAATAATTAAAAGATATGATCTTTCATCATTTGTAGAGATATTCTGCCAGTCAGACACTGTGGCAACAGAAACTGACAGGAAGAGTCTACACTTTAAAAGCAGGCTGTAATTTGGAGAAAGCTCAGGCACTTCCAGTAAGTCAGCTGCTTTAGTTTTGGAGTCTTTCAAAGACTTCTCTGTTTGCTGTCGTTTCATTATCGTGTTAAACTTGGCAATTTTATTCATATCGTGCACTGCATTCTAACTGTGCTGTAATTTTTACTCTTCTGTCTTCTGTGGAAAGACGTGGGAGGCGAGACACAGCACAGCAAATGGGCATCTACCAGGGCACTGAGTGCATTTTTGCACCGTGCAACACTTATCTGCTCAGGCAGGAAGGCTGTGGTTGGCTCTACTTTCATACTCAAATTCTTTCTATTGCCTAAATTGGGGAAGACCCATTCTTGCAGATTGTTCTTAAAATCACTACACTTTGATGATTATATTGTTCCAGTAGACATATCAAACTGCTCAGCACAATACACTTCATTAGGACCCTTTGAGTTGAGCTGGTCATATCACAGTTACATTTCATAGCAATGTGCCTGGAAGCAATTATTTATCATAAACAGTTCAATCCACCAATACTTGTCTATCATGAATGGGGTCTTTATGGGACTTGTCAGTTTCCGCAATAATGTAAAGGGCTTAACACTCACACTTTCATTATCAGTTTGGTAGTAGTGATGTAACTGTTGCACTAAACACTACTTTTTGAACACGTTCTCTTATTTCTACTGATTCGGTTTTTAAGCAGTTTGGGAGCCTGTTGCTTTTTGACATTTAATGACTTGGATATCGTCATCATCATTATCATTGTGATCTCTTTTTACGACAAATAGTCAGAGACCCTGTGGGCTGAATTTTCAGCGATGAAGGGCTGATTGCTGACGTGCATTAAATAACCCCATTCACAGCAAGCCATTTACAATCCAATCATCTTGTGTAACCCCAGCAGGTCTCGCCTAACGCACATATTATATCACATTATATCATATTCACAGGAATAGGCTTTCTTCACCGTGCAATAACATCCTGCCAGGGGAGCAATTTGTTTTTTAACATTCACATATTCACACTATAATTGAATAATTGCATTGAAAAACTGAATCTGAATAGCATAACTTGAAATTGAATGTATTAGTTTAGAACTAACTTCCAATAACCTTGAAACTGAATTCAATTTGAATTTAATTAACTATCTGAAATTAGATTCGATCCTCATTGAAAATTCAACACTCTATATACTTCCACATTCAGTTATCACAATTTAAATTCAGTTCTTGTAATTCAATTTCAGTTTACTGTGACATGTCTGGTGTTTCAGGAAGAGCAATCGAGTGCAGATTTCCAGAAATCCTACCCTGACTGCCTCAGTGCAATATGCGGTAGCAGGTAGTGAAAAGTCAGAGTGGTTTGAATTTCTTTTTTTCAGTAGTTCTGCATTGCAGTTTACATTTTTTTCATCATGCTGAATCATTGTGTTTAACACCAGCATGTCAGGACATCCACTGTTTTCCAGGGAATTCATTGCAGCATCTGTAACAAAAAACGCAGTCATGTGCGACGCTGCTGATAATGGAGTTCAGGACGGAATGTCAAAGCCAGGACCATGTGAGACTGATAGCTGGCGCGGCTCCTTCAGTACACACAGCTGCTTCATCGGGGTCTCTGTCTGCAGCAGCTTCTGACTATGCCAATCAATCATCTCGACAAACGCTTGCTAGCGTCGATATTATTCATCATAATGATTTTAATAATGAGAAGCAACATGTTGTTAGTATTTATTGTTGCAATCTCATAAGCATAGCTTTTTTGAAACCCACCAGCTTTTATTTACACTGCTCATCAGGTAGTGTAACTTTACTCTTACATCTAGCATTAGCTGGACATGTTTTATTCTCTTGGCAGCCCTGCATTTAAACCACAACAGCAGCCATAAAGTTGGTAAAACCAGTGGTGGTGAGGTGTATTATGTAAGGCTGTATCTTACATGACATTCATGGTTAAACACAGGACATTAGTGTGAAACTAGCACACATGTTTTGGTTCTCAGCCCTCAGGTTGAGAGTGAGTAAAAACAAAGGAAAAAAAAAAAAGCCAGATTAGTTCTACAATTCATAGCCTCATATACTCAGTCATATTTGTTTGGTCAGAAATTTTGATTTAATCCATTTTATTGTCACCCAAATGGGGCCACCCAAAGCTCCTTCTGGAACTGTCTTCAGAATGCAGACACAACACGAGTTGTTTTATGTCTCGTTGTTTAGTGTGTTATGTGTTGTTTTGTTTCACTGTAGCTGCTCCAACAAAAGAATTTCCCAGCTTGGGACAAATAAAGTACATCTATCTATCTATGAGACATTCCTCATGTGGCCCTCAAGAATGCCTCAGACCCAGCAGACAATCTGCCTGTAAACTGTGCAGGTGTTGCTTGGGGATAGGGACATAATATCTAGAGTTACACTTGGTAGTTTTATTATCAAAGTCATCAGAAAGTGTGATATACAGTAAGTAGCCATGATGTAAATGTGAGCAACTTGTAATAGAGGTACAGAAAATTCTTTGGGTTCAATTTGAATAATGTCTCCATGTTACTATTTATCTATAAATACTTTTTAGCTGCCTGATATGCAAGTTCATATTGGTAGAAATCTACTTTACACATAAAAGGTCAAGCACATGATTTAAAACCAATGTCTTCTGGGTTTAGATACCTGCTGAACACTCAGGATGAGTATGTAGTCTACTATATTAACTTGGCCCATCGTGCTCTTATTGTAATTGTACAGAATATCAGACAAATGAAAGAACTCAACAGAGCAACAGATTGTTTCTCTCTCAATCTGCCCTCTTGTTATTAAATTACTAACTAAATTATGCTATTCAGATTGGTATTCAGATTCAGTTTTTCAATGCAATCATTCAAGTTGAGCAATTCAAATTCAAATATAAATTATTCAAATTCAGTTTCTAGTGACACATATTTCTGCTCATAGTATTTAGTGAACAAGTGAGTGAATCCAGCTTCTGAATGATTTGCTGCTCTGCAGTGGACAGAACAGGTAGCTGTGGTAATGCTAATGCTAAACGTAAATGAGCAGGAGCAAGAGAGTGAGGAGCAACAGCCTGAGCGTAGAAATGATAACTGGATGGCAGAGTGACATGGACACTGTGTGTGAACAGCTGCAACCTCAAAATGCTTAGAAGTTATACAATGTCAAAATGCATGACGAAAGTGCACACAGGCACTGACAGCTTACCTCTTCTGAGTCCTGCTTAGGTGATGATTTCAGTGACCCTCTCGATGTGACAGTCTGAAATATGAACATAAGGACACAGGATATAATCACGGAATACCATCTGTCCTCAAATCATACACCAAATCACAAATACATCAAATCACTTTCTGTGATGACACCTCGAGGGTCCTTTAGATGACCATGGAGAATAGTAGGGATTAGAAGTCATCAGTTAGATTTTATGCATAACAGGCACCCAGAGAGCACTTACACAGTCTCATCAAACTCTATTAACATAATTAGTTCACCAATCATTAAAGATCAGGCATCTTGAATCAAACAGGACTTCTGCATTTGTGATGTGGGAAAACTCAAGGCTTGCTCACTGCTCCATAAGATTCATTAGATGATGTAAGGTACAGCACGCCACATGTCAGATCCGAGATAAAAATGAGCAGGAATGGATTCATTCTGGTCTCATCGCCCACTTGACATTACACGCTTTGTTTCATTTTACTGTTTTGATCAGTATAATTCATATCTCCAAACATATTTATCACTACAATGGCAACTTTTTAAAAGCGTTTAAAGACCTTCACCATTGAAAAAGTCAAAAAATAAAATAAAATGTTGACATTTTAGACATCTGTGTGACTGGTGTGACCTCTTACCAGAGGAACAACAGACCAAACAACATTCTACGTAAAACTGCATTTGGTTTAAATTTAAAATCAATTAACTATGTGGGAATGGAATTTCCCCTTTGTTTGCAGCTTTTTCATACCAGTGCAGGGCCCAAGCATTGTAGGCACAACACCCACTACAACCACATTGAGTAACATTACCATATGCACACAATATGTCCCTCGACACAGATCCCCTCCACACATATGGCAGAAGACATAAAAAACTATTTTGGATGATACTTTGTCTGAAAAGCTCTACTACTAACAAATCCTTGTGATGAGGATGTTGACGATGATGATTATTAGTAGTATAAACTCGTGTGTGACATAAGATGGGGAATAAAACCCACGCATGCCTGTATCAGGAAAGTGATAGCTAAAAACATTTAGAGAGCTGGCTTCCCTGATATCTATAGAGAGTGTGTTCTATAGCTTTGGGGTGTAACTGATAAAGGCTGAATTCCAGATTCTCTTTCGCCTGTTGCTGGGAACCTACAATAAACCAGCAGCAGAGGATCGCCAATAGGAAAATAGTGAACAAGGAATTAGCTGTTAGTCGTCCTGTAAGTTGTTAAATTACCACACTTCACCAGTGTAACTTGAATATTGGACCACAACTGGCTTCCAAACTAGTTGTGATGTCACAAATCCTGCTGGTGTGTCAACATGCTAAACTGACATTTAAGTTAAGCACAGAGAAGCTCTCTGCCTTCAGCAGATGAATGTCAAAAAACAACTTTCTGGTGTCAAAGCACAAACATCATTCTGCACAGTCCAAACAGCTCCTTTAAAGATTACAAATTTCATCATTTTTGTGCAATTCAAAAGCTTGAATGTGGAGTTGGATGTGGGAATGGTCACATAAAGTTCTACTTTGCAGGATATTCATACCTGTAGAGGGAGACACATTCACTTCAACCTCACAACAATAACAGATGTACAGAACATTCAATAATACAAATATTATTACTGTTGATTTGAGGACTGCATCTAACAATTAGTGTCATTATTGACACATCTATTTTATTCATTCTCTGATCTCACCTCTTTCTCTGCTTCGGACACCATGACGACAAAGTTGTCAGGGAAGACACCTTCTCTGCCCCCGATCTCCCCTCGCCACCAGCCGGGCTCCCCTGTGTCCTGTTAGAGAACAAACAAAAAAGAAGGGTGAATGGTGACAACATTTTAAAAACCAATTTGGAATATTTGTTTGGTCTGTCCAACATGTCTGTTATTTCTTCATTTTGCAGCAAGAAAGCAATTCAAATGAAAAGAAATAAAACTTCACCAACAAATCTCTCTTCCGTAGTACAGAGGAATGAAGATGCAAAATGTGACTAACATTAATAAAGTGGCTGAAAATATAAATAATAATAATAAAAATAATTCACCATTTTACAAGCACTTCTCAACAGTCTCCACTAGATGGTGGTAGCTTTCTAAACAAGTCTTGGCATGGAAACTGCAGGAGTCATGGTTCTGTGTCACCATTCTTCTGCTATGAAACAACAAGCCCTGAGTCAGAGTCATCATACCTCGACAACATGTCAGAGGCAGCTGAGCTGAGTCAGCAGAGTCTGTGGATCTTTATGTGCTGGCTGGTTGCCCAGTTCCTCCTGAATGACAGTGACTCTACAGGAGGGACCCAGGGCCAACTCCCTGGATTAAATCAGTCAACTGAGAAGACTAAATGGGGCTTTACAAAAACACAGAGGTGTGACAGGAAGATCCTAAGTACTGACAGTGAGTAATTTTAGAGGACGCACAATAATGTCATGTGAAATAATTGAAGTGACAAAATACTAAAACTAAAAAAGCTTCAAGAATAAAACCAAGCCCTCCCTTGCTCCCAGTGATCACAAACATTATTTGAAAATGCTTCAACGGGTATGAAAGAAGGAAATGAAGATGTGCTCAATGAGTGTCAACATTATCACTGTCTTCTCAGAACAGACTTGACTCTTCTTCCACAGTCAAGCCTTTGCCACACATTTTAAACTTGTTTTGTTTCAGAATAATTCTTCTTATGATCAGTACGTATATCTTCTGTTCATTTCTCTTACACAGGAACTGCAAGTTTGTTCTGTCAATTTTCTCTAACCACTAGTTCTGCTGGGAACACCGCAGTCCTCTTAGGGAGAGCCCTAACTTATCCCATTATGTCTATCCATTTACAAAGCTGATATCATCTTACAGGCTCTAAACTGTGATGAAGTACAGCTACCTATCAGCCTACACTGTCTATAACCATTTAGGCTCCCTTTTTAAAATTGGCAAATGCAAAGACGAGGAAATATTTCTTATCAACATGCACATTGTTTTTCAAGTCCAAATTGTCTTCCAAGTGCATAAGGGACTCTTGGCACTTTGTCTTCCTTTAGTGTGTTTTGTCGTGGGATGGAGAGATTTGTTGCAATTGCATTCAGTGGATAGTGCCACGCTTATGTTTTGTTAAAAGTTGTTTTGTTAAAACAAGATATTGCGCCATAGTTCTAAAATGAAGCATGACTTTGCAACTGTATCTTGATTCATTCAGCACTGAAGGGGAGAAAGTTAGGAGAAAGTGGAGAAAAGTTTAGACAGCTGCCATGTCCAGTTTGAAAACTCAAAGCAAAGAGTAATAATGGTCTAGTGAGAGGCTAATTCATTCATTCCGTTGTAGGAATGATTCACGCCAATGCTGAAGAACAGAAGAGCAGATCGTGACGTGGCTTGGACAGGCTAATGTTGGCTGGGCAAACTTTAAAATCAGTTCTGACACAAGACAACCAATCTAGGAGGTCAGACTTTCTTCCTATTCTCTGGTTGAGATTCACTGGTGACACAGAAGAGATGCAAGAAGCAGTGAAAACGTACCTTGCTCAAGATGTGGATGATGTCGCCCTCTTTCAGGCTCAGCTCATCGTCGTTGGTAGCCTCAAAAGCAAACGTGACCTTACAGCACTCTTTTGCTGAGGAAACAAACAATGGGTCCTTATGAAGGATTCACAGACAGAAGCACACAAGAAAAACTAGACATACATGTAAACAGAGCTGACGTATTTTTCACAGGGATATAAACATTCTCCCAAACACACATGCAACACAAGGTTTACAATTCTTTTTGAATAAATGTTAAATTCTTAAAACGTCTTTAGGATTTGCAAGTGACGCGTCATCACATCCAACCCCACAGTGGAGCTATAACTAATGACAGATGCACGCTAACAAGGCTAATAAGACAACAAGAGGTAACATAGAAAAACAGTTTTTCCTCTCACACCGACAACAATCTGGTGACATTAAACGCACTCTCCACATGTCCAAGCATCCTTTTTCAGAACTTTCTCAGTGTTTTACCTTTGGATTTGCTGTCAGCGTCTGCTCTCTGCGAGTCTGTCATGTTGGGATGGGCGGGCTTTGCAGCAGATGGTAATGATGGGATTGGCTAAAATGAAGCAAACCATACAGATGGAAATGATTTATCGCACATGAGTGGATATGTGGCTTCATGTGGACGGGTCCTATCTATGAGTGGAATCATCTGACCATGATCTGTGCTATTAAGTATAAATGTTTATGAATGATAATGTTAAGTATGGGGTTAGCAGGTAGGCATTGTAGAGGATATGGAAAGAAAGAATAATTACTGAAAGAAAGGAAACAGTGAAACACAGAAGAATTGTACCTTTTCTGTCTGGTGTTACAATGAGGAAGTGATGATTAGAGAGTCACAGGCCAAAAATGGAAATTTAAAAAAAAAAGAAAAAAAAAAAGAGTACTACTATACTGTGACACTAAAAGGAACGCATAGTGTTAGGTTTAACCTGCTAAAAGTACCAGACAGGTGTAGAAGATAACTTTTTGGATTAACAGAAAATCATCATAACCGCCAAAAAAAAAAAAATGTTATGTCTTGGATACTATTGCAGGCAGAGGGAGAGCAGTAAGTGGATTATGTGGGCTGATCAAGGCCGAATGGAGCTATCCTGTGAAGAGAAGAGTGTGAGAGCATGCGACATGTGGCGGTATGTGAGGAGTGGAGGAGAGTGAAGGAAGCCGTGTTAGTGGTGAAAGAGTGTGAGGGCTGTTGTGAAGAGGAGAGAGAGGGAAAAGAGGGGACAGTTTCAGAGCGGAGTTACATGCTGAACTAATTAAGCAGTGAGAGGTCGTTATTAATTGCTACACCTGTATGTCAGTGTGTATCATTAACAAGCCATTGACCTGAGTAAGTGCTCTCTTGTGTTTAGTTTGTCAAATTCAGAATAGGAATACATTCAGATAAGTGAAAAAAAAAAGGAATCTTGAGGTTTCCATTTCAAAATACAGATTTACTGTTTCCACACTGGCTAAAATGATATGCAGCAGAAGCTCCAAGCAGTTTGAAGGTATTTCCTGCCTGCATGTGCTGAGGCAAGCAAGACAAGTGTATTCACAACAAACAGAAGCTTCACATGAATCTGGGTATGTTCCTTCAGTACAGACCGTAAACAACAAAGCAGTCAAAAATATATATCTCTTTCAGCCTGGTTTGGGAGACGTCCTCCAAAACAATTCAGACATGAAGAATATAAAGTTAAGACATGCTTGTTTATGTAGTCAGAAGCGAATCAAATTTTGCATCTCCCACAATGCATTTTAATTAAGACTACAGATGCTCATCTGATATGCAAATATCAATTTAACAGCCTGATGTTATCAGCTCAACAAAACGATCAAAGGCTGAACGAATTATGAGAAATCTATGTTGTAAATTCGTTTAACTAGTTTATTTCTATAAAACAGGTAAAAAAAAAATATAGCAGGTCTACTTAAAAGTCATTTGAATGGCTGTCTCATCATATCAGAGTGAACTGGAGAGTGAGTGAATGGAAGTCATTGAAAGTCAAAATACACATTCAGGGCAGGAGATGACAGAAGGGAAACAGAAAGGTAAAGTCATGTGAAAATGACTTGGCTGTTCCGTTGCTGTTTGTGTTGTGGTGCTGAACAGAGAGCTACTGCAAAACAACTTGATAATTCATCTTTCCACTTGCTGCTATATTATTTACTGGTATCACTGAAGTGTTTTGAGTGAAAATTTCTAACATTCCTGAGTGAGACCCAACCCACAGCATTTGAACAGCCACACTTGAACTTTTCATAGAGAGGGGGAGACATGATATCACTGATATATGGAAAACACTTTTAGACCTGAAAGGCATTCATAGTGTTGCACTCATTTTTACACATGAAAAGAAATAGTTGTGTAATTAAAGAAAAAGGAGCACTAGAGAGAACTTCTTTCTCACTTCCACACACACACACACATCACTGCATGTAGTGGATGTGAAGGTCAGACTTTTGGTTTGGCAAAATGACAGAAATGCCGACGCTGGAAAGGAACATGGGGACGGGGTTTCTGAAGCTGCTCAACCTTCCAACAAGTATACTGGCTCTTTAAGACATGTCTGGCTTCAGTCTCTCACCCTGAGTATGAGTCACATGAAACAGTGACGCAGTTTTTACACCTGCTTTTCCCAGATGTTACATTTTAAATATAGTTTTTTCTTATTAAACCACACATTGCATGAGCCAAAACTAAAACTTTAATGCAATCCATTATTAAATAAGGACAAATGCAATGTAACCATTAAAGAGGGCAGCAAACTCTCAGTAAAAATTCTCCCTACATATACAACTAGACCATACTATGCATAATTTATAGGGCACATTTTTCAGGAGCTAAAATAGGAATTTCAATGGCTCTGCATCTTTTCACTGAAAAATATCTGTCTTAACAAAGAATTACCATACTGAATCCTAATCTGTACTGTATTTGAAAAAGTTTCAAAACTCTTAAGTGGTTTGCCAGTTTTCAATAACATTCAGCTACTTTAAATATATTCTAAAAACTTTTTTTTCTTAGAATTTCAAATTAAAATGTCTGTCGCTTTAATGTTTGATGGACAATATCTTTAAATGAGTGTTTTCTTATAGTTACAGTACTTACTGTATGCAATATTTTGCAGTGTTATGCACTGTATGTGCAACAACAAACCATAGGGAATAACATCTTTAGTTCCTTCATAAATGTTGGAAATATTTCAGTAGGGTCCAAAAGTCTGAGACTACTAACCAAGATATCAAAATCCACAATCAAGATACTTATTACTAGACTTTTTTCTAGTGAAATACTGGTGTTTCTTAGCCCAAGCATTTGGCCTTGTTTCCGTTCCTGAGAAGAAACTGATACTGGTCCTCTGAGTCCACTACAAGACCGCCTTCTTTTGACTGTACTTTTGCTGATTGGAGTTTTGTGTTCTTTATTTAGCAAATTCTGTATCTGTGATGAGGTTGCTTTTCTATCTCTCAGGGAACTAAGCTTGATGTATTGATCTTTTTGATGATGTGGTCACTTTTGATCTGACTGATTGCGCTTTGGATTCAACTGATCCAGTTTCTGCAAAGCCTTTAAGAGTTCAATGCTCTGCCCCTTTAGGAACCTTTAGTCTAATCATGTTTTGACACTGAGAAAGTCCCTCTTTTTGCTTAGAATAACAATTAGACTTCTGACACTTTCATTTAGTTGCGAAACTATCACAGTGCTACTTAGTAAGCAATGATCTGCTGGAAACTTGAGGTACAGTTATATTTACAACAGGTGAATACTGGCTGCAAGTTGAGTTATTTGAACAAGCCTCTGATGAGTAGATCAAATCCACCTGAATGTCATCTGAATGCATGCTTCAGTGGAAGGGATGCATATTCTGAGTTTGCATCACACTTACTTTCTCCTTCTTTTCCTCTGTTTCCGGGCTAGGCAGTCGGACCTTTAGTTTGACCGACCCTTCTCTGAAAATGTCTCCAAAGCCAACGCCTCGGATCTTCTTGGGCTGAGCAATCACTCCATTCCCTGAGGCGGGTTGAGGCGATGTGGGGGTGGCGGTGCTTTCCATTCCGCTTCCATCTAGAGCGGAGATACAACGGGGTGAGACAGAGGGTAAGTTCATCCACAAGCATCACAGCTTACTGCTTTCCCTCCTGCTTCAATAATGTATAGGACAGGATAAAGGATTTGTCTTGGAAAAATACATTTTATTCCCCTTTCAGCCACCAGAAGGTGCTAAAATTGTGTTTGTGTATAGACAAAGACTTATAACATTTCCGAATAAATTAATGATAAGATTACTTCATAAACAAACTCAGTAGCTGTTAGCATGAAAGTTGAAAGTTCACCACAGCTCTGATGGAAAAAAAGATGCAAGACGGGGAACGTGCATAAACAGTATATATAATATTTTGTCACATTATAGTGTTAAAACGTAGTCACACAATATCTAACCTCAAGCTGCGGATCCTCATATGTGTACACACACTACACACGTAAGCTGTTTAAAGAGCTGCTGTAGCTCCCAGTCATATAACTAGCAGGCAAAAGGCTTAGAAACATCCAGCTGCAGACTAAACTTCTTGTTGAGGCTTGTTTCAGCTGGGCCGCAATCATACCCGAACAGCTCTGTTACTACACTGACAATGAATTAATGGCCAGAATGCAAAAAAACAAAAAAACAAATGAGATATTCTCTGCAGAAACAATTCATCAACATTTCATCCAGAAAATGAATGTCTGAATAAATGAATAAGTGAGATAGAAGATTAATTAATCCTGTCTGTTCACTGAAAACATGATGGAAACCAAATAGTGCTGGATTTGTAAAAGCAGGCTGAATTTACTGGTACTGTTGTTGTACAGCATTCCTGAATGTGAAGTGAATATTAAATTCACATTTGAGTGCGAGAAGAACAAGAAAAACAATCTCTTTGATGAACTGCACCAAATGCACCTGCCTTGAGTTTTGTTTTGATATGTGTCTGACCAAAAACATTCCAACACACCTTCTCCAGTCTATTTCCAACTAAGCTGCACCCTTCACACTAATGAGGCCCCACTTGTTTGCTGCTTCTCTTACCTGTTTCATCTGCTGCCGTGTCGTTGGACTCTCCGTCCTCTCCTGTGGCATCCACCTCTTTGACAAAGTTGGAGGGAAACAGTCCAGACTTGCCGTTCAAGCTGCCACTCCACCAGCCCTCTTCAATCTGCACAGAGAAGATATTCACTAATGGAAATGGTTTTTTGGGGTTTGATATGTGATCTGGTTGCTGAAGTCCTAGGTTCCACTAAAATCTCAATAAATATGCTACACATACACACAATACATGCATGATTAAATTCTTATTAATTAAAAATATATATATACACATTCAGCCACGGCAGTAAGTATAACAAATTTTAGAATTAAAAACTGTTGCAATTAAAAGTAAACATCTTTAAGATGCATTTTTACATTGTAATACACACACTAGTTTATTGTTAGAATGCCACACACATATTCCCTTCCACAAACTTCTAATTAGCACTTCTTGTTGCGTACACTCACAGCGCTGCCTGCTGCTCGGTCCTGTCTCTTACTTGTTCCAACTTGCCACCACCACAAATAACCACACAACAGTTGGGGTATCTTCAGTCGTTAAATACATTAAGTGGTTGCAATATTCTACCTACACCTACACCAGCATGTCTCAAACTACACACCAAAACCTGAAGCCTGATGTTGCGTTGATCCTAAATGCTAAAAAGGTCAACAATAAAAGGGTCAAGGCATGTCCCAGGAAATAGCACTCCCAAAGAAAACAGTTAAATCAGAAGGTGCACTTAATGTGACTTGGTTACATATATTTACAATCTATCAAGTACCTCTTCATTGATGTCTATGATGTCTCCGACTTTCAGCTCCAGCTCATCGTCGTTCAGTGGTTGATACTCAAACAACACCTTGCACTGTCTCCTCTTAGGCTCTGTGAAAGGCGGGTCAGAACACACCAGTTAAGTCAACCAACCTGCTGTGTGGCTTCACATTTGTTCACATGAGCTAGTGTCAGTCAGTGTTTTTGTTTTTATTAAATGGGACAAGCAGTCTTCTCTGCCTCCTCTAGAATGCCAGAGAAGGGCGGTGTGAGAGCTGTGACGGGTGAGAAAGCGAGCAAGGTGTAAATCCAGGAAGTGGGAGAGAGAGCAAGAACCCTAACCCTCCCCACGAGGAACTCTGAGACTGTTCTGCAAGGTGATCCTGTGGCAGGCGGCAGACACGCCCTGCTGAACAAGCAGAGCTGCTCACAGAAAATGGAAATGGAAGAAATGGTGCCGACATGAATGTGTAAAAAAAACCTGACAGCTTTTTTTTTTTAACAAGAACACCATAAGACACTGCATCAGTCTGTGCTGATGTAAAGAAGACACAGGTTTGCTACAAGTCCACACTGAAGAAGGTCGGCGCCAGCCCGGTCCCCATTTACCACAAAACTGGTTACAAAGAAAAGGAATATTTATTCTCTGATCAGTCATTGCCACATGGTCAGAACACAGGTAGATTATATTTAATGTGCGGGGGGCCTTGGCTAAACAAATGTGTTTGTGATGCACACCTGTTCTGTGCTCATGTGTCGCACCATTTTGACTTGAAGTGTTTGAAATCTTTTTTTACAAATGCTACTGTCCTTAAATTCAAATATATACAGCTCACCCACAGATGACAGAGTGGTTTCAGCTGGATTAAACTGATGCAGACATTGAAATGCAGGCTATTATTTAAATTTTTAAAAAACTGACATCTTCTCAAAAGTGTGAGAAACTGGAGGTGTAGCTCACAACAGCACGGGCTCAGTGTGATGTAACAACACAGCATCATTAACAGGTCAGCACTAATTTATCTACAGTACAGATTTAATATTGAATTGTCAGAATTTCGGCTTTTTGAGAACACTAACTGCCCTCACAGAAAGCTTTTGTCAGGAGATGTCTGTTTATATCTGCTCGTGTATAACACATGAGTCCCCACTGATTAATTAAGTTAGACTAAATCAAGAGGCAGCATTTCCTGGGCTTATTAACACCATGCTCCGTGACTTGACAGCAGTTTGCAGAGTAGAGCTCAGGCAGTGCAGAGTGACAGCTGGTGCTTCAAACACACCGTACAGGATTTTTAGGTATTGGATTTTTGCCAAGATCCCATCCGATCATATTTTCTAACTCATTTTGTGAGTGTCAATGCAGATACTGATATAGGCACCTACTTTTTTCCCTCCTAATTGCAGAGAACATGAAGTGTAGTGGTATCAACATATTATCATGCATACTCTTATCTATAGTCCACTGGCAGATGCATATAAAATGCAATGCTTTTCAAAATGTAGACATTCTCCAGACAAAATAAGAAAACTACTGCTGACATGTTTTTTTTCCCACAAATGCCTGTTTTGATTATCAGGACGATGCCTCTTACAACGGTTAATTGATTTTGTAGTTTTGAAGGAATGTGATTTGGTTTCATCTCACATGTCCAACGCTGAGCAATCATTTCAAATATAGTAGCATTTCTGCTATCCGTTACAGACACAGACACACTCGCAAAGGTGTTATTTTATCAGCTTTACAGCTTTTAGAGGCCGATACTGATGACATGCTGATATAAGATAAGATATACCTTGATTCGTCCCACAGTGGGGACATTTACATATTATCACATAACTCTAATTTAGGAAGGTATAGATTAGCCCTGCAGATTGATCAGTAGGATCTTTCTACCATTCATAACATTTTGTGCCAGCATCCTATAAATGAATGAATCATCTTAAAATCAGCAGGGCCATCAGCAGTCAGCAATCGTCTTTTCAAACATCAGCTGTAGATAATAGTCAGTTGGCAGAAACCTAGCCAGTTCTACTTTAAACTAAACGCAAACTGGTGGAAGCATGAGTGTTTGTGTTAATGTGTGTTTCAGAGTATTGACAGACGATTTGATTATTTGACTATTTGCCATATCACACAAGTATATCACATAAAAGTGGAAACACCACCAGGGTTGGCAGGGTTTTACAGTGCTTTTGTGTTTACAGTTGAATTGTTCCATGAAGCTGAGCTCAATATTTGAGAATGCTCAATAAGCATACCCTCTGTATGAACACAAACATAGTAACAAGAGCTAAGTGAGAGAAGACAAAGACAAAGCTGCACGCACGATAGGATCTTTGAGCAAGACAGGGCACGGCGCAGGTATGCAACACACAGATATGTACGCATGAAAGGACACATGAGTTCGCACAAAAGCAGACGCAGGTGAAATAATATTTGTGAATAAGTGGCAACTTTGTTTTAACCTGCCAGAAACCACATGGATGGGATTTGCTGCTACATTGCAAATAAGTGGCAGAAATACAAAAAGTATCCTGAAGCTTTCACATTCCTCTCAACAATTATTCAAACTCCACAATGCCCATCAGTACCCTGAAGGAGAGTACAGGCACTCAGCTGGTTCCTAAAAATATCTGGCCCTGACTGTACTAGGATAGAACATTTGTATGTTTGGACTCACTTAACAAGACAATACTTAAAAAATCCATTTAAGATGTTTTCCATAAAAAGTAAATGGTGGTCATCGTTTTTCTGCCTTATGGCTTTTAACTGAGGATACCTCATCAGAAAATCATTATTGTGTTATGATCTTTCTTGATATCAGCTGAATGTAAACCACACTTATCCTGTACACCAAGCAAACTCTGAAAATTCTTCGCAGGTACCATTTCACACAAACAAAAGGACAGTATCTTACTCTTTGAAGCTGCCGGTGGCTGAGGCAGGAAGCCACCAGTTGGGATGCCGATGGTGCTCATCCTCTGAACCAGGTGGGCCACGTTGCCTGCACTCTTCTCCCTCCTTGGAGGCTGAGAGGTCTCCTCTTTTGGCTCACTCTTTGTTTCTTTGACCTCTTTGGATTCCTTCTTTAATTCCTAAAAAACACCAGACACACAGCAATAAGCATTGTTATCTAGTCTGTCTTTAAGGCAGCACACGGAGGGTGTCTCTATCATAAAACGCTCATTCTACAAGATGTCAAACAAATTATTCGACATATGCGGTTTCTATTCCACTTCAAATATAGAGATACATTGAATACTTACAGACAGCATGTTCACCAACAATGAACAAAAATGTTCTTTTCATATAACAACGAATCTTTTGAAAAACTTACACAAGAAAGTGGATTTTGCAATAAGTTCTTTCTTACAGACACTGGTTATATTTTGTAGAGTACTTTCATGCAGGAATGAAAATTCATGCTCACTGTTGCAGCTGTGGTTTTATCTTCATTATTATTATCATTTCCTCAGAGGCACATTAACACATATGCCAATAACAAACAATATGAAAATGAACACAGCTACAAATGAGAGACACCAGAGACAGTGAGGTGAAGGTATAAGGAGAAGAAACGCATCCCTGCAGAGAGAGTTACCACTACAGCAGTAGACATACACACAAGAACAAGTAATTCTCTCACTGAGCATGGCGACAGCATCATTTTACACAAAACAGCTGGTTAAAGGCACAACACAAGCTGAAGGCTTTCTTAATGTTCTGTTTTCAACAGTGGTGTCACTGATGTGACTCATTTCCTCACCACTGACCATAAACCTAATTTTCTAACATCAACTTTAAACCCCAAATTTACCCATTAAGGATAGGCACACTGCACACTAGATTGTAACTGGACACAAAAAAATAACTCCTAAAATCTCTTTGTTCCCCTTTGGACTGAAGCCAAAACATGCAGCGTGGTCATCCAGACCACCTCTGGGTGTGGTGAGATCAACATTCAGCCACATTAAGGGTTAACACAATACATCACCATTGTACATGTAGGAGCTCAGTGCACAAAAGTGAAAATCAGACAGGAGGAAGCCAGTTGAGACAGTAACAATGTTGTCAAAAATGGATCATCAATTGGCTGGACGGACAGAGGACATGAAGAATGAAAATGAAAAAGGTATCAGCTCGCATAAGACAAGAGGAAGTGAAATGTGTGACATTCTGCTTTCTGGTGAGCTAAAGAGACACAAAGTAAACCATAACTATGGCAACACACATCAGTGCTCAATGCAGCATTGTACTAGTTACAGCCCACTCATGCTAAATGTAGCTACAGCTAATGATCGCAATCACCTCACAAGCCAGGCTGTAAAACAGCTGCCAGCCCGGGAACTCCCTGACAACGGCACAAAGTCCACATCACACCTTCACTTAATGCTCCTAGGAGTATACAGACGGGGGTCACGAGGACATTATGTGCAGTCCATTTTCTATACCCACTCATCTTGTGTAGGGTCCTAAGGGGCTGGAGCCTATCCCAGCACGCACTGGGAAAGAGGAGGAGTACACATTGGACAGATCTTCGGTCTATCAGAGGGCTAAACGCACACAGCCAGGCCACATTTGCACTTGCATTTACACCTACAGGTTTCCAGTTAACCTAACATGCATGTTTTGGAGCTGTAGGAGGAAACTGAAGCACCCAAAGGAAAGGTATGCTGATACCAACACAGTGCTAGTGGTGCCTGGTGCCTGGTGAAATACTGGAAAGTGAGGACCTTCTTGCTGTAAGGCAAAAGGATAGAGTCTGCTTTAGGAGAAACTTATTACTGTACTGTAACTGCATTATAATTGTTTTTGTGGTCCATTATTTCTTGTCTATTTGGATTTTCCTTTAGTGTATCTTATTCTAGATTTTTTCTAATTTAGTCACATTTAAATCATCATTCCAATGCATCTCTGTGCCTCACATAAAGTAACTGAATTGCTTCTGTGTCCGCCTTTACTTTTTGACTCACTGGGAAAGAGGACTGGTAGATGAAAAAAATTCTACTGGCCAAGCACATTTTTTGGCCAAAATAACAAATCACCTTTTTGTGTCCCATATACATTTGTTTCAGTACATTTCATTGAGATAATATGGTTTTACGTTGAAAACAAACTTTAAAAAGTGGCCAGAGCAAAATCTGAAGCAAAATTATTTTAATATATTGATCAGTGGTTCATCAATTCAATCCAATTCAAGACTCCAGAAGTCTTGATCTCAAAGTTCTACTGACATATTTGCTGGTAAACGTGTGAAAAGATCACATACAAAAACGTAATTTGAAGGTTTTGTAAACTCATTTACACAGTGGACAGTGGAGAACATAAGCAGCACACCCATAAACAAAACCAACCCAAGTTGTTCAGACCCAAGTTGACGCTATTCAGGTTCAACTTGGATCGACCCTGCATGTTTTTGCCAGAGCCCTCTTCCTTGATGGTTTGGGTTCATTTAAACCAATGAGAGGGCTGCGTTTTTCATGCAGCTTTTGATTGACGCATAACAACGCCTTAACCACTGCTTCTAGATGTGTACATGTGACAGGCTCCATGGTGACCATAAAACTCCTTGATAGAGGTCAAAGTGGTTTATACAATAGCTTTTGTCTCGTAAATCCAAACTGACTATCTTGCACTTCCCGGTCTGCAACTACTTCTTCTTACCTGTTGATGCTGATGCATTTTGGGTCATTTTGGGTCTCAGTGCAATTTCTGACACAGTCAATCATACTATTTTAATCAAGCACCAATGATCATGATTATTACACAAATCACACCAACAAACAGGGGCTGGACTGGTGCTCAGCAGTTTCCAGCCCTTAAAAAGAAAATTGTTACACTGGGGGGTCAGAGTGAGAGCAATTAAATGTGTGTGTGTGTGTGTGTGTGTGTGTGTGTGTGTGTGTGTGCGTGTGTGGCTGGCCAATGACCCAGTTCACCATCCACTTCCTGGTTCTCACACGCTGACTTTGCAATTCCACTGGAAAGGAAGTCCAGCTGTGTGTGTGTGTGTGTGTGTGTGAGGGATGGATTGAGATGGAGATGAGAGGAAAAGCAAAAGAATAAGAGAAAGACAAAAAGTAAGACACACTGGGCTCCAGAGGCAGAAATAGACTTACTGAAGTTAGCAGAGTGCAGACACACAGCTGACAGAATATAGAAAAGTGAAGTGAGAAAAGATCAAGAATGACTTCCACCCCTCCCAGGTGTCTCTGTGTAGTTGTCCGACACTACTGATGAGTGTGAAAAGGCCTGTTTTGAAAGCACAAAAAGTGAGACCACACATACAGTATACACACACACAAACTTTTTCACCTCATTGGGTGTTAATTAGATTGCACAAACACTGAGAGCATAAAATATGGCCACATGTTTCCTTCCAGCATACTCCGTTAAACAAAAGGATGTTCCTCAGCATGTTTTTGTTTGCTCTTCTCCTATGGTTATAGCAGTGAACTTAGTCAACACAGCAACACAGATTCCAAGAAACAGTATACCCTTTACTGAGGAGGCGAGGCCAATAGCTGTGAGACGTTATTGAGTGTCTTTATCAATCTCTAGATTCATATTCTCTCATTGTGTGCACTGAAGGACTTGGAATGGAAGATCTCTATGGGAAAACAAGTATCAGCTTGGCAGTTTTACGGTTTCATAATCACCATGAGGAATCTACCAAAGACAATGATCCCTTTAAGAATTTCATCTAATGAAAATCAACTTTTATCACCGACAGGAGATATAAATAAAGGGAAGGAGAGGGTACTGCATTATTAGGAAAGGCAGTCTTAATTAGCCTTGGATATTGAACATCAATACTTATTTGGTACAGCTGGGCCGATAAAATCGGTTGGGCTTCATGCTGGATGTGTACGCTCACTGGCCGAGTACCAGGGGTGTGAGGGGTGTGGTCATACCTGAGGCAAGCCCAGCAGAGCAAAACAACAATGAGACTGAACTTCAATATCATGATGGTCACAGTTAAAATTAGCATTAAATGAACCCAGAAAAACACACAAAGACCAAAGCAATTTACAAACACAGACACCCAATTCTTCCAAATCCCCATATACATGTCTCATAATCACACAAATACATACAACTAAGACAATCTTCCATACTTCAAGAGCAAGAAACAGTCATGTCAGTTAATACTAACTCACCAAAATGAAGCACTCTGAGATGCCTTACCGTCTCACTCTCAGACAAGTTTGATGTCCCCCGATCATTCAGCTACAGCACCAATTAAAGAAAGCAGGAAGAGCACAACATCTCAGACAACAGTAATGTTGTCAGGAGCAAAGTTCAACAGCCAGCAGGCTCCTTAGAGGATTAACTATCCAAGCTCAGTGGCTGGGCCAGGCTGCTTAGCTGATTACCTATCGCACTATGTAGGATTATAGAATGGGAAAAACAGGAGAGAGATGAGAGAAGTGAGGAGTGAAGACAGGAGAGAAGAGAAGAGAAGAGAAGAGAAGAGAAGAGAAGAGAAGAGAAGAGAAGAGAAGCCAACTGCTCTGTAGTGATTAATTTCACAGTGCATTAGCTGTGTAAATATCTTGCACAGATAAGACAAATTCAAAGAGCACTGAAGTGCCTCAAGTGTACTACCGAGTCATAGCAAGAGATGTCTATGACTCAACTCTACCAAAACTAAAAAAATTGTGCAGCAGGCTACTTTCAATTAATTAGATGTTGACCGGTAGCGTTTGTGATATACATGTAGTTCAGTTAAGCTGAAACTGCCCCAGTGAGTTTCTACACTATGTTTAGCAGCAGAACTCACTAGGAGCTCAGGAGGCAGAGCAGGCTTTTATTCGCCCTAATCTCATCTGGTTATCGGCTCATTCACAAAATTAAGGAGTGGAGGCAGGTATTTTGTCTTCTGTATGTGAAATGTGGAAATGCCTTGTAGCTTCATGTATTCCATTATTAGACAGGACAACAGGTAGTACAGGTGAGAAAGGAAAGCCTAGAAAGAGAGGTGAGAAGAGGATGGGAGGAGGAGGAGGAGGAGGAGGAGGAGGAGAGGCAAGACCAACCACAAGGCATATGCTGTCTGGGCAGGTCTTTATTTTTATTAAATAAAATTCAACATGCACTGTCACAAGCCCTTCTCGTGTCAGCAGCTGCTCTAAATATCTTCTGGGGGCGCAAAATCATGCAATTCAAGGGCTGTGTGGTATGATTATATATATTGTGTGACAATAGAAAAAGATCTAGAGTTTCATAATAGGCGCATTATCATTTCATTTATTTCATTGTGTCGCAAATGACATTTTTCACAGCAACATTTGTTATCATTTAGAGGACGCTTTCTTTGGCATGGCACAGTTGTGGCATAAAATTTGTATGAAGGCAACACAGACAAACATGGAGGAGAGTGAATATGACACAGAACGGTTTAATTCCAAACAGGGGAAGGATTCTGACCAGCCAAGACAAAATGAGGAGCTCATACCTAAAAGAGGTACTACTGAAAAGTCTGATATGAACCAGAAACCTGTGCTATAAACCTGCAAATTATACCACAGATCTTTTACACATCAGGCAAAACTAAATATTAAATTATTTAAATTAATTCAATGTATTGCCCAGCTCTAGTCTGACCAGTAAAATTATTCCTGACAGCATCATACTGCACTAACCTATTCTTCCAGTTTCCAGTCCAGTGTTATCAGTACCTGGCAGGCCAAGGGCAAAAACACTGGGCTGATTCACTGCTGCTTTTAAATAGTCCTTGGTTTATGCACAAATCTGATATGAACAGGCTGGAATGACACTTCTGACTCTAACTTTCTATCATTAATCTACTCAACATCCTTCTTCCGATCCAGCACAACAACCACAGGTCAGGCAGCCTCTTCATGCCTCCACATAGGTTTATTTACACACTTCAGTCAGTTTGTAGTGGTTTACAAATACTTAAACCCTAAGACAACAAAGGCTCTGCTTACCACAACCTCAAATGGGATTTCTGTATTAATACAAACTTTGCCTTCAACCAGAACAGTAGAAGAAAATTGGATCATGGAAAATCTTGTAAAATTGAGTCATACCCATACTGTAAAAGAAAAACCAACACCTGCTCATTTTCTGCAACAACATTCAGATTATTCAACAAGGAAATGTTTTACATTTCTTCTCAACTGAGCATACAGCATTGTCAGACGTGGGTGCATCTCTAAGAAATCAGTGCCCACATCTGCTGCACTCTGTGACCAACACTCTGAGCCGCAGACTGCTATTGTCTGATAATGCTCATTGCATCAATAGGATTATCTCTAATGGAACAACAAAAGACAAAGGCATCTGAAGCCTCAGAGGAAGTGCACAGTCAGCACTACATAAGTTAACTCCAATATAACTCAGGAGACAGTAAGTGGCATGACAAAAAAGAAATATTCTAAAAATGAATATAAATTAAAAGGTCTTCCTCTCACCTTAACAAAGTTGTCGGGAAAGAGGCCCCTTTTCCCGTTGAGGTCGCCCTCCATCCAGCCATCCTCTTCTATATACCGCACGTTCTTGATGATGTCGCCCAGCCGCAGCGTCAGCTCGTCATCATGGAGCGCATCATACTCAAACTCCACCACAACCTCTACTCGAAACAGGAAATAGACAGGGAAAAGAAAAGGAATTGGGAAGAATGGTGTTAGAAAGAAAGGAAGTCAATGCAAAAGGGGAAGACGCAGCAGGAGGTGAGAGAGGGCACAGAAAAGAGGAAAGCGAGGGAGAGTTGCAGGAAGGACATAAGGGTAAGAGCGTTAGGATGAGAAAGTTTAGGGAAAGAAGAAGTTTTAAGGGGGTGAAGAGAGAAACAATACAATACAGAAATTAACAAAATATCAAAGTGACATCTTAAAAGAACAACAGCAGCAACTAAATATTCTTCTCCCATCTACTCCAGAGTGATGAAACATAAAGCTCGAACCTACTACTGACCAGCTGACTAACAACTACTTTAGCATTTCTAGCACCAACAGCAGTTTATATAGAAAAGGGAAGAGCAATTCAGTAGACACAGTGTCCTACACTGGACTGGACTCTGAAGTGATTGGTTATTTGGGCTTCTGGTGAAATGTCATTGGTCGTTATGGTAATTATCTGTTTGATATGTGCCATCCAGACAAAACTGAACATTACAGTAGTAAATTCAGGTC
This sequence comes from Holacanthus passer, assembly GCA_025331565.1. Taxonomy (NCBI): domain Eukaryota; kingdom Metazoa; phylum Chordata; class Actinopteri; family Pomacanthidae; genus Holacanthus; species Holacanthus passer. The sequence continues at coordinate 538,047 of JAFREQ010000145.1, forward strand.
ATTAAAGGAAAATCATTGCAGTCAAAACCTTGGTTTAGTGTAGAGCTGCCCCCTAAAAGTCGATGAGTCGAGTCATCAGTCGAGAAGACACAGAGTCGACTCTCTTTTTTTTTTGTCAGTCGAATCGATGCACTTTTGTTGTCTAGCTGCTTCACTGTACAGAGAGTAACACAGGAGCGACAGGCAGGCTGTGAACTTTACAAACTGAGTCTCAATATGACTACAAACCACAGAACTAACAGCAGCATGAGGCCAGACAGCATGAAGCAGCGCAGCACGACTCCAGACTGTTGGCTGCTGTGACCCTCCAATGAGCAGGACGCACACTTTGCCTTTGTTTGACTGCGTGGAAATCTGATGTTTTCACTTCACAAATAACACAGAGATGCATTAAAACTTGAGTCATACAGGTAGTTAAAACATGAGACTTGTGTAGGCAGATATAGGAGTGTGGTGCTGAATTGACACTAATTGGGCAGGTGAGTGAAATATATATTTTCATAGTTTCAGCTAAGGTTTTTTTGATGAAAACACATCAGTAATAAAGTTGAGTGTTATGAATATGAAATATCAAAAAGCATGAACCAATGAACCGACAAGCACATGACAAATCAATATATCCTACTGAAGACAACCACCCCTCAGTTTCAGTGGCCTTCGGCGTCACTATTTCAGTGACAGTCCTTGAAACTGTAATTCCAATCACATTGAATTCTTTTTTTTTTTTTTTTTCTTTTTTACATTTCACACAGCATCCCAACTTTTTGGAATCTGGGTTTTACACACTGCTCAGAAAGTCTGAGTTCAACCCAACCCAGAAGCAATATAAACAATATGTCTTAAGAAAATGGTTTCTTAGGTGTGTTAACATTACAAGATAAAGAAGGAATGGTAAATCGGCCCAAATCAGGCTCAATAAAAGTAACACATGCATCACTCTGTTTAGTTTCTCTGGTAACAACAACATAGAAATCATCACAATAATCATAGACCAAATCTGACAAACTTAGACTAAACATGGTAGTGCTAACGGTGAAGGAAAATCTGTTCAATGTCTCAGTCAGTTATACGTCACCTATTCAAGTCACCCTAAATATTCATTTAGAAATCAACAATGTATGTTTGCATTTTCTCTATTACCATCTGGAGGGCAAGGCAGTGCATATCTAGTAAACAATTGATAGGACTGGAAAGGAGAAAGGAATAAGAGATGTAAGGAATTAAGAAATTAAATGAATGAACTTCACACCTTCACTTTAGATAGGTGCAACATATTTCATGCTGAGCTGAGGAAAACTACTCATGGAATTATTTTCATCTCATTGGCAGGGCCAACAGAAACCTTACTTACATGTATTGCACATTCATAATTGCATAGTCAAAATGGTCCTTTTTACCATATCTAATGTTTTATGTTTTCCATTAAGAGCTGGTTGGGTACACAGAGTACTGCTATTATGCCCAGCCAATCACAATATCTGAATGAGTATGATGCATCACGAGACCAAAGATACTTTCACAAAAACATACTGGTGAATACTAGTTCAACATAGCACAGAAGAATCCTTCTTGATTATAAAACTGCTGTTAGAGCTAAAAAAAATTTTTAAAATCAACATAAAATTATTGTATATGTATTCATTGTAAATAAGGGTCCGGAATAAGGAATATGACAGCAAGACTGTTTAAAGACTTTGAATATGGTGCTGCTTTGCAAGATACTGCACTTAAGTTACTGCATCTACAACATTTGTTGAGGTACAAAACTGAAATAAAGACTATTTTCCTGGAAAATCATCCTGATCAATTATCTTAAATTGTAATTACAATGTTTAACAAAAAAAGCGATATTATGCTTGTCACAGTCATGCATTTGTATCTTATGTTTTTTGTTTCCTGGTTGTTTGTCAAATAGATGAAAATATATCAAGTCAGCCAAAACAACACTTCTACATAGAAAACCATAATCTACACATCCAGATCATGCAGACTGGTATTTATGTATGGATGTATACAATGTCTGTAATCTTCCAATTGGCTAAAAACTTGTAATTACAAAGAGACAACAGTGAGTGAAAGAGAGAGGCGAGGGAGACTGACAGGCTGCCTGGCTGCTTCCAGTGCAGCAGGTTGAGCAGCCTCTAAAAAAAAGGGGGGCTGCAGAAGACTAACCGGGAGTGAGGTATTTACTACGTGATGTGGCCCTTTAACACATGACTCACAGCAGAGAGACTCCACTAGCATGGCTGCCTTCACAGCAAGCACAGCCAAAACAAAAACACGACGGGTACACTGCCAACTTTGTGCCTCTCCCTAACACACACACAGCCCTCTGAAGCCCCAACACACACACACACACATGCAAGCATGGAACTACATTGTTTGAGCAATACTAAAGCTAACTGCTGTAAAAGTTGGCTCAGTTCAGACTGTTGGTACATGTGTTTGTGGCTGTACTCTCCCTCTGACATCAGCAACCTTGGCCCTAACACTTCAGCAGCCCGGGCCAAGCTCCAAGGAGAACTGGCCCTGACCAATGATCTCAGACCAGCCTTCTCCTCTACATCAAATACTCAGTATTTAAGCCTTTGAAAAGAGGATAAGAGGAGCAGCAGTTCAAGGGAAGGAAGAAAGTGGAGTGGAGGGCCTGCCCTGCTGAGCTGCCTGCTCCACTGTCTTACTGCCCACTGAGAAAAATCTAACTCTTGTCCGGACTGAGGGGTTAGATGGTCAAACACACAAAATATCCATCACAGCAAGGGGTGACACTGTTTTACAGAATGTTGATGAAATCCAGGGATGCTCCAATCAGGCTTTTTAGACCTGACTGCTGATCACCATATTGCCATGTCAAATTGATGTCATTAGAATAGGTTGATGGAGCTGATACCAATCACCAATTGGCTCCCGTTCTTGCAGTAAGTTCCTGCTTAACATCACACTCATTTACACTGTAATTACAAGCAAATGAGTCAGAAAACCTCTTCATATGAGCCTCCTGTTTGTACTTTTGATTTCAACAATATCTCCCAGTTTATGAGAACTACAGAAATGTCAATAAACCTGCAGAACAATGACAAAGTCCCTTTCTGTCTACCTGCAATTTAATGTGCTAAGCAGCTAACTATGTTCATGTTTGTACGTTTAATAAGATGGAGATTACAGGACAAGTGATTTACAGAGCAGATATATATGCTGGAGCACACAAAAATGCAATTTAATCTCAGTTTGACTTTAAATGATGTGACTACAAGATTAGAATCAGAGGTAACCTTTGAAATGTATGTGTAAACACTCCCGAGTTGGACAAAAATGAGGTATTCCTGTTCTTTCCATTCTGCAGACATCACATAAATGCAGCCTTACAGCCTGCAAAGCAGCATTTTGCAAAGCAACAAGTGTAATGTAGGTTGAAGCTGGACCCACAACACATCCCTATACTGATTTGAAAAGCCATTTCTCACAGCTTGTTGTATTCCACAAAATCTGGCACCTTTGTCCTCGCCTTCTAGTAAATTCTAGTAAGACCTCCCTCTCCTGCATGTCTCTCCAGATGATCTCGGAGCAGTCTCAAAAGCAGATGACGTCTTGCCAGCTAGTCTTTTGGCAGTTGACTCTGCAGCTCTGTTAATTTTGCAGCTGCACAACTGAAACTGCGCAGCAAGCTGACATATGAAAAAAGATGATTCTGACATAGTGACTTAACATGTGGACTAGAGATACAAAACTCAAACGCATCTAAAAACAATCTTATAATAGCCGCTTTTATTTCAGACGCAACATTTTCACTGGGTTTGTCAGCTCCATTAGCTTGTAGCATGCGACTGCAGGACCCCAGGACTCACTGAACACCAGCAGCTCAAAGATACTGGTGCCTGTTATAAGGGCTCCCACCTCAGTCCCACCATGGTCACAAGCACCATTTAGAAAACACTCTGAGCTTAATTTACTTAATTTACTCAGTCAGTCTGTGTCAGTAGTGATTCCTGCTGCTGTCCAGTGGGTTCTACAATGAACTCACTTTCCCACCAACACTGCAGATCAAATGTAGATCAAACTATATCTAAGTTCATAAAATATTCAGCTGGAACAGTTCTGAAACAGTCTAGACACACAAGGTGCAGAAAAAAACACCACAAGCTAAGCAATACTCAGATAAACAACTCAGCCAGGACCCTAGACAGTAATTTGGGACTATCTGTCCATGTAACCACAGGAAGAGATACGGTCTGCTGCAGTAAACAAAACAGGAGACACCACTGACAGGCAGAATCATACTCTGCAGAGTTAATGCAACACACAGGGCCGTTCTCATCTTCCAGATGATTGGATGTGGAGCAGAGGGACTTTCTACAACCACACAGATTACGGCGCCTCAGCAACCACACAAACACACCCTGCCTGAGGAAAGCAGGCCAGCCAAATCAGTATCACTCAAGTTGCTTTTACACAGAACTCTGGCAGCTAACATTAGTTACCTTGGATGGTTGCACCAAGTAACACGACTGCAGCTGGTTGGTGCAGTGACTTAAACAGAGAACCATGTAATGTTACTGTACATGACACTGTGAGGCAAGTTGAAGGAGGATAATTATAGACGAACCTGCCAGCTGATTCACGTGTTGTGCCCTGTGGTGACGCTGCCGTGAGTGCAGAGGCAGAGTTGAACAGAACACATTCTCACAGACAGTGAAAGCTGAGATGTTTGGGTTGATCACAGTGCGCAATCATACTAGATGGTAGTCTGTGTGAATGTACACATTTTTTAGTCTCTAAGTGTAAGAAAGGTTATGACACAATCTTTGGAAGAAAATAACAGCAACGTGCCGCTTTTGTCCAAAACGGGACTAAATTTCATTGAAAAGTTTCAAACATTCATTTTAATGACATTTGATGACTATGTTTTTGACATGTAAGAGACTTCTTTTCATGTGGTACAGTTATTGTGCAGGTAGAAAGGCGAGAGGAGACCACAGTAATAGTGGTTTGTTTACTTTCACACTTTCTATAACCTGGATTAGTGAATTGTTGAAACCTATGTTGATTTTGATTTATGATTTTTGGTAACTGAGCTCTGGAGGTAAAAACTAAAAGGATCCTCTTTATTCCTGTGAGGACAAGCAGTACACACAGATGACTTCTGATGGTCACCTCTCTACGAGTCAGGCATTTTTCTCACCAACTCTGGCAGCTGCCACTGAAAGAGTGCAGTGAGTGATGGGTGTCGGCCTGTGAAATACCAGCAGAGGGGCAGAGGACAAAGTCTTCTTGGTTTGTTCCTCAGAGGAAATGCCTTTCTAAATACATTTAAATGCAGCCAAAGTCAGTGTACAGGTGTGTGTGTGTGTGTGTGTGTGTGTGTGTGTGTGCAGCAGCAGCAGCAGCAGCAAACTTCCTGCCAGTTCACTGGAGTCAGGCGGCAGCAGGGGGATTCTGGCCTAAATAGTTCCACTGACTTATGAAGTGGCCCAGAGGGCAGAACTGAGACCTTTCTTGAGTAATGAAAGTGAAGAAAAGCCTGTTAATAACAACAATAACAAAGTAACCTGGACTACAACAATCCAAGGTCAAATCACATAAGGTCCTTCAATCAGGGTTTATCCCTGAGGTTTATGCTAAGGTCTGAGAATTACTTCATTCAATTCAGCGCTGGCCACTGTCCCAGGAACAGCTACACTGCCTTAACTATGACATTCATACTGGCTTAAAATTAATCCAGTATGAGTAAGATAAGTAAGCATGTTGCATGTCTTTCTGAATGTAAGTCAGTTTGTAATTGAATAAATGAATGTGGTCAAAAGCCAACAGAGCCCATTGTTGAAGCAGGAAGCTAACTGGCTTGCATTCATGTGTCCCCGGCAACATTTGTGTTAATGTATCAGTGTGGATGTGGGTCAGCAGGCCTGCTAGCCTTTCAGGGCCGACTTCTCATAAGACTGTACAGTACAATATTAAGCGCACATGCTTTTATTCGTGTCACACATGCAGAGCCCTCAAAACAAGTCAGTGATGTGAAATGAATTACATTACACTGTTTTTTTTTATTTCAGTCCAATTTGAACACACTATTGAATGCTATAAGATTCAGTCTACAGCTATCACAAACAACAACTTCATAGGGCCAGGCAGCAGCCTCAACCACACTGCAAAGAAGTTGCGTTAAAAAGAAATAGGTCAAAAGCTAAGTGCTATAGCCAAAAGCACATCCACTAAATGGTGTGCTGTCAAGCAGATGATGAGAGTAGAGCAAGAGTAAAAAGACTGCACAAGCATGACACGAGATACATAACCAAGGGATGATGGGGTGCTGGGTGTCCTGCAGCATACTCCTGAGACTGTTTTAATTGACATTTTAAAAATACTCTGCATAATTTCTTTCTGATATTATTGAGAAAGTGTCCAGAGTAGTCATATAAAAATTATTTGCACAACATCAAATGCTCGTGGCACATGACACAGTTTACACTTTTGGACAGTGTAAGAGACCCTAACCTCAGCTCTACATTGGATGTCTGATATATTCTTGGCTAATACTGAGCAGTTAAATCATATCATCAGTACTAAAGATTTAGGCTCAAGCAATAGCCTGGAGCACTAAGCAATAGAAGGTAAAAGTTCAAGACTTCATGTTTTATCACTTATGCAATAAGTGTTACAAGACAAAAGAGCAAGTCCAGTTGCTTTTGACTTACTACTTTTTGACAGTAATGACAAATTTTACAGGCATGAGTAAGAAACCACCCCACAACCCCAGGGACTTCACCAGCCTCCCCTGTGTCTTTTAGTGAGGAAGAGATAAGGACTGAGTCATGAAATGGCTAATAACATTTCCATTCACTAGTCTAAAGACTGTGTTTGCCTGAACGATATGCAGATAAAGAACAGGGTCTCTTACTATGTACAACGAGAACGTCTATTGAAAATGAACCACATCTTTAGACTGATACAAACCACACTGCCATGTTACCTCCTGATGGATTATGAGGCATTGCCCACAGGTTTACGGACCACCAGCACCAAAAGGAAAACCAAGTTAACAGTCTCTGATGTGGAAAGACTCGTGAGAGATAATGATAGAAAGAAGGAGTGAGAGAGGGGGAAAAAGGAATACACACAAACACCACAATAGGAAACCTGCTATCTTTTCGTTAACAGTGGCGTGACACCTTGGCCTCTGGGAGTGGCGGCTGAGGATTCCTGACATATTTGCTGTAGCTAAGACACATGAGCGAGAAAGAAAGATGATCAAAAGTTACAGGAGTCATTCCTTACAATGACATTCAGACACATCTTGTCTCGTTATCACTGTAGATAATAAACAATGGTATAAGCAATCGCCTCACGAATTAAGCCTGTGGAATTAGTTGTGTGATGTGGCTTGTTTTCCATGAAGCATGTCCAATTATATATTTCATTAAAAGGTAAATTCTTCTAAATTCTGGTGCTAGCAGAAGTGATCTTTATTTCAGGCAAGGTGGGGCACCTCCATGTAAAAATGCTGCAGGAAGAACTGAGATGAACAATTTCAAAATACCTGTACAGGCACCAAAACCTTTCAAACAATACTATATCCTGTACATGTCAAGCAAACTGGAATATTTTCTAATTCTACTGTCTCTCTAAAATGGTAGAACTGTATTCTATGAAGTAATTTGGACTTTTCTAATCAAATGCTCTTGCATATATGCAGTTTCATTATGAATGCCTGTGTGTGTGTGTGTGTGTGTGTTGTCTCCTCAGCATACCTCCATCATGCCCAGTCTTGCTTTGAGTTGGGTCTCTCTTATCACATACAATTTATCTTTGTTTCTCCTCCCACACAGTGGAATAGACTTAAATCAAGAGAGTGACTCAAATGGAGCTCACTATTCGACAGTACAGTATTCGAGCTGAGAGTTTAAAATCAATCTTATTCTAATTTCTATGTGTTATCTTTGCTTTACAGTGGACCAGTCAAACTCCTGAGAGTGCATGACAAATTTTGATCACACTTCCTGTCTGTGTGCCGAGTCGAGGTTCAGCCGAAGGGAAGGAATTTCCAGGTTATTGTTTTCCTCTCGTCGCACAGTGCTTCCAGGTGAAGAGTTTGTACAATATGGGTCTTATATAAGCCAGTGACAGACAGGAGGATGTTACAGGGGAGGCAGAGAGGGGGGAGAGGAAGGAAGGCAGAGAAAGACGGGGAGGTGGGGTACTGAAGGCCACGCAGGCGAGCTGACTGCCAGGCAGACTGTCTAAATCAGCCTGCTCTCTGTGCTTCTCTCAGTCACTCACACACACACACAATCAGTAAAGAGGAAACTCATAACTACATTCCTTCTCACTGATCTGAGAAGTAGCTGATATGAAGGGCAAAGTGTTACCAAGAGAAATCAAGTGAGGGGGAGATGAGAGAGGGCTGCTGTTATTTTATTCTAAATGAATTCCCCCTGTTCACCTTTATTTACCCACAGCACCGACAGTGAAGACAATAGCTCAATGTGTACTTTATACCAACTCTCTCCTGCATATTACACACATTTAGAAGATAAGTTTGAACAACTAGACAATCAAACACACTTTGAACAGCGTCTTTCACTATTATTCATGTTATTAAACCTGTCCTGCTTCACAAATTACATAACCTATAGTTCTATGAGCAAACTGAAGGCCTGCAGCATGTGCAAACAATCGCTGTACCTGTCAAATGTCAGAGAGCAAACGTGTCATGAAAGTGCTGCTGCATATTACAGACAGAATAATGGAGATGAACAGATCATACACTTGTTCCGTGGGAAAAAAGTATGTAAATAATCTACGGGAAAGTAATATTAATTATAGATTGTTTTATGGTACAATCTGTGAATTAAATGTACATAAAAGGGTCACTCCTCCAACATTCAAAACACGTTTGGAAGTTGGTATGAAACTCTAAAAATAGGAAAATGAAAAAGTGTAAAAAGTGTTAGCTAAGGTGTCTTACAGTCCTTTACACTCAGTCTTAGGTTTTGTCCTGAAGTCCACAGACAGGCCTCTTTCTGGGGAACGCGCAGTTCAGCCCAGATCATCGGACATAGTGTATACAGAGAGTAAGCATTGACTTCATCACTTTTTCACGCCACACCACCTCCCTAAACCAGCACATTTTCCATGATTTATTTTTCTCCATGTGAACAGAACACCTCGCATGGTACATGCGTAACCACAACCCAAAGCATATTTTTACACTTCAATTTTGTTCCATTTTACTCACTTAACTACAGTTATTGTGTGTTGAGCACTGCAAAGACACTTGTGAACATACTCTCAATACCATATTTGAACACATGCTTTACTTAGACATAGTACTAAAGCTACTGCTCTGTTAATGCACAGCTATGCAATGTAAACATTTTGTGAATGCTTTACAGAAAATTTCAATTTATTATCTGTGGGGAATCACTGCTTGTCTTTATCTATGTGAAATGGTTCTGGACTGGTAGTTGGAAAAACAAGACATTTGATGATGTCACCTTTGGCTCTAGGAAAGTGTGAAGGGCAGTTTGATTCAAATCCAAATGATTTGGATTCCAAATGAATTCCAATTATTCATCAACAAAATAAGCTACAGATAAATCAAAAATGAACACAATCGTGAGTTGCAGCCATAGCACATTTGCCAGTCATGGGGGGAGTGGGAGTGTCAGGACTTCCATTGTAAACCAAATTCAGAATGCAAAGCTGTAAAGATGAAAATTCGCCACATGTCCCTTCATTCAGGATCCAGTGAAACGTGTCTGGCTACATGCATTTGGCATTACCTTAGATCTAAGCAGGTGTTTGTTCAGATGACATGACACTCTGATATTTTACATGACTGAAAAACAAAGGCGATCAGTGTTCAGTTTCAGACTTTTGTGATGTGTGTGTTTTATCTTGTGAGTACATGCAAAATTACACTGAGTATAATAATAAATACCTACCCAAATTAGGTTACTTTCATAATAAATGAACTTTTAAGCACCAGATTATCCAGGATAGGTAAACTGACCTTCATCAGATCAGTTAAAACCAGGGTGGGAAATTAACACAAGCCACATGCTGGTAAATATTGGTTGAGGCCAGTAAGGTTAATGTTCAATCAGACATTTTGGCACATGTCCAGTCCTTGCTTAGGTTGTCCAATGGAATCCTGCAGTGAAGCTGGTTAATAAAATAGAATAGTAAGTGGGACTTCCTGGTGCCCTAAGGCTTTAAGAAGTTGTCCATGCTGTCACAATACACTCAATTCATGTGTAGCTGGGGACCTTTGTTGCATGTCATCCCTGCTCGCTCTCTCCTCATTTCCTTCTTCCTCTTTACTATCAAATACCACAATACAAGGGGAAAAAAATCCCAAAAAGCACTGACATACCGCTTAATGCTAAAGCAAAAACAAAAGTCTAGTTTGTGGATTTTAGTCCATCAGTCGGTAGCAGGCTGCATGTAGCCTAAGCTAACTTTAGAGAAAGCAAACACAGAATGTGAGGGGCTCACAAATGCACACAGAGCTGGGACATGTTCAAACACAGCTGAGATATCCTCAGCAATGAGCCACCTGAGGAAAGACATACCAAAGAAGAGTACAATGCATTGCAAACGAATGTGAATCTAGAGTCCTAGAAGTGGATACTAGTTAAGAAGCCAGTTTTGGTGGATTCTCAGTTGAAGTAATTATCAGATAGTTTAAAAGTCCAAGAGAGAGAACATTTTTCTCTTGGGTCCATGTTTTTAAAAACTCCCCAGTTTGTTTTCTGATTATTGTCTGCACTGTTTCTGTTATTCTCTTTGCAATTTAAATTCATTGTTAGTTTCACATGTCTCTTACAACCTCACTGTGGTGCATCACTGCAGTATGTAAGTGTAAGCAACAGTCAGTTCATGCAAATGTTTTAAGCAGTTCTCTTGACTTAAAATGTCAAAAGCATGCTCTGCAACCTTACACATCTGAAGGCTAAGCCAGGCTGTGCTTGAAACCTGTTTTACAACATAGCAAAGTTCATGAACGAGTCCTACTGCACAAAACCACAAAACCACACACTGCACAACGAGCGAGATGCAGCAGGCAGGTTTCATGATACAGAAGCTTCGCAGTGTAGACACAAAGATCAGAGTGTTTCCTCTCCATCCAAGCATGACCATCACAACAACCACTCTCTGTGATGAAGTAACAAGCATCACCCACTCCTGGTGTCTATTTTAAAACACATGCAAACAGCAAAGATTGTGACTTTTAACTCTTTCAACTTTGGCAGTGAAACACCCTGAATGTTTTTAGCCTAAAAGAACTGAATCACCTGGAGAATCAGGTTAAGTGACTGATCTGGTGTAAGGGGAAAGGATGGGGTCATGGATCCACATCATAAGAAGAGCCCTGGTTAGTTTTGGTCCAGTGTTATGTGGAGACAAGCAAAGCATTACATGCATGAGGGTGTGGGAACTCAAGAGTAAGTCACTGTCATGGAAAGATATAAATGTCCTTTTCCTTACATCAGACCTGAAGCAAATGTCAAAAGGGGAAGTTAGCCTACAGCATCAGAAGAAGACAACTTTATGGCTGAAGTTTCCTGTCTCGACTCATATATAAACTGCAAAGAGTCCTAACTTGTAATTACAGGTAATAAACTGGGAATTTCAAGCAAATAAAAGTATCAGCACCGTGCGTGTTTTTTGCAGAGGCCATGTTGACATCAGCTTTAAGGCAGCTCATGTTAACATTAGCTTGAAAGCCAAATCCAAGGATGGAGGTGGCGTTATCCAGTTAACCAGACAGCTAGCCGGCTAGGCTAACCAGTGAGCTAACTGGCTTGCTAACTTTGACTCCCTGCTGGCAGAAGCTGATGATTAACGCCCCTGACACTTGGTTTAATGCCTTCGTTGCGTCGGACTCGCCTTGTGTGTTCAGTCGAAAAGAAGAGGCTTTTCACATGAGTGTTAAAAGACACAAGACAAGCGCCACATCATGGAAAACTCACCCATTCCTGCCCTTCGCACTGCCTCGCTATCAGACGTTGGGAATCTCTTCTCCAGCAGCCTCACTGCTAGCTAGCTACTAGCCAGGTAGGTGTGTAGAATCAACCGCAAAGTGCCCTTGTTTCAGTCGATTCTCGGCCGGAAAACAAGTCAACTGGGCCGTATATCCATTCGTCCTTGCCCCAGCAGCAGCAGCCTCCCGAGCTCTCTCTTGGTGGTGCTTCAAGATTATTGTGCAGGAAGTTGAGCAGGAGTCTCCACCTTTCTTGGACTGGGCTCCACGGTGCTGCTGCTGGCTGCCTGCTGGCCGCCACCAAAATACTGGAGAGCAGGAAACTTCGCGATGTTTCAGGCGGGACGGTCCCGCGAGAGGACAGTTTCCTGGAACGTTGATCCCCCCTCTTTTATTACTGTCCCCATCAGCGAGTACAGTAAGTACAGTACATGTGTGGGAGGGACTTGATTCAATCAGTACAGCTTCTCACACATTCTCTGACTTTTGTGGTGTATTTTTTTAACTTTATTTTAGGAATTAAGTGGAGAGTGGGAAACAACTGTGCCAGTAATGAAATATACAGTACAAATACTATCACTACTTATAAGAACTAATATAATCCAAAGGTCCTGGATGAAAATGCATGACTGAGACAAATGTCTACAGTTTGTGTTGATTAAAACATGATTCAAGTCAGATGATTTAACAAGATAATCACTTCATTGAGTTATTTAATGTGCTATTGCCCATTGACATGCAGAAATGAAAGGTTATTAAAGAAAACCTCAAGTAAAAATTATATTTAAAGTGCATCAAAACAAGGTCTTTTAACAGGCTTAACAACAGGGGAAAAAAACATATGAGCACTAACACACATTTGTATGTAAGAGAAAATAAAGCAAGGTAAGAAAGCAATGATGGTGGGTTATAAGATAATAAGATATTTCTTTGTTGATCCTTCAGAGGGGAAATTCTGGAATATATAGCTTGCAGCTTGTAGGACAATGAGAACATATAGTCTTTAAGGCTAAAAAAAGAAGAAAAAAACATTCCTAAGCTGGTGCATAATTGTTCCAAAAGGAAGAACCACAGTCTAAGGAAAGAAAATGTTCTTGAGGAGGTTGATTTGTGGAATATGGATTTAAGATAAGAGAAAGAAGATATTAAATAGCTACATACATAATATACTGTACACATTACAATACCTTAGACTGCGTCTGAGTTCACTGAGTGAACTGTGCAAATATTTGTGCAAAAGCAGTAGTGCAACTCTGGTAGCCATGTTGTGTGAACTATACATATAGTATAAGTGCATTTAAGTATGACTATTAAGTACAATGTACAAAATAAATTAACTACATAATGTTATCTACTGTACGTTACGTGCAGTTTATGTAACAAACACACACTATGCCGTAATAATACAATACTGTGGAGAAGTGGAAGAGAATAATGTGATATAGTGTAAAGTATACTAATATAAAAGCACAATGACCAATTTGTAACCAGAATCAAAAGGAAGTAAAGTGTATGAAGGTTAACATATTTATGATGGTCTGTCTGTAGTGGGTTTGTTGGTCAGGTTGAGAACCAAAGCTGTTACACCAGACACCAACACGAAGCTTCTCATCTTTTTCCCATGTGTTGAAAGGCCAGGGGTGGACAAAAAAAACCAAACTGTCAGATCCATTTTTTTAAATTCACGATCTCTCTGTGTTGCTGCTCTGTCACAGTGCTGGGGGCTAATTCGATATCCAGCTGACCCTGAATAAAGGTGCAGTTATTTGACTACAATGTTTTTTAATTTCACTCACCTTCCCCCTCCCCTCTTTGTGTGTGTTTCTGATTAGCATTTTTGATGGAATGAGTTTTGACAGTGTCATAAAGGGACGCAATGGGATCTTTCTTATCTGCTGAGTGACAACATGTCATTTGAGACATTCACATCACACCCCGGACAACGTGATTGTGGGAAAGGAAATCAAGTGAAAACTGCTTCATTGGCCTTAAAAACAATCATGGAGCTCAGCCTGTGTGAAAACAAACCGCTGTGTGTCTGACAAACCATAGAAACCATCAAGTAAGACTCACTTTCAAACATCAACATCAACAACTTTTTTGTATTAAACCTCTTGCTCTCCTCAGTCGTTGCTTTGAGGTTGTCAAAGAATCTTTTATGCAGAAGATATATATATTTCTCTGTATTAGGATTTCTGATATTCCATACCAGGATTTTGATTTTGATTTTCACATTAAATTTGTAAATCATATAAACAAAAATAGCTTGGGTTGCCATTGTGATGAGGGCCTTTCCACTATGGTGTTACATAAAAAAAGCCAGTCATAGCGGCACAGTGGGCACAGTGCCTGCTGTCAATTACTCAGCTTATCTCTAACGCCGGAGAATGAACTGTTGAAAAAGGAAGTAGTTGAGGGCGAATTCATCCTGACTGGATCCGTTTAAGCAAAATGTCAACAACCTTTCAAAAAGCAGCATAAAAACAAAAATCCTACACAAATGTGTTTGACCGCAGAAGCACCACAAACACACACACACACACACACACACACACACACACACACACACACACACACACACACACACACAAGGCATGGTTCATTGTTGGCCAATTTGAATAACATGCAGTGGAACTCTGGCTGTCCAAGAGGATTATGGGAACCACAACAGTCCTCATTTACTCTCATTAATTCAAACAACTGTACTTTCTGTTTTGGCAGCTCATTTATTATCCACATTTATGCATTTATTCCCAGAGTTTGTAGATCACCACAGGCACATTGCCTATAGAACGAATCGATGAATCACTGCTGAGCCCACCAACAGACGAGAGTGGATGTGAACGACTTTCTTGTTTGCATCAAGTACAGTATAGGTTTTGACTTTATCTTATGGGTCTATAATTTCATAATAATTTCGGGAGAGTTTGCTGGAAAGAATTAAATTGATACTAAATTTGGGTAAAACAGAGACAGTGCTCAATTGGTGCTCTTCTAATTAATTAATGCCAATTGATTGCTAACAACTTCAACATATATGTAGACTAATGCTTTACATTATGAGGCCATAAATAAAAAAATGCATTTTAGTGGTAATTGTAAAGAAAACAAGAACGTACTCACATAAAAACTGTAGTAAACTCACATAATTGTTCATTCATTATTCATTTATTTCAGTGGAAACTCTGTTCTTTGGTAGTGCTTCATTATAATGGTCTGCAATTTTCAAATAAGTTTCTGGAAGTTTCCCAAGAGGAACTCTGTATTTCACAGCTGTCGGGAAAATAGAGACAATGTACAACTGCTTCCAATGAATTAATTCCACTTGACTGCATATGGTTACAAATAATCAATTAATACTGAGCAATTAAATTTAAAAATTTAAATAGAGCAGTTCTTTCAAAGTAATCGCATTTTCCTGATAATTAGTACCAAATTAAACAGGACTTATCAGCTGTAGGCTTCAATATGTGGCTCAGCAGCAACAGTTTCTGTGGAAAAAGCTCTTATCAAATCAAGGAGTCCTTGAGAAACAGTGATAAGGAGCAGTTCCCAGGTGTTAGTGTTGGTAGTTCCTATATGAATAATGTCAATTGAGAATTTGCACTTAACTGTCCTGCGACTGTCTGAAAAAACAACGACAAATCACATGCAAATGCAAGGAGCAGGGACTTGTTTGGTGCAGGATTTAACACAAACATCTGCAGTGGACAGTAAATGGAGCAGTTTATATTTGTGCATTTATGCAGCAGGGTAACATGATGACTCAGTTCTGTCTTACTGCATCATCTACAGTAACTGTAAGGCTCAATGTTCCAAAAAAACACCTGTTGCTCAATGTAACCTGGCCTCACTGTGTTATCTAGAGCCACCTTGTGGGTAAAATGTGAAACTGCAAACAGCCCTATATGTCAGCTCATATCATCCTGCATTATCATCTGTATTTAACAGCTCACAGTGTGTGTCAGAGCAGTGGTCTACATGTTGTCTGCAGAACCGTGAAATGACATCAGCAAACAAAACCCCTGAGTGAACAGTGAAGCTGACTATTACTGACTATTTTAAATGAACAAAGTATTTGTAATGATGATATTGAAAAGCAAAGATGCATTATGATTTCAACCAAACAATTAAACATTCAATGGATAGGAGACATTTACATGTTCAGCAACACTTAAATCTAAGTCCCCTGAATTCAGAAGCAATATATAAACATTGAATAAATTGTTCTTAACAAACTATAATGCAGTTGTAAGCTGATTTATGTGTTTATTAAAGAATTTAATAACTAGACAACAACTAGAACTCTTCCTGTGGGGACCCATAAGGAGGCTGCTGTTTAAACATATAATGAAAAACAATTTAGTAGCACACAGTTGAAATAATATAAGTTATGTATTCATAGAAGTTAGAATTGCTGATATATCCTGAGCACTAATAAACATTTAAAAGGTCATTACCTACAGCTACATTATAGTGTGTTATACACCATTCATTAAATGTTGTCATACAAGTCATACAAATATTAAATAAGGGTATTTAAGGCAAGGTGTTTCCAAGTATTCATTATTATTGTAGTTTATACCTCTGTGTATACTGTATGTAACAGGATGTGCCTAAACCTAAAAATGAGAAGCATTTGGTAAAAGTTCTCAAGGTCAAGACCTCAATGATAGTGATGGAAGTGTAAGCCAGTGCTTTATCTTATTTTTACTTTATATCATGCCCCTTCTAACCAGTAGGACGGAAACTTAGAAGGACAACACATTGCTTTAAACTTTTGTATCCAGTAACTTTTGACTTAGAGCATGGTATATACTGTATAATGTCATTTTATCACCATTATTATTTTTTAAATTAAGCAGGAACTAACCACAACTGACCTCAATCTGATATGTGAGGAGTACAGTATGGTGCTGTATTTAACATGTAATGACCATGTTTTTCCAATAGAGGTCAGGCTAACCCTGATACTGTTTTGAAGCACAATCAACTGGAGCAACAGGTTTTCTCTCTCAGTTGTTTTGACCCATTTAAAAGGTCCATGCTAAATCCCTGAAATCCTGCAAAAGCATTGTAACCACAACAATATAATCTAATATTTTTTATTGGTTCTGGTCAAATTAAAAATTCTGCTTTATTGTAAATGTTTTTATTTTGGGTCAAATCAAACTATAACTTAATGGGTTACACATGGGCTTGATGATTTAGCTTGGCATTATATTGAAAACATTCCTCAGTTGATCATTTGCAAAAAATTGAGGCACTGATCTTACTATGAACAATCTAGCAATCAAAAATTTTCCCAAACCAAATGAGGAAGTCTGCCACTTCTCAGAACTCTTCCATGTGGCAGCCTGTACCTAGTAAATTAAGCGTTTTCCCACATGTTGACACAAGCCTACCCTAAGCTAACATTTCGAGCTATCTCTTAAAGCAGGGAAAGAAATCTGTGCCACCCACTGACTCACTGTGACAAGTATGTTTGTCTATGTAATGAACCACTCGGCAGATATAAAGTCAGAATGTTTGTTTCAAATGTAAGCCTTCATATCAAAATCTATTTTCCCAAACTCAATGGTGCAGTTGGTTAAACTTTGGAATCTGCCACTTGTGGATGTTAGTATAAGCACAAGTGTCCTTTAGACACCTTATGTGTTGGACACTTGGGTGTGAGTTTGCTCTGTTACCAGGAGACTCCACTCGACAGCTGCTGCTGAAGCCTTAAAACACCAACACATTTGGATTGAGGAGCTTGGCTTTGGTTGTTTGTGATGGAGTCAAGCATTTACTACTCATTCGTTACACGCATCATGGGTGTCAGCTTTACATTTAGGTATAGCAAAAATGAACATTTGACCGTAATAGAGATAATGGAATGAAAGGGAAATGCAACGCTTCACAAAATAGGTCCCACCAAAACAAACAAATGGATGTGGGCGATGGTCATCATTAACATATTTGAATTATTAATCAATGGGGCTTTTATGGAGGAAGTAGAGACGTTCAGAGAGATATAAAGTGAGTGAGCTAAGTTAGTCAGTCAGTAACACTGTCTGTTAGGCCAAAAGACTTACAGCATCAATGGAGGTGAAGTACTGAGTGTTGCTGCAGGCTGGAGGATTTAAAGAGGCATTAAGAAATGTATGAGTCTTATAAACATCTAGCGGGAGCATCAATCTTTCTCAGTTCAAATACACCGGCAGGTTTCTGGCACAGAGACGTGTGCCTGAGGCCTGTAATGGGTACAAACAGTGAAGTCACGTTTTCACAACAGAAGTGAGTGAGCTATTTGATTACAGCAGACCCCCAACGGAGGCGAGCTTGTGAAGATGAATATATCACATCAGAAAGCTCTGCTCAGTGATTTGCTTTTCTGCCTCCAGAACCAAAGCTTACATGCATGTGTACTGGACCTTTGAACAGCAGAAAACGTGAGTGAGATGGATTCAAAAAAGGGTCAAAAGTTAATTTCTTGAGTCATTTGAATCATATAGGTGTGACATTCTCAAACATGATGATAGCAGGCTCACAGTGGGCTCACTGCAGTCGTAAATGCCACTCAATTAGCATTTTAAAGCACATGCTGTCAGGAAACCACACCAATATCAATATCATAGACAGGTTCTCCCTCCCTCTGTGTCTGAAAACTGATATACACCAAATAGAGACAACAGAGTTGAACCATAACATCGAAGACATTCTTATCCATTTTAAAAAGAGATCCTCTCCAGACCTATTTTACATCATATAAATATACCCAGGAATTTGTGGCTAAAATGGGGTTTCCACAGAAAAGTCCAATTAGCTAGTTAAAATGACATCTACTCCTTCACCCTAATAAAAAAAATCCAGAATCTAGGAACATGGAAATACTCTACCTTGTTTGACCGCTGTAGACAAGATATCTCCGACTTTACAGAAAAAGGCCATTCACAGTGTTTGTACAATGGAGGTTTAAAGCTCCCACATCACATCTGTGTACATTGTAAACTGAACCATGATTGGCCTCAAACTTGTGATGTCAAAAATCATACATGTCTTAACCCCAACCCTCTTTAGCAGATGAATGTGAAAACAAACTGCACATACATTAAATACACACATTTTTAATTGGAGGGAGGCTTTAAAGTGATGTCGAATCATTGTGCATAATAATGAGAGGAAAGCTCAGCTTAAAGGTCTGGTTTATTACAACTTGGGTTGTTGGCTTGAGTTTAGATGAGTTTGCCTTGCTTTTATTTTTTAAGGTGTGTCATTTTCGATGCCACAAACTTGCTGGAAATCAGAGGACAGTAGAGAGCAGCATGGAGGCTGGTGACAATGTTATAGCGGTTACTTTTTTTTTTTAGCAAAAATGAGTGTGTCATCCCAGGTGTCATGTTTTCATCAATACCATCAAAGCTGGAGCTGATAAATACCCATGACTACTGCAGAGTCATTTGATCCAGGGTTGAAAGCTGATGGTCCCCTTTCCCACTGAAGATGTCGGTTTTTGGTCCATTGTGAAAGGAGCAAGATTATCAGACAGGTTGTATACGAGACTTAGTCAGATTTTCTAAACCACCTAAACCAAAGAAGTTGATAATATTCTTTAATAGAACGGGAAAACTGTGTGTACACAATCACAGTAAGTACAGTCGATTCAATTTTGGGTCACAATTTTACTGCTGACCTTTGTTTGTTTGAGTAATCTGGAGGTTTGTTTACAACCTATACACGCCTTGCTTCGTCTACCTTCTTTTAACCACTGCCGCCAAAACTACGAAAATATAAGACCTAAGTTGTAATAAACGGGAATTATCCTTTAAAAAGAATTACAACAGCAGTGATTAACATGCTTGCCAAGTGGCATGTTTGTGTGTGGGGTGGGCTGCTCTTCGTGGGTGTTGATAGTAGATGGTTGCATGCATTCTTGAGGACTCCAGCTTGAAAGCACACACTCTGTCTTTCCCGCTCGCTGTGTTGCTCTGATACATAGCACACACACTTTTAAAGCACACAGCTCAAACCGCTTTTCCCCATAATAGCCTGTTTTCACTTGATTCTATATAAGGCAACTTCACCTAGTAACTGCAGTCGGAGGATATGTGTGGCCCTGCAGCCACTCAGGCTGTCTGGCCCACTGAACGTCAGCTCTGCTCTGCAGCATGAGCGAGCAGCAGCGTTGGTCAGATACATATCTCTCTGCATCCTGCTCTCTTTCTGTCTTTTCAGTCATACCTCTCTGTTCCAAGGCCAAATATCCAAGAGGATTGTCTTCATTCTTAAATTTGCGGGGATTTTCCCTTTGTCTTCCATAATCCCACTGAGTCACTGAGTCACTCATGCTCAATTCTTCCCGGACCAGTAAAAACAAAGTGGCACGTTTCATCCCTTTATCCCCCCCACCCCCTCGCTGCTCTGTCCACTCACTTCCGCTCCACGTGCAGGGCAGATGGTGCTCCAGTCTTTTATCAGCTGCTGCTATTTGCAGTAACGTCTGAGGCTATGAGCACGCCAGCTTGTGTGTATGCAGACTGTATACTAACGACCAGCCTGACGGGCCAACACACTGCACGCGTTGTGTCTGGGTATCTTGACAGCAGGGCGATAACTGGATGGATGACAGGGTTGACTGCTCTGAACAGATGACCCAAGCAGCTCAAGCCTCCATGTTTGCTCCACTGACACATATAGGACATTTGTCCGTCCCACAGTCGCTGCCTGATATCATGATGAAAGATGAGTCCATCAGAAACCTGCACCAATCACGTGTGACTGTGATTGTAAAGCGGATCATTGTTTCAGACTGCAAACACCTCCAACAAGTCCTCCTATCTAAATGCCAGAATAAGTCCATACAACGGTGCCAGAAACTACTTATATGAGCATTTTTTGGTTTTGCATCGTTGTCATTAAAGGAACAGTTCAGCATTTTGAGAAATATGCTTCTTTGCTTTCTTGTTGAGAAGAAAAAGCTCTGCCCTGCAACAAATGACAGACAGATAAGGTTTGTGACTAGCTGGTGAACACAGTGGAGCATTTATTTCCCTCAGGAGTTGTTGAAGACCCACATAGAGGTAAAAGAGAGTAAATATTGGGTTGACACTCATCAGTTGGACACAAACACGACTTCAAATGAAGACTGAAGTTGTACTATCTCCGCTTCATGTATAAAAAAAGCAAATATCTTGTTGTCAGTTATCTTTCTTATCCTCAATATCAACATGACTACAGTACCTCAGATGACATGACATGTAGCCCTGCATCTGTGTTACACATTTAAAAAAAACCTCCCAGACATAAGAGTGACCTCCTTTCCACAGCAGAAATGAAGGTTTGCAGGCCATTTGTAAACCTGAAATTCAAATGCTCAAAAAGGCTATTACATTATTCATACGCTGAACATTACTAAGCACTTTCTAAAAACAGCAAAATACACAAAGGATGCCCTCATGCTGTTATGAGGGGAAACTGTAGGACAGTCTAGCATAATGGAACGGCTCCATAATGGAAACCAGGCTGATGATGAAGGCCTAGTTAGCCCTGTTCAAGGCTTCACAGTTCAGGGGAGTGTGATCAGGTACATCCACACTCAAAAAGCCATTACAGCTCTGTTACCTGCATTTAAAGGGCCAATCCTATGGAACTGGAATGTGTCTTTAATTGCAGCAAAAGGAATGCACTTATTATAATGCTGGATTTTTCTTTTCTTACGGATCGTCCGCAGACCTGAAGAAGACCAGTGTTGAGTTGAAACATTTCTAAATTAAACTTAAGAGAGCTCTGATTCCAGTGTGCTGAGGTTCTGTAGATGTGAACATGGCTAATCTATGAGCATGATGTTAGGGGCTGAGCTGCAAGACAGGAAGTTTTTCTTTACCCAAACAAAGAGAAAAGGTAAAGCAAATGTGAAATGTGGCCATAGAAGAGATCAACAAAACACAAGTGAACTCAAGCTGACCTGCGGCAGAACTGACTTTACTGACCATGACAAAGAGAAACTGACCTAACTAATGACACATGAGGGGAACATATTGTATATACTGACTGACCAAACCATTTAAGAGACATGAGGGACAGACGGTCTGCTTTCAATTCAATATTAACTATTCAAAATATAATTGAAATAACTCATAACTAATAAATTAAAGTGACAGAAGTAGCTGCAAAATAGACAAACAAGCTTTGAGCTTTTTTCACCTATTTCTGACATTTTATATAAAAAACAATGAATGATTAAATGAATCTACAGATAATCAATAATGAATCATGAGTTTCTTAAACCAAAACTAAACTAAAAAAATTCAAACAAATCAAATAACAAAGGATACAATGTGTTATGTCAACAAAATGCACACTATTATTTACATTACTCGGAAACTGTACTGTACTTAAAGGAATATCTTATCTTAAACATTCAGTGATGTAGCACATATCCAGCCCCAGAGGACTTCTGTGAAAATATTAGATTTTCAGTGTGATCTCAGACTTTTATACACACACACACACACACACACTATAATATTTATTCTAAACGAGGTTGCTGCAGTGTTAAAACTGAAAACAAACTGATATGCTGGGGTCAATACAGGAAGTTAGATAATAACTTAAGTGATCAAACTTTCCTGATGTTGCTGAAGGTTTATTTGCATTAGCAATGTTTGTGAACACGATAATAAAACTGATCAAAACCCTAAAGTAAACTGATCATATTTCAATTAGAGACTACCATATTGTTTAAGACACAGGTTAGATGCAACAACATGACATTCAGCCTATAGTTTAATAAAATAAAGAAAAAAAAAATTAAAAACCAAAATGTCATTGAAAGGATTTTCTAAATTGAGAACATTCACAGTACGAAAGGTGAGTGAAAACACTGTGGTGTCAGATCACACAGAGGACAGTGTGGTCACCGTGGCTCCACCTGGCTTCACCTGCACCACTCGGCCCCTCTGACTGGCTTCAACACACGTGTGCGGCTCTGGAGCGGCTGCGATTGGCTGCGACGCGCCTCTAACTCCCGCCCCCGTGTGCCAACGTCATCGCGGCGCTGTGCAGTGCAGGCTGCGGGAGTCGCACCGCACACTGAGCGAGCCTGAGCGGGCCGAGGAGCCGATCCCACTGTGGCCCGCATCCATCATCGCTATGGGAATTACCACAGCGTTCCCTGTGAGTCCAGCCCTGATCCCGGACTACCTGAAACCGGTCCACCTGGAGACACGGACTATAAAACAGTGCAGTTGAGAGTGTGTGTGCAGCAGAACCCGGCTCAGCTTCTCTCCTCCGGTCCAGCTGAGGAGGAGGAGGAGGAGGAGGAGGATGAAGAGCAGCATCTAGAGATGACAAGTCTCTCTCCAGCTCACAGCCTGACCCTCAGCCGTGTCTTGTGAACCATGCCTGCCATGTGTGTGTCCGCAGTGGTGAGTCCAGCACGTCCTGCTTGTTGTTCAGTCTTTATTCTAAGGAGTCCTCCAGCAGGTTCTCCATTTAAAGGGACAGTGCCTGTTTTTTTTCGTCCCAGGCTGAACTTCAAATCAAGGGATCCACAAAGATAAGACCCAGAAATCCTGCTTTATTTGTCTTTAGATTTAACACCTCCTCAGTGTGTCACTCCTTCCCCTGTGGGTGAAGGACACAAAAGAGTCTCCAGTGGGAGGATGGAGAAAGAAAGGCCACTCAGTGGTCTATTGTTTACCCCTTTATACAGTCTGTAAATGTCAGTCAACTGACTCCTGTCTGTTGACTGTCAATGACATGGCTTGGTTAAACAAAGATAAACTAAATACAATTAATACAATGACATGGGTTTGATTTGCAAAAATTCAAATAAAATTGTTATCAAAATGTAAAATCTAAGACACTCATTTTGACAGATAATGACATTTTATTATCAGCTTAACTCAAGTGTCAGGATGGATGTACGGTTCTGTCCCAGTAATCATGATGCCAGACAGGTTTTCCCTCGTTCACATGGTGGAGGTGTCCTTTTGTTATGCCAGTGATGTGTTGTATATATGTGTTATACTGTGTATGCGTCGGCTCAGCAGCTCAGGAAGTCAGATGAGGCTCCAGCACAAAGACTTAGCCTTTGTCTTCACACAGAACAGGAAGGCTGTTGTCGAGCTGTGGTGACTTTCTGAACAGAAACTCGAGTCTGTCTCTTATCATATTTATCAGTGTCACGCAGGTCACTTTTAATTCATCCAAACATGAAGAGTCCAAACAGAGGTTTTGGGGTGTATTGCTGCATAAAGCTTTGGGTTTTGGTCAGTTTGTATTGTCATATACAATAGAAGTTATAAAGATGTTTTCTCTCTTTGACTGTGCCAAATGTCCATACATATCCTGCAAGTAGATCCACAATGCCCAGTGGACACAGGGAATGAGACATAGTGTAGCCAATGCATTGCATTAGCCTGCCAAGATAATGGTTATAGATAAAGAAAAAAAAATAGCATTACATCTAGGATGGGGTTTGGGTCTTAAATCTGGCCCTACAGGTCTCAAATAATAAACTGAATGGCTCCATCTAGAGCAGAGCCAACATTAATGTTATTGGCAGCATCTGCGTCTTTCTCGCTACAACAAGTCAAAATCTCTGCTGTGAAAACGACACACTTGGACAGTGAAGACTGGAAGAAGGCATGTCATTTTAAATGTTAGACGAATCTACTCGCAACTTATGTTACCCAGCACACAAGCGTACTTGTGGCAAAGCTCCAAAAAGGACTTAAAAAACAGATGGTGATACTCGTGGATCACCTCTCCTAGTGCGAAGCCACATTATATCCCAGACACTTTCATACACTTCAACGAGGACGAAGGATTGAAAACGTGACAGCTGTGTGATAAGGTGCTTCAGCAACTCTAACTTCAGTGACATCACTTAAAATCATTGCCTGATCCATTCATCCGGCCGACACATTTTAAGTGACGTAAAACCACCTGTATTGCCACTAAACACTCATTAGTTGTATACTTTTAGTTTCTCATTTTAGTAAACTAACAGGCTACTAGTTTGTACAAAACTAGTCATCACGTTTTTATCTCTGCTATCACTTTACAAACACACAACAAAGACAATCTGTCCAGAAAAATGAACCCAAGATCACAGAGACGAATGTTTGCAAGTTGTCTTTTCACAAAGGAGCTCAGTTCTTCTCACTGCTCCCTGCTTCGATCATTAGCAGCAAACTCAAGATCTACAAATAATAATCTCTGACCATTGTTGGTGGTAAATTCGGCGCGACTGAATCCAAACAGAGTCTCTTTCTGTGAGGCGAAATGAGCTGTGACTCGGTGCAGGATGGCATGAGGACACACGGCAACAGGTGCTGCTGCGCTGCTGCTGTGTGTGTGTGCGTGTGTGTGTGTGTGTCTGCATATGTCAGGGAAGGGGGCAGTGAGTAAGTGCATGTGGGAGTGCACGTGTGTGTTTTTGTGCCAGTGTTTGTGCATCTGTGTGTGTGTGTGTGTTTATGGTGGGCCCTGCTTTAATTGGATAGTAATTACAACTTAATGTCTGCCACGCACACACATGCACACAAACACAAACATCCCACCCACACCCAAGTGTATGTATGCACACAACTCATTATGTAACACACGTGGTCCGACACACACACACACACACACACCAGCCTAAACAGTAGCTTGATTGTTTTCTGTCATGACCCACCATGTTCAGTTAATTAAGTCATTCCTGAAAAATCTGCAAAATCTCTAAAAGAATTACAGCATTGAGACATCCGAGGCTCCTGTTGGTCCTCAGCCTGCTTCCTGCTCTGCGGTACAGTTTGTTGCTGCTAAGCATGAATCAAAAGTCTTGTCACACAATGGGGCCGAGCTCAGTTTGTGTGGCGATGCCTTGCAGACAGACAGCTCTACCTCGATGCTGACCGGCTGTGTGTGGTGGCATGCGGCCTGTCTGCCCACGTGCCTGTTCACTGCTTATTTTAGGATGTTGTGAAGAAATGTAAAGACACTCGAACGTGCCTCTGTCTGTGCTGCAGATCGAATTTCAGGTGGGTGGGTTCCTTTGCCCTTTGTGTGTGAGGATGGGGCTTAGATACTGTATGTTCCAGGCCCAAATGTTCGGCGGCCATTAAAGGTGCTGAATATATTATTATAAAATCAGTAGTACTCCTGTTGACCCCCACTACTACTGTACAGTGAGGGTCAACAGTAGGCTCACATTAACAGTAGGCTCACTGTTTCCAACACAAACAGAGCTGCAGGTGTCAGACCTTCTCACAATAGCAGATCATAGAAAGAATGAATAGACTCTGGAAAAAATGTTGTGATTCAGCAGTTTTGATAACAGCATGCACAAACGCATTTACCCATAAAACACTTCCAGTATCCTCCTTAAAGAGGCTAAAGGGACAACTTTATAATTATTCATAAGCAGCACTCTCTTTGCTAGATGAGGGGTTTTATGGGAAATGTGGTTTAATTTGACAGAAAGATACATTAATAACTGGATGCTGAAGCAAAGCAAAACTACAATAAAGCTGCATGCCAGAGACTAAGTATTGCACTTCCTTAACGTTGGGGGACTTGCAAGAGATAGATGAAAGAAAGAAAGTCAAAATCATAGCAGCAGAGGTTAACCTGGATTATATTCCCTAATATAAGTCTCCTACATACATACATTGGCTCCTACACTTCTCAGTACAACTTGATCATGTCTTTTGTTTGTGAATCTGCCTGGTAAAGGCCCTTGTCCTTCAAAGTCCACACCACCTGTATTGAAATCAATGGGAACCCCCAACATCTTTCTCTAAATACAAAGCCAGTAAAAATTAGGACCTTGAGAGTCTTGAGGGTCTTGAGTCTTATTTTAATTTATACCAGTGCGTATGTTGATTTGATTGTACATGCTACATTCTTCAGATCATAATAGAATTCTGTGCCTTAAAGAAGAAGAATTTTCTGAGTCATGTCAGCTTGATTGACAGGTGTCTCAGTTTTTCACATTCAGTTGTGGTGGTTCCCTGGACTCCACTCGCCATCTGCTGAAATTTAAATGATGTGGTTCAAGTTCTTATGAAAGCAAATCCAGGATCCGTAACATCCCCCCAGAAACTAATGTCACAGATGTTTTTGTGCAACAGTTCCACAGTCCTGAAACAGTGGCTGCTTACTGTAATTTGACTAAGATATGGCATCAATAATGCAGTGATGCTGAAAAATGCTCTGGGCAACACATGCACACAACACAAGGAGGAGAGACAGACTGTTGGTGCACATTACATGTGTGATTAAGAGTAAACACGCCCTCATACTCTGCTACATTATACTGTTCTCACTCCTCTGACTCTCATACCAGTTAAAACACGCATGGTCTGATGAGCGCAGACGACTGACGGTTAATGCTCGGGCACAAAAACAGGAAAGTCAAAAGAGGTTGAGAGGATGCCTGTCACCCAAAAAAAAGACTTGCACTATCAGTTGTACTTCTGTTGCGATGCCTACAATCAGACTGGGCCCTGGGTGTGTCTCTGGACGGCCTTTAGTTGCTGCTGGAGGTAGAATTACAGGGTGTTCTGCTCATCCTGTCAACCAGGAGGCGGTTAGGCACAAAGTCGGGGAGTTGAGGTGTTTGTTTCGTTGAGTGACTGTGTGTGTGTGTTGTGGGTGGGTGGGTATATGCCTGTGTGTTGTGGTTGCGCGTGCTCAACAGGAACCTGCTCTGCAGTGGTGCAGTGGTGCCACACTGGGGCCTATATGATGTAAACAAGAGCTGCCTGAGCGACGACTCCACCCTCGGATCTCTGCCTTCACTCTGTGCTCTGTCCTTTACTCAGTGAGTCACAGAGGCATCAGCTCTGATCCCCAGATCCCCAGATTAAACCCCAACAAGTCCTCGGGATTGGTTTGCACCAACTCTTTATTAATAGATCCTTTCTAATACCAGATCGTTTCAAACTAGAGATTATGGTTTGTGCCCTTTACATTGTATGGACTGTTTTAGTAATCAGTCAGTTAAGAAACAGCATCTGTCTTATCAATTTCATATCTTCCATTGTGAATTTTTTTCCCCATCTAATTGCTTTAAGGGGAGCTGCAGCGCTGTTGTGTTCACATTAAGTGGGATGGATGCTGGAGATGGAAAGATTTCCGTGTTAACTATTGATGAGCATCATCAGACAACAGTTGTATAAATGCAGAGTTGGTCATGATGATGATTAGTCCCTTGTTTTTAGTTCCATGGATCCTACATGTCCCATAATGCAGCTTAACAGCGATTCTTTACGGGACCCTCTCTGCTTGGTAAACGCCTATGTCAGTTTGAAACTCATGTTAGTCTCCAAAACCAGCCACAACCCTGGTGACATCACTATGACATCATCAGAGTTCTCTCAGACCTTACAAAGCTTTTCCAGAGCCACAGAGCCACAGCCGTTTTATATAAATGTGACAAACGTGGGTCACATCACTGTCAGTGGTGTGTCAGTGGTGTGTAAAGCACAGGTCCATTTTAGTAGCTGACCATAGCATGTGTCAGGTGGCACATGGGTGTGTATATCTCCCCCAGGCCTTCAGTGGTGTTAGCAGTGGCAAACACTGCATTGTATAAGGAGCTGGACATACCATTGTGTGAGTAAAGAAGGATAACGATAACCCAGCTCTTGTCCCATCACCTTGTGTCCGGCTCTCTGATTGGCTGTCTGGCCTGTACACCAGGCAGATGAAGTAGTTTATGGGCAGTGCGGCAAGACATAGAGACAAAGTTGGCATAATAAGAGGAGGGCTGGCAGCATTAAGACTGGGACTGATTCATGCATTACTGAGCTGCAGAGGTAGCTGTGTAGAAAGGCTCCAGACGGTGCCTGTCATCTGTGTGTGTGCATCTGTGTGAGTGTGTGTGTGCAGGCAGGAATGTACTGACAAAGTGCCAGCGCTGCACTTTGTTTCCTCTCTTGCTTTTTGTGTCTTTGTTGGCATTTCATTTTCCTAATGGCAAACAGGAAATGCAGTGACACAAGACTGGTTGTCTGTGTCTGAATGGTAGGGAGGGATGTTTACAGAGACTGTCAAGACACAAGCACAGAAAGACACACACTGACCAAATGTGAGCATCTACTTTGCTTTGCTCTTTCCCTGACATGATGAATAGAAGCTGGCGCCGTAATTATCCTCATTGCTTTAAAACCGTAGCTGCAGACAGACCTGAGGCGGCTCAGAGAAGAACTGTTCAGCTTTCACTCACCTTCCATTGGCTCTCCTGTCTTCCATTAGCTTCAAATATCATATTGCCTTATGGCTTATATTGTAATGGAAGATAAATACACGTAGACTCAGTGTAGACAGCTTTTTGTTTGCTGTAAAATATTTCCAGAGTGACATGAATCACCATGGCATGGAAACACTGTGCAAAGTAACAGGAAATGGGTGTAACTTCAATACAGACGAGGCACAGTGTATTAAATACGTGATTAATAATTAACATCAGTGTGTAGGGTTGCAGAGAAGGGGTTTCTTGGTTACTGTTACGAACCTGCTAACGTTACGAGTCCTGCTGGTCAATATGTAACTAAACTTTAAACTAACTTTGTTTCAATGCAAACGGCACTGGGTCAACAAAAAACCCTCCCAGCAAATCAATTGTGGTATTAAATGGCAGTTTTTGGACAGATCACACAAACATGATGTAATATGTTAATTGGTGGTTATGGTAGAGGTGATGGTAGGCACATAGTTTTACCCTTTGAACAGAGCCAGACTAGCTGTTTCCCCCTGCTTCTGGTCTTGATGCTAAATGAAGTGAACCACCTGCTGGCTGTAGCTTCATATTTAGTGGCCAGACATGAGAGTGGCATCCTAATGCACCTCCTCTCATCACCAATTTAATTACTGGATGATGGTCTTAACCAGTAGGGCCCATGGGCCAAGGCTGGCCCTCAAACAAAAACAAATGAGTGTCTAGTCTAACGACAGTAACGACAGTAACAGTACTTCGAACCTAAATGAAGTAGGTCACTGTTTATTGAGTGTGGATAACCAGTCAGTTACATCTCCAGTCTCGTGATGCAACACAGAACATAGATTAGTGTGTAAGAGTAATCTGAGTATTAACATGGGCTCCAAATTGCTAGTACAATTGACTGGAAAAATGAAAAACAATCCTAAAACAACCTGTTTTTTTAAAAGATATTTTTTAAAATTTATGAAACACTCGACTATAACATACTCAAAACAAACGGAACTGACAACACGTCGATTTACAGCACTGAAAGACCAGGCCTATAGTTAAACCTAATTAATAATTAAATTAATACATAAATTACTTATTTATTGAAATGTTGCCTTACTCCAAAGAACAACTCACCCTGTTTTAGCTTGAGCGACTGTTGTGGTGAGTTTTTCAGTTCGAGGCTACTCGAGGCTAGTGTCCACAACATAATCTGTCATAAGTCATTTTTATCTCAAAGAAAGTGTATTTACTGTTAAGTTGTGATTAAATAATTGTTGTAAGTAAGTTAAGTTGTTATCGCAACACTTGATGAGTGCTATGCATCGTACAGTGTAATAGATTAATGTAGTGAAGTACAATCAGATTTCTTCTGTTTGGCAGTTAGTGCACTCGTTTCTTCACCTTGGCTCTAAAACCCTGCAGGAAACCCTGACATGTTGAAATTAGTGTTGTAAAACGATTAAAATTTTTAATCAGATTAATCACAGGGGTGCTGTGGATTAATTTCGATTAATCACAAATCAAATCAAATTTCCCATCGAGAGGGCCAACGTGCTGTTTAGCGTCTTCCAAATCGAGTTGGTTGGTCACTACCGGATCAACTGCCCATTTGTGCTCGTGCGGCAGCATGCGCAACGGTAACTCTACTTGGACAAACCGCCCGAGATGCGTTGCCAGACACGTTTCAGGGATTTTGAGTCATTCTGAGCCGCAGATGGTTAATTGCATTAAAATTTTCAATCAGATTAATCATGATGATGGATTAATCCGCGTTAACATGTCAATTTTGATAGTTGAAATATGTACGATACAATACGTACACTGCTGTATGCTCATGAACGTGAAGTTGCACAAGTGGGTTTCAGGTTTTAGATTGAGAAATGGAGGGATCAAGCAACTTTCCATGACAGTTTGTTTACCTAAAAAAAAAAGCTCTTTTCTCTTGACTTGTAGAGCCTCTTGTAGATGTTTGGTATTTTTTAATGAGCCCGCTTCCCAAGACAAAACAAAATCAGCACTGTGGGCATGAAAAGCATGAGCGTCCCATTCTAAGCAATCAGAACGTTCCGGTTTAATACCACAGCATGCCTTCTCTTCCACAGCCTCACATTAAATAATGAGTGATACACCTCAATTATGTTAATGTTAGGGGCATGCTGTTCCAATAATACAATTCTACAAACAAGCAGAAAGAGCCACGGGGGGACCATCCCTTGTCCTGCAACAAGCAGAATGTTCCCATTTACTGCTGCATGCGTTCTCCACCAGCGCCTCCCTTTGAACGCCGATGTGAATGAATGCATTGATGTTACTGACGCAACAGAGTTATGAGCAATGTGTCGAGAACATGCTCTGATGTTTATGGATGAGGTTCTGGGAATAAACACAAAGAGCTGAATGGGTGGTGTGGTGAAAAGGGCAATGGAGCGGTGAAAGAAAGGACAGCTTTATTCTTATTAGCGCTAATCATAAAATGAGTTTTTCTTCCTTTGACTTTTAATAGTTTAGAGGTTAGTGGGAAATTTCTTTTTGGATCCCTATCTATTGTCCTCAAAAAACCTCACTGATCAGACTTTTCTCAGCAGTGGTTTGCACCCAAACATGACGTCAAAATAATTAACATACATCAAAAGACACCATATTGGTATGACCCTAAACTAAGGCTTTTGTTCAGTGGGGGATTTGGATCAGTTGCTCATGGATGACCAACATTCATGTGCGTCATCAGCAAAATTCCCCCCTCAGTGCATCACTTCAAACCAGCCCTGTTTGTTCTGCACACACACACACAAGCTGCTAATCTTCCTTCTCATTTGTGTGAATACTCGGCAGGGAAGAACACGCTCAAACACACATTTCTGCACACGGATCCACATTTTGTCTGACCTGTATCCATCTTTACCATCTGTCGCTGTGAGCTCTTCCTTTTCCATGCTTTTTATGGTGAAGGTGCATTAAGTTACAGTTGACACTTCTCCAGACGTTACTGATATATTCTGTTTGAAATTGTTTGCATGTCTGGGATTCTTATGTCTGGGATCAGGCTCGTGTTACTTTTGACTTGTTGAGATGGCCACTGTGTCACATCAGGCAATCACAGAGTCATAAATTCTTACTGTGACTTGACTACAAGAAATACCAGCCCGCACGTTAGTACACAGGTGATTGGGCGGTCTGACTTTACTCTCCCACCTGTTGTATGTAAATAGAGTTTTATGAAGGAAAGTAAAGCTGGAACCGTTCATGCTTACGAGGTGGCCTTTCTTTTCCTGTCCATTAGGTAGAAGGGTTAGTTTGTGGGTCACAGTATACATGTGTGTAGAGTCAAGAGCCAAGGGTCATGTTTAGTTGCAGATTGTCTTAATTGAAATAAAAAGTCAAACGCCATGTTAACAGCTGAGCACCAAAGAGCCCTCTGTGCTCAATAGTGCTGACCAGGTCGTAGAAGTTGTCAGACTGCGAGAGAAGGCGAAAACATACGAACATGCTAAAATTATTTTGGACGTCCCAGTCGGTGATTCAGGTGTTTTTCACTCTGACACAATACACATGAACAATTGTCCTTCCCGGCGGTCCTTTTCATTCCCGTCACCACGGCTCTGTTGGGTTGCACAATTGTTGGCTTGATATTGTGTAGTCAGATCCTGGCATTAGCTACAGACTCACAGAATGAGATACAGTTATATGAAGAAAAGTACAGTTAGAGCACAAGTGTAAAGTAATGCAGATATAAGTAGAATTAGAACATTTCTTTACCACTTTTCACCAAGATTGTTGAAATTTCTACTAAAACCTACGATCAGAATTGTCTGAAATTTGTTGAATTTGCTGTCAAATCAAATATCAAATAGTAAGTCTACAACAAAGCATCTTAGATATTTAATTAATCTCGATATGCAGAATTAGACTTATAGCAATGACTTTCAGTGATTGCAGTGATTCTCTTAGGTGCAATATCAATTACACTGTCACCGTCAGTCAAATGTACATTGGAATACATTATGGCTGGAAACTTCTTCACTAAACTTCTTTAAAGATACTATGTGTAGAATCTCAAAATGTCTAACTTTGGGGACCACAAGTGGCAGCATCAAGAAAGAAACTGTGGCCAATGCCCTCCAGTTTAAGTGTTTGTACAAACTAAAACGTATGCCACCTGGTTCAGAATCATTTCAGAGATTTTATAACAGGATGCTACATAGTAAAGCTCCGTCAGTGCTCTAGTATTATTGTTATTGGAGCCGATCCTCCGCCGTCAGGCTGCCTGATGTTATTGCTCTGACATGACTCAGGCAGTGTGTGTGTGTGTGTGTGTGTGTGTGTGTGTGTGTGTGTGTGTGTAAACTTAGAAGTGTGTAGGTTATTCCCCTAAACCCAGTGAGCTGTCGGCTTCCCAGCAGAGGTGAGAGGGGAGCCCGGAAAAAAAAAGCAAACATGGCACAAAGAAAGCCAGAGTCATACGTCTGATTAAAATCTCAGATGTGGTGAACGAGCACCGTTGAGCACTCAGCTTAAGAGGGACAGGATGAGTCAGGGGAGTGAGTAAATGAAGTGGCGTCGGATGAAACAGATATTTCCCTATAACTCTCATCAAATCAGCCTCATACATTGGGAACCTAAAGGGCAACATTAAAAATTGGAATTACCAGAATCCATGTAACCTGACACACAGCTCACTCATGTCTGCCTGCCTGCTCCATGATGTTTCACACAAAGTGTACAATCTGAAATTGGTGACACATTCATCTGGGTGCGTAATGCTTGCTCATTGTTGGTCAGGAAACAGTTTTGGGTCGGATGATTTCATGTTGTAGTATTGTGGGTGACCTGCTCAGTGTGCAGACCCATTATTTCAAATGCGTTTGGGCAAACAGAGCGAACAGGAGTCTCAATTAGCCCGTGATGGGGAGCTCTCTGTCTGTTCCTCTGTCAAGCCAGCTGTCCATCTGTCTGTCAGTCCATCTGTGATCCATTTATCTCTGCTTCTCTGCAGCCTCTTTGATAAAGAACAAGATACAGTATCTTAGCAACTCCTGGTCAGCTTGCTCTTCAAACCAGATTGTTTCCATGATGTTTGCTGTGGATTCTCATGCTCTCCAGATGATTATTTGTATTAGTATTTTGGCCTCCAGGCATATTAACATGCCATGCTCTCAGCATTCTTGCTCCCTAAAGGAAGAACCACTCAGAAAACAAACATATGCAAATATCCAATTTTGTCACCTTTTCATTATTCTAGAATGATAACAAACGTGAGTTTCAGCTTGTTTAGCAGTTTAGGTTCAGTTTTACCAAACACATACAGCAATAAGCTATATTTCCTTCAGGAGATGGTAGAGACCAAAAACAGAACAAAAAGTAAAGTGAACCTACATTTATTAGGTGACCAGAAAATGGATCCAAATAAATGATAATTCTGCAACTGCTGGATATGTAAATAAGTAACTGTTTGCTAAGACGTTTGCCGTGATATGTATATGATATGTCAATGTTCTGTTCACAACCTGTTTCTGCAAGTGGCCAAATAAATCAGTTACTTCAGGGACTTCAGTCTTGTTACATAAACAGTCTTATCTGTTATATCTTTAAATACAATGTTTAGATTTCTCTCTAACGTCCCCACTTTCTTCTCTTCTCAGCTCTTATATACGGTGCTGGTTGAGATCTCAGCCCGGGTTTTGACCACAAGCAGCCCGGCTGACCAGCCCCTTCTTTCTCCCCGCCACTATCAGCACACTGACCCCGATTCAGGCACCCAGCTGGTCTGCGACAAGTGCCCGGCGGGCACCTACGTGTCCGTCCACTGCTCCCCGGCGGCCGTGAGGGAGTGCAGCCCCTGCCCCGAAGGCACCTTCACACGGGGCGAGAACGGGGTCCAGCAATGCCATCGCTGTCGGGTTCCGTGTCCGGCAGGTTTTGTCGAGAAAGCGCCCTGCGCGGCCACCCAGGACCGAATCTGCACATGTCCCCCCAACAGCTTCTTGTCTGGGGATGGTGGCGCAGAGTGCAAGCCCCACTCACTGTGTCCTCCAGGGACCAGGGTGAAAAAGCGCGGCAGTGAAACAGAGGATGTGCTCTGTAAGCCGTGCACCAAGGGGACTTTCTCGGACACGGAGTCGAGTTCGCAGAGGTGCCGAACCCACACAGACTGCCAAGCTCAGGGGCTGGTGCTGCTCACTCCAGGGACTAGAGATACAGATAATGTCTGTGGACCCCCTTCCACAGACCCCTCTTCCTCTTCATCTGTCTCCGCAACCTCCCACATGGTGCCTGCACAGGCTGTGCTTGTACAGGAACCCATGACCTCTTCATCCTTTCCATCATCATCGCTGACTGGACCTGCACACAAAGGTGAGAGCAGAGACCTGTTAATCCATCTACCAGTACTTCTGTGCAGGGTCTCCAGTCGTAGCGTGGATTACTAGTCAGCGTTTATGGTGAAATAGTTACAACATGTAACAACCGCTAAAACCTAAAAATGCTCATTTTCACATTTCTGTTTGTGTAGCTGATTGAACAAAGACTTTACAATGTGTTCTATCTAGTGATCTCAAGAGTTGCTAGCAGAAGCATTTTTAGGTGTTTTTCTGTGTCTCTAGTCTTTAGTTTAAGCTCGGGTAATTGTCTTCCTGCTCCACTCACATATATAATATTAATTCATACTTTTTTCCAATAAGAAACTAGCATTAGTTTGATAAAACATATGAGCTTACCCTGCAAAATAACATCTTTTAAAAATAATGAATGAAATATTTAAATTAAGATTGCCTTAATCTAATATTTCTTACCTTCACTACAGTATACAGTAGAACTACATATGATATCATGGTAAGATTTATGTGTAGAGCGGACCCCATCATCTAAATGTCTCTTTACACATTATTGCTCAAATTACATTAATGACACCCAGTTTTTTTTACTGTGGGAATTCCCAACAGGAAGGAGACTGGTAGGCATGGAAACAAACTGGTGGCAGCTCCCAATCTCAGGAATGTTACTACTTGTGGTCAGGAGGAGTTATGCGTAGTTCTGTCGTCCCTCGTTCTTCCTTTTTTTCCACCTTTGCCTTTCTGTTCTCGGCCCTCCTCCCTCTCTTGTCATCTCTCTTACTGTTTTTACATCAGCGCTGTCTCAGTCAGTCAGACAGTCATTTCTCAGAATCAACCATCCATAGCCGACATCCCCCTCCCCCACACGCTGACCCCCACACCTATAATACTGTCACCACTGTGTGTGTTGGTGTGGGATCGATGGCTTCTCAGCCAGTTAATTTGACCCCGTCTGTGCTGTAAGAGGGAAAGTGAGGGTGTTACGCACTCATGACTGTTATTTTTCACCCGTCTTTTGCTGTCGGTGAAGAGGATGGGAAAGAGAAAGAAACAGAACAGAAAGACTTGTAGTAAACCAAAATGTCTTTAACCAGTTTACACAAGATTAACAGCAGCGATAAAAGCCAAACTGTATTCACTATATTTCACTTTATATAATTAGATGTAACGAGGCTTTGACGTAACATCAAATCTCCTAGCAACCATAGATGCTCAGCAAAGAATTTGCTGTGGATGTTTAAATATATATCAAGTGTCTCCAAGAAAAGGAGAGACCAGTACCTGGAAAACAGTGACTGCAACTGGACACAGCGTCATGCCAGTAAATACACATTTATTTGTTTTCAGCAAAGGCCAAGAAAGGAACTTTATCTACCATCAGAGATTTTAGTGGTATTTTGATCATTTGAATGTAAGTATAAATGTACAGATTAGAAAAATATTAAAATCTTTTAAAACATTTTAAAGACCCAAAAGCCATGTGTTCAAGACAAATCTATCTAACACTCGTCCTCATTTTTTATCTGTTGAAGGTATG
Organism: Holacanthus passer; assembly: GCA_025331565.1. Taxonomy (NCBI): domain Eukaryota; kingdom Metazoa; phylum Chordata; class Actinopteri; family Pomacanthidae; genus Holacanthus; species Holacanthus passer. The sequence continues at coordinate 575,084 of JAFREQ010000145.1, forward strand.
TTAAGTAGAGTCATCTCCTTCAATACTTGCCAAGAAAATATAGTATTCATATCAAATATGTGAAAAGTGAAATGTATTAAATTTCTTATTGCACATGCTGAATACGGAGGAGTATCATACAACCCAGAAAAAACAGTCCTTACTTTTTATGTTAAAGACTTCTTTGCTACCCCCCAAAACATCAGCCTAAATTTAGGGATTAGACCTGCACCTGTGTACCTGTCAGCCGACAAGAGGATGAGATGGATTAACACGCGTCCAAGTGAAAATCCTAACAAGCAGCAGCCCATTTATGATCTAATGTCATTATACAACACCAATCCCGTTAGCAGCAGCACACAGGCACAGAGCGAGCAGCGGGGAGGCCATGTCAATAATCAATAGAGGTTGATGACGCACTGATATCGATTGACCCTTACAGTGTGTTTCCATGTCTGAAAAACACTGTCCCCGCTGTTGTTTATGTCAAACAGGAGAAGCCTACTTGTTTTTTTCCCCATTTCAACAGATAAGAGTTTTCTTTGGCTGAGCATCAATAGCCCATTTGACCAATCCCTTAATTCTCCTTTTGAAGTTTTTTCAGGTTATTCTTGCAAATGTAGCCTTAGTCTGATTAGATTTGCCCGAGCTTAATCTTAATCTAGGGGCAGACTGCGGGGTGAGCAATTCAGAGCTCATCTGCTGTGAGATTACGAGGTGGAGGCCTGCTGCTGCTGCTGGGCCTCAGTGTGGTGGAAGGTGGAGAGACTGATTCGTCTGCAGTTTAAAGAATACACCGAGATTTTCACTGATGATTCGTGAATGATGATAACACACTGACCCAAATCAGATACAGTGAGTCTCCCATAGATTCATTTCAATCCTGTGTCACTTGTTTTAGCATTAATTTAGACATCATGGGAATTCTCCATAATAGAGATGACTTTCACACAGATCATCTTCTCATTCGCCATGATCAGGCAATGAAAGTCAGCTAGTCCTGTGAGGCAGGAAATCTCAGTCCAAACTCATTCATTGTCTCTCGGTTGTAAAATGAGCTACCAAACTCAGTTTGGTCAGCAGAATTCTTTACTGTCTACAAAAGTTGGTTAAACACCCCAGACTAGACTCTGTCTCTTGTCTCCGACAGCAAAATTTCTAATTTCCTATGCCCTTATGTCTTGTTTCATTTTCCTGCAACCTCATGGCACTTGTCTCTAATGGAATCCAAAACTCAGCCTTGTGGCGCTTAAAGTATTCTCAATACCGCCTCCTTGATCTATTGTGCCTTCAATTGTACCTCATTCATACATCACTTTGTCAAAGAATAATTGTATACATAATGTGAATGTCAAATGTCCTGCTCACTACGTATCTTGGTCACAATTCTGTCACAATTCTGTTCTTAACCAAATTTATGGGACCAGTCTCCAATATCAGTCTGGCTCCAGTTTGGAGTCCACTGCCACACAAGGATGGAGGAAGTCAGCAGGTGGAGCAGATGAGTGAAAGGAGAAGGAGGAGGTTGTTCCTCCTCCTGCTTGTGTGCCAGTTAGCTTCCATGGATTAAAGTGTTAGGATTCCCTCCCATGATGCCTTCTGTTTTCATTGTCTGAGTAAAGCAAATCTCTCGAGTGGGCGAATTTAATTCCCTCTCTCTTTCTTTGTTGTCTCTCATCTCTTACTTCTGTACTATCTTGTCTCTTTGCTCTCTTTGTTTTGCTCATCTCTCTTCCGCTTGCTTGCTCTATCTTTGTCTCCGTCGATCCCTCCGTCTCTGATCACAGGCACCTATAGCCAGTCAGCAGCTATTCAACTGAGGGGAAACCCAGGTGGGGAAGGCCACCGTGCAGAGGGGCTTATCCTCAGCCAGCCTGGCACTCCCACGCCACCAAATCATGATCCAACACAGACTCCACCTCTCCCAGTTCGCAAGCAACTGATAGACCGTGAGCACCAGCAGGGGCAACCCAACTCCGACCCTGTGCCAGGCCCCAGCAAGAGGGCGATGGAGGGCCTGGAGGGTGCAGAGATAGGGGTCAGGGTTGGGACGGGTATCAGCAAGGTCGCCGGACAGGGGAGCGGAGGTGGTGGGGGAGGGGTCTCCAGTTACTACAGGCCCACTCGCAGGGGTTCCCCAAGGCCGAGCACCCATAATGACTTTGACATCAACGAGCACCTCCCCTGGATGATAGTGCTGCTGCTCCTGCTGGTGCTGGTGGTGATCGTGATCTGCAGCGTGAAGCGGAGCTCTCGAGTGCTGAAGAAGGGCCCCATGCAGGACCCTAGCAGCATCATGGAGAAGGCAATTCAGAAGAAACCATCTGCACCTCCAACGCAGGTCAAAGAGAAGTGGATCTACTACTCCAATGGACAGGGTAAGCCTGCTGTATCTATGATTTTTATGGGTGACAAATAAACAAGTGTCTTGGGCCACAACAAGCCTCCACAACTTGAGAGCTTATTGGCACAAATTTGAAAGTCTTTAGAATTCTGCTGGGGGATGCACTACATTTTACCAAATGATTTCACAATGGTAGTCATGTTGGAGATCATGGTCTAAGACGCTGCCTGAGAATCTCTGTTATGTTTTGTTGTTGTGTTGGTGTGTGCTGAATTCAATTCACAAAAAAGTAGTAAAACAAAAATTAATCTCACTTGTCTAAATGGCCATCTTTATGAAACCTCCAAATCCTTTAAATACTGGATAAGTACTGGATAAACAGTAAAAAAAAAAAAAAAAAAAAAAAACTCATCACGAACCAACGCCAACCAACCAATCGTTATGAACCAAGTTTGCAAAATGTCCACTATCAAACCTCATGCAAAGCTCTATTGAAGAACACATACAATATATGATGCAATATGTAAGACTGTGATATGCCCTCAGAGAAAGTTTCTTATCACTTCTGCCATAGTGTTTTTGTAATCTCAGGGCACGTAGCTCTGCATGGTGTACATCTGCAGCTAACATTGGAGGTCATGGACTTTGCATACTGGATGTCCCAGTCTGGACTAATGACATGCGTTAATTCTGCTCCTGAGCCACACAGAACCATCTGTTGATGTGATCGCACCACTGTGGGTATCTGATCCAATCAATTCAGCCTCGCAGCACATGGTGTGGAAGGCAGTGGTTAAACAAGCAAGGACGTGACCCTGTTGTAGTACCACCCTGCTGTCACTGTCCACACACACACACACACACACACACTCGGGTTACCTTACTGCTCTCAGTTCTTCACTTTCATCTAGGTGTCATCTCTCTTGTTTTCCCTTCTTGTTCTCAGTTGCTTCCCTCCTCTTGTGTCACTTCTCTCTACCTTTATTTCCACCCACTCAGTTTTTTTTGTTTCTTCCGCTTTTGTTTCATTCACTGTGACTTATTTTTTACCTCTTCCTGTCTCCAGCTTTCTTATCTCCTTTGTATACCTTCTCCTTTATTTGCCTTTCTTTCACTTTATTGTATCTCTAGCTCTCTCTGTGCTCCACCTCATTTATTTCCTCTGTCTGATGCTTGCTTAAATTTTGATTTCACATGTCTCTCCATTAGTAGTCATCCCCCACACTCTTATTTAGCTCCCGTCTGTCGCCACTGTAGCTGTCAACAGGTAGAGTACATTTTGCCCCACTGCTGAGATCTTTATTTCACACTGAAAGAGACCCAAACCCGGGGGACGCCTCCCGCCTGAGACACTCGACTCTCCACTTTGAAACTCTGTGTGTGTGTGTGCGCTGTGATAAAGCTGAGCCACCCGCCACCCTCTCTCTGTTCCCTCAGTGCCTGACCACACAGAACTGGAATATTCTGGTTTCAGCTGCATCAGGGTTGTTGTTTGGTTGGCAAGGCACATTAGTGGGTCAGTCGGGTCTCTTGCAGGGCGACAAAGACATATATAGACAGAAGGAAATGAAGAGAGAGAGAGTGAGATGGTGCAGGAGCTGTGTGTATATGAGGGTGGGGGGTCTGTTGGTTTGACAGATGGAAATGTTGTATTGTTCTGTTGTTGGCGAACACAGGGGCTTCCTAGCAGCCCTCGCGAGCTCAGTCAGTATAGAAACAGAGAGAGAGACAAGTACATTTTAAGCAACTCATTTTAAGTAATTGTAAAAGATAAGTGCAGGTTTTAATCAACCCATGAACTGTATGTAGTTACACAAAATATCATGTACGTTAGAGGCAGTACACACTGTACTGTATCAAAAGAAATTACCTCAAAGCTGCACTAATTAATATTCTTATATTAATAATGAATCAAATGACCATGTATATGTATGTATGAAAGTAATGAATGAACTAGCTTGTAAACATAGCATTCAGCAGCTGAAGAACTAATTATTGGTTGAGACCAAAACAGAGCTGTAAGGACAGTGACTATTAAACTTCAGGTTGCTAAAAAAAAAAAGGACTTTAATTTCATGCCAATACAGTTCTGTGTCTGCTGGATGTGCAAATGAGTAATTGCTGGCTAAATTTGTCACTGCGTTATTGTTGCTTTAATGCTGTTTTACTGTAAATGGAATGGGTAAAATGGACTGCATTTATAAAGCGCTATTCTAGTCTTCTTAGACCAGTCAAAGTGTTTCACACAGCAAGGGCAGGACACCGACCACCACCACTAAGCACGCACACACATTCACACACCGATGGAACAGCGATCAGGGGCAATTTGGGGTTCAGTATCTCAGTAATCATTTTAATTTCACCAAAAATATATACGACCACTTTAAGCAGCACAGTTTGCTGTAAAAAGATACAAATAACTTAGTTATCAAACCATCAGTGGGAAAAGTTTGCAGCAGCACATCAAGTCAAGAAAAAGTGTTTTTTTTGCATGTAATTGTGAAAACATGTCTTGATGAAACCTAGTTTTGTGTGATGATTAGTGTTGTAGCCTTTAAGGCTTTCAAGCATTTAAAGACTGATTTTAAACCGACCTTTTTACTTTTCGCTGTGTATGTGTGTATCGTGTTCATGTGTGTTCTGCCGACCGGATGAGTAATCTTGCGCCCATGTGTATGTATTTACGTGGAGATGTATGTATGCACATGCAACCCAAATAGCCATTTTACACCACTATTTACTCTCTGGACCATAAAACAAAACAGCTTCTTAATCCTTCCAAGGTGCGTGGCTGGCTCCCCTTGAAGGTTGTAATGCCCCTTTACTAGAGCAGTTAAAACACACGGGCAATAAAGGAAAAAGGAGAAGGGAAACGTCAAAGCGCAGATCACACACATACAGTACTTGGCATTTACTCAGAGGCGGTCAGGAAGTAGTGAAAACTGCTACCCCTCCACAGCAGGGCTGAATGGGGCTTTCCAGGGCCACCGGCCAGACTTTTATTGCACAGGATTTGAAAAACTTATTTGTTCATCTGAAACAAGGATGCAGCAGTCAAATTAAATAAAAGGGAATGACAAAAATGTTGTATAAAGGTCAGCTTGAGGATACAGTAACCTAACCTCACTGTTAGAACCACCTTTGCCCTAAATTTGTGTCCTCAGCACAGACACTGCGGTCATTTTGCCACATATAGTGTTTTGTACTGCATGTAAAGAGAAAAGTAAAGGTCCTAGTGGGCTTCTAAGAAAATGCTTGTCAGATTGTCGAACAATGCTTGAATCTACCTTTCATGTGTTTGAAGTTTCAAGTAACAAAACAGACAATCCGACACTCATGCCCACTTTACAAAGTGATTGGTCAGGTGGGCATAGGTGTGAAAGTGGGTTGGGGTTTGTTCTGTTCTGTTCAAAGTTCTTTCTGTTTTTAGTTTTCAACACAACTGCAACTAATGTCCTCGAGGAGATTCTGTCCAAAAGTGTGCTTCCTTATCATCATTTATGCTGTGCCATGCTTGCTATGATCACAATTTCTGTTATGCCACCTTTGAGTGTGTCCATTCGGAACAGATATAAACTGATGCCTTAATGAACCATGCTGCTGGTTTCACATGTTTCAGTCTTTAACTATATTGTATAAATGTGTCTAAGTCTGGTTTCAGAGCAAAGGACATTGGGTCGCGTTGGCGGGGGCACATATAATGTACCCGGGAGACATGAACTATGATCAGCAAGTCCAGTTTGAGTAACAGATCTTTAAGGTTTATTAGGTGCCAAAAGACGGCAGTTTGTAACAGCTCAGGATAGCTATCATGACAGCAACTATTTTATCCTTCATCACAACAATTGCAAGGTAAACAGTAGAAACACGTTCATGTGTTCTTGCATGTATTTGATTGGCCAATGCAGTGCCTTGCCAAATGACTTTGCGTTACAGCAAAAATTCAACCCAGTTCAACGTTTTTCTCACCGGCGTTGGCACCCCTGCTGGGTCAACAGCTTGGCTCCAATCAAGTGAATGGCGGGGCTGCATTTTTCATTCAAGGCTACTATCGGTCTGAACACGGCCCTAGTTCCAAGATTAATTGAGCTTCCAAGCATCGGTTGCTTTCCATTCATTCCACTATGGTATGAAAATCAACTTGCAGAGTCTTAAAACTTGTCTGAGATCAAAGTTTGAAAACTTTGTTGGCAATTTTTTTTTCGAAATTACTTTTGTGGCTTAGTAGTGCAATTGCTAGCAGGTTGTGTTTTGATAGCCCTTGTTGTTGGTGTGTGAAGAGACACTGGGAAATAATTGAGAATCTGCTGCCAAAAGGCATTGCATTTACTAGCCATGCTGTCCGAAAATAAAACCTGAAAAGCAAGCAGTAAACAGAGGTGGACAGAATGGGAAACTGGATCTTTTTTGTTTTCGAAAAGTAGCTTCAGATTTCTGTTCAGCTTTGGATTCTCCGTCTACCATTGATGACCTGGTCTGAGTCTTCATTGTAAAGGTTTTCAGGAACGTTTCAAATGATGCAACTGGGTGTTGCTCTTTTATACAAAATCAATGTTAAACACGCACATAAGATATGGTAGATGATAAGATGGAGAAACACCATAAAGGTCCTTCGAGGCACATCAGATAGAGGTAAGTTGTGCTTGGTGTGGTCACCAGCCATATTATTTACAACATATATTTCCAAAGTAAGATGCAGATTGTAGAGGAAAACATGAAGGAAAACAACATTCTACCTGCCCACCATCCTCCCTCGTTAAACATCCACACCGTTAATGATGCCAAGCTCCACATCCAAGCCCAGCGGGGTGCCACGTGTTAGAATATACTGCGCTGTGCAGTACCAGGGTGGGCCGAGGTAGCCTGCTCTCACTTCAGCCTGGGTTTGATTGTGAAGAGCAGGGTTTGGGGGGGTTGTTGCCTGTTTGGAGGTATACAGCGCCTGTTGTGCGCCCACAAAGCCACACACACATTTCACCAATTTAATGTTGTGTGTTCCCAAATTGTAATGAACGTGAGAGGACTATGTGATGTGATTAACAGAATGGTATTTTTAAAGATGCTGACGCACACAGCGCCCTGCTTCACATCATCTTACACACAATAACAGGGTGAGACCACTGGTTGGATCCATATGTTTTTTTTGCTTAAACTTAAAAAATTCTTGACAGTTTAATTTCAACAAAACCTAGTTATTGCTTAAATCAGAATCAAGAATGTCTCAAGACAATGTAGCAATATCAACAGTTAATATGGCCACAATTATTGCTTCATCTCTGTTACTGTAAAAAAACATTGTTTATATAATATGTTGGACACTTATGCTACTGTCCCATACGCCACAGCTGTTACTAAGGCCAGCCATAGTCTAAACTGTGAAATGAGATGTTTTGCACAATCAGAACTCTGTGCAATCGTAATTATAGTCAATTTTGCAAAGTTGCTGAATTTATCCTAAAATCAAGCAGGATTATTCCAAACAGCTCAATTTGTCAAAAACTGTCTGCAAGGGTCCGCATATGATGTCATTTTTCTGACTGAAAAGTTGCATGCTTCTACATTACCAGGGTGGTCAAAAGAATTTTAAGTTTAGTGGCTACCTAGTTCAGCATCAATAAAACCCTGTTACTGAACTGTGATGAGAGAGCTGAGCCTGAAGGTGGAGATCTTAATTTACCAGTCAATCTTCATTCCAACCCTCACCTGTGGTCATGAGCATGTGGTAATGACCAAAAGACTGTGATTGTGGATACAGTTGTTTGAAGTTTGTTTCTTTGGCAGGATGGTTTGGCTTCAGAGACCCTTAGAGATAGTGTGAGGAACTGAGACATCTGGAAAGAGTTTCGAGTACAATCAGTGCTTCTTTCGCATCAAAAGAAGCCACTTGAAGTGGTTCTGGCGTCTGATTAGGCCTCCTTGATGCCTCTGTTTAGAGGTGTGCTGGGCGTATCAAACAGACCCACAACACACTGGAGGGATTACATTTCCCATCTGGGAATACCTCTGGAACTCCCAAGAAGAGCTGGAGGACATGGCTGAGCCTCCCAGCTTACCTTGACCTATATAAGGAGCAGTAAATGCATGGATTTGTACCAGGTGATTTTCCAGTGCAATCAAAGTCACCTACATCAGCTTGTGTTGTTGAGAAAGCATTTTTCTTCGTGAATGTGAATGAGAAGGTGAGATTTGTGAGCTCTGGGTAATGACCAAAAGAATGAGATTGGGATTCCACTGTCTGAAATGAGATTCCTTCCAAGGAGGCTCAGTTTAGAGGGAGATAGGACGAGGAGCTCCGTCAACAGGAAGGAGCTCAGAGTAGAACTGCTCCTCTTTTGTGTTGAAAGGAGCCACTTCAGGTGGTTCAAGCATCTGGTTAGGATACCTCAGGGGCAGATCTAGAGCCTGCTGGCTGGAAGGAATACATCTCAGAACCTTTCAAGAAGAGATGGGGCCTGTGGCTCGGGAGGATGCATGGGCTACTTTGCTTAGCCTTCTGCCACTGCATCCTGGACACAGATAAGCACTGGCAGATGGATGGAAGGATGGATGGATGGATGGATGGATGACTGCCATAAAATTTTCTACATTTATAGATGAATTCTTATGACTGTGATTCCCTGACTTTTAAATTTTAAAAGATTTTAAATGTCAAAGATGTGAAATGTTGAGTGAGTCATAGTTATTTTGTAAAAGAAGAAGACAACTGTTTGGGGCTTACTTTAGTTTTACAGGGCTGACGTAAAACACAAAGCAATTAGTGTCACGACAGAAGTCATCATCACCTGCACTGCCAGTTAGGATGAGTCATTTCAACGCATAATGGGGACACGGTAGGATATGACACTTTTGTGTGACTTTCCAACACAACAAATGTTAACAAAAATAGTGTCTCATTATGTGCTGTAATTATGTACAGACCTGGCACTCGCCTCTCATGACGCACCTCCAGGATAGCTCACAGTTTGTCCCCTCCAGGCAGCTGTATCGTGCTTTATATGACAGTTTGACAAAACATGTCAGTTTGGATAAATACCAGCAACCAACAGCAAGTAGCTGCTGTTTGGCATTTCATTTTTTTATGGTTTGGAGAGCTTACAAGTCTGCACATAATGCAGAGACAGAGCGAGAGCACACACACAAATACACACAAATAAGCTCTTCATCCCACTCCTTCGCCATGCAAACACATAAACACATCCGCAGGCTGACATACTGAATCATCACGAGACTTATATAGGTCATTTAAATGTGGTCAGCCAGCAGTGAGGCATGCAGAGCAGGGGGATTTCTCCTCTGTCGCTGTTTGTTGTGGATGAGAGTCGACAGGCTCTCAACCCAGAAGGCCGGCACGCGAGATCCTCTGGGTCCCTCCAGGATTCATGCCACTTTATTAATCTTGAGCAGGGGTAGGGGATTGTGTATGTATGTGCATATGTATGTGTTCTTCTTTACCTTTGAGCCTTTTCGAGTGAGTACACTTTTCAAAACAAGGTCACATAGAGCCAGTTTCACTTCTACCATAGGTCATCTTAGGAAATTGGGTCTGGTTTTATGTTATTTAGTTTTCGGGTAAGGCTTAATGATAAGGTTAGTTTGGGTTTAGGACGTGGGTTGAGGGTTAAAATAAGAATTAGGTTTAGGCTTAGGTAAAGGTTAAGGTTAACCATGTAGTGGTGAGTGTGAGGGTTTGGAGGAGGAGAATGTGTGTGAGTGTCCTTGCATTCGTGCGTGCATGTGCATGTCAGGGTGTGTAAGCATGTGTTGCAGGCATCACATGTCTTTTTATAGTTGCCTCTCGGCTTGTTTGTGCTTGCGTTTCTCCGTGTGTATATATTTGCACATGTGACTGTGTGTGTGTCCAGCCATGAATTACTACCACTGGCTTACATCCATTTAATCTCTCTCTCCCTCATCCTGGATTTATGCACTTAGCATGTTTGCTACACTAAACATTAATCGGGGATCAACCTGATGCTTCTCAAAAGTGGTGGAATTATTTTCTGTATTGATGCTTTGGAAGTGTAATGGCTGTGTAGTACAGGAAGCTTCAGTGGGTAAAATGTGCTTTGGTGAAGAAAATCAGAAAAATTCACATTTTTATCTAAGTTTGATGGAAAATTAGTTAGTGAATAGAACACTGGTGGAAAAAGGTGGAAATAACAGACCAAATGACCAAAATGAATATGACAATATTAAGTGGACTATTAAGATATTAAGAAAAAGATTATTTACTTGACTATTGTGATTATTTTTATTTTAATATTTTACTTCACATGCTTAACATACAACAGCGTGCAGGCATTTATTTCTTATGTTCTGTTAAAATGAACTAATAGCTGCTGACTTCACGTTGCTAACTCAAGCTGCTACTCTGTGGCTTCAACACGCCACACTGACCAGCTATAGCCACCTCAAAGGATCAAAACTCAAACTCGAAATTACCAATGGGTTTGAAAATACGGCCATCACTAGGCGGAGACATTGGATACATATATATTCATATTTTCAACACGTTTCAAACAAGTTGGGACAGGAGCAAAAGACTGTGAAAGTTGTGGACTGATCCAAAAACCCCTGTTTGGATTATTCCACAGGTAAACAGGTTCATTGGTAACAAGTGATAGTATCATGATTGGGTATGAAAGGTTCATCCTGGAAAGACTCACAAGCGAGGATAGAGAGAGGTTCAACACTTTGTCAAACATATGATTGTATGAAAGAGATTAATACATGGGCTCAAAAACACTTTCTAAAACTGTTGTCTGTAAACACAGTTCGTAAATGAATGCATTCTTATCTTATCTTCTGTTTTGGACTCTATCTGAATGGATGACAGATGTGGTGGGGAGAAGCACAACTTGAATAAAAGTCTTGCTTGGTGCTGGTTCATATAATATATAGTTTACACAAAATCCCATGCAGGTAATTAGGTTAAAAAATGCCTATTGACCTAGTAGTTCATGTACATCACAACCATCCTGCTTCCTTAATACTCCAGAGCCATAAGCATAACTTCCTGCCTCGACAAACCCCCTGATGAGAAGTTCTTTATCATGCTGCATGCATATCAATCACTAATCATTAGGAAGTTCCTGTGTCATATGTGGATCAGTGGAGGACATGACATAAAGCACTTGCATGATAAAAACCTGCACGTGCACCAATCAAAGCATGGATAATGCATGCAGGAGGACAGACGCATATCAGCGTAGCCTCTTCTGTGTCACACAAAGCAACTGAGATTCTATATTTTGGCTTGACAAACAGATGAGTCAGCGTTTATATTTCCAGCCAAGTCATTGTCAAGTCACATAACAGTCGGGGAGGAAGTGGAGCAGAGAGTGTGTGAACAGGCAGCAGATCATCTGAGGGGGAGAGCTGCTCGTGACCAATCACTGTTCATGGCCAAACAAACAGTGGTGGTGGTGGTGGTGGTGTGTGTGTGTGTGTGTGTGTGTGTGTGTGTGTGTGTGTGTGTGTGAGGTTAATGAAATGCATGTATTTACTGTGACATACATACAGTAAAAATCAGAAAAAAATAATGTCTTAATGTAATGATTGAAAAATGGGGCTTAGTATAAATGTTCACAGCAACTTGCTCCAGTAATCAGACACAACTCTGACATCTGCCTGCACAGCTGTGACCAGTTGACTAAACAAACGCAATCCAGGTCATGTGTGCTTCTCTAAAAACCACAGCTGTTCCTAACGTCACTGACAGGTTTCACAAGGACCTGGAAAACCTGGAAAAGTCATGGAGTTAGTGAAATCCTCACTTTTGGAAAGTCATGGAATTTTGTTGTGTGTGATGAAATTAATTGTTAGATTAATCTCCCTTGAATGATCTTCCACACAATGTAATATGTATAATGTCATGTAATTGATTTTCTGTAGATAGTTGACGTAACATAGCTCTAATATACATTGATACATATCAACATTTTGTCGACTATCATGTATGTTTCTTCAACTTCTCCCTGTCTTCCGTATCTCCCTCCATGTATGCCAGCTAGCTGAAATGACGTTTGACTAGAGTTTGAATCTGATCAGTTTGAATGATGCCGAGCAACTGTACATTTAATATTTCATGGCTCTCCACTGATGATACAAACTTGGGTTAGAAACTGAACAAGAGGATGACCAACATGTGAGATGTAAGCTTGGCAAAAAGAGCTTTGATATCAGCTTTGTGTGTTTGCAGTAGTGTGTGTGTGCGTGTGTGTGTCCTTCATATTTGAAAGCCAGTGCCAGACTGATATGAGTGCTTGTAGCTATTTTTTAAATAAAGGACAGCATATTAACTGTGGCTGTAGAAGTTTAAGAGAATACAAACATAACCAACTATTAGAGACTGGAAAAAGTTGCTGGGCCGGTATGGCCACATCCAGAAATGGATCAGTGATCATGGTGTTAAATCTGTGGATGAAACAGAGGAAGAGTTTAGGGTGTGGTTTAAGTGGACATTTATCTTCATTATGGCCTGCAGTGTTTTAATTTTGATCAGTGAGAAGACACGTGTAAAAATGCATATGTCAAACCTTCATCATAACTTTCATCAGATTAGAAGCTATCAAAGCTTGTAAATGAATCAGTGATTCATTTCGATGATCAGTCATGCTGCTCCTTCTTCCCATACATATCACGCTCTCTCAAGCACACAGTTCATGCAGTGTTTGCACTGATCAGGGCTCAGATAAATGCCACAAAACAACCATATGTGTTAAAACCATTGGAGCTTCTTTCTTCCTGTTGCTTTATATGTGACAGGAGGAACAACAGCTAATGTCAGTGTAGTTTCTGTGTCACTTCTGCTGCCATTATCCCAGAGAACAAAGCCTGAGTACGTATGGAGCTGCTATTTCCACTGACCTCTCAGTGACGTAGTTACACCTGGAAAGAGCAAAGATTACTCAAGGGTCTTGGAGATATGGATACAACCAGATTTTAATCTGTTTCTAATAGTTCTTGATTACATTTACACTTGCTTTTTTGAAAGTGGACCCTCATATGACCCACTCAAAATACATAAAGTGGATAAGTGTACATTGGGTATGAACCTCCTGTAGATTTGGGCCTTGCTCTTTCAAAAGGAATGTGATCAGAACAACAGCAGAAAAAAGAGCAAAACACAATGTAGTTCCATGTATATTTTTGAGCATAACTGTAATAGTCAACAGTTCATCATAGAAAGACTAAGAAAAGGTTCAAGAGCAAAATCCCTGATATCCATATTCTGGTATTCCTTTAGTTATACTGAGCTGGTATGAGCAGCAGATGAATAACAAGAAGTGTGGACAGGTCAGTCTGTCCATCATGGTAAGTATTTGTTTCGACAGCTGCCCGTACAATCTTTGACTTCCTGTTCTGGTTACACAACAAAACACTTGCAAGTCCATGTGACTTCTGTTTACAAGCCCAGGTTTTCCTTGAAAGACAGTGGTGTGAAACAAATGTAACACAAAAAGGAAGCATGCTAATAAATCATGTAGCACAGGGAATGTTGAGTTCTGCTGTCTGTGTGAAATCAGTTTGAGAGTGGATTGTTGCTTGAGAAAGTCATGAGAAGATAAATCGCCCGACACTCTCCACTGTGATCGATTAGAACGAGATCCAACCTGACGTGTTTGGTGTAATCACAAAAGCTTTTAAGAATCCGATCCCGCAGTGGCTCAACAGCTGTCGGTCTTCAAGATGAATGACCCCGTACGTTCCACTACTTCCAACCACACAGCAGGTGTGTGTCTGTACACTAACATAAGAGATGGCCCCAGCTGATCCAGACTGATCCAAGACCAGTGGCATGACATGCTGCCTCTTGCATCACCCGTGTGTGTGTGTGTGTGTGTGTGTGTGTGTGTGTGTGTACAATCCTTTGCCTGTGTGTGGAAAGTTGACATGTTGGTTAAGAGGTGGATCTGTTGCACTTACTGGATTCCTTGAGCTCCTTGAGTGCCACTGGCCTCATGACTTATTTTGACAACCTGATAGGAAAAGCATTATGTCGTCCAAGCGCTGCAACAGAGCTTTATGTCTGGAAGGGTCCCATGAGTTCAACCATCCAAATAATTCACAGCACATCATTATGAGTAAATGCACTTCAATTTGTTGCTTTTGCAATGGTGACAAAATGTGGCATTTTCCACCGTGGTGCTTTGAACCAAATGCTAACATTAGCATGCTAACATGCTCCCAATGACAATGTTTAGCAGGTATAATGTTTACCATGTTAACCATAGTTTGGTGTGTCAGCATGCCAACAATTCCTAATCAGCACTGAACACAAGGTACAGCTGAGAATGATGGGAATGGAAATGGCTCTGCTGGTATCTGGCCATGAACCAAAGTTTATAATGACCTCATTATTGCATTAAATGAGAACGGTAAGGAATCCCCAAATTATTGCTATTCATTTTGAGGGGAACATGAATGTTTGTACCATATTTCATGACAATCCATCCAATACTTGCCAAGACATTTGACTCAGAACCACAAATGTCAACCAAGTGTAGCTAGAGGATGCAGCCACCAAAGTTATTTGGATTCATCCTCTGGCCATTGCCATGAATATGTATGAGTTTCATGGCAATCCATCCAATAAGTCTGTTTTGGACTTCTGACTCCATGGACTCTTTTGTTAAGTTGTTTGACATTGACCTGCCTAGTAAAGGTCTATTTGTTTCAAACTCTGTGGTCTCAGTTTGTAAAGCAGATTTTCTGTTAATACGTTAATAGTCTACAAGTCTCTTGAGCAGTTTTCTTTGACAAAGAACCACAGACTACATTATACCTGTGTTTTCACAGGCTGAAATGTACTTCACCCAGAAACACAACTTTGACATGTGAACTTTTTAGGAGTGCCCTTTTAAAGCCAGCATGTTAAACTGTTAAACTCCATTTTACAACTTCTAATAGTGCAGTTAACTCTGCTTGATTCCCTACTAATTTTGAGATAGAGGTCACAACTGTGTTCATCATAGTAAACAGATCAATGTACATGTTTTGTTCAATGACACACTGGTCGCATCAACTGAAATAATAGAATTCTAGACACACTCTTGTACACACACCATATAGATGTTCAGTGTAATTGACAGAAAGAAAACAATGGTTTTGTTGTGTGGAGCAAAGCATGAGGGCTCCATTAGTTAGAAATGAAGCAATTCGTTTGCTGCTGCATCCTGTTAGTTAGTTACCACAATTTATGGGCAACTGGCCTACTTTCTCGAGTTACAAGAAATCATCTGAGTCTGATTTTCTCTCCTTTTTATACTGAATGGGTAATTAGTGGTTAAACAAATGATCATAAGCCCTCTTCTTTAACCTTTAAACTTGGGTTCTCTAACTTGTCTTTCTCTTCCTCTGCTTAGGGGTGGATATCCTGAAGCTGGTGGCAGCTCAGGTGGGCACCCAGTGGATAGACATCTATCAGTCGCTGGCCAACGCCACAGAGAGGGAGGTGGCCGCCTTCTCCAACGGCTACTCGTCAGATCACGAGCGGGCGTACGCCGCGCTGCAGCACTGGACCATCCGGGACAGCGACGCCAACCTGGCCAAGCTGATCAACGCCTTGCACCGACAGCGCCGCATCGATGTGGTGGAGAAGATCCGCTGTGTCATGGAGGACAACCCACAGGTAAGCTAGACGGACATGTGGGCAAGAGCTGCTGTTTTGTCCTGTCAGAGATGTAGAATGAAAATACCTTTGACCTTTCCTGTCCTCAGATCTTTTCCATCTTCACCTCTGTTCTTTGCATTTCTCTCCCACTGAAATCTAAATCTGTGAAATCTGTGAAGAAAGCTGAAGATATAGAAGTGGACACTATATATATGTTTATTGTGATATATATATATATATATTCTGGAAAATCAATTGAGTCAATGTTTATGGTTAAAAACACAGATGGGAAGGTTTGTTTCGGCTAATCCACCAAATAAAATGTCCAACAAATCAAGGACAAGGACAAACTTGTCCATTAACTTCCAATATTGCCCATATGGCCAGTAAGTAAAGTAAATGTAAAGATGCAGGTAGACACAAATGTTCCCGGGGAGGTGCAAGCTACACATGTTGATGATCACTTCGAGTTTTTTAATATGATGATACAGAAAGCAGAATGAAATAATACTGTCACCTTGATTTATCTATATATTTGTCCAACCATATTAGAGAACTTTAGTAATAAGCGTCCAAACTCAAAGTAATGGTTGATGATTGATGATAGTGGTTGACCACAAACCACTAAGGTTTATGTATGTTATTTATTTATGTCACTTTATATTTGACCCAACAGTATCAGAGAAATTCAGCTGGGTTTTCAAGAAAGGCCCCGTCCTTGTGTTTTTCAAAGCCAGCAAGAAATTGGTCCACCCTAAAGACCACACACCCCAACACATGAAAAGCAATCTAGTGTCCAATGCATTGAGGAATGTCTTGTAAATTGGGGAAATCAAACAACCATTAAACAAATGCATGGCTCAAAACAGGAGGGCCAACTCCTCGGGTACCTGAAAGACAAGGGACACTCTTTCAAGGACAACAACAAGCATAGTTAGGATAGGGAGGACAGATGATGTGAAAAAGGAGGGAAGGAGTCTATGTGCGTCAAAGTAGAGAAACCATCCCCCCACAGAGGACAAGGTCTACGACATCACTTATCACCCATGTACGATGCCGTCCTTTTATCCCTTCCCAAGAATTCAGACTTGACCTTATGTAACAACTCTAACGATGGTTGTTTACACTTGGCCTCAGGTGACTCCCAATGACTCCTGTTAATACAGCCAGGAGCGCTGATGAACCAGGTGGTATCAGTGACCTTGACAATGACACCACAGAGCTTAAAACACACAATCCTTCATCAACATTTACAGCTACTTTCCTCCTTCTTATTTTCCAGTGATTCGTATCAAATGCGTGTCCTTGACTGCCCTCTCCAAGGTCAATGCTGCACAGTTACAGCCTTGTTCTGTTTTTAAAGACCCACCAGTCGCCTGAGCTCAGTGTCTCAACCCTTTAGTCGTCTGCTTTACAGTAATTTGGCCTTTCATCACAGTTTAATAATGAGCGGCTCATGTGCAGCATTAGTTTTCTCTCTGTCTCACTGGATCGATCGTGGATAAGATAGCAGATGGTAAAATTGTTGGGTGAAGGGGAGGCATGGTGATGAAGAATTCAGTAGGTTAAAGGGACAACGGAAAGTGGGAGTAGTTCTGTTGGATACATTTCAAGGATGGGATTCATCCTTCATCAACAGATACACCACACAGCAAAAGGTTTGTGAATGTACCACCATGTGTTTGACAAAGTGTTGAACCTCTCTCCATCCTCGCTTGTGAACGACTGAGTCTTTCCAGGATGAACTTTCATACCCAATCATGATACTATCACCTGTTACCAATCAACCTGTTTACCTGTGGAATGATCCAAACAGCTGTTTTTGGATCAGTCCACAACTTTCACAGTCTTTTGTTGCTCCTGTCCCAACTTGTTTGAAACATGTTGCTGCTATCACAGTCAGAATAAGCAGATATTTACAAAAATTGAGGTCAAGCATATATTGTCTAATAATATACTGTCTTTGTACTGTTTTCAATTGAGTATGTGTCAAAAAGGATTAGCAAATTTTATCTTATCATAAATGCTACCTTCACCAGAGGTCTTCTCATCATGTTAATCTGGACATTGGAGCAGCTCACCAACTCAAGCCTAAGGGAAGTGGACAAACTGCCCTGTGCTGACCTCAGAATCTAAAACCATGCAGTCATGAGATGCGAATGAATACGCATGTCATTATTAACAAATAGCTCCACAAAGGCAAACCGAAAAAGCCTAACAAATTATATTCAAGTACTGATAGCAGGACCGACTTTGCAGGACGTTAACAGTCCAATCAGTTCATGGTATCATCCCCATTTGTAGATCCAAATCACATGTCCGAAAAAGTGCCATGGTCTAATCTACATCGTTAGTGTACTTTTCATCATGCATTTACTGTTGCATGTTATGACAAGAACAGCCATTGAACAATGTTGAACTAGCACCAAAAGTACCTGGACAACATGAAGAGGTTTCATACCTGCTCTCACATTGGAGAGGAGCTTCAGGCAAGGCACAGCTATAGTTAGAGACAAGACAGCAGACAAAAGAAAAACAGGAGGGAGTGAAAAAGAGAAAAAGAAAGTTGTTTGAAACACTTACATTGTATGGAAATTTCAAAAGGTCAGGTTGAGTCAGGTACTGGATGCTCTCCCTCATTTCACACCAGGTCAATGTGACTCACCGATAGGAAGCGTGTCAGTGCATCTGTTACATAACAGCAGTGTATGACATTGACGTTTGAATACACAGTTGAAAATCACATTATCTCTATTGATGGTATTCCCATCGGAACAACTGAGTGTCAGCTGTCTGATGGATGTTTCTATTTTTATCTCTGCTGCTGCATGAGAGTTGAAACGAGACTGCAGAGTTCCTCCTCACTGTGAACGGCGAGGAATCCTCTGAGGAAGTGAGTTTGAAAAGCAGACAGTCAGATCATAAATATGACCTTGAACAGGTGTCATTGCCACAATGATGCTGGTCTGTATCCAGAGGTGTTTGGACGAGTCTTATTTTTCTCTCAGGAAGCAACAAAATATATTCTGAATAAGGAAGTTGCCAAATCTTTCCAGCTACAAATAACATAACTCATGATATTATATTTAACTTCAGTAATGTCAAAAAAAAGCGTTTTTTATTCATGCTGTACATGAATGTTTAACGGCGTCAGTGTGTACAAGTAAGTGATTAAAGAGCAGCCATGCTGTTTCATTTCGATAAGTCTCCTGTGTGTGGCTAATGGATGCGAGCATGATGTCAGAGACTGCAGCACACAGAGCTGCTGTCCTCAGGGACCAGTGAAAAACAGAAGGAATCAGTGAAGGGGAAACGTTTTTTTTTTTTTTTGCTGTTCTTTCTTTTCTGTTTATCGACACAAAGCAGAGTCAAGCAAGTCCTTCAAAAGTCAGAAAAAGATTCAAAAGGTGAAAGAAATAGTAGACTGCCACAAAAAATCTCTAAGAAAAATCACATTTGCTTTTGATGTAGATTGATCAGTGCTTCTTGATCCTTCTCACTACCAATATTTCAGTCAGCCAGCTCATCCAGAATTGATCATTGTGTGAATATAGAAAATATAGTGTTGATTTTTGGCATCAGCTCAGACCTTGTCACTCCCCAAAAGGAAACACCAAACAGGGAGTAGGAAGAGATAATAGAATATAGACTCCCGAGGAGAATAGTCGCATCGCTGCAAGCTGTAGAACTCTGAACATAAGATATAATTCCTTTTGGAAAATACACTTTGGTTGATTTGTATTTGCAAGGGGCCTAATACTGTTATTAGTCTAAAACACAAAGAAGCCAAAAACCCGCTGCAGTCTGTTGATGGGCTTGCTGATCACTTCCAATGACTCAACGATTACTTTGCCAAGTGCTGAGAATTCTGGCTCTAAAAATGTAATTTCATTCTGTTTTTGAACAAGAGGTGTCCAACTAATTGGAATATGAAGGTGGCCAATGACCAGCAGCTAAAGGCTGTCAGCTCATGAGTTATGAGTCTGTGCAGATGTGTAAAGCACTGAGGAGGCTGAATGTCCAGTCTTTGTGGTAGAAGTACAATAGATAGAAACTCTTCAACTGTTCATTGAAGCCTGTGTTGATGTGCTTTCATGCTGTGAGAGATTAGAGAATAATCCTGGTTTATTATATTATTACAAAGTCGAGCAGCTACAGAGCCAAGTGACTTGGTGTAAAGAGGCAAATTGTTAAACTGCAGAAATGAAATAACCTGCCACTTTAACAGCAGATTAAGGTTCGTTAGTTAGAAGTTAGTACAATTCATCTTGAGGGGCCTGTGAATGTGAATTTTTTGCCAATGCATTTAGCTGATATTGACATGTTTTTACTAAATAAGCAAAAACTTTGTCCATCAGGTGCTGGATGATTCATCCTCTGGAGACAATGAATGTCTGTACCAATTTCATACCAATCCATCCAATTGCTATTTGTCTAGCTAATTCAGTCTGTAAGTGGTGGGCAGACAGAATGGCTGACATAGTTAGAGCCACACTGCTGGCAGGGCTGGAGGAAAAAAGGAGGATGAGTCAGCACGACATACTCAGTAATTAAAAATGATTTGTTTGGTGAAATACTCGGTTCAGGAAGATGATTTGGACACTGTTCTTAACGACCTGGGTTCCATTTTGAAACCTGATTGGTAGGTGAAAACACATATCTGCGTAATGCTTTTAAAGACACCTCTTGAAACACAATGTAGTCTACCACATGAGCAGCTCAAGAATCAGCTTTTTGTTATATGCATTATGCAATCACATATCCTAGTTGTTTTTTTTAAAGAAATGGAGTCTGCAGGAGACTGGAGGCACACAAAGCAAGAGACAAACACAAAAACACACTCAGACGTACTGTTTCGCCTACCCTCTTTGTTTTTACTCTTTCTTCCTCTTTCTCCTCTTATCATTCTCGAGGGGCCCGTCTGACGAAGTCATTTTAAAATTCACAACTGTAAAATAGCTGTTCTAAACACAAATCCACACTGAATGAGCCAAGCAAGCCTCTGTCTAAGAAAACGTCCACTTTGTCAGACAAGCTTGTTTTCTGAAGAACAGAAAAAGAAATGTCTCAGCACAGAGGACAGCTCTACGTGCGTCGATTGATGAACAGTTCAGCACCGCCACTGATAGACAGCGACAGGCCGACAGCGACAGCAACAACATGAAAGAGACACAGCGCTCCACAACGCTATACAAAGCCTATTCAAATGCGTGGTAGACAGTCTACAGCACCACAGGCAGTGGCACAGACAGGTGCCAAGATGTGGTAAACATGGAGTTAAACCACAGATTAATGGAACATTCTGACTGATTTCTTCATAATCACATTAATAAAGACTAGTTATGGGTCATGGTACCTTTTAAATGTCATCATAGCAGAAATGACAACTGTCCTCCACCTCATCACTTCTCATGTATGTGCTTCCCCACAATTGTGTTGAAAGGATGAGCTTGACAAGAACTAAACTTTAATTCAATTAAACTTCTCTTACTTTCTGACTTCTTGCATTTTAAACCACCTGATTCTTACTTTCTACATCTGCTGTTGACGTCCATCCAGAAAGTGGCTCAGTCGGGGCCCTCGCTGAGCTTCGGCCCTTCTGGCTGTCGCCCACACTGGCCCTTTGGTCACTCGTTTTATGATGGCCACAAAGATGAACAATCAAATGCAGTTTCTTCCCTAATTGGGTGTTAATGACTTGAGTCCCATTAGATGCCTTTCAGTCCACCCATAATGAGCCCCATAAGATAATTAAATGAAACCACATCCAGTACTTTCTGGCGAAAAGAACAGAAATTTCCCAGAAACTGCATTGATTCTTTTAAAGGTAATTTAGAGAGATTATCTGCAAATGTTTGTGAGTCTGGGAGCAGGCTTATCCATTTCAAATCTACTTTAAATGTCATAGATGAATTAGCTGAGTTTCTAACAGTGGGATTGATGCTGTGCTCAACACACTGGGCTGAGCTCCTATCTCAGCTGCATCTTAGTTAATAGCTCATCTGTTTTGGGAGTAATTACAGCTGAGTGAGATTCTTTGCTGTAACATTTTGATCTAATTAATGAAAATATCCCCAGTGTGCGTGTCTGTCCCCTGTGCCCTTCATACTGCAGCAATCTGCCAACTCTGCCAGTGAGGCGAACGAGCTCAGTCTCTATGTGTGTGTACATGTGAGTGTAGAGGCTGTGTGCCCAGTGTGTGTGTGTGTGTGAGTCCTTGTCCCCAGCAGGGCCCTGTGTTGTGCTGACAGGAGTAGTCAGCAACTCCGCCTGATCCTTCTGTCTCACACACACACACACACACACACGGCCCAGGAGTTCTCTGGAACAGCAGTACTCTTCTCCTCGCACTGACCCCTGTGCTCCTGCTCCGTCCTCAGCAGCTCAGCTCGGAGCTGTTGAAGGCGGCCAGCATAAGGAAATGAGATTCCGTGTGGTTTGAAGGGCTCTCAGACAGAGTGGCAGGCGTACGCAAAGGGCTCTACCTGGGTGGGCAGAAGGGCTTTTCATTTAGCCGTGGGCTGATGATGTTGTGTGGCAACAATTACAGTGTAATCACAGCCTTTTCAAAAACATTATGTTAGAGGGTCAGGTCAAAAAAACCCAAACTCATGTCCTATAGATTGAGGTTTCATCCTAACACAGAAGAAATACCATTTACCTCCATTGTATTGATGTGGAGGCAGAATTCTCAGTCTGTAACTCAAACCCTCAAACATAAAGCCAAAACTGTCTTCATCGACAGATACCAACACAGGAAAATGGGTTTTTTTGCCACTAGAAGAAGTCAAAGTGAAACGTGAACTCCAACAGAGTATGTTTTATTAAGAAGTTCCCAGCAGAGGTGGGAACAATCAGACATATTGCAAATATTCAACAGTGATTCCTTCCTTTGCTATTTTTGGATGGTCTTGCAATTTTACCATCTCTCTACCATCACCAGTTAAATAAATATTCAGCTTTATTCATTGATGTTTAAAATGAATTTTTTTGGGTTGATCGCTACTTCAAATGAAAGCATACCCTTGAGCACAGCACCTGATCCAGCCTTCGTACAGGGTTGACTCAGCTCCTGCTTCAAGTCTAGAACCTGGAGTTACATTATACTGGATGGATGTGAAGCAAGATGTTGCTGAAAAGGTTCAGGCATACATCCTCAGCCTTTTCTGGGATTATTTTTTACATCTTTTCCTCTTTTTTATTTTAATGCCTTGTACCACCTAAATATCCACCTTCATATTTTTTTTCCTTTTCTTAAGTATGAGGCAGATTTTCCCTCTAACAAAATGCATTCTCTTATTTTACAATGGACCAAACAGACAAGCAAGTAAATAAATATGACTATATCAGTGCAGGTTGATAATTGAATTGAACTGTGTAAATTCAGGCTCAGAGACATTTCCCATGATGAACCAACGAAGGTAACCAAAGAGAAAATTTTAAAAAATGGAACAAAATTTTGATTCTTTTTGAGCCAAAATAGCAGAAGGGCAGTAACTGATAAGCTTACATCTGTGCCACAAAGTTGAACATGAAATTGTATCATTTTGTTTTTTTCACATATGCACTGACTTCCTGTCCCCTGAGGCTGCTAAATTTGTCATCCCTCATGGGTCTCTGTGGGTTTTTGTTCTGCATCTGCTCTTTGAAAACATTTGTTCCAGTTACATCTGCTGCCGTGTTAAAGTCAGCGTGTCTTTGTTTGTGCGTGTCTGTGTGCTTCTCTGCACGTATGTATGGACGCCTTTGTGGGCTAAGACAGATCGTGTTTGTTCAGTCTGCATCACGAAAGTTTTGTCACACTGCAGCCCAGTGACCCAGACATTATGGAATAGAGAAAGACAGCACAAGAGAAAGAGAACAGCGCTGGTGTTTCTGTGTCACATCCTGTTGGAGCTCATTCATCAGGCCTGATAGTGAACTAGAAATCCGTCATAACAGATTGAATCGTCCACTGCGTGAAAATGGATTTTAATCAGAGGAAAAGTTTTTAGCCCAGTTGCATTTTCCTTCTTTTTCTCTGTCTGTTTGTTTGTTGTTCTTTCTAGTTTTTCTCCTGCTCCGTTTTCCATGTTCAGTGTGCATTGTGAATGAATGACCTCTCTGCTGCTGTGACCTTCAGGCCCGGCCGGGCTCACACTGCGAAAAACAAGACATGCTCTCATGATCTCATCCCCAAACCAGTCACTACTGGTTCAGACCACAGGTTCATTACCACACCAAAGAGGGAGGGGGGGGCTGCAACGATGGAGAGAGAGGAAAAAGAGACGGATGCAGATGAAGCGATATGGGGAGAAACTGAAACAAAATGGGACACAGAGAATAAAAAGATGAAACTTTAAAGAGGGAACAGAAGAGGATGAAAAGGGAGACAAAGTAAAAGGTCAACACAAAGATGGAAAAGGGCAAGGATTGGGGATAGAGAAGGAGACAAAGGAAGAGAAAGATGAGAAAGAATGATAAAACTGAAGGGGAAAGGTAAAGGTTTAACTAGAAAGAAAAAGGACAATGAGTTAAAGCATTGCAAAGAAAAGATGAGACAAATACTTTCCCAGGATTGTTTTGTGTTCACATTTTTACTTCCTGCCTTTTCCATGTTTCTGGACACTCGTCGGCATAGACTTCTTGACCACTGTTTTTTGTGGATTCCAAGAAAAATGACAGGAAAGGAAAGGAAGACGTGTTCAGACAGTCAGTGATGCTGTTTTATAGTCACATGTTCCATATACTGTCCAATCATTTATGTCAACTTGGTCCATCAACAGTAAGATTCGGCACTGGCTCTACCTTCATACACCAACACTGAGCTCTCCATCCTCGCTGTTACACCACCGTCTGCTTTCAGACTCTCACTCTCCCAGACTCCTTCATTAGCATTTAGCTGTGTGTGAATCTCAAATGTTTGAAGTGTTCACCAAATATTGTGCATCTCTGGCTGAGGGACAGTCTGAGTTAAACTTGCTCAGATTTGTTCTGAAGTATCATAAGAGCACAGCCAAAGCAAAGTGCGTATTATTATTGCAATGAATGGTTTGGTGTGAATGGTCAGCTTCTACCAGCCTCTGTGTCCTTGTGTTTGAGCTCTGCTTTGTCTCAAACATTTTTTTCTCTTTGCCTCGCTCCTCATCTTCTCCCTCTACTTTATCTCTCTGTTTCTATATACAGTTTGACATCAACCAGCTGATGACCTCAGTGAATGTAAGCCAAAGCCTCAGTCCCATCCACAAGCCGCTCGAGTCTCCCATCAGCGTCGGCAACGGCAGCACCAGTGGAAGCGGCAGCGGCGGCAGCGTGGGCGGGGCCAGCGGTGTGGGAGTGGAGCAGTCGCCGGTGGACCGCACCAAAGGCTTCTTCCCCGACGAATCGGAGCCCCTGCTTCGCTGTGACTCCACCTCCAGCAAAGACTCCGCCCTCAGCAGGAACGGCTCCTTTATTACCAAAGGTGAGCGAGCTAACCAGTGACCCCAAGACGTTCCGTTCAAACCACTCCATTTCTCTAGTGTTTGGTTTAAAAAAGTACATCATCAAACTCAACCAAGTATAACTGGGATTATAACATCAGTGGAGGACCCACCATCACATATCGAAATTGGCATCGGTAAGGAGGAAAGCAGCACTTTTACATGTGAGCGGCAGCATGATCAGATACTACCTGGATGGTGTGGTGAAACACATTAAGAATATTCAACTAATAAGCACAAAACTGAAATATACCCACAATTCAGATTCCAGGGTTCAAGCCAGCACAGACCATTAGTTGATGTGGGTCTGATGTGACAAAGGCAGTGAAATTGATGTTTTTTCTAAAGATACCTCCAATGGCATCTTAATGCACAGGCTTATCGAGGCTTAAGTCTCAGGCCCTGGGTCTCTGACTGAGTACCAGAGGCCTCACGAGACATGAGCTTAAAAAATGTTTAAACAGGGCTTTGACACTACGCACACTCTCATGCCATGTAGATGCAGAAGTTGAAGTTCTGCTCACTTTGGATTAAGACAAACCAGGAGAATACATGGAGAAATCAAGGAGAAGTAGATGCAGTCTGGCTGCTTTGAAGCGAAGTTCTGTCCTTCGCCGTATGTCCTGGATGCTCTTCTGCTTGTTTTTGGGTCCATCCACCACACACAGAGCATCTGACCACAGAATTAGGGCATTTTAGAATTTGATTTGCTATTGGGGAAAGTTCTTTGTACTTAACATGAGTTAATAGTTATTCTCTTTTCAGACTTTTCCGCTTGGAAAAAGGCTCTTTATTCCAAGACAAACAAAAAGTCTGCATCTGATTTGGTGAAAACATTTAATTATTTACGCTGAGAAAGTAATAAATTATGTTACTGCAAACTGCATGCAGAGTAAGGGATGAAGTTTTAGTTCAAGTTTAGTCTGCACTGTTTTTCAAACTTACTTAAAAGAAAGTTTTCATTTAATTAAAAGATCAATTAGTTTTATTTCAAGTTTTATAATCTACAAAGTAACTTAAAAAAAATCACCACTGGAGCCTCACTCCCACATGTCCCACATTTGTATCTGACAAAGCATCTTTGGTAGCCAAGACAGATGATTGTTGAGAGCAGAGACTCTGGTGTGTCGGCAGTGGTCTGTGTAGATACTGAGTATCAGCAGTTTCACATTCTTCACACCCCTAACAAATTATTCAGACACTCACGAATGTGTCTCACACACAATTGAAAATGATGTGACAACAGTGCACTTAGTTCAAACATGGATTTATGGGTGCTGCTGCCCCCAGGTGGTCACTCTGGGTATTGTTCTTAAATCTAATATTCTATAAGCAATAATGCCATATTTTAATTCATGAAAACAGAAAACTGCAAACCATAGCCACAGTTTATGAGACATTTGCATCTACATTTTAATATGGCCATGTATTAGCAGATCCCTATAGATTTGATTTATCTGTGACAGTTGACTGGGGTTTATTGGAACTATAGTTGTATTATTAAGATCATAGATGTTTATGATTGTCTATTATTGCCTAAGCTTCTAACAATGATGATGAATTTTCATTCTGGGCCCTCAAAGCACAAATTATGTCCTTAAACCTGCATTAACTGATCAGCTGGGAGGGAAAATACTCCATAGAGCCAGGTTGAACTACGAAGTTGACTGATAATGAAAAAGAATCTATGTGGGTTCAAACCACAAATGAACCCCTTTCACTTTACACTCAGTCATTTACTCCATTGTTAATTTAAAAGTATTGAACCGTTTCCCCTCTCTGCTTCCCCTCCAGAGAAGAAAGACACTGTGCTCAGACAAGTCCGCCTGGACCCGTGCGACCTGCAGCCCATCTTCGACGACATGCTGCACATCCTGAACCCAGAGGAGCTGCACATCATCGAGGAGATCCCGGCTGCCGAGGACAAGCTGGACCGCTTGTTTGAGATCGCGGGAGTCAAGAGCCAGGAGGCCAGCCAGACGCTGCTGGACTCGGTCTACAGCCACCTCCCCGACCTGTTATAGTGGAGGAAGGAGGAAGAACCACACGGACGAGAATAGGCACAGGAAATAAAAAAGGAATGTCTCAGCGGGAGGGATGAAATAGATGAATTAAGCCTGGGTTGTTATCTGATCTGATAGAGTCTGACTGGGTGTTGTAGATAAGGTCCCACCTATGACTCTTACCACTCTTTACCCTCCAATCTTCTGTTGTCTGGTGTGTGCACACTATTACTCCTTCAGAGCACCTCCATCCTCCACCATGAAACAGGGTCAACGCTCAGTGTAATCGAAACATTCTGAGCATCACATCAAGGACTGTTTTTTCACTTTTCTCGAGTATGTTCAGCCTTCTTTAAGGTGGTATTATCATTGTGACCTTAATGATGAGGCTTAAGAGCCTCCAAATAAAATAAAACAAACATGAAAAAACACAAAAAGCACTTTCTTTATCTTAACTGGCCAATGCCTTCACCTTTAAAGGATAATACCGGTGGGTTTTTTTGCTGGTTGTGCCAATCATCCAGGCTTCTCTTGCCTTTAGCATCATGTCAGTGTTAAAATAAAATTAATTTAACATTGTTAAGGTTATTGCTAAATGGTTGCGAGAAAGGAAACTACTCACAGACAATAATAAATAAGCTATAACTCTAAATGACACTGGTATTATTCTTGGGGTTTAAAGGGGTTTAAGGGGTCTCGTAAACCACATTCACGGATATTTTGCCCAGGTATGAATTGACCTGGAAGTCATGTGCCTGAGCTTGTCCATTTTCTCAGTCCATGAGCCCTCTTTTTTCCTTCCAGTTGCCTGTACCTGGAGCAGATCATCTGTGAGTCTCATTTTAGCTTGTAACCAACCCTAACCCCAGCCAGACCAGCAGGGGGCAGTGTTAGACGAGAGATGGCCTGCTGCTCTGGGAAAAAAAAAGCCATATATCAAAAATACTGGATTAAAAGTCAAAATAATCCAATATTATATTACTGGAGTAATATTTACATGATCTGATTTTATGATATATGGCTTTGTTTGCTTTTGGACAGAAGCTCCAAAACTCAGAACGACCTGGACAATGAACTGCTTCTCTGGAACCAAAGCTATATATCTAAAACAGTTTAGATACGTCGCTTTGGAGGCTCCATCGCTGTTGGACTCACGGACAGTATACAATAAAAACTTCTACCAGTACGCACATTAAATCTCTGCTAGCTAGCCCCGTTCGCCTCAGAACAAATGTAGCGTTGATGAAGTGTTCTTGATACATTTTGGAGCTTCATGTCGGTGTGGTGGGTGTCTGAGTGTTTCAGTGCTGTAGTAAAAACTATAGAAGTGATTTTCCATGCAGTGGTATGTTGCTACATGCTCTGTGTAGTTGGTATTAAAATGTAATAATGATGCACTAATTCTATTTTCTATTGGAGAGGCAGACATGTATTTTCTGTGTCCTTTTCTTTTATCCCGAAATGCTGTTAACTAACATTTGATTTTGTTGTAATGTTTTCTACTTTTAGTTTGATTGATCACGTTATCGTAGCACCTCTTTGTCATTTTGATTTCTTTGTATCTCATGTTTTCACGGGCATTCACACGTATTTCCCCCCTGCTTTGGCGTGACAAGATGACTTGGCTGGGATGTAAGATATGCATACTCCATACTCTACTTGAAGTCTGTCTACTTGTGTTACTTGATTTAAATGAGGATGAAATAATGTACTCTTTCAGTTCCTTCCAAGTTCAATGTTCATAAAATAATAATAAAACTGAAAAGCACCACCAAAAACTCATCCACGTTTGGAGAGGATTTTGCAGGCGCCATGAGAGCAGCGAATGATGGACTCCACAAGCCACTGAATACTGTCAAAGCTGCGGTGGTGGCAGATGTGGACTCTCACCAGTTGGCCTGATTTCAGGGGTCTTAACCCCCGACTAATGACTATTTAAAGTATTCCAGACTGAGTGAAGAGTGAAGGTTGTGCTGCTGTGAACTGCGGGATGTTGACAGTGATGCTGGTGATGGTGAGAATGTGTGAGAGGCTGCAGGGTGCAAGCTTTTTCTTTTATAAGGAAGTCTGAAAGGATGGAGGTGAGATGTGAAATGCACATGAGGCTCAAGTGGATGATTTCATCAAACTTCACGCGTGTAACCAGTATGTTTACTACTATGTAACCTCTTAAAATCAACCAATTAAAGCTCAAAACATTTGTCATAACTTTGTGTGTAGTTGTCACTTATTCACATTTTTGTAAACCTACACCAAATTAAGTTCTTTTTTTTTATATACATTTTTTGTTTTTATATTAAAATCAATTTGCACACATTGATGAAGACTAACCATTCGGCTTAATGTCACACATTTACTTTACAGTTTGTCCCTGAAATAATAAACACATAAATAAAGTAGAATTAGAAAGAGTGTCTTAGTTTGAAGGGCCTGGCAGAGTTTAGAGGGGCAGCACCCAAATTACACGAGGGACAGTCAGAAAGCAACAGAGATGTTGAATTGTGTCAAAATGATCCAGAGAAAAGGTGAACTGTTCTTTTTTTCCCTTTGTTAATTTGGAACCTTGCCATCCACATTTTCAGGATAAACCTGAGCTCCCTATATAAAGAGAGGAGCAGGCCAGTCACAGCGAGAAGAGGTCCAGTTTGTTGGAATGGCCACTATCACCAACAGCTTTGCAGGAGGATGCAAAGTGGCAGAGGTGATCCATGTTAGTCAAGCCTGTTTAGCCCTGGTCAGAGAAACAGAAAGCAATTGTAAGAGATAAAGAAGAACATCCTTTATATCGTATCAAACTTGCAGACTGTCAGGTTGTGGGTATGTTAGGTTTTGAAATATCAGTTTGAAATGTGAAAACATGACACAGAAGTTAAAAAAACATCTAAAACAAAACCATTTTCCACACAGAAATCTTGCTATATTTCAGACATTTTGAGTTGTCATAGAAGGAAACGTTTGCCCTGAAACTCAGGCCGCTGAATGGAAGTCATCCATCTTGCATTTTATTATTTACACCTGTGCTTTTCCTGCTCTGACTTGTCAAAGAGTCTTCAATTAAATAGGCCAAGACAAAAACAACACACACACAATTCATCTTTCCATTCTTTGCTTCTCTTCTTCATTCCTGGTCTGAAAATACACGCATATGAAAATGTTTTGTGAACATGTTTCCACAGCCAATCAAATCTTTCTCAATCCTCACATTTTTTACACTAATGTGTCCTCGTTGTTGTAAATGTCTCATTTCCTCATTTAACCCTCAACAATAGGCCTTAGAAAAGGTCACTGTGGCTCCAGTTACATCAACTGAGGTGGCTTAGGTTTGTTTTTGTGTATGGGTGTGTGGGTGTGTGGGTGTGTGAGTTCACCAGAGTATAGGCCAAGGACCTGCTGAAAGCTGGAGTCATGAAGGTGTCTTTGATCTGCACCAGCTCACAGAGGAGGTGTTATTTAACAGAGTAGAATAAAGGGCGTGCAGGTGATGTAAGGTGACCTCTGGCAGCCATACTGGAGCTCTTATAGTGGCCAAGGACAGTTCATCTCAATCAAACAGACAAAAAATATTCAATTATAGTGCATTTTAAAATTAGCTTAACCCCCTTTTTTTGCTGATATCAATTACTCGCTGCTGGTGGAAGAGAGCGAGGAGTCTGATGAGGAGGTTTATGTTGATTAAAATGATTAAGCATCCAGAAGATTTACAGAACATTCAAATGTACTTCCTATGTTTGGTCCTGAAGTAAGTACATCGAATAGCAAATACATTTTGAGCTTGAGGGAAAAATGTGTCTTGCGCCAGCAGAGATTGCTTAATAAAGTGTTTGTACTTTGCCTTTGAGCTTGACACTTGAATGCTGTAAACGTTACACAGGAACAGTTTGGACAACCAGATTGTTGTCTTTGCTACAACTCAACAAAAGGAGAATTCTTGTCGTTGGTGCCCAATATGTATATTTATTTAGTCTCCCTGGTATGAGGAAGTCCCAGATGTAGATGATGTATTAGATGTATTATTGATGCTGACAATGCTTTCCAGTGCCACATCAGTAACATACTATAAGAGCATGATAAAATGCATGCATGCTTTCTCTCTTACAGATTAAATAAGATGATTCACTGTGGTTGTCTTCATTAAAAACATTGTGTGCATGTACTGTATGCAGCTATGAAACATGCTGTGTTTCCCCTCGAGGCTTGCTTGCTTGTTATAGAGCTTCCTATATTATACTAAAGTCCAATATCCAAAATATACTATAATATTACACTAGAATGTGTCCTATATCATGAAAAAAAATTACGCTAAGTGACTATCGCTGTTCAAACTACCGTACAAAGCAGTAATAGTGGTCAGGTCAGTCAATCTGGTTTTAAATGACACAGAAGAAAATGTGTTTTGAGTGACACTAATTCTCAGATTCTTATTGGAAAGGCTGTGAAACCTGTCGAGCAGGTACTCCAGCCTTCATGTCGACTGGTGGTCAGGTTTCCTTTTGCTATGTGTTAGTGCCACTGTGTACAGCATCACTGCAGCCATGGAGCCCGTCGCTGAGTTGGACCAGACACAATAGGGGCAGGTAGGGGTTGGGTATCCTGCCGCAGGGCTTTTTTATGGCACAAGACGGAGTAAGGGATTAAATTTGCAGTTTATCAGCCACAGGACCAAGTGACGCTTGCATCTGAAACCTCACACCAAAGTAAAGACTTCATGCAACTATCAAAAATGAGGTGATTCAGAGGAAAGCAAAACAACAGCACTGAACATCACTGGTAAATGGCAACTGAGGAAATTAGTTTCAGATTTCAGATTTTCCAGTTCAGTTACCATATCGGGAACTAAAGAAAAGAAATGTAACATTATACATATCATTTACAGTCTGGTTGCAATTGAATTATTTGCTTTACTGTGTATTTGCAATCTTTAGCAGTGTCAAAAATGCGTGACAGTAACATGGCAAGAGAATTTCACTGACCATTTTGCTCCAAACAACACAGGTCTAAACCCTTCTTAAACCATAAACTGCAGCTAAACCTATGACAGTAGACCCCGGCTTTTCAGTACCCTGCACTGAACCGACCCCCTGGTATAGCACCCTAGCCGTCCACAAGGGATCTCAAACGTGAGGCACCAATGAAAAGGACAAACTGGAACACAAGAAAACATGTAATTCATCAAAGTCTAAAAAAAATACAAAAATACTAAAGTGTTTTTTAAGTTAACACACTGGACAAATAAGTAATGAGAGCATCTTTACAAAACTGTCAGAGGGAACAGAACAGTCTAACCTCTTTTTCATTGGGTCACATTTTGTCTGGATAAACAGTCAACGTAACCACCGATCTCAGACAAAGACCACTACAAGACCTCATGGTACAAACATACACTGCCATGGCTGTAAAGTGAGAGTGAGCAGAGTGTCCACACATCCCATCACGCCTGCTGCTGGACTGAGCATTTGTTAGCTTTGATGTCTCATGTTCCACAATACAAATTTGTAATGTTACTGCTGGTTTATAGCTTTAACCTCTAGTTAGGTCGCTGTTGGATTTCTTGACCCCATGTTGAATTAACTATTGGTGATCTGGCGTAAACACACGGGACAATATGAAAAATAAAAATGATTGTCCAGCTGCAGTGCTCACCCATGAAAACCGCCTTGCTGATAATTGTCCTGGAGCCAAGTCAGACATAGAATCAAAGAGTCTTTCAAACTGGACGAACTGAACAACCTCTCGGCCCCAGCAGACCGAAGGCTTTGTGAGGAGCTTTGAGCAATGACAAGCACACAGAAGAGTGAACATTTGGCTTTTTGACCTCAAAAATTCCCACAATGGAATGAAAAAAAAGGTAGTGTTAACAGCATGTACACCAAATGTGTCCCATTTAATAGATGGGAAAATGCTCCTCTGTACCTGTGAGTGCAGAATGATGCAAACTGTCTGCACACTATAGAGGAAACTACTGAGGGTCTGCTTTAAAGGCAACACTTCATGAATATGCTGAACGTGCTTCTCCAGATTGAAGTTCGATGACCTTGCTTGACTTGCATTCTTGAGAATCGGGGTGTGTGCTGTCAGCTGCTGACTGTTCCGTGTTCAGAGTTTCACCCCAGGGTACATACACAGAAAGCATTAATTTAACAGTGTGCTTTATGATAATTAATTTAGATAATAAATATTTTCTGTCAGCATGTAAAAATGTGTAATCTATAAATTAATTGGAGGTCTTGTCTGCTACACCTCACAATAAGGCCGATTTCAAGCATTTATCTCCAATCCTGAAGCCTGTCCTGTTTGTCTCAAAAATTAGACTCAACCCAATTTCCAACTAGTTACAACCTAACAAAACTTGAAATACCGATCATTGTTAAAAGTCCTTTTGGTGTCACAGTTGGGCACTGCTCCATTTCTCCACTGGCTGCAGCTGGGACTGCACAGGAGCCTTTTAAGATAAGTCTGTGGTCTACATGAATTATGGCTGATGCAGATTTCCTAAAGTCATGTGCAGTAGTGCTGCAGGCAGGCAGCCGTGGATTTACACACTGTTGCATACGACATGGTCAGTGAGGTCTTGACTTTATGAACAAAAATATACAGTGGCTTGCAAAAGTATTCATACCCCTTGAACTTTTCCACATTTTGTCACGTTATTACCACAAACATAAATATATTTTATTTGGATTTTATGTGAAAGACCAACACAAAGTGGCACACAATTGTGAAGTACAAAGAAAATTATACATGATTTAATTTTTTTTTTTTTTTACAAATAAAAATCTGAAAAGTGCGGTGTGCAAAAGTATTCAGCCCCTCTGAGTCAATACTTTGTGGAACCGACTTTTGCTGCAATTCCAGCTGCATTGTGTTTTAACCTTCACAGTGACTTACTGTTCATTGACACTAAATGTAATGTGCTGGAGGCTATGTGACCACGCACACCTCCAGCTCACCCAGTCTCATCTGGTCCCCCTACTCACAGTGGGTTTATCTGGATTAAAATCTAGCTGCCATGCTGAACACTGATCCAAGGTCTCCCTGGTGCTTTGCGTTATCATCTTACCCTTTAACTGTGTTTCGAAGTTGCTGCTTGTGCCACTTTCCAAGAATGATCTCCTATGAAATGTTAATGAAAAAATTATTGAATAATGAATAATAAAATAATAATCTGATAATCTATCTTTGTTCTTGAGAGGTTAATGTCCTTGTTAATACACAACGAAGACAAACAAAAAAAAGCTGATAAGATCAGACAAGGAAGCTGAGGGAATAATTAAACCTGTTGAGCCACTGCCAGCAATGTGTGTCCCTTACTATATTTCAGGAAGTTTTTCACGCAGCATGTTTCTCATAGTTGCACTCACAGGCTGACAGCCTCTCCACACCACAGGCTTCTCAACTGAAATGGTTTTTTTATTGAAGACAGAGGGGACAATTAGAGCAGAAGACAGATGAAAAGACAGCTATGGTAAGAAAGTTGGCTGATTTCCATGACTGTGAAAATACTTATCTCTTTAGTGTTTTTCAGAGATGGGCTCACTGAGGGAGCTGCTTGTGTACAGGGTGACCTCTTTTCTCATTATCCTGTGGTGCCTTTTCAACAAGCCACAGCTTTATACATGTTTGTGTATGAGCAAGTGAAATGATTGAGGTAACAGTGAAATAGTTCTCCCTGACAGTCAACCTGTTTTTTTCCCCACACATCTGCATCTTTATCAGCACAGTATTTACTGTGTGTGTTCTGTGTATTGTTGGATAAGCGTTGTTATCGATGCACGAAGGCAATACTAATCACAGACAATTGATCCTTGACATTAAAGTAGATCAGGAGAACTCACATAGATTTGTCTTTAGAGGTCAACACGTGTCTCTGAAGGATAGAATTTACTCATTAATGTGTTTGTTATGTGTGGTAATTTCAGGTTGACTTTAATACTGTTAATCATTATAAGTGCTGTCTCTCACAGTTTTGTCCATTCATTAATCTGCTAGAAATAAAGGGGCTGTTTGTATATTACTGACACTTATATTTTCAACACATTGCTGATTCTCAAGTGTATTTAGGGCAAAAACAGTAAATATAGTAGAGAATAAAATGAAGCTGCAGTATAAAACAGAGCATGTAAATGTATATATATATATATATATATATACATACTGTATATATGTATATATGAAGTTTTTATGTATACTAAATCTAATCGAGCACTTCAAATAAATATAAAGCCAAAAAGAAAAGCAGAACTTTTGTATTCTCAGACACTCCATCTAATAAGGTTTATTTATGATATATTTATTATCTGTTTAGAGATTGGGGATCTATTTTTCAAGGGAAACTTGGCAAATTAGGCAGCAGAAAGAACAAACAAACAAGCAAGCAACAAGCAAACAAAAAATAATTTCCTAAACAACGCAACTTGCAGATAATTAGACAATTATTATAATTACATACAATTAATAAAGACAATTAAAAACTACACTCTTCTACACTAGAAAAAACATGCTTTTTGCAGAGGATGTTTTGAGGAGTTTCACCGCCTGAGGAAAGAAGCTGCCCTATAGTCTGCTGGTACAACAGCGGATACCTCTGTACCTCTTGGCAGACGGCATCAGGGTAAACAGGCAGGGCTAGATATTGTTTTTTAGTTTCCTTTGAAACTTGGCGCTGGCACCTCACCAATATCAGTGAAGTGAGATGACCATGCCAGGCTCTCTGTGATGCTGCCTCAGAACCATCTTTCTATCTCATTTTTGATTGTCTCTTTTATTTTGCTGACATTTTCTTGATAGACTCAATTTTCTTTGAGGAACACATTTTATTATACTGAGTGAGTTATTGTATATTTTTCTTATGTATATATGATAGCCTGTCTTTGGTCCTCTGAATTCCACAGGTATTCTATCTCTTTGGTTCTGGAAAATAATAATAATAATAATAATGATAATAATAATGCCGTTTCTAAGATATTAGAATGTGTGTGTAATGTGATTATAATTTGATTACTACACAAAAATACACTGTACTTTTTTTTACACTGTGCTTGTGATCACATGACTTGAATTCTCAATATCACACCTGTGACCTGACCTCATTAACCTTATCTCCAACTTCACTAACAGAAAATGTTGGAAAACGTTCATGTAAATACTCTATTACTAATGCCTTTTTTGGTGTGTGGTCAAAACTGGTTATTCATTTTTAAAACTTTTGCAACACTGACAAAATGTCAGTAGTAAAAGGTTATATTTTGTCAGCTTCTGCGTCGTATAATCTACTGCATCAGGAACAGATAACTATAGTAAATACATTCAATAATGATGAAAGTGAGGTGAGGGTCGCTATTGACGGATGTAAAATGTAAATTGTCTTGAAAAAGATTATTTCTAGCTCACAAGACAGAGAGGTTCTGTCTTCCAGACTAATCAGACTTTAGATCATTTGACAGCAGCTCCTTTGTTGAGCGCTGCACCTGTGAACCAGCTGCTGTTTCCTCTCACTGCTAACTCTGAATGACACTTCATTGCCATCAATGTCCTGACCGGCATCACAAGGCGAACGGTACACACCACGTCTTTGTGCCGTGTTAAATCACAGCACTATCTTTAAGTGCACATCAACCTGTGTGTTCCACTGGAAACACACACATGAGTAGATGTACTCTCCTTTGAATATTTTAAATACTTCCATTGAAGTATCTTCTGTCATTTCCCACTCACTTCTGATTCTGACAGGTCTCCATGAATCTCCTGCTGGTTTGCCACCCAGCATCACCAGCTCATGTTGACTTCCAGCCAACACTATATGGAAGCTTCTCTGTCCGATGCAGCTAAAGTTACCTTGAAGAGGACAAGCCATTAAAGGTGTGTATACAGGGAAGCATTGTGAGGTTTGTGTTTATTGTCTCTAAATAAAAATACACCTGCTGTGTCACACTTGACTTGGATATAAGTCAGGAGGACAAAGGCTTATTTGCCCTGTTCTTTTTTAGATCTCTGTCTCCCACCAGCTCAGTTCAACAGGTAAATGAAATTTCATCCTTTTTAATTGGAGCTACTTTCCAACAAAGAGGCAGGCTAGTTCTCGGAAAACTGTCACTGGTGAGTTATATGAGTTATCCAGTGAAACTGGTGCACTGATTTTTCTTCTGATTAATGTGAGAACCACAGTGATGGATATCTCAAACCTGGACAAAACCAAAACTCTCTATATGGCAAAATACCATTAGAGGCAAGTGAAATAAATATATTTTTTTGTAAAGTTGGTAAATCAACCTTTTAATGTCTAACTGTGATTTGAATTCTCCTCACTTTAAATCTAAATTAAAATAGTTCTCCATTTTTCAAAAGAGGACAAGGGGAGAGTTTTTGGACATAGGCTAATTATTCCAAGGACCAACATGCAACACAAACACAACTCTGGATGTCACCCTGGGATCAGTGCATGCAGTCATGTGCATCATCACTGACTTACAAGACATAGTTGTGGGAGAAGGGGAAAAAAAAAACCCTTGACTGGATTAATTCCCATCAGTGTTCCTGGTACAGACAAGTTTCAGAGTACATGTGGACCAGCCCCAAAGCTACATTTTACTGACAGCATTTAAATAGATGAATAGCACTGATGGAATGAGATCATTATTAAGTTACGTATTAATAATTAGCTTGACCTTCATCTGCTCTGGAGTAGATTTATGATTCATGTAAGTTCCACACCTGTCTGTAGAACAAATCAAACAATAGGCTGTGAAACAATGTAAATTCTTTTTCTTTTCTCTATCTTCCTTGAAAGGAATGGCAATACCTCAGAATGGCTTGACCATCTTTGCCCTTCTAGTGATGCTCATTATTTTGGAAACAGGGAATGAATTTTCAAGTCCAGCTTTACCGGTAGGTCCACTGGATGTAAACAGAAAATATGGGACGGCAGGTTTTGATATAAACACAAAGCAATGACTTGAACCTGATATGTGTTTTTGTTTCGTCTCAGGCACGCTATGAAGAAGAACACTTTCTACCTCACACCAGGGAGAAAAGGGATGGTTGGTCTGATTAATTAATATTGTTGAAAATGAAATAAAAAGTTTGACATTTTGGGAAATACACTCATTTGTTTTCTCACTGAGAGATAGATGAGAAGATTGTGTTCTCTCATCTGTCTCTCAGCAAGAAAGTGAATAAGAATATTTCCTGAAATATTGATCTATTGCCAAAATATTGACCAATAAGACCTTTTATATAAATGGTTGTCAAAAAATCATCATTTCTAATTTCTAATCTTTGCAGTGCTTTCAGGCCAGTGGAACTACATTATTGATGTAGTCGTGAACGCCTCGAATGTAGAAACATTTGAGCAAATTCGCTCCTCCTTGAACGCCACTAGTCTTCCCATACAACTTGATAACAACACAGACATCTCTGACATTAACATCACAACAGGTGAGTCGCAGTCTTGACCATCTTTGAGCAACTTGACAGCAAACGTATAACCTAGGTTGAATTCTTCTCTTCTGACAGTGTGTTTCTCAAACGGCACTGGCTTCCAGTGTCGATGCGAGGAACAGTTTGCTTGGCCGTACAGCAGCTGTGTCACATACGGGGCCTGTGATTACATATCCGGTGGCATCTGCAAATGCATCAATGCCATTCCAACCGACGGCCAGTCCTGCCAGCCGATATCAGGTAATCAAGTCATAATCTAGTATGAAATCTTATCACAATGTTTCAGAGGCATTCACGTCTTGTCATTGCTTTTTACCAGCATTGAGCAGGCAGAAGGAAAGTTATAGTTCAATTCAGTGCAATCCAATGCACGCTAATTCAATTCAACAAACTATTCATATTCATGAATGTTGGTGCTGTCTTCAAGTGGTAGAAAA
The DNA here is from genome assembly GCA_025331565.1 of Holacanthus passer. Taxonomy (NCBI): domain Eukaryota; kingdom Metazoa; phylum Chordata; class Actinopteri; family Pomacanthidae; genus Holacanthus; species Holacanthus passer. The sequence goes on from JAFREQ010000145.1 coordinate 614,356, forward strand.
ATCTGTTAGACACACACAACATGCCAATCAAACACAAGAGACAAAAGTGTAGATAAGTATATGAAAATGATACAAACAAAAATAAGTGTTAATGTGGAGGTTTACACAGCACAGGTGGTCCAACCAGTAACTGGCAAAAGACCTCTGCAGGGAGTTTCCCACAGGACAATGAATTTTTTACAGACTTCATATTTCAGTGAAAGAATTTTGTCTGTTTTCTCTGCATATCTAGTAAATGAAGGTGTGTTTTTGCCACAGCTCTGTTGGCTCAGGTGGAGTACAGCGTGGATGTGGAGCTGAACCTTACAGATGCTGAGACGCTGGACGACATTAGGAGGCTCCTGAACAACGGCAGCTTTCCCCTCGTCTTAAGTCCCACTGTGAATGTCACACACATTGACATCAACGCAGGTAAGAATCCCCTTCCTCTGGTCTGAACACCATGGAGGCTACGATTGTGAATCAAGCATGCCGTTTTTCCCCACAGTTGACAAAAGTGCTCTAATATTTGCTTTTTGTGAAATATTAGGTACTTTTACTTCCTTGAACCTCAACAGTTACATGAAACCGTCTGGGAAGTTTAGAGGAACTGCTCACAGTTCACACACATATAAAACATTACAAGGGGGCCATGTCTGTGTGCACTGCTTTTTGTCAGGGGTCACATTGGCAGCTCACAGTTTTACTTGTAATGTGGAGTGGAAGTATAAAGTAACATGAAATGGAATTAGTGAACCTCAAAACTGTACTTAAGTACAATGCTTCTAAATGTTGTTCATTACTTTCCACTGGTTCAGTGTGAGCTATTGTTACACACAGTTTTACAGTTGAGCACATGGATTTAATATAGTAATAGCATGAGGTGTTAATACTTTAATATACAAAAACACAGTGCAGGCTGTTACCACTTGAACATTGACACATTTTTGTTTGTTTTGGCAACACAGAGCCGAATTGAAACAGTTACCAAGAGGTTATGGTGCTGGCTTTCACCTTTAGGTTAAGGAGGTTTGCTTTCACGCTGGTTAAACAGTGTAGGAATTATAGTCAATTAAAAGTCTTGCAGCATGTTTAAATACTTTAAAAGTTAATCGGCACTTGAACTTCAGTCGCTGTTTCGGTTGAAATGTGGTTGAGCTGGAGTACAGGACCAGCTGAATAGAAAATGCGTCACTATCCAAATACTTCTGAAGTGCACTGTATGTCGACAGAAGAAGAGATAAGATATGATATACCTTTATTCATACCTCAGTGGGGAAATTTGCAGAAATGTTCCTCCTGGGTTTTGCAGAGATGGCACTAGCACACGCACAAGTTAACGTTCAACAAGGAAGCAAAAATAAAATCGTGCGGTCAGTGGGCAGCAGAAGTCACCCAATCCTGCCCAGTGACTAAACATAGGTGGCTTATCAATGATTAATCTAATAATTGTGTTTCATTTTACTCATAGTTCTCAACCAACATATATCAAATAGACTGTGGGTGTATGAAACTACTGCACCTTTAATCACACACTAGTTTGCTGTCACTCTTGTGTGTTCCTGTTCTTTTTCTTGTTGTTTAGTGTGTCACCTAAATGGTACCGACGTCCAGTGCAGATGTGAGGATCAGTATGTTTGGTCAAATGCAAACTGCATCACCTATGGAGCCTGTGATGAGATCGTTGATAACACGTGTGGGTGCATCAACAGCATCCCGTCCAATGGGCAATACTGCCAACCAAAGAGAGGTGAGCCAGGCTGATTTCAGGCTTATTGTTAAAGGAGTACTCAAGAGTGTCTTGATGTTTTCATTCAATAAGGAAAAGGCGACATCTGTAAGTATTGTAATAAACTGCTTTTCCCTGTGTTTTTGCCCACTAGAAGCTGACCAGCTGTATGAATACATAATTGAAGTTGAAATCAGCGTCAGTGACATCGCACTCATAGAGCAGTTAAGAGACGCTGTGCAGAACGTCAGTTTCCCTGTTAGACTCAGCAACACAACCAACATCACACAAATTGACATAATTTTTACTGGTAAGAATATAATACTTGGCCCAGTAATCTGTAAGTGATTATTAGATAAATGTATGATAACATCCTTTTTTGAAAATAGTCCTGCCTTTATGTGATTTTAATTGAATTTAATTTCATGTAAGTTTTTATTTTTACTGAAGTAAACCAAATGTATGACCGCACACATGAAGAAATCTAAACACAAAAAATATATAATATATGAAAGATAAAGGTAATAGAAATAAAAGTTAATAGGTCAACTTACTAGCATTCAGAGCTTTGAACGACATCTCACAGATCTCATTCACCAAATGGAGTTGCCTCAGGCTTCTAATCACACTCTCTCTTTCAACAGTACCTCCAGTTGTCTATGAATACCAGATTGTCATTGAAGTGAACACTACGGATGCAGGTCGACTGAGAAACACCCTGAAAAATATCACATTCCCTCTCCAAATCAGCACCCAGCTGAACATCTCAGCTGCTGATATCACCACAGGTAAGAACAAATGTTTTAGCCCTCAGAGCGTAGAACTTGTTTCAGTGTCTCCTTTAAATGATTGAAAATGAAGTGAAAACGTGGTGTTCTTATGAAAAGTTTGCAGCAACAATGGCAGCGAGCCCCAGTGTCGCTGTGAGGAAGACTACCTTTGGCCTTGTGACAAGTGTGCCACCTACGGGAAATGTGACGGTGACACGAACAACACGTGCGGGTGCATCAAAGCTATTCCTGCAGATGGACAGTACTGTCAGTCAATACATTATCAAAGTGAGTGCTATATTTTAAATGTTTTTAAGACATCTTCGACTTGATATGTTTGAATGTTGAAAATGATTTTGAGTGTTTGAGTCCTTTGCTATATTCTTGTTTGTAAGTTATTTTATTTTAATATTATTTTTTTCCTTTTGACCTCATGATTGTTTATTTTGAGATAATCTTTATTTCTGTCTACAGACTTTTCAGTGTGTCCTCTGACAACAACTTCACCATCAACAGGTAAAGATGCTGATTAAACAATAATCTTGTTAACCTATGATGCATTTGGTGTCTATTGTACTTTTCTCTTGACGTGATGAAACTGAGTAAAGGAGTTAAGTTAAGGTGAGTTAGTTGCTCTTTTGTTTTCTCTCCCTGCAGCTCCTCCAGTGGTTCATGAATACCTGATTTCTGTTGAGCTGAACATCTCAGATGTTGCAGTAATAAATCAGCTGAGGATCGTTCTGAGCAACATCAGTTTCCCCGTCAGCATCAACGACCACATACAAATCTCTGAGCTCAACATGTCTACAGGTAAAAATAATCAACTGAGTCCATCTTATTCCAACTCTACACAAATAAGAAACAGTGACAGTATCAAATTCTGAGTGACCCCAAAATTTCAAGTTACTTATTTTGTGGATATTTGATTCTGTCTCCAGTTTGCTCTGAGAGCAGCGGTGGTTTCCAGTGCAGGTGTGAGGATCAGTATCGTTGGTCATGTGACCAGTGTTTCCTGCACGGACCCTGTGACAACATCACTGATGACACATGTGGATGCATCAATGCCATTCCTCCTGACGGACAGTTCTGCCAGCCTGCTGACCGATACAGTGAGTTGGTTTGTAGTAATTATTCAAGACAGTATCTGAGGTGACTTATTGTAGAAACCTTTTTCATCATGTGATTTTAGCTTAAAAAAATGAAGATGAAACACCTTACATAACACAGAAATCAGGGTAGAGATTTATTCCATGCACGGTGTCACACTTGAAGACATCCATGAAAATATACTAATGACATTTCTAAACAGGATTTCATTAATTCAATTAAAATACAAGGAACATGAAAAACAATCTTCTGAAGAGGGTCAAACTTGGTGAATTCAGCTGATCAGTGATTCGCAAAGCTTTGAGCAGAAAAACAGACTCTATTAAGATCCATGTCTTTATTCTCATGTCAAGCTTGCAGGTGGTTGAATTTGGGATGATGGAAAGATGTTCTGTGTTGTGTCAGAGGCTCTTTTTGGACTGACAATCTATAAATGTTCAGTCTGTGGTGCTACTTTTTGGCCTGCTTGGCCATTATTTGATGACTCTGCCACTTTGATAACCATCATTACTCACTGAAGCCTTGGAAAGCGGCATAACTGGCTTCTCCTGAGCCACGTTTTTATTTCAAGATCCGTGTCTCTCTGTGGCAGGAGCCTGTTTCAGTCAGAGGAAAACTTTTGTGAACACCGCCATCTGTTGTTCAAAATGCATAATTACATTTTAATACCTTGTTCTTAAATGTAAGTTCATCCCAAACGCTTTCAAATGCAGCATCCAGAATAATGAAGTGATTTGTATCCAGGCTACTACAGTGTGGAGCTGTTAAGTACAGTGGTGATCATCTCACAAGCGTCACTCTCTATATTTGTATTTATTCAGCAGCTTCTCCTCTCTCTTTTCCTGCCTACAGACTTCACAGCTTGTTCTCCAACAACAGCTCCTCCACCAACAAGTAAGACTGACAAGACCATATTCAGTTTTTGAAAACACAAAGAGATAAACACAGTACTCATACATGATACAGCACCTGTGGTTCATTTATGCATCTCTCTTTTGTTTTCTCTCCCTGCAGCTCCTCCAGTGGTTCATGAACACCTGATTTCTGTTGAGCTGAACGTCTCAGATGTTGCAGTAATAAATCAGCTGAGGATCGTTCTGAGCAACATCAGTTTCCCCGTCAGCATCAACGACCACATACAAATCTCTGAGCTCAACATGTCTACAGGTAAAAAATAATCAACTGAGTCCATCTTATTCCAACTCTACACAAATAAGACACAGTGACAGTATCAAATTCTGAGTGACCCCAAAATTTCAAGTTACTTATTTTGTGGATATTTGATTCTGTCTCCAGTTTGCTCTGAGAGCAGCGGTGGTTTCCAGTGCAGGTGTGAGGATCAGTATCGTTGGTCATGTGACCAGTGTTTCCTGTACGGACCCTGTGACAACATCACTGATGACACATGTGGATGCATCAATGCCATTCCTCCTGACGGACAGTTCTGCCAGCCTGCTGACCGATACAGTGAGTTGGTTTGAACTGGAGGCGGCGAGAAGCAGAAAGTGGTCCTTCTCCAAAAAGTGTCGGTGTCCACATTTATTTGTAACTAGTTTGTTCTTCTCTCTCTTCTTGTTTTCACAGACTTCGCAGCTTGTCCTGTTACAACAACCCCTCCATCATCAACAAGTAAGACAGGAGACAGCACTTGATCAGTAAAGAACATTCGATGATTATCACCATTACTTCTTCAAACGCCAACATGTTTTATTCTACCATGTCTCCCTGCAGCTCCTCCAGTGGTTCATGAATACCTGATTTCTGCTGAGCTGAACATCTCAGATGTTGCAGTAATAAATCAGCTGAGGATCGTTCTGAGCAACATCAGTTTCCCCGTCAGCATCAACGACCACATACAAATCTCTGAGCTCAACATGTCTACAGGTAAGAACAGTGACACAACTAGCATGCACTGAAAATCAATTCAAATTATGTTGACAACATCTTATATTTTATGTGCTTGTGTGTCTGTCTCATTATCATTTTCTCTGTAGTTTGTTCCCTAAATGGTACAACGTTCCAGTGCAGGTGTGAGGATCAGTATCGTTGGCCCTGCCATATATGTTCCACTTTTGGCAGCTGTGATGACGTAATTGACAATACTTGCAGATGCATTAATGCCATTCCTCCAGATGGGGTTTATTGCCAGGCAGTGTCAGGTGGGAGCTGAGAGCCCTTTTTGAATTACTTTCACTCTTAGCTACATTTGAGATGTGTACATTTGTTGTCATATGTGTTCATTGTCTCTTTTTCAAACAGATCTCCCCATTTGTCCATCACCAACTCCTCCAAGAGGTATGAAAAACCTCATTTTTAGATCTGGCATTATTGTAAAGTGTTTTTCTCTACCACACAAAGATACCGGAAAATCTTGGCTTTTGCCCCACTGCTTGTTCTAACTCTATACTCAACCTGTCACTGTGATTTATTGAACTTCTTTTATGTGGTTGAAACAATGACGGTTAAAATACACAAGTTTTGCATTTGTTCTTGGCGTCATGGATTTTTTGCATTTTTAAAATCACAGATAACACAAGTCCTGCAACAATGCAGACAACTACACTCTTAACAACATCCCCCACTGTCATAACTGGTATGTATTGATAATCCCACATATATCTGAAATTGAATGTTGACTTTACTTCTGTTAGTGTTAAAGATTTTGCTACAACCAACCATGTCACTACAAAATCTGCACATGTGATGTAAGAAATACTATTTTAATAAAAAGGTTAAATGTATATAATAAACTAAACACAGGCATATTTTATGTCTTTATTGTTATCATGCATGGCATTGCATTGCAAAACGTGAAATGCACAGTGTATGGGTAGTCCAGTAATTAGATTTTAACAAACTGATACTTCAAGACTCTTTACCTGTTGCCACAATAGATCTAAACACTATGACATGGCTGGATACACCATTCACAAATTTTACAAGTAATTGCTTGATATGATGCCTTCACTGTTATGACAAGTATAGTTAGTGTATAGCAAAAACGTTAAAGCCTTGCAATGTGTGTTTTATATGTTATGTGTTGTCAGTAATAACACATGATCATGAATTGTCTTTTCAGACACAACACCTGTCATTACGACAGACCTGAACACAACGCCCACAACTGTAGTGACCAGTAAGTATTTAGAAAGAAGAGAGAGGTAACACCCCTCTGGTGGATCATTTAAAAATGGTCGTTTCAGATTCAACACCTGTTGATGTGAACACTACAATAGTTGTAACAGCACCAACAACAATTATAACAAATAAACATTTAAAAAATGTTATTTTTATTCATGTAAAAGACTTGTGCAGTAAACATGTCATAAAATGCAATAAGTGATATAGTTTTAAATGCTAAGCGCTAACACGTTATCATAAAATGATCTTTGCAGATTCAACAACTATTGCTACAACAAAACTATACACCACAACAGTCACAACCTCGCCAACAACTGGACCTGCCGGTAAAACTGCTTACACGATAACAAATAAATGAAATACTGCCTTTGAGATTTAACATCAGTTGCTACAACAGATGTGAAGTTTATTGCAGCTGCGACATCACCAACAACATTTATAACATGTCAGTTCTCTCAAATAAGGAGATGAGATATCATGAGTATGAAATATCTAGAGTAGGATTAGAGTAGGAAGGTTGTTAAACCAACCTTAAAATTACAATTTTAGACTCACCACCTACAATAGTACTACATATCTAAACACTATACTTTTCCACACTTTAGAGTGGGTGTCAGGGAACATTCAACATATCATTTATTTGTTCTTTATATTGACCTAAAACTTTTAATTCCGGAGCAAATGATTTTTTTTTTTGATACAATAATCAATCCTACATTTTACACATTGTTTCTGCAACACTTTGCTGTACAATGCAGCCAGTCCTTTTTGCTATATATTTATATTATATGTTTTATATTATAACTGAGGGTATTGTGTAAAACCTGTGCAGCCAAAATATTAAAATATCACAGTGAGTGATTTGGACTTGACTAATTTTGCATTTCACTGTTGACATTTAAACATGATTCCAAATTCTTCTTCACAGACACAACACCTATTAGTCCAACAGACCTCACCACTACACCAGCTGTAGTTACCGGTAAGTAAATATCAGTCCTCAGGTTAAGAACAGTTCTGGATAATGGTGTGGGTGAAAAGTTTACACTACATAAAGTGTACTGTATGTGCTATAACCTTTACCTCATAACTTGTAGAAAATAAATAAGTGTGAAATATTACATTTAGGATCTACACCTGTTGTAGATCTGAACATTACTACAGCCTCAACAACACCAATGATGGTTGTAACAGGTGTGTTTAATTGTTGTAATTGTAACAGTACTTTTACTTTTTTTATAAGTGGGCTGATTTTAAGTTTTTACAGTAATACAGTCTGTAGAACATGTGCAGTAAAAATGCTAAATAATCTGGGCCTGAATCGGTTTTGAAATTAAAATGAATCCATTACTACAAAATGTTTTTTACAGACACAACATCGACTGCTACAACAGATCTAAACCTGACAACGCCCACTGTGCCACAAACCGTAACCAGTATGTCTTTATGAATATAGAGAACATTTGACATTTTTCTTACTTGCTTTTGAAAGTAGCACATAAATAACTGCAAAATGTTCTCTTTAGACTCAACATCTGCTGCCACAACAGATTCAATAGCCACAAAAGCTACAGCAACAACATCAATAACAATTGTAACAGGTAAGTATTTTAAAGTAAGGGAATAAGTTAAATATCTATAGTAAAAATATTTGAGGAAACTGTACATATATCGTTAAGGCCTCAAATAACGTCATCAGGGTTCAGTTTTACTTCCTAGTCAGCAATAACATGCAACTTTACAAACACAACACCTGTTATATATGACACCCAGCCCGGCCACCCCAGCAACCAAAGTCCAAGATAACTGTGTAAATGTAGCTTTGTTGTAGCTCTGTTGTATTTTACAAGTTAGAAAACAAAAACAGAAGTACTGTGTACTAAATTAACTATTTATTATCATCCTAGATTCAACACTCAACTCTACTACCCCGACAGCTGTACCAACTACTGCACTTACCAGTAGGTTTTTGAGAAATATGGGATGGACAAGTTCTTAACGTGACAGTTATTGTTGAATCATTTTCAAATATTGTTTTCAGATTCCACACATATTGCTACAACACATGGGATAAGTACAAGTACTGAAACACCAACAACATTTGCAACAAGTAAGTAAAAACCGTTACACCATTGTGTTGTTAAAACTAGGCAGTCGGTTCTTTAAATTCAGGTCACTGGTTGGACTTCAGGGTAGGTGTCATGGAGCTGATGTAGTAAAGGCAACAACAGATGATCATGTAATGTCAAATAATGCAAACATTTCTGTTCAGGTCCAACACCTGTTGCCACAACAGATATGAACACGACAGCAGCTGCAACACCAACAACTATTGTAACACGTAAGTGTTCAGAAATTTTTGTGACAATATAGTAATTTGGTAGAAAAATCACAGTAAGTCAGATGGGCTGATTTGTTTCATTGTCAACTTAAAGGCGCCTACCGCTATAACAGATATGACAACTACTGTGAAAACAACTACAATTACACCTCCCTTATTATAACAAGGATTTAGGTCCATTTACTGCTACTTTATACTCCACTAGAGTTCAGGGGCAAATATCGTGCCTTTTCTTGCACATTCATATTAATAATACAAAATACTATTAACAAATATAAAGTATGATGTATGATGGATGGATGAGTAAAATCTTTATTGATCCCTGGGAGGAAATTCAAAAGCTGCCTAGCAATATATGAAGTTGAATATAAGCCCCACTTTTACCAGCTGCTACACCACAGTGATGTACACATTAACCCATCAGTAATTATAGTACAATAATATTATACCTATTATTCTGAAATTGGCACTTCTGCATCATGAATACTTTTTACTTGTGGTACTTGTATATAATATGTACAATGTATATTTTGATGCTAATACTCTTGCACTTTTACTTGAGTAACAACACCAAATACAATTGTAACAGGTAAGTATTTTAAAATAAGGATATAAGTTAAATATCTATGGTAAAAATATTTGAGGAAACTGTACATATATTGTTAAGGCCTCACATAACGTCATCAGGGTTCAGTTTTACTTCCTAGTCAGCAATAGCATGCAACTTTACAAACACAACACCTGTTATATATGACACCCAGCCCGGCCACCCCAGCAACCAAAGTCCAAGATAACTGTGTAAATGTAGCTTTGTTGTAGCTCTGTTGTATTTAACAAGTTAGAAAACAAAAACAGAAGTACTCTGTGCTAAATTAACTATTTATTATCATCCTAGATTCAACACTCAACTCTACTACCCCGACAGCTGTACCAACTACTGCACTTACCAGTAGGTTCTTGAGAAATATGGGATGGACAAGTTCTTAACGTGATAGTTATTGTTGAATCATTTTCAAATATTGTTTTCAGATTCCACACATATTGCTACAACACATGGGATAAGTACAAGTACTGAAACACCAACAACATTTGCCACAAGTAAGTGAAAACCGTTACACCATTGTGTTGTTAAAACTAGGCAGTTGGTTCTTTAAATTCAGGTCACTGGTTGGACTTCAGGGTAGGTGTCATGGAACTGATGTAGTAAAGGCAACAGCAGATGATCATGTAATGTCAAATAATGCAAACATTTCTGTTCAGGTCCAACACCTGTTGCCACAACAGATATGAACACGACAGCAGCTGCAACACCAACAACTATTGTAACACGTGAGAAAGATGTTTTCAAAATACTTCTTATAAGTAGGCAGCTATTGTTTAAGCTACAATTATATAAAATATGTGTTATGAAACCATATGTGGTGATGTGTGATGTGATGTGGGTTTGATAAATTTCTTGTTTCTTTAGTAAACAATAACACATGATCATAAACACAAAAAACCTCACACAACTTTAGTTACCAGCAAGGTTAATATTTTATTTAAAAAAACAGTATTTTTTAAAAACTTTCTTTTGTTTCAGTTTATTAAGGATTTTATACTTTCTTTCAGATTCAACACCTGTTTCTACAACAGATTTGAACCACACAACAAGCGCAACACCACCAACAGCTGTAACAAGTAAGTGTTCAGAAATTTTTGTGACAATGTAGTAATTTGGCCCATTCGGTCCAAAAACATTTTGAAAGAACCCTACGATTAAATAAAGTTAGCCTGCTCGGACAGTGGAAGTCTCTGATCTATGCTCTACGAGTGCAGTGGGGGATTCACCAAACTCTTGGACTAGAAAACCTGACTCTCTTCAATGAGTGACTCACATAAAGTCTACTGAACCCTACAACTTGCTTCACCAACAGCTGTAGTTACCAGTGAGTTTTTAGATATAAGAGATAGGGCAGTACTTCCCTGGTTAGCATGCTTGAAACCTTTCAGTAATTCATATTCACTTGAAGGATTTTACTTTGACACAACAGCTGCCACAACACTAATGATAATTGTTGCAAGTATGCTTAAAAAAAATTGTCACAATATGAATACATAGTGAGAATTGCGGTAAGGTAGTTATTTATTGTCAGAAATGTTGTATGATCATAAAATTGTTCTTGATTCAACATCTATTTCTACAACACCCAAACTACGCCAATATATGTTTGTCTTTGCAGGTTCAACGCCTAATGTTACAACACATCTGAACACAACAACACCTACAACTTCACCGACAACTGTAGCCACCGGTATGTTTCTAGAAAAAAAAGGAACATTCCCATGGTTAACATTTGCCTAAAATCTTTCTGTGATTTATCGTCACATGAAGAATTTTACATTAGATATCATGTTTATTCCAGATTCAACACCTGTTGCTACAACAGATGTGAACACAACAACAGCTGCAACACCAACGACTATTGTAACACGTAAGTATTTAAGAATCATTTTTGCAGAAAACAAAAAAATAAATAAAATAAAATAGAAAAACAAATACATTAATTGACCTGAATCTATTTTTTTTTGTAAGCAATAACTCTTGTTCATATAATGATCTTTGCAGAATCAGCATCAGTTGCTACAACACATCTGAACACTACAACATCCACAACTATACCAACATCTGCATTTACCAGTAGGTTTTTAGAATCAATGGAGGGCCAACTCTCAAGATTTGTTTGAAATTTGAAATAAGACATATATATTGTCAGATTCAACAGCACCAACAGATGTGAACATTACAACAGATATAACAATATTAGTCACTGCCCTGAAGTAATTGCTAAAGTATAAAAATATAAAATGAATACAGTAATTGGTGGAGGCTTGAATAATTTCATTTCTTATTGTCGATGATAAAATGGTTGTTGCTAAATCAACAAATACAGTATTGTTACAACACATCTGAACATCACAACACCTGACCTGAGTCTAAGAGGATAAGAACTGAACCCAGCAGGCATTCTGTTTTTCATGTGCGAATCTGACCCGAGCCCAACACAACTGATGCAAGCTGAAGCACCGAGTTTGTACTTGTTACATAAATATATAGTAAAAAATATATTTTATAGTAATTTGGGCTTGGTTGGTTTGTATTGGTTTGTACTGCAACAGCATCTATTTGTAAAATCATCTTTGCAGATTCAATGCCTATTCACAATTGCATTACCCTCAACTTCATCAAAGCTGTAATTAAAATTTGTTCTTGTCAATTCAACACATATAGCCACATCACATCTGAACACAGCAGCACCCTTCACATCAACAACTGTAGTTAACAATGAGTGCATAGATTTAAGGGACACATAACTAGTTGGCATGTGTTTGAAAACTTCAGTGATCATATTCACTTGAATGATTGAACTTTTTACTACAGTTGTTACACACAAATGCCTGAAACATGTTGTTGCAGTGTTTTTCTTTATTTAACTGGGCAGTTATTAACTTAATTATGTTTATGTGAAATATGTGTATAGTTTGAATGATGCATTGATGCTATGTATTGTGAGCAATATCGCATGATCAAACACTCTTTGCAGACTCAACACCTCACGTTACAACACATCGGAGCACTACATCAAATATACCAACAATGACACCAACAGCTCACGTCACCAGTAAGTTACATACAAGGCACTGGCAAATCTCTGCACTCTTCGCAAATACATCTGTTTGAAACTATTTCATTTTTCCTAACATGCATGATTTTTGCTTTACACTTAACATTCACAATTGTATTTGTTTTCAGACTCAGCAAAAGTTGCAAGAACAGAAAAACAATTGTCGCAATATAAAAATGTATTGAAATTGACAGTACTTGATCTGGGTTTGAAGTATTTGGTGTTTTTTTTCAGCAACTATATATGATTAGAATATTGTTGAAAACATAGCAATATAAATGTGACTAAAGCAAGTGGTCTTGAATAACTTTGGCTTCTCCTGTCAGCAGTAAGACACTGTTCTTAAATGATCTTTCCAGATTCAACACCTTTTGCTACAACACCGTCGTCACCAACAACCATTATTCCTGGTATGTATTTTAATATAAGCAAAGGCATAACACTCCTCAGGTTGGAAAATATTCTGTAATTTACTTTCACTTGAAGGATTTCACTTTTCAATTTAACAAGCTGTACATTATTATAAAATCATCTTTTCCGTTTCAATAACAGCGGCTACAACAGACGTTAATACAACAACTGTAACAAGTAAGTTTTGTGAATTTCCCAACTGTGGGACAAATAAAGGTTTATCTTATCTTATAGAAATGCTTAAAAAATGGCTTGAATAATTTTGTATTTTATTGTCTGCAGTAACACATTTTTTTTTTGCAGATTCAACGTCTATTGCTACAACACCCACAACTCCACCAAAAACTGCTGTTACCAGTAGGTATTTATAAATAAGTAAATCCTCTGGTTGAGATTCAGTTGAAAATGTTCAGGAATTTATTCTAATTTAAAAGTTTAATTTATAATTTTATAATTAGACTGTTATTATTAAAGTTAAGGCAATGTGAAATATCTATGTCATAACAAAACCCCCTGCTGTGACTTGTAGTATTTACAAATTGTTGAAAAGCTATAAATTATATGCACTTTACATTTGTGGAAATTATTCGTATTATATTTAGTGCTTACATTTAAACTGCTGCATTTTCAGCTACTGGTGTGATCATCACAACATCAGAGGTTATCTCTACCACAGTGCCAACCACAACCCTTACAACAACTACAAAGGCTCCTACCACTACTACCACTATCCCCGCTACAACCACGACCAGAGTTACTACCACTACCTCCACCACCACTACCAGCACAACTGTTACCAGTACCCTTTCAACAACCAGGGCAGCTACGACTACAGTCACAACACTGCCTACTTCTACAGCTGGTACAGGTAATGTTTTATTAACAAAAGGGGGGGCAACTAACAAACTCTCTCTAACAAACTATATCTTATATTATGCATAACCATATATCAGATGATCATTCGGCCATTAAAACTGATGGTCAAAATTTGATTGGCCAAACATGATGTTAATTGCATCTCATTGTGTCCAGGAAGATCATCCAGACATCTCATTTGCTCTTCAGTTTCGGCACACAATTGGGCTGAAAGAAAGAATAATCTCCATACATACATTCAATTACCTTAATTACAAATTGATTGATTGATTCATTTCTTCAGTCTTTGAACATGATGCCAGTGGAGCTTAAAATTTACGCATCTTACCATATGAGATCAGTTAACATGGCAAAATGACATTGTCCTGTGTAATTTAGGGCACAGGACCAATATCTATTTACATATATTGTAATGTCTTAAACATATTTCTACTCACCACCCCAAGAGGCACCCACATAATTTGTGAGCACAGCATGTTTGCTTTTTTATCTTGCAAAATTTTTGCCTTCCTGAAATTTTTGGCATGCTTTTGACTCCTTTCTTACTTTGATAGATAGATAGATAGATAGATAGATAGATAGATAGATAGATAGATAGATAGATAGATAGATAAAAACCATTGATTCTATAAGTAATAGTGTAGAGTACTAGAGGTAGAAGTGATGTGGAAGATAGTGCAAAGTGTTTGTGCAAAGAACATAAATTTGATGATTTTCATCTCTTTTCAACAAACAGTATTTGATGTGGAAATGTCAGTCAGATTAGACAAGGAATTCACAGCAGACTTAAATGATCCAACAAGTTCTGCGTACAAGGAGCTTGAATCAAGGATTCTTCCAGTGGTAAGTGCATTGTTAACGCCATATCCAATTCTAACTTGTATTTTCAGTTCTTTGTGTTCTCATGTTCTCATGTATCATTATCTATATGTGTCCACAGTTAGAGGAGCTGTATAAGGGGATGACTGGGTTTATCAAAGTTTTTGTGAAGGCATTCAGGTACAGTAATTCTGGCAGTGAAAACATGTGGAGCCAGGAATTTATACACTTTTACATCACCACTTTGGCTTTTGTTTGTTCTTACAGCGAAGGAAGTATAATTATGGATTTTGCTGTTCAGACAACACAAGTTGTTTCGGATGAAATGGCCAACGCAAATGAAAAACTCCCAGAAGCAATGGGGCCTATTGCCCCTGTCATTGGCTCAGTTACTGCATCTTACGACAGTAAGTTGAAAAAAGTCAGTAGCATGTTTTTGTAGAACACGACTGCATTCCTAACTCATCTCTTTTACTTTCTCTAAAGGTCCAACTTCAATCAGCTTTCCAGACCTCACTTATACTGGTAGAACCATGACCCTAACGTGTGACCTTCCTGAACACATTAATCTGGGACAAATTACTGGTTCTGAGTGGAAATTTAATAACCTGGAAATGAAAGACAGCAAAAGAATTAAAATAACTGCTTCTGACACAAAGTCTCATCTGACAGTTAACAACGTCATCCTTGCTGATACTGGTAAGTTAAAGCTGGCTGAATTTGTTAACTAATAAGAAACCAGAAACCAAGAAATCACTATACAATTTGAATAGAACAGTAGCACACAGTAAATACTAGGCTCTATATTACATGACACTGCAAAACTGATATGCGGTAGTTTGGGATTTTGTTGTCTTTTGCTGTGTTAGAGAAAAAAAGACAGTTTTCTGATGTGAGTTTAGAAGAAAACAGACAAATGAATTCTTCTGCCTGCTTGGCCATCATATGCATATTGCAAATACGGTCTGCATGCATTATAGGGAAGTATTTGAAAACTCATATTTTCCACTTCTGTTGAAAAAAAAATCTGTCCACATGACCTTTGCTCAAAAAAGCATGCTGTAGCATGCTGGGGGGCCAGTGGGGGGCAATAAAGTCTACATGAAATATCAGAGAAGAACATTCTGAGCCTACACAGTGAACACAAACAATAGTAGATTATTATTAGTATTATATGTATGTATTTATTCATTGTAAACAAAGGTTCAGGCTCATTACACAAAGCAACAACGGGCATGTGGGAATTGAGGTGATGACACCATTGTTTCACAAATGCTCCACCTCAGAAGGGGTGTTCAAAAATCTCAGTTTTAGTGACCTAAAAGGCAAAAATGTAGTGGAAAATATTTGTTTTCAAAAATCTTTGAATATGTCTATGTGTAGAAAAGACCTATGAGACCACATCACTCGCTCAAAATACCAACATACACAAACATATGAAAATATTTAGTCGTGTTGTGTAAAACTGACATTTTGATAGTTTTCAGGTTTTCTTTTTTACAGTATAACAGTACCAATGCAGTCATTGATATTTACTTCTGTCTCACAGGGCTTTATGAATGTGTTCTGAGAGGCAGCGTAATGAGTTTCCTCCAAAAAGGACTTGTAACAGGAAATAACATCAAACAAGCTCCCATTGTGCGGCTACAAAGTCAAATTAATGTTAAATGCAAAGAGGGACAGATACAAGAGCTTCTGTGTTGTGTCCAGTCCCCTTATAAAATCAAGTGGTCCAGTCAAACAACTGTTTTACCCTCAAGTAAGTATGAAGTGAGCGTTGAAAACTTCTCAGTGCGCCCAAGCTGTGAAACTGGACACAGCTATTAACAGTTTATCTCATTAACACTGTTAAATGTTCACAGTTGTCACTGACGATAGAGAAACCTACTGCATCAAACATGATTACCAGCAAGGAGTCTGCAGCGAATTTCCGCAGAAAGAAATTTTTACATGTGAGGTCGATAATCCACGGGGTTATCAACAGACAACATTAATGACAATTTTCACAGACGGTAAGAGCAATATTTAAAATGTGAATATACTGTTCCTTTTTACTATCTCATTGTGCAACACTGATTGATTATTTAACTCTTTAAGCTATAACATGTGATGATGCTCAGTATGGGACTGGACGACCGAATGACGTATCACGCATAGGATGCGATGTAGGCCAAGAGGGGAGCAAGACTGCGGTGTGCCAGAAAGCAGGAGAGTGGACACTAATTAGGGACACCTGCATCGTAACAGAAATCAAGGAATTATTAATTGATTCACAGGTACGTAATCGACTGGGGCCAACACATCATCCCCATTTGAAATCTCTGAAGCAACTATATGGTATTCTACTATATATTGTAAATGTGAAAGGTTGGGAAGGGAAAGGGAGGAGGTTGGCAAAATACATGGATTCACTGAGCTCCAACACTAACAAATCCATCATCTCTCCTCTCTTTGTTAGAAGCAAAGAGCATTGTACTAAACATCCAGATACTGTAGCAGCTTGTCATTTTTAGCATCGACTGTCAGTTCACTGGTTAAAATGAAAAAAGGCACCAGTGACAGGTCATATCAGCTGTGACTAATTAATGTCAATTCCATGAGTAACTTGGTAATAGGCCAAAATGAAGCTTGTTTGTTGTTTGGCAAAGTGCTCTTTGTGGCCAGTATCTGTACTTTTCTCTCTAGACGATCATGTCACGTCAATTTCAGGAGATTTAGAGTTTTAATAGCTACAACTGTTATTTCAATCTGTCAGATACATATTTAATCAACATTAAGTAAGTATTGTATTGGTCTCAGTAATGACAGACACTCATTAATAAAAAACTGTGATTGAGATAGAAAACAAACGCTAAGCTTGCCCTGCACTCATGTGGCCTATAAGGTGCACAGCTGTCTGTAACATTTTCTAGTGGCCGGAGAGAAATGTGTCTGCATTTGTCATGAATAGTTTGCAGCTCACACTAATAAAATGTTATATCATAAGTTACTGTGTCTTCAATTGTTTCATTCTCTCAGGATTTGGTTGCGGAGGAAGTGCCACAATTTTCTGCAAATCTAAGTCAAATTGTCCAGGAAGAAAAAACAGAAATTACAAATTCATCTGCAACTATATCAGCTATCATTGACATCCTAAACACCATTGCAGTTGTTTCCACTGCTGTTGAAGAAAATGTCATGCAGGTAAGCTAAACCTTCCCCTCTGTACATGAGAATTACATATGAATTTTCCCCCCAGGGAGAAATAAAGTATCTATCTGTTGCCTTTTAAGAATATACAGTATGTGTTAACGTATGTCAACAAATCTATCATCTGCAGAATGTACTTGAAACAGTTGATGTCATCATTGGTGACGATACCAGAGAGTCCTGGGCAGTTCTGAATGCAAATGAAACCAGCAATAAGAGCTCAGAATTACTGGGTTCACTGGAGAATCTCTCTGATGGGTTGGTCGGAGAGTTTGCCATTGCAACTCAACGGATCTTGCTCAACAGAACCACGTTCGACAACTCCTTCAGGGCAGATCTGAACTCCAGCGTTGTCATAGACATTCCCGACAGCAACATTAGCAATGTCTTTATCACCACCATCACCTTCTCCACCCTCAATAACGTCATGCCAGCACGGAACTCCAGCTTTGACGCCAGCCTCTTCAACACCACCAGCAATGAAACTGTCACTGATAATGCCATCAATGCTGCTGTGGTGCTCGTCCAAGTAAATGCAACAATTAAGAATGTCACTCTGAGCTACAATAAGCTGAACAGCTCGCTGTCACTAAACCCACAGTGTGTCTTCTGGAACTTCACACTCTTTGATAATCTGGGTGCTTGGGATGATGAGGGGTGTATGTTTGTTTCGGACATAAATGACACGGTAACCTGCAGGTGCAACCATCTCACCTCCTTCTCAATTCTGATGGCAACGGACATTCCTCCAGAACTAAGAATTGCCTTGGATATAATCACTTATGTTGGAGTTGGGATATCTCTGGCGAGCTTGGTTATATGTCTCATTATTGAAGGATTTGTTTGGAAAGCCATTACCAGTAATAGCACTGCTTTCATGCGTCACATTTCCATCATTAACACTGCCCTGTCTCTGTTGATTGCTGATATCTGTTTCATCATTGGTGCCTCTATTGCTAAGAACTACGTCGAAAACCCGGGGGATGAATACGAAGTTCCAGTTGGACCATGCAGCACAGCAACATTTTTTATGCACTTTTTCTACCTTGCTCTGTTCTTTTGGATGCTTGTGTCAGGCCTTCTGCTCTTTTACCGGACGGTCATGGTCTTCTCCCGCATGTCCAAGTCAACCATGTTAGCCATTGGCTTCACTTTAGGCTACGGGTGCCCTCTGATTATAGCTGTTATTACTGTTGCTGTCACGGCACCTGGAGATGGATACATCAGGAGTCACGATGCTTGTTGGCTCAACTGGAGCAAAACAAAGGCCCTGTTGGCCTTGGTGATACCTGCCTTGACCATAGTTGTTATCAACATTTTAATTGTAATCGTGGTCATGTTCAAAATGTTAAGAAGAGGTGTGGGAAACCACACAGATGATAAGCATACACTGGTGGTCATTGCAAGGTGTGTCATCATTTTGACTCCTTTATTTGGACTGACCTGGTCTTTGGGAGTGGGAACCATGGTTTTGTCAAACGTCGAAACAGCAAACAGAGATGCCGTCAGAGGAATCCATATTGCCTTTGCATTCTTCAATTCACTACAGGTATTTGCAACCATTGAAATACAAGGGTGTAATTTAATGTTTTAATCCTGGCTTCTTTCCTTCTGATGATGAAGAAATGTGCATATGTGTTTCCTCAGGGTTTCTTCATTTTAGTGTTTGGAACACTATTCGATTCAAAGGTATGTTGACTTCAAAAAAATAGTTTGACATTTTGAGAAATACACTTTTTTTTACTTTACTGCTGAAAGTTAAGAAGATTGATGCCACTCTGACTGTACTGGAGGAAGTATTCAGATTCTTTATGTAGTACAAGTACAAGTACAGAAGTGTTGCAAAAATCAAAAATGAAAGTACTTCTTAATGAGCAGAAAGACTCTTATCAATACTGTGTATACAATGCAATGTATAATTAGAGCAGCTTACAAAGCTCCAGGCTTTAGCTTCACACTTATCATACAGACATGAGAGTGGTATCAATCGTCTTCACAAGAAAGTGAATAAGCGTATTTCCCAAAATGTCAAACTGTTCTTATAAAGTACTAATCTTGCAAATTATTTCCCAAATTGCACAGTGGTTGAATGCTATTGATTTTGACATTGACATGAATTTGATTGCACCTGTAGATCCGTTCCATTCTCACAAGGAAATTACCTACATCAAGCACAGGATCTCATACAAGAAGTGTAAGTGTTTTTTTCCCCAAAACTATTGCATAAACTTAAAGGTTTATTAAGATGTCCTACCTGTAGTTGGATATACAGAACTTTTAAATGCTACAGAAATTCTCAATTTCTTCTTGCAAATACTTAATTTCATACATATTTATTTGTTTCTACTATAGAGCACCAGTGGTGGCTTTTCCTCTCTCAGTGGACTGAACTGGATAAGTCGACTGCGCGGAAGAAGATGTAAGTTGTTGTTTTAAATTTACCAAACATTTAAATTCACTTGTGTCAACTATCATAGTAACAGTTCCCTTTCTCTCAGATATCTACCGCGTGTCAGAAGCCGCAAACTCCAGCACCACCGGTACATCAGAGTCATTTGTTAATATATGAATCAAAGCAACAAATTGTTCACATAAATTTCATTAAGATTGGAGAGCTATTGTCAGGTTATCATAAGTTCACTGGTATGATATTGTAAACACTGGTGCAATGAACATGGTCATGAAATCAGGAAGAAAATGATGTCATACCAGACAAACAGCATTGCAAGATGTTTGCTTTGTAATGTTACTGTTGCCTATTTTATTTTTTTCTAATTTTTAATTCTGTTTTTTTTCTATATTTGTGTGACATATCAGAAAAGTAAAGTTTAATCAAACAATATTGTGAATGAATGACATGGTATTCTTGAAACACTTGCCCTGCCAATTGTAGCTGTGTGATGTAAGTGTGTAAGTGTGATGTCAAGTACTACTTTGTTTGGGATCTTGAGATTCACAAAGGCCAGAGTAATTACCAAGCTAAGGAAGTTGTGAATAATAAATGTCTCACAATTACCTCCAGAATAACTCTGAATCAATGACCATATAAGTAAATACTTTACAGTTACCTTACCATCATCTCCCATGTCTTTGTCCCCTTAAGTGAAGTGGAGCATCGTACACTAACAACTAATAATAATGAAGACCACTGTTTAGTGCTGAAATCTATGACTTATTTTAGTTACATATGTTGTAGTTTCACATCACTTTCGTGGCATTGTTGCATGTTAAGAATGACTCTCCATAGAAAACTTGCTGTTGCTATGCCTTTATTTAGTCTCATTGTTCTAGTTTAGCAGTGTCGTGTGCCATGTTTGTAGTTTCACACAATCAGAAGAAAAAAACACGACGTCTGAAAAAAAGAAAGTCACAGAATTCAATACAGTCTCATTCACCAGATTTGAAAAGAAAGAGGTGTTTAAATGATGCCTCAATGTTGCCAAAAAAGAAACAGAAATCAATGAGATAGATGTTGATCCAGAAGCTTTCAAATGAAAACATAAAAGAAACATAATGTTGAGGGGTTTTGTGTTCAGGACCAACTGAGGCAGAGGTGGACACATATGAAGTGGTTTGAATAGTCTTTAATGAAACTAAGGCAGGTGAAAACACAGGTGGAGGTGGCAGGAGGGAAGCTGGCTTGAGAGTGGAGATGATGGCTTGAACTGGCAAGGACTGCAGCTGGACATGGGAAGCAACACTGGAGACAAGGAGACACTGGGGACTGGACACTGCAGGCACATCCTGACCACCTTGAGGAACCACTGCTACAGGCATTAAGTGTCTGCCTCAAGGCCTCTGCAGCAGTAACTCTTGTTGCTGTCGGTCTGTTAGCCTTTGGTTTACTGCACAACATAACAATGTAGTGATTAGAAGTGGAAAATTACGATAAAATCGAAGCCTATAATGTCAAAAAAACATACATAAATGACCCCACACATTATCCTGCCACACCAATGAGCCAATACCTGCAAAAAACTATGAGAAGTTATAGGAGAAGTAGATTGACAAATTCGTGGCAGGAAACATTTTTCCGGTCAAAAATATCCCAGCGGCACATATAAATATATGGATGGTAAATATCAAAATCTCTTCCAGTGGCAAAAACAGTTCAGTAAAATCATGATCAGGGTGTGGAGGGGCGTCTCTTCACTGAAAGTTCAAACAAAAGAGAATACTGAGGGCCACATTTTAAGGGCAGTGTAACCAGTAAAGAAAGTGGCTCAGTATGTTGATTCACAGATATTTATGAACTAATTAATACATAAGATTTATTAATACAGTATCTCAGTCTGTTCTGTAGAAACTCACTTTTATCTACAATATAGTATTTGAATCACAATTATTCAGGAATTAGTAAATAATGCCTTATTAATTATCAGGTCCTGATGTATTCACTCACTTGTGCCTTATAAGGTAAGTAAAATATATTAGTTGCATAAACAGGAAACAGAAAAAAATATTTTAACAAAACACTTACAGTATGTGCGGTCTGTTGTGAATGGAGTGAATATAGAGAGTAGGGTTAGGGTTAGTGTTAGTCTGGACTGGCATTAGATTCTTGGCCTGAATTAGACTAAATATATTGTTCACAAAGAAAACATTGAGAAACCCACTCTTGTATTCAACATACAGATGCAGCATCTGCCGAATGTTAATAACTGAAAACAAACAGAAAATGAGACACACAATGAGATATAGATACACTGATACACTGTTTAAGGGGCTGTCTGTGCACTAGGTTGTTCAATTCACTGTGCAGTGACAGTGTTTATAAAAAAGACATGTTAATCTTCACTACCAAACTTCATCATTAGTGGCATCTCAGCACTTCAAATAATGAATCAAAAGAGCTTAGAATTAGTAAAATCACCCTGAAATATTTTCCCAGAAATTATCATTCTGAAAGCTGATCGAAACCAGCTGTAAAAGAAAGCATAGACAAATGGATTGAGCATTGAATTTGACCATCCAAGCCACTTGAATGTTTCAATCACAGGATCTGGTATTGTGTAATTACTCAAAGGGTTAAAGGTGATGCAAAGAAAGAAAGGAGTCCAGCATAATAGAAAAACTCCCATAACAATAGCCAGAGTTTTAGTGGCCTTTCTCTCCATCTTACTGACAGTTGCTCCAGACTTTGAGCTCTGACAGGCTGTGTTGTGGATGCTGCGTGCCTGTCTCTGTGCCACCGTCAAGATCTGTAGGTAGATGCTGAACATTATCAAAGCTGGGAGGTAAAATGCAAAAACTGCTCCCATAAATGATGACCTTGAATATTGAAATAATGCACACCTTCTGTTAAATTGTTCTTGGTTCAGTCTCTGAATTGTCATGCCAATCGCAAGTAGAGCAGAAACAGTCCAGCTCACCAGGATCATGATCACAGTCACACAGAGATTTATCTTAGATCTGTAGCTCAGAGGCTGACACACTGCATAATATCTGTCAACAGAAATAAAGCACAAGTTCAAAATCGAAGATGTGCACAGAAACATATCAAAGCTGCCTCGTACTACACAGAGTAAATCTTCAAAATACGAACATGAGCTTACAGCCAGAATCGTGCTGAAAGGCAAAACAAAAACACCAACAAGCAGGTCAGCCACAGCCAGAGAGAGGATGAGATAGTTTGTAGGAGTGTGGAGCTGTTTGAAGTAAATGATGGAGATTATTACAAGAAGGTTTCCACACATTGTAAGAACACATAACAAGCCAATGAAAATACATAATAAATATGAAGTGGTGACTGCTGTTATGCCAGATGCACTCGCTGATTCATTACAGAGATGTTTGTCCTCAACAACATCATCAGACCTTCTGACAAACAAGATAGGTTCCATGCATAAATGAACTGATCATTAAGACTAAGGTAACATTTGCAATAACATGCCTTTAATCAAGAAAATCATGTGATGCTCTGTATCTTTCACACCATGCCTCTCAATCCTGGTTTGTGCATCTGTACCGATGACGGCCCTTGGTGTCTGTGCCGCTGAGCACACGTGGATTACATTCATTATTCTGGGCTCATTTGCATATCATGTTCAAGGGAGTGGCATTTAATGTAGGTCATAATGTGTTTAATTTCCCATACAAATACACAAGTTTGGGTTATCTTTATATAAATGAATCCCTACAACCAGAATTTCAAATTTAGTTTTAGTCTTTGTAACTTACTGAAATATGAAGTCACATTTTTGTCGTTTTGTTTTGTTTTGTTTTAGTCATGGTTTGGTCAGTAGAACTCAGATTAAACAGTGCACACTAACAAGATGCAAAACTTTACGTTTTTCAGGGGACCGAAGAGACCCAATATAGCCCTGATGTACCAAGTCTCTCCTTTGCAATAATCCATTTTTTAAAAGCTACATTCAAGCCAGAAGTGGCTGAAAGCGTCGCTGAGCTCGAGTGGTACCACTCCAAGATTAGATGGACGGCAGAGGAGGTTTCAATGAAGTGTATTACTTCTCAGTCAAATTTAATTAGCATCAGGTGTGTTAATTCACTAATTCAGAGAGCCTGGCTGTGTTACTGTGTCTATAGCCTGGCTTTCATTTGTTACGTCCTGCGTGTCTTTTCTTGGTCTGGCTTGACTGATGCATTTACCAGTGACGAATGGCCATCTTACGTTCATTTCTTGCTGTGTGTGCCATTAAAAAAATTATCTTGATTATGGACTCTGAGAAATTGATGGCCACAAAGGAGTAGTGTAGTAGGCCTACAGGCCACAGAGGCAACTGCAGCACTGAGACAGTTGTTGTGCATGACACACACACACACACACATTCAAAAATTACTGGGTTGTTCTTAGGGCACCACAACTCCCCCCCACCTTCAGCCCCTGCTCCAGTTTTTGCAACATGCCTAATCAAAAACAAATACAATGCATTTCTGCATTTTCTTCACTACCATAAGTACCACCATGCAAATAATATTGACTTAAAAATGTACATTGTAGCACCACGCCCTTTCCCCCGAGATACTACATTCACCAGCATTCAACACACCATAGTATTAAGCAAAGACAAAACACACTAAGGAGAAAACTGAAACATTTCTAACAAGAGGTCTGACAATATCACTTATTAAACTTTGTAAAACATACAGTAAGGCTGTAGTTTAATGGTGCACAAACTTCTGCAGTACCCAGTACTAAAGTGAACACATCCTCATATAGCGCTCTGTAATGACAATGTCACCAAGCTACATTGTCTGCTCTATAGCTTAATACTGTTGCATTAAGTTTGTTGCTTTAGACATGATTGAGGTAGCTTATTGTCAAATTATCATGATAAGTTGAAGTTCACTGGTATGATATTGTAAATGCTTGGCTTGCATTAGGCATGAGTGAGATAGCTACAAATAGATATATGTCACAGCCATCTTGCAGAGGCGTTCTGACCCACTCACACAGAACATGACAGGTTTGTGCTGCTTTTGGATGTTCTAATGGAAAAAAATGCCAAACCAACCAACAAGGAATAACGTTTCATAGGTGACAAGTTGTTTTACAATATTTTACTGTTGGAAACATGTTGAATTCAATATATCACAATAATTTACCCTTATTTTAAGCTAACATAAGGTTAAGTGACTGTCCTGATACTAAGTTAGCTAACTTAATTTATGTAATGTCATGTCATGTTATGTCATGTTTCTTCAGTTTGCCTGCCTGCTTTTCCTGCATTTGGATCCACCCTCATCTTCAATTTAACGAAGATGTTTTCTTGATTTGCTTGCGTTTTGTCTATTTGCAGACAAAACACAGATCTAAGTTGCAACACTCTGAGCTCTCGCAGCCACCATAGCATAACAGTGAGAATAGAGATGAATGATGTGTGTGGTATTATAAGCATGCAGAGTCACTTTTCAGTTTCTGGTTTCAGGCTATAATTATACTAATTAACTCTTGCTCGGCACAGTAACTGAGTATACAGGTAATATGGGAAACCCCAAGGGGACAACAAACACTTACATGCTAAACATTTGATTGGTAATGTCAAGAGTGGGTGAGGGATGGTAGCTTGGCCTGGAAGGAGCAGAATGACAGGTTTATTTACTGGAAGCAGTACATACCACTGTAGACTTTTTCTATTAAACGTATAAATGAATCCATGTGAAACCCAAGTGGCTAAAATAATTTTGCCAAACAGTGGCCCAAATCTTTCATACCTCATTGCCAGACCCATGCCAGGCCAAACACTTCCTCCAAACCTTACCTTACTGAACTCGAGCAGCTTTGTCCCCAAAACATATCATATGTTAAATTATTATATCAAATAAATTGGGGGGGAAACGTAATTTCTGTATGAATTATGTTCATTTTTGCATCTTACTTGGCATTACAAACTGCAGTAATACAACTGAGATCAGCTTTTGCTACCTCACCTCCACCTCATGGTTGACTGTTTTCTATATGTAACCAAAATTATAATCTTTCCTGTACCTTAACCTTGTGCTTTAAGTTGGTGAAACATAAATATAAAAACTGGGCTTTAGTTGCTATGAGTGAATATTGTAGGGAACATTATTAGGAATAATTTTGCTTATGCATATGGACATTTTGCAGCTTCTTTCTGTTCCGTATATTTCCATACATAATTGAAATTTTGCTGCAATACATATACATATATTCTGTACATTTCTGCAAGGAATAATTCCATGCAATTGTTTCAAAATGTATTTCATGTTGCAAATTAAATGTGTTTAAAAACATTTTTGACAGGGCTGACTCAAGAGTTATCTGTTCTCCCCCAAATGTCAGTAATTAAACTGGTAAGTCTAATGTTCATAATCCATAAAATGATGGGCCCAACTTCAAGATGTTCAAGATTTTAACTTCTATAGTGGAACAGCATTCAGTAGTGAGGTAGAAAGGTGTAAAACATTTTTCATAAGCATATGACAAATAAGTTACTAAAATTGTCACTGATTCACTCAGACATTAAACTTTGAAAAAGTATCTTACAGTATAATCAGTTTGGCCTTCACAGTTTGTTTACAGTCTGATGCAATAATATGATGCAAACTGACACCTCTCCTATTACAGGTGTGAATGACTGATGAGTCATTGGTCCCTGTGGTCCCACAGAGCTCTGCTTGTCCCCGAGGCACACTGCAAAACTAAATCTAACTCTCACTAGGCAATGATGTAATGTTTATATGTAAAATGTTTCCAACAAAGTTACAAGCTGGAACAAAACAAGAACAGCTGAGCAGCAACAACAGTGACATGACATGGTTACAGCAAACTTTACTGATGTAATTATTATGTCAGAGTCAGATCCGTGTCAGGGTGTACACCAGACATTTTCTAATAGCTTATACCGCAGAAAGGATGTCAAAAGCAGTTTGCCTTCATATTTGAAATTTGAGTGTCAACTGCACACAATACATAATGAGAACAACTATGATGTTTTGCATAGTTGCTGATAGGTGACAAAGGTTTTAGCTTTCCTTTGGTGAAGGAGAGCAGCTCAGATTCACAAGGTTAACTAGATTTTGATGCCAACCCTGTTTCACGGCAAAAAATAAGCATCAAATAAGCAAATAAGCACAGCGTCCATTTACCAGTTGGCAGTTGTGTTATGTGTATTTGGGTATATTGTTAGGGGATCACTAAAGTCATTCGGGCTGCATAATCGAGAACCATGACTATGTGTACCAAATTTTGAACCCATCCATCTCATAGATGCTGAGATATGACTTGATGGTGGTGTTAGAGGACAGTCAGAGGACCACCAAAGTCATTTAGATTCCATCCTTTGGAGACCATGGATATCTGTACCAAATTTCACGGCAATACATCCAAAACCAAGATGGCACCGCTCTAGTGACAGCCTGTTACAGCAGTTCTCGCTCACTGCTGAGTTTTTCCTTTTTAATTCTTTTAAATTATTTTTCAGTTCGCTCAGTTCAACATGTCCGCCATAGTAACTCTGTTTGAGCTGGCATTTTCATTCATTTTTTACAATGTCTACATCCATGTCTGGGGCCCCTGTGCGCAGCCGAGGCCCTGTTGTTTAAAGTTGGGATCAGCTGTTGGCACAGCGGTGCTGTCAGACGAGAGGCCCGAGGTTCCCCGAGAGGTAAAGAGGAGAAGACGGGGGAACCGTGCTGGAGCCCAGCGCCGTGACAGGAGGAGAAGATTCAGACTGGTCCTCCTGTCCATCATCATGGGGAATGTAAGATCTCTCCCCAATAAGATGGACGAGTTAGTGGCGCTGACCCGACACCAGAGGGAGTACCGGGAGTGCAGCATCATGGTGTTCATGGAGACGTGGCTGACCCCGCGGACCCCGGACACGATCACTACAGTTTACGGATATATGTTACTACAGGCAGACAGGACGAAGGAGAGCGGTAAGAGGAAAGGAGGAGGGCTGGCAGTGTTTGTGAATGATAGATGGTGTAACTCTAACTTTGTTGGTGTAACATTGAACTGTTATCCCTTAGCATGAGGCCATACTATCTGCCTCGGGAGTTCTCGCATGTTATAACAATAGCTGCATATATTCCCCCCTCTGCTAATGCTGATGTGGCCTGTGATGTCCTCCACTCTGTCACGGGTCAGCTACAGACCCAACATCCACAGGCCCTCCTTCTTCTCTCTGGGGATTTCAACCGTTCAACCTTTTGCATGGAGAAGACTGTACCCATCAGGACTGTACAGTGTTTTCCCAACAACAAACCCTGGATTAATCCGGACATAAAGGCTCTCCTTAAGGAGAGGGAGAGGAAAAGATTCTTTAATTCAGGAAATAAGGAATCTGTGTCAAATGAATATGAAGACTTTGGTAATGTTGAAAACCTGGCTATGATGGTGAAGCTGCACAAATCACTATTGCTATATTAACAACAGATCAAATGACTATAGTCTATGAAATATGAAAGGGAATTATCATCCAGCTCTGTAGTTCCTCTCAGCTTTAAGGAGTCTACAGTTTTCCAGCCTGTACTGTAACTTATTCGCTCAGTGTCAGTGTCAGCTGCCTGTGTAAAGAGGCTGGACATTTGCAAACTTGTTTTCCATTACAACTTTATAAGGTGATACTGTAACACATCTGTGTTTGTTCACAGCTGTTGCCTCCAAGTGTCCAAAAAAAATCAAATAAAGCAGTTTTGAAAATAATGCATCAATACTTTTGTTTACATTTGCTTTAGTGATTATGCCTTTAAAGGTCATTTGCTATTTGAACACTGTGAGGTAAAGCAAACCCTGATACCTAGGAAAAGCCGGGGGTAACAGTGGGAGGAAGCCTCTCTCAACAGTGTCCATCAACAACACATTCACTCGCAGCAGTCTCATAGTTACAGGCAATAATGTTCAAAAACAGAGACTGGAATTATGAAATGCAAAATCTCATCCCAAATAAAGAGAATTACTGTATCTCACAGCCGATAAAATAGCAGCTTTATTAAAAAAAAAAACTATCCTCCAGAATGTTTCCTATTTTCAACTTCAAGTGTCATTTTGGTATTGATGATGCAATATAGTGTTGAGCTATAGTTACACCAGTCACGCATTTATCTATATTTTTAATACACTCCTTGACTACACATGTGTTGTTTCAAGGAATATATGCTATATCAATATAGAGTATATCCATTTGTATTATACTGTATGTACAGTAATAGTGTGTAATGTTTTGCAACAATTCAGACATACAGCATAAAAAGTAGAAACAATATGTCTATTCACAACTGTGCTCTTTAAAAACAGCACTAGAGGAGCTTGGAGTTTCCTAAATCACCTTGATATATTTTGCCAGAAAGGATAATTCTGAAGGCTGTCCTGAACCAGCTGTAAAACCACGCATAAACAAACGGGTTGAGCATAGAGTTCGACCTTCCAAGCCAGCTAAATATTACAATGACAGGAACCGGTATTGCATAGTTACTCACAGGCTGAAATGTGACACAAAGAAAGAAAGGAGTCCAGCATAATAGAAAAACTCCCATAACAATAGCCAGAGTTTTTGTGGCCTTTCTCTCCATCTTACTGACAGTTGCTCCAGACTCTGTGCTCTGACAGGCTGTGTTGTGGATGCTGTGGGCCTGTCTTTTTGCGACCTGGAAGATCTTTATGTAGATACAGAGCATGACACTTGTTGGGAGATAAAAAGTGAAAATACATCCAACAGCTGGCATTATTTTAATATCAAAAGAACAGCTATCACATTTTTTTTTGTAGCGTCCTGTAATCATCATTCCAATTCCAAACACAGCAGAAACACTCCAGCTCACAAATATCATGATGGTAACAACATGATTATTTAATTTAGTTGTATATCTCAGGGGCTGACACACCGCATAATATCTGTCGACAGAAATACAACACAAGTGAAGTATTGAAACATGGTTCAGTGCTATATCAAAACTCCCTCTTATTTTGCATCGTAAGCTTTCATAATGCCAACATGAGGATTCAGTGAGTGACATGCTAAAAGGACAAACTAAAATCCCAACAAGCAGGTCAGCCACAGCCAGAGAGAGGATGAGATAGTTTGTAGGAGTGTGGAGCTGTTTGAAATAAACAATAGAGATTATTACAAGAAGGTTCCCACATGTTATAATTATAGATAGGCATCCATAGAAAATACATAATAAAACATTTATTACTAAAGGACTGATTGCCATTAAGTATGATACATTTTGTGAGCCATCAGTTCTGTTAAAAATTAGTTGGTGGTTCATGCTTCCTGGTTCCAGTAAATCAGATAAAGGAATACAATAATTGCAATTTTATTTTCACTCCTCATGCAGCTTCCTACTATGGTTGATAACCCCTCTTGCTATGACGGATTAATCTGTAATGAATTATATCAATCCCTACCTTGTTATCATAAGTAATTTATTCTGGAGCCGGCCAATCAGTTGTGGGAAAGTATGTGTCGTGATTCCATGAGTTGCCACACAAGATGTGATGAGTAATGATACACTATCTGTGTGTGTGTGTGTGTGTGTGTGTGTGTGTGTGTGTGTGTGTGCGTGCGTGTGTCCATGCATCCATACAAACTGCACTTTCTCTAAACTCATCTCTAAGGCTAAAAGCCCCTGGCCTTGAATCCAGTCATCGTCAGGCCTGTGCAAATAACTGAATAAACAACCAAACAACCTGCAACTTCACCACCTCATGTAACCTTGTGATTTAGCCACATAAAATTTTTGCCTTTTTTACTTCACTGTTGTTTGTGTTCTTAGTGATACACACAGTGGAAATGTTTATT
The DNA here is from genome assembly GCA_025331565.1 of Holacanthus passer. NCBI lineage: Eukaryota > Metazoa > Chordata > Actinopteri > Pomacanthidae > Holacanthus > Holacanthus passer. The sequence continues at coordinate 645,615 of JAFREQ010000145.1, forward strand.
TCAAGACCTTTATTGGCATGTCAAAATGGCATCATCATTAAATAATCAAAACAATCTTGAGTTAGCAAAATCACCTTGAAATATTTTCCCAGAAATGATCATTTTAAAAGTTGATCGGAACCAGCTGTAAAAGAAAGCATATATAAAGGGATTCAACATTGAATTTGACAGAGTAAGCCAGTTAAGTGTCTCAATAACAGGAACTGGTGGGGGTTTATAAGTTAAAGGCTGAAAGACAATACAGAGAAAGTAAGGAGTCAAACATAGGAGAAAAACTCCCATGACTATAGCCAGAGTTTTAGTGGCCTTTCTCTCCATCTTACTGACAGTTGCTCCAGACTTTGTGCTCTGGATGCTGTTCATCTGTTTCTGTGCAACGAGGAAAATCTTCAAGTAGATACAGAGCATTATGATTGCTGGGAGGTAAAATGAAAAAACGGGTCCCATAGTGTTTGCCATTAAAATATCAACTGAACACATGTCCTCACATGTTCCTTGGCTAAATCCTGCAATTATGATGCTTATTCCAATTAGAGCAGAAATGCCCCAGCTCACCAGGATCATGATCACAGTAACATGAACATTTATTTTAGTTTTGTATGTCAGAGGCTGACACACTGCATAATATCTGTCTATGGAAATACAGCATAAGTTGAGAATAGAAGATGTACACAGTGATACATCAAAGCTGTCTCGTATTTTACAAAATAAATCTTCATGATACAGACAGGAGGTTAAAGTGAATGCCATGCTGAGAGGAAAAACTAACACTCCTACAAGCAGGTCAGCCACAGCCAGAGACAAGATGAGGTAGTTAGTTGGGGTGTGGAGCTGTTTGAAATAAATGATGGAGATTATTACAAGAAGATTTCCACATACTGTGGCAACAGATAATAAGCTGAGGAAAATATATGCTAATACACATATTATGGAAGGGTTGCTTGTAAATACATAAGTTGTATTATCTAATTCATAGCAGGGATGTATGTCATTGACAGCGTAAGTTCCGTTGACAGTCACTTGTGGTTCCATGCTCCTTGATATCTAAAAAAACCCCCAACAACTATAACATTAAGAATGGTTTAAAGTATAGTATAGTTCATGTATGCATAAATACAACAGCAGCAATTTTCTAAAGAAAAAAACATTTCCATTAAGCTTTTTCCTTTAGCTATTAACACAGCAGTGTTCTCTGTACAGTGTGTGCCACTGTGAAGAACCTTTGGATTTGGTCAGTATTTATAAAACCCAATCTCATTACCTAAATTCAGACAAGCTTTGGTAATCCAATCAGATGTGGGTACCTACATTCTGTTTGCATGAGATACAAAGATACAAAATGATGAGCAATGATACATGAACTGTCTGTGTGTGTGTGTGTGTGTGTGTGTGAGTTTTTCAAATGAATAATTTCACTTTGTCAATATATGGAATATGGAACACATTTATTAAACACAAAGCACTGAATGGCTATTAACTTTGAATTAGCCCGTCACTTTGAACTGGTACGTTACAGCGAGTCAATATAGCATATGATAACAAGTAGCTAACATTAGTTAGTCAATTATTCCCTGCTATAGCTTCCCTGCTAGAAAGTCAGTCAGACATAACACCTAATTACAGTTAACGTAACTCTAATGAGTGTGAGGCAAACATTACAAACGTCACTATTACATTCTGGTTATCAGGTATTTGAACACTGTTAATGATGGACGTTCATATATGTTATAGGTTATATAGGTTGTAGGGGTTGCAAAGCAATAGAAAGATACTTAAATGTCTGTTCTCCTTTTTAATAGCTACGATGATAAATCACTGCATGTAAGTGGGACTCAGACCTCAGAGGCCAACTCAGTAATAGTTTGACCATATAAGTAACAGGTTCTCTATGTTAACATGTATAGTAACATAGTCTAACTTGCAGTTGAAAATCATTTTTTTGTGTTTAATAACTGAATCCAAATTTCCACATTTCTCAACATAGGTGTGCTATAGCTGCCTAGTGGAGGACGCACAATCCCACCTGATGTGTTCACAAGTGAGTATGATGAATGGGCTGAAATATACTCTAACAATATACCCTAATCCAGCTGCCAGACATGGCAACACTGTCTCCACTGTCAACTGTGAGAGACATAACTCGATAATACATAGGATAAGTGTAAGTGTGTGATACAGATCTTTCTTGCATGTAGTTTTTCAGGTCAGAAATGACCTGAGAAATTGAGTCAAAGGGGACCACCTGGTAGTTTTGTTGCATATCAATAACTGGTCTAGTGATGTTTGCATACCAACCGGTTTATGGTGATAATTCCAAAAACAAAGAATAATTTAATTTAAAACCGTTCCCCCTTGTAAATATAATACAGTAAATAAAATGCTCAAACTTGTAACTTGTGTCTTGTCATCTACCAGTGTAATTCCACATATACTTTAACATATTCAATACAAAACAACGCAATGGTAATTAAGTTTTTTCAGTACAAGCAAATTTGTGTGAACTGTGGTTGGATACATTTTTTTCTCTTCCTGACTATCACCCCTTGGATTTACTTAACGAACAATATATTTTCCTTGTTTCGTGTTTTCCATTCATCGTATTAATTTCTTGCATAGCTCTTTCACATGTTACATTTATTTTAAACCTCTCTTCTTGTGCACACTTTTGTCACGTGTAACACAAGGGACTATTTTTTGATGCCGTTAAAAGAAAATAATAGGGGTACTTGGTTTAATCGATCAGATCACCCTGATCACTCTAGCTCAGAGACAGAATAATATTGCCAGATGTCGTTTTGGTGCGACTTTTGTTGAGATATAAGTGAGTTATCAGTAAAACTGATTTCTGTGACAGTCAGCATCCAATATCACACATACTCCTAGCAGTCTACACAATTAGTATCAACTCAACTGCTTCTTTTGCATAATATGTGTATGTGTGGGCTACTTAACATTTTCAAAACAGTGTTTGAGATACCAACTTGATTTGAGTAACTCCGACATGTTCGTGTCAACTGAACTTTAGCTGATTTTGACCCCCATCATGCTCGATGTAGAAACCACTTCACAGTCAGTATAGAAAGGAAGAATGATCACAGCAACTAATACATTTTTTTAAAATACATTTAGGCATTTGAAAAACTGTGAACAAACGTGTGGAAGTGATCTTTTTTGTTTTTCTTTTGGCCAGCACAAAGTCAACCATGATGTCTTCAGTAAAACCATTCTGATGATATACTGGCATTTGTTAAATGATCCGCGTGAGACCTTGAGGACTTCCAGTAATAACAGATGTTTACGCAAAAGACAAAGGTGCTGGCTGTCAACGAGCTGTAGAATGGAATGCCCTTCCTAAGCAATGTAGGCTGGTGAAATATATTTCTTTAGTAAATTACAAACATTCCTAAAAAATATTTTACAGATTATAACTTTTGTAGATTCCATTCTGATCTCATATCTGCATTCATAATGGTATATTATGGTACAAGTTAAATGAGCTTTGAGTCAGAAAATTCACCTCGAAATATTTTTCCAGATATGATCATTCTAAAAGCTGATCTGAACCAGCTGTAAAAGAAAGCATAAATAAATGGATTGAGCATGGAATTTGTCAGTGTAAGCCAGTTAAGTGTTTCTACCACAGCAATTGGTGTTACATCATATGTTAAAGGTTGAAAGATGATACAAAGAAAGTAAGGAGTTCAACATAAGAGAAAAACTCCCATAACAATTCTTGGTTTATTTGTGTGTAGCCTTGTTGAATAAAAGTCTTCACATACAACATTTACATTGTTGACGTTTCCATTGATTATTTTTGCAGCCTAAAGAACAAGTCAATGCAAATTTGAGTGAGCAAAATCACCTTGAAATATTTTTCCAGAAATGATCACTCGAAAAGCTGATCTGAACCGGCTGTAAAAGAAAGCATAAATGAATGGATTGAACATTGAATTTGACAGTGCAAGCCAGTTCAGTGTTTCAGTCACAGGAACTGGTGCTGTATTATTACTTAAAGATACAGAGGTAATGCAAAGGAAGAAAGGAGTCCAGCATAATAGAAAAACTCCCATAACAATAGCCAGAGTTTTAGTGGCTTTTCTCTCCATCTTACTGACAGTTGCTGCAGACTTTGTGCTCTGACAGGTTGTGTTCTGGATGCTGTTTGCCTGCCGTTGTGCTACAAGGAAAATCTTCAGGTAGATAATAAGCATTATTATGACTGGAATATAAAAGGAGAAAATACATGCCAGAGTCGTCGATATTAGTGCATCAATTAAACAACTTTCTTCACATTTTCCTTGATTAAAACCTGCGATTATGATGCCAATTCCAATCACAGCAGCAATTCCCCAGCTCAACAAGATCATAATCCCAATAACACGATCAGTTATTTTACTTCGATAAGCGAGTGGCTGACACACTGCATAATATCTGTCAACTGAAATACAGCATAAGTTCAAAATAGAGGCTGTGCTCAGTGTAACATCAAAGCTTCCACGTACTTTACAAAATAAACCTTCATGGTACCAACACGAGGTTACAGTGAATGCCATGCTGAAAGGAAAGACTAAAACCCCTACAAGCAGGTCAGCCACCGCCAGAGACAGGATGAGGTAGTTCGTCGGGATGTGGAGCTGTTTGAAATATATGATAGATATTATTACAAGAAGATTTCCACATACTGTGAGCACAGACAATGAGCCAAGAAAAACATATAATAAGACACATATTATGGAAGGGTTGCTTGTAAATACATAAGTTGTATTATCTAATTCATAGCAAGGATGCATGTCATTAACAGCGTAAGTACTGTTGACAGTCACTTCTGGTTCCATGCTCCTTGATTCCTGCAATTCAATTTCCCAGTATTTACCAATTGGCAAAACTTTTTAGATACTTGAATATTTACTTCAGCATGCGTAACCAAACAATATCAATGCTCTGATGAAACAAAGACAGAAATTTAAAATAAAAGATGTAGTATGTTTATTAAGTTTCATACCATCATGACACATCAGTGTTGATGTGTGTCTGTATTCACTGTGCCACTGTGCTGACATTTAAATACTCAACCCCCACCTAGTTACCATAATTAATACACAGGCTTGCCCAATCAGGTGGAATACCCTACTTTCATGTTTGCATGTGATATACAAAGTAATACACTGTTTATGTGTGTGGGCGTGTGTGTATGCATGCTCAAGCCTGTTATAACAATTTCAAAGTAACTTTTTTTTTTACAGTTACCCTATGTCTTGCTAGTTTTTCCTTAAACTTGAGCTGAAGACCCTGACCTATTATTACTCTCATCTTACACTTTGATCTTGCTGAATTAACTGTTCTGACTTAACCAAAGAAAAGTCAGAGTTGCTCAACAAACAAAGACAGAAATTTAAAATAAAAAAAGATGTAGTAGTTTTAATAAGTTTTATACAATCATGACACATCAGTGTTGATGTGTGTCTGTATTCACTGTGCCACTATGCCGAACCTTTGGACTTGATAATAAAATAATCACACCCCCAGTTACCATAATTAATACAAAGGTTGCTTGCCCAGTTGGATTGGATATGCTACATTCATATTTGCATGCGAGTAGTAATACATAAACTGTGTTTACGGATGTTCTCCTTTGCCATGAAGAAAAAAACTCTTGGCCAACATCATTCTGAAACTTAAAGAAAATGTGATCATTTGCTAATTCATATACTCAATTGAAAACAGTAGAAAGACAATATATTTAATGTTTGAGCTCATCAATTTCATTGATTTTTGTAAATATCAGCTTATTCTGAATTTGATGTCAGCAACACATTTGCAAACAAGTTGGGACAGGAGCATCAAAAGACTGTGAAAGTTGTGGACTGATCCAAAAACAGCTGTTTGGATCATTCCACAGGTAAACAGGTTGATTGGTAACAGGTGATAGTATCATGATTGGGTATGAAAGGTTCATCCTGGAAAGACTCAGTCGTTCACAAGCAAGGATGGAGCGAGGTTCAATTAGCCTGTCAGGGCTATGGCTTGCTCACAATCAGTGTTAGGAAAGGCCAAGTGAAATTTCAGAACTTTATAAATACTCTGATTTCACAATGACACATAAGAACACAAAGAATTTCATGAAAAGAACCCCTCTCCAGCAGTTTACCATGGAGCCTGATCGATCATGCTTCGGGCTTAAATACCAGCAAATTGTGAAAGCAGACATCACACTGTCTGTAAAAAGGCTGAAGATGAAAAGGACGACTTCTACAACAGGAAAATTATTACTAACGCACCTCAAAATCCACATTGGACTATCTGAAGAGGTGCAAGCTGAGGTTTTTGCCATGGCCCTTACAATCCCCCAACCTACACATCATCAAACAACTGTGCATAAAAGGGTTGTTTGAATCCCTCGATCCAGCGGCATGGGGACCACCATCTATGTGGTTGAGACTTATTTGCTACATGAGGAAATGCGTAACAATATTGCCTCAAACAGCAATTTGCACGTTTAAAGCCTTTTGTGATCAACAGAAGGAAGCAGCTCACTTGGTTAAAATTAAAGCTGTGAGCAGTAATGAGCGGATTTCAGGCTTAACAAAGGTGAGCAAAGTCACTTCAGCTAGTTGAATTCTGTTTAAAGTAGGAGAGACTGATCGTACACTTGTTTCAACTTCACGCATCCTACAGCATTTCAATAATTACAAACTCAAAGTTCCGTTATTTGTCCCCATTCATTGGATGTTAATGAAACTGTGTGTATATTCAGGACATAGCACAGGTTGTCTCCCGTGAGTTTAATCAGGATTGCTGAAAGACATCTTAAGTTATAAGCAAATATGTACTTTGCCATGCCCACTTGTACCAATCAATATGGCACTTCAGATTTTAATACTCATCCATAGACTGTATAAAACATGGACATAGTCGCTGTGATGTCACCCATAAGTTTTTCACGAGCCAATGTGAAACCTATGACTGGCTCCACCATCGCTATATTGGTAGTGCCTGATTCCACATAACTCCCAGCTGATGCAAAAATGGGCAATGGACACGGGTGGAGCTGAATGAAGCCTGCTGAAACATGCCCACCTAGCTCAAAGCTACCAAGCTAGCTAAGTTAAACAAGCTAGGCTGTATGGTACTCTGCGTTACTAGTGAGCTAACCCTGTGGTACTGGCCCACTTCAGCACTGGTTACAGTACTTTACACAATTCGTCCTGAATTGCAGGTGTAAAGTTATATTTCAATATTTCGTCCTACAGCCAATCACAATCAATCAGTTTCTGAAGTGTACTGAACTTAAAATAGCTGTTTTGGCAATAATATTTAAAAAACTATTATAAAAAATCTCCCACTTCGAACTGCTACCTTATCGTGGTGGGGGAGTTTGAGTGCCCAAATGATCCTGGGAGCTATGTTGTCGGGGGCTTTATGCCCCTGGTAGGGTCTCCCAAGGCAAACAGGTCCTAGGTGACGGGTCAGACCAAAAGCAGTTCAAAACCCCCTATGGAAGTAGTAAAATCAAGGGCAGTTACTTCACCCTGTATGGTGGAGCCGGGGCCCCACCCTGGAGCCAGGCCTGGGGTTGGGGTTCGTATGCGAGCGCCTGGTGGCTCAGCCCGAACAGCCGGCGTGGGCCCGACCTCCTGCAGATCCACCACCCGCAGAGGGAACCGTAGGGGCCGGGTGCAGTGTGGATCGGGTGGCAGTCGACGGCGGGGGCCTCGGCAACCCAATACCCGGACACAGCTTCTAGCTGTTGGGACTTGGAACGTCACCTCACTGGGTTGGAAGGAGCCTGAGCTTGTGCGGGAGGTTGAGAGATACCGGCTAGATATAGTCGGGCTCACCTCCATGCACAGCTTGGGCTCTGGAACCCAGCTCCTCGAGAGGGGCTGGACCCTCCACTTCTCTGGAGTTGCCCGCGGTGAGAGGCGGCGGGCTGGTGTGGGTTTGCTCACAGCCCCACAGCTCAGCCGCCATGTGTTGGAGTTTACCCCGGTGAACGAGAGGGTCGCGTCCCTGCGCCTTCGGGTAGGGGACAGGTCTCTGACTGTTGTTTCGGCCTATGGGCCAAACAGCAGTGCAGAGTACCCGGCCTTCTTGGAGTCCCTGGGAGGGGTGCTGGATAGCGCTCCGACTGGGGACTCCATTGTTCTACTGGGGGACTTAAATGCCCACGTGGGCAATGACAGTGAGACCTGGAAGGGGGTGATTGGGATGAACAGCCTCCCCGATCTGAACCCGAGCGGTGTTCTGTTATTGGACTTCTGTGCTAGTCACAGTTTGTCCATAATGAACACCATGTTCGAACACAGGGGTGTCCATAAGTGCACGTTGCACCAGGACACCCTAGGCCAGAGGTCAATGATAGACTTTGTAGTCGTGTCATCTGATCTCCGGCCGCGTGTTTTGGACACTCGGGTGAAGAGAGGAGCTGAGCTGTCAATCGATCACCACCTGGTGGTGAGTTGGATGCGCTGGTGGGGGAGGAAGCAAGACAGACTTGGCAGGCCCAAACGTGTTGTGAGGGTCTGTTGAACGTCTGGCAGAGCCCTCTCTCAGCGGGGATCCCGGGAGCAGTTGGAGACATTGAGTCTGAGTGGACCATGTTCTCCACCTCCATTGTCAAAGCTGCTGCTCGGAGCTGTGGTCGCAGGGTCTCTGGTGCCTGTCGTGGCGGCAACCCCTGAACCCGGTGGTGGTCACTGGAAATAAGGGATGCTGTCAAGCTGAAGAAGGAGTCCTGTCAGGCATTGTTAGCTCATGGGACTCCTGAGGCAGCTGACGGGTACCAGCAGGCCAAGCGTGCCGCAGCCCGGGCTGTTGTGGAGGCAAAAACTCGGGTCTGGGAGGAGTTCAGGGAGGCCATGGAGGAGGACTATCGGTCGGCCCCGAGGAAATTCTGGCAAACCATCTGGTGCCTCAGGAGTGGGAAGCAGTTCTTCACCAACACTGTTTACAGTGGAAGTGGGGAGCTGTTGACCTCAACTGGGGATGTCGTTGGGCGGTGGAAGGAATACTTCGGGGATCTCCTCAACCCCGCCGTCACGTCTTCCACTGAGAAAGCAGAGGCAGAGTTCTCGGAGGTGGACTCGCCCATCACCCGAGCTGAAGTCACCGAGGTGGTTGAAAAGCTCCTCTGTGGCAGGGCACCGGGGGTGGATGAGATCCGGCCCGAGTATCTCAAGTCTCTGGATGTGCAGGGACTGTCGTGGTTGACACATCTCTGTAACATTGCATGGCGGTCGGGGACAGTGCCACTGGACTGACAGACAGTGCTTTTCAAGAAGGGGGACCGGACTGTTCGATTCCAGGGGATCACACTCAGAGAAAGTCTATTCCAGGGTACTGGAGAGGAGGATCCGGCCGATAATCGAACCTCGGATCCAGGAGGAACACTGGACCAGCTCTATACTTTCCATCGGGTGCTCGAGGGTTCTTGGGAGTATGCCCAACCAGTCCACATGTGCTTTGTGGATTTGGAGAAGGCGTTCAACTGTGTCCCTCGTGGCATCCTGTGGGGAGTGCTCCGGGAGTATGGGGTCCGGGGCCCTTTGCGAAGGGCAGACCGGTCCCTATACGACCAGAGCAGGAGCCTGGTTCGCATTGCTGGCAGTAAGTCAGACCTGTTCCCGGTGCACATTGGACTCCAGCAGGGCTGCCCTTTGTCACCAGTTCTGTTCATAACTTTTATGGACAGAATTTCGGTTTGGGGACCACAGGATCACATCCCTGCTTTTTGCGGATGATGTGGTCCTGTTGGCTTCATCGAACCTGGACCTTCAGCGTGCACTGGAGCAGTTTGCAGCCTAATGTGTGAAGCGGCTGGGATGAGGATCAGCACCTCCAAATCCAAGGCCATGGTACTTGACCGGAAAAAGGTGGCTTGCCCTCTCCAGGTTGGTGGAGAGGCCCTGCCTCAACTGGAGGAGTTTAAGTATCTTGGGGTCTTGTTCACGAGTGAGGGGAGGATAGAGCGTGAGGTTGGCTGACGGATCGGTGCAGCGTCTGCAGTCATGCGGTCGCTGTATCGGTTCGTCGTGGTGAAGAAGGAGCTAAGCCGAAAGGCGAGGCTCTCGGTTTACCAGTCAATCTTCGTTCCAACCCTCATCTATGGTCATGAGCTTTGGGTCATGACCGAAAGAACGAGATCCCGGATACAAGCGGCCGAAATGAGTTTCCTCCCTTAGAGATAGGGTGAGGAGCTCAGTCACCAGGGAGGAGCTCGGAGTAGAACCGCTACTTCTCCACATCGAGAGGAGTCAGTTGAGGTGGCTTGGACATCTGTTCCGGATGCCTTCGGGATGCCTCCCTGGGGAGGTGTTCCGGGCATGTCCCACCGGGAGGAGAGATCGGGGTAGACCTAGGACACGCTGGAGGGACTATGTCTCTCTGCTGGCCTGGGAACGCCTCGGGGTCACACCGGAAGAGCTGGAGGAGGTGTCTGGGGTGAGGGAAGTCTGGGCATCCTTGCTTAGACTGCTGCCTCTGCGACCCGGCCCCGGATAAGCGGAAGAAAATGGATGGATGGATGGATGAATGATAAAAAATAATGTTTGAGTTTGTGGGCTCTCAAATTTTACATTGCTGTATAGCCTCAATAATCAACTCTAGTTCAGCCAATAACGTAATGTATTGCAACGTCTAGATTAATGTTGTTGGAACCATACTGAAATGTGACATTCATATTTTGAAGTTACATACACCTTATTGTATTTGTACGCAGTTCGCCACTTTTCAAAGTACCTGGACAAATCTAGTATAATATTGCCCATATGACAAGTTTAAGATTACATAATGTTAGCTTAGACACCTTTTTGTTTTAATGTGTTATCACTATAAATTATAACAGTTAGTACTTTTGTATGTCTTGACTTCAGTGCAGCCGGTTTAATAACTGTGGCTACCAGACTCTAACAATTAGCATTGTTAGACTAGATCAACCTCCACTGTCTCCATCAGGAGAAAACCAGCACAGAAGTCCTGCACCAAAATAGCACACAGCTGTGCATCTTGCTTCATGGCTAACCCAAGGCTAATTCATTAGCTGGCTAAAAAGCTAATTAACAAAAAACTCAAGTACAGACCTCTTGGACAGTCTGTTAGTACAATTAACTGCATAGCAAGCCATGTTATTTATGCAGTATTTGGTTAAAAAAATTCTACAAAAGGCAACAACACTACAAACACAGCTAGATCAAGTTCATCTACTTGAATTAGCTGAGGTGATGCCCAGCAGATAGCCAGCAGGAAGGTGTCACTCAAAGTGACCATGCCTTTAAATCTCATTTGAAATATATACTGCCAAGTTCCACAATAACATCTTGCAATATCGTGTGTCTTTAACGCATATTTTGTAAATCTGTTGCAATACTTTCAGTCATTTGGCGTTATACAGTTTAATATATTGTTAAGAGTTGATAAAAGTTATTGGATGAATTTCAGGTCAATGTCAACAGTGTGAAGTACGGTGGCAGTAAAAATATACATGTATGAAAGAGATATTGAAGATACTTGTCTTTCTTTTACCAACCTTTATTATTACATATAATTATTGACAAGTTTATATTTCAATTCAGCTTTCTAATGAAGAAGTCAAATGAGCTTTGAGTTAGAAAAATCACCTTGAAATACTTTTCCAGAAATGATCATTCTAAAAGCTGATCTGAACCAGCTGTAAAAGAAAGCATAAATAAATGGATTGAGCATTGAATTTGAAAGTGCAAGCCAGTTGAGGGTTTCAAACACAGCAACTGTAACTGAATCATTACTAAAAGAAAGAAATGTCATGCAAAGAAAGAAAGGAGTCCAACAGCTCAGAAACACTCCCATAATGATAGCCAAAGTTGTTGTGGCCTTTCTCTCCATCTTACTGACAGTTGCTCCAGACTTTGTACTCTGGATGCTGCGTGCCTGTTTCTGTGCAACAAGGAAAATTTTAAAGTAGATACAGAGCATTATCATCACTGGGAGGTAAAATGAGAATATAAGACCCATAATGTTTGCCAATAGAACATTATTTGAACAGTTTTCTTCACATTCATCTTGGTTTAATCCTGATATTATAACACCAATTCCAATCAACGCAGAAATACTCCAACTCACCAGGATCATGATCACAACAACACGATCATTTATTTTTGTTCTGTACGTCAGAGGCTGACACACTGCATAATATCGGTCAATGGAAATACAACACAAGTTCAAGATAGAACACATACACAATGATATATCAAAGCTGTCTCGTACTTTGCAAAATAAATCTTCATTCCAACATGAACTTACAGAGAATGCCATGCTGAAAGGAAAAATTACAACACCTACAAGCAGGTCAGCCACAGCCAGAGAGAGAATAAGGTAGTTAGTAGGAGTGTGGAGCTGTTTGAAGTAAATGATGGAGATTATTACAAGAAGGTTTCCACATATGGTAACAGCAGATAAAGAGCCAAGTACAAGAGATAATAAAACACATACTGTAGAAGTGCTGCTTAGTGAAATGTAAGATGTGTTACCTAATTCATAGCAAGAATGTATGTCATTAACAACATAAGTTGTGTTGACGATTGATTCTGGTTCCATGCTTCTCAGCTCCTGCAAGTGATCAATACTGAGAATTTTTTTCAAGTACTAAAGAAATTTTGTTCAGTGTGAATGCACAATTTCATTCCAAGCTAAAGATAAAGAGCACCATTTTTAGTTCATCACATTCCTCCATTAAATTTCATACAATACCTGAATAGTTGCACATGATTGTTATATGGGTCACTGAGGCTTGTGCAGAGCCTGTGGACTACTTACATGAGTATTTATCAAGCACTATCTTATTACCTTAATTAATATTAATGTTATGAGATGTAAACTCCCCTGATATTCCACATCACAGGAAGTCACAGGCGGAACTACCAACCTGTGAAGAAGAATTACGTTATCTCTTGCATGGCTCTAGAGGACCTTTGCCAAAGTAGAGGGGGATAAAACAATGGCTAATTGTCAGTGAGGAACAAAATTTGAAGTCTTTGGAGTTTTTGGAAGAACATTGCAGACTCAGAAGCTCATCCCTGCCTGTTTTAATAGTAATGAGTACATGATGCAGAGTACACTGAACATTATGCTTTGTCCAAAAGTAAGAAATATATTCTTGAGTATGATTGATGCACTGCAAAGAGATCAATCTACTACGCCACACAGCTGGCAATGGCCTTTATAGTATGAGCAGATCAGAGAGGTCAGTTGGGATTTTAGAGTGGTCAAAAGAGGCTGCAAAATGGTTTTAAAACCTCAGGTGGTGTGTGCCCAACTCTGGAATGCAGCAACAAAATAATGTTTAATGAAAGTGACAAAAATCTCTTTATGGTCTGATATTGAACACCCATCAGCTGTGGTGAGGGGAGGAAATGAGACACTTATGATTCAGAGAATTCGCTGTCTTCCAGAATTTTGCTGGATTTGAATACAATTTGGGAATTAAAAACAAATAATAAATAGATTTAACCTTTCTTATTGCAGATGAGCATTTGTTTTTAAGCTGCCTATAGGCAAGTCAGTGACTGGGGGGCCTTGTGCATCTGACAGGAGCCCAGGCTTTACTTTCTCATTCAGTATTTTGAACTATATATTTTCAAGAATGTCACGTGCAAGAAAGTCTGCTTCTCAGAATCCCTCACAGTGCATCTTAACCAACTTTCAGATCGTACCACAGGGTCAGGATCCATTTGAGTTACCAAGATTTTCAGCAGACTTTCATGCTGAATAATGTTACTGATATTTAAGTGAATGAAACTTAAACCTTTCCTATTCTTAAATACAAAGGCTTATGGACAGTGTGTAGAGTAGACTGATTTTAAAGAGGCAACTGTGTCAGACTTTAAAACCTGTGAGGCGGGGAAGACAAAACACCAAATGAGGGAATATGTTTTGATAGACTGATGTAAATGGTGCCAAGGAACATTGAAGTCCCCTTGCCTTTCTGTTTTTATGAGGGTTCATTCAGTGGGTGTTGTTTTGTTTTCTATGAACTGTGGGCTTGCAAAGCCCTTTGAGACTGAAGATGACTGACATAGATGCCCTTTATTAAAAATCTATTGTCTCGGGATGTGATATGACCACATTGTTTACACAGCTTTATACTATGACACTGATTACAATTTCATGTTGCAGGACAGCTCATAGTGGCAATTACGATGATCACAATGCCCAGAGCTTCTGCAAGTGACAGCCCAAAGGAATTGTTATTGAGGTTGTGGAAGTCATCACAGGATAGTATTTTCAGGGCTCAAGGCAGGAATAAGATCCAGGATGCTTTGGGTCCTCCTGTTCATCAGGGTTTGGAGGTCCAAGGTACCACTCACACTGTAGGGATATACTGCACCATTTCATTTGATATTACTGTGCATTCAGAAATGAATGTATGTGGTTTTATTTATTTTATTTTGCATTAAGAGGAGAATTACCACAACGGTTGTCGATGCATTGAATTGAATTACTTCACTTTAAGTTAAGTTTAAGTTAGCCAAGGATTCAAGTCACTCTGGGAGATTGGTTGATGCACTTCAAATAGGTATTTCAGTAACTAAGACAAGGCAAACTTTGAGTCTGAAGTTCAAAGTTTGCTTGTACAGAAAAGTCTTTGTTAAATCTAAAACAAATTAAAGATGCCAAAGTTAATTTCATACTGCTCTCCTATTGTTGGAGTAGTGAAGAAATCACTGAGTTCCAATGTCATTCAAATTTCAATCAGGCGACACAAATTTCAAGGTTAGGAAAATACCAAATCGTCACAGCCCTTCTTGTTACAGGTTACAGGTTTTTGATTGAAGCCATCTGCATCATCACCCTCAGGAGTTAGAGCCTTAAATTTGCTTCACAAAAAATCAACAGAAAGGATTTGGTGTTCAGTTCTTGCTCAGGTTTATTTGTATGTAGCCTTGTTGAATAGTCTTCACACATAACATTTACATTGTGGACATTTCCATTGATTATTTTTGCAGCCTAAAGAACAAGTCAATGCAAATTTGAGTGAGCAAAATCACCTTGAAATATTTTTCCAGAAATGATCACTCGAAAAGCTGCCCTGAACCAGCTGTAAAAGAAAGCATAAATGAATGGATTGAACATTGAATTTGACAGTGTTAACCAGTTCAGTGTTTCAGTCACAGGAACTGGTGCTGTATTATTACTTAAAGATACAGAGGAAAAGCAAAGAAAGAAAGGAGTCCAGCATAATAGAAAAAATCCCATAACAATAGCCAGAGATTTAGTGGCCTTTCTCTCCATCTTACTGACAGTTGCTCCAGACTTTGAGCTCTGACAGGTTGTGTTGTGGATGCTGTGTGCCTGTCTCTGTGCAACAATGAAAATCTTCAGGTATATGCAGAGCATTATGATCACTGGGAGGTAAAATGATGAAATAGATCCAATAGTGTTTATAATGAGAACATCAATTAAACACCTCTCCTCACATTTTGTATTGTTTACTCCAGCAATTATGACACTAATTCCAATTAGAGCAGAAACCCCCCAGCTCACCAGGATCATGATCACAACAACACGATGGTTGATTTTAGTTCTATATGTCAGAGGCTGACACACTGCATGATATCTGTCAATAGAAATACAACATAGGTGGAGAATAGAACATGTGCTCAGTGTTACATCAAAAATGCTTCGAACTTTGCAAAATAAATCCTCATGATACAGACATGAACTTACAGAGAATACCATGCTGAGAGGAAAGACTATAATCCCAACAAGCAGGTCAGCCACAGCCAGAGAGAGAATAAGGTAGTTCGTTGGAGTGTGGAGCTGTTTGAAGTAAATGATGGAGATTATAATGAGAAGGTTTCCACAAATTGTGACAACAGACAACATTACAAGGAAAGTATATAATAATACACATATAATGGAAGGAGTGTTTGTCAGTATGTAATTGAAATTGTCTATTTCATAGCAGGGATGTATGTCAGTCCAAGCAGCAGTCCTGTTGACAGTGACTCCTGGTTCCATGTTTTAGGGTTCTCACAATTGAATACAATTCATATAATTAGAAATATAGAGAAAATTGTAATAAAATATATTGTAATGTAAATATATATAATTTTAGTCAAACAATGCACAATGTCAACAGTGACAGTTAATAAAAGTGAAATACATCTTTACATTTTCCATTTCAGACCTGTTAAACCCTCAAGATTGTCCATGCATTCGTGCTGATGGGTGTTTGTGGTCACACTGTGACTGTGCAGAACCTTAATACTTACCAACCATGGACAGTATCTCATTACCATAACTGTTGTCCAATCAGGAATGTGAAACTGCATCCTGTTTACATGTGATCAACATAAAGCAAAAGAACAAAGTTGAACAATGACTTATTGTGTGTGTGTGTGTGTGTGTGTGTGTGTTGCGCTGTGTGTCTGCGACTCATGAGAGGATGACAAGGCTAGTACTTGGGGAGGACATGAA